>CAWUFW010000670.1:2082500-3282500 GCA_963921515.1 Calotriton arnoldi | reverse complement strand
AAAACTGATATAAAAATTGTTCAAGTGTGTTTTTTTTTTTTTTAAGTATCAGATGTGTCATGCAACAGAACAACAAATATGGCAGGCACACCATGCATCACTGTTTGCATTCTTAGGGTATACAAAGGGTTTGTTGAATTATGCCATACTCCTTGGCCATGTAAGGTCGGTTCCTGAAGCACTGCCAATCTCACATGTAAAACCACATGACTGACCTCTCTTCATCTATTCTGGTTGAGCTCCAGCCTCTAAGGAACTCAGGGCTTCTGGTACAATGATATGTGGTTGCAATGAAGCCATACCTGTACAGGTGCCTTGCTTCTAGGAAATCCATATTTACCAGCTACTGTAGTCTATCTCAAAGCAATACTGTTCACTTGACAAAAAACCTAGTTTTCTATCAAACAGTGCACATCTGAACTGGTCAAAGTTGCACAGTATTGAAATGGCTTTACAGAGTAGACTCTTTTTGGCACAAAACATTTCGAAAATCTAGATCCATGCCTTCCAGCCCGTGGCAGTGCAGATGACTGATCCGGAAATCTGCAATCCAGCATGTCCTCCTTCATGCCATAAACTACAAGAGCAGCACAGTGCCACTGACAGTTTTGCATAACTGGCACAGTCTCCCTCCTTCCAGGCATAGTACCAGTGTGATTACATCTCAGACAAGGGCACATTTTTGCCAAGTTCCTTAATTCCCTGAAGAATTCGCTTCATATGGCCCACCTTCGTGATCCCCAAGTCCTGCAAGAAAGAAGCAAATATCATACTTTAAGAAGAGGAGAACTAGATCAGCTCATCCTCAACACATACATTGCCTAGTTAAATATACTGCAAACCAGGTGATCTATTCTGGAAAATGAGTTTTGAGAAAGATGCCACACCATAGCATTACTTCTTGAGAAATGACACCTTTGTCCACATTCTATTTTGACAAAAGGCAATCTTCACAATAATGCCAACTTACTGACCTCCACATGTGCCCAAGCAAGTAAATAGCATTGTAATGAAATAAAAGCAATTAAATGAATAAAGATATACACTATGTTCCGCTTACAATAGGTATATTTGGTGAGAAAGGGTTGTGAGTGCATTGTCTGTGGTAATCTTGGTAACTGCTGCAATACGGCATGCAGAGATGATGGAGCAAGTTAAGAGTTTTTGGAAGATGAATACAAGAGCTTAAGCTACTCATATCTGTGCATGTTCAGAAGACACATCTCAGTTTCTCAATGTCGCCATCCCACAAAGTGAGAACATGGACAGTGAGAGCAGTACAGTAAATATTTCAAATCAAATGTCAGAAGACTGAATCAGCCTGAAATGTCAGAAACCATATGTAATGTTTAACAGTAGAAGGTCAACAAGATTAACTGAGCAGAAGCAGATGTCATTGTTTAATTAAAGAAACAGACTACTCCAGTACAATAAACAATATTTATATTAGCCTTCTTCATAAAAAAGAACTACAAAATCCAGGACAATATGGGAGAGAAGACAAATTTTCCTCCTTCCCCGCCAAGCAAAAACATGAGGAGCAGTGTGATGCAGTAAAAATAAAAACAGTCCACCTTTGCTCTCTTAACAATTCCTGAAACCATTACCAGGGAAATTAACTTTTAGGAGCATGTGCAATAAGGCTTAACCAGGTCACATCATATTAGCCACAATCATTAAAGCATGTGCAGTGCATTAGCCCACCCTAGAACTAACACCGCACCACAAATAAAAAACTGCATACCATTTATTGTCATCACTAACTTTCCAAGAACATCTAACTACAACCTCACCTTGACCACCACAACCTCTGTGAACCTCCACAGTGTAGTATCTGTCCTAGGCCCAGTACTGAAACGTCTTTTAAAAATCTATGATGATGCCTTTGAAACAACAGATGGTATGAATCAGTTAGTGGTACTAAATTTTATCTTGGCTATTAATGTAGCAACACAAGTCCTTATGTCATCAAACTTTCTCTTTTCCCTATTTTGCATCTTTACTCTACAATCAATCATAATAGCTCATGCTAAGACCCTTTATGTAGAATTTCCAATGAAGTCCCATGAGAAATCCTGTATGGATCACATGTTCTGTCCATCCACCCCATCCTAAAGAACAATGGCCACTTCAACTTTTCTACATTGCATACATTGACAATACCAATTTCTAACCTTGGCCTAAACAACTAGCAACACTGATATCAGTCCTGGAGTTGAAGCGATCCTGAAAGAACACATTTTTCAATAACAGTTCATCAAAAAGGATATCCGTTTAGCCATCAAGATCCACAGAGCAGGGGGCGTGGTCTGCCGAGCTGCGGAATGGCCGCTAGCTAAGCGAGCTCCGCAGGCCGAGATTAAATCCTGCACTTATCCGCACGAACGGAAAGCTGCTGCTGTGCTACGAGCACTCCTAAACGGTGCCCGTGAAGCGGAGGACTGACTGTGCCGTCCCCCGTGCCTGCGACATCGCTTGGTGACGACTGGCAGCCCAGGCCGGGAAGAGATCGGCTACGTGGCTGGGAGCGGCGGAAGGAAGGGCGGGATGAGCCGGCTACCTGAGACCGCAGCGCGACTGGCGGTAAAGGCCGCAACGGACTCCTGGACCACCCAGCTGCCTCCGTGATCGTGAGGGATGCGGAAGTGAAGAGTAGACAATCCGGAGGTGAGAAGCCCGGGAAGAAGGGCAGATTTGGACCATTCTGGGCGGCCAACACTAACGCAACTTGCGAGGAGCTGCGGGGCGAGTTTCCGTGTGCCTGGGCCAAGAGAGGAAGAGCGCATTGCACCCCGGAGACACGCCCACAAGCGATACGACGGACTGGCTGGGCTTGTTGGGCTCCCGGCGGGCAACACAACCCCTGCGCAGTGGATGCAGCGGGCACGGGCTATGAGACAGTGAAAGTGGGGGCGGAGTGCCGGGCCCGGGCGCCATTTTGTTTATGGACGACGGAACCCAGGCTCAGTGCGGTAGTCCAGCACACAGTAGAACAAGACACAACAGCCCTGTAGTGCCACGGGTCTGCTACACAGGAACGACATGAGACAGAGTTGGGGCACCCAGGCGTAAATAATCGGCCACTTGTGTAAGGAAGGGGCAGATGGATAAACACACAGAGTGACTCTGCCTAAACTGCAGCGACCGGCGAAATTGCCTGGGTTACACGGCCCGTGAAATTTAAAAATAGGAAGCGGATGCCACGCCGCCGCGTCCCTCAGTGACACTCGAGGGGGGGGAACTAGCCAAGTACTGGTGAGACACGTGATTCTGAGTTGCGGCCTGCACACCTAAAGGCCCAGGGCAACCAAGTTGCGAGGTGTGCCTCTTAATTCTGGTGGGCAGGTAGGCGCACCAGGCGGGACAGTGAGGAGTGGGCCGAGCCTGTCCGGGAGGTAGACCAGTGGTGTTATTTGGGCGCGGATTGCGTGCGGTCTGTACGCAGAGTCTAGCCAGAACATGGGCAAACAGGCCACAAAACCGCCTAAGCTGAACTTCGACGGCAGGAGGACCACGAGGCAAGCAGAATCCGACCCAGAGATTAGCACGGAAAGACCGCCAGAATCACACATGGAAGATCAAGGGGAGGATTTGAGAACTCTAATGCTTGAGATGAGATCAAGTCTGCAGACCATCGACACAAAGTTAGACACGCTAAAACAGGTGGGGTCTCATGAAAGTCAACACAAATGGTATGCAGTTCCTGATATTAAAAGCAGGAGGAAGTGTTTTTTTCAATATAGGAACTCCACATAGAGATGTGGAGTAGTAAAAAGTGGGGAGAAGAATCCTCTCCTCTTGGAAAAAGACCCTCACACACCCAGCCTGCTAGGTGTCATGCTTCATCATCGGGTCTGCTCCTTATCGGGTCGGCGCTGCAATCCCCGATCGGCACCCGTGATGGGGCCTCCTTGGCGGAGATCTTTATTCCATATGCCGGTGGGTGAAGTGCGTGTGAGGGCCCTAAAACAGTGTAACTCACATAGACGTCCTTGAAAACCAAGCCACTGATTTCCACGAGTTTCAGGTTGAAACGAAGGAACAGCTATTACACATGGACAAAGTGTTGGGGATCATTCGCGCAAAGAACGAGGACTTGGAAGCCAGGTCCCGTCGCAATACCCTGCGCATCACCGGAATTCCTGAGACGACGGCCATCTCCAAAATGGAGACGGATGTCACCGATCTACTACGGGAGCTCTTCGATCCAAATTTATCCACTGTCTTTGCTGTGGAACGTGCACATCGAGCCCTAGGTCCTAAACCTCCGGTTGGAGCTACACCAAGAACCATCCTGGCCAAAATCCTTAATTATCAGGATTGTGACCTGATTCTGCGCCTGGCTCATGAGAAGGGGTCAATCGTACACAAAGGTAACAATATCTCCTTTTACCCGGACTTTACGCCGGCTGTGCAGGCGGCGAGGCGTGAGTTTCTCCCTGCAAAACGAATCCTGTTACAGGCGCAGATTCCCTATTCGCTTTTATACCCCGCCAAGCTCAAGGTATCGCATGATGGTACTGCCCACTTCTTCACGGACGCAAAGTCTGCCTTGAAGTTTGCTAAACACGTTGGGGGGAAAAAGACGAAAGTGGGTCCTGGCTCGGCCAACTCATCGGCGGGCCGACTGAGTGACAATGACTAAGCCTGCATTGTTATACCTTCGACTAGTGATGTGGCGTTATGCATTGGGGTGGGCTAGGCCGCACCAGAATAGTTTAGTTTTAGGCCGCACTGCTGCTGCATGGCCTGGGGCCGCCTGACAAGGTGTAATGGCACCGCTCTAAAATGTTGAGAGATAGGCTTTGCTTTCTGCAGTTTCTCGGCCACCCTGTCTTGGCAGGGGAGTAAGCCGACGGTACCGCGCCCCGCCGGGAGAGTTCCCAACAGTTGCTCTTATTGCTACAGTTTGTTTGAGGTGGGTTATCTACAACCTGATTGGGGGGTTGGAGTGGGAGGTGGGTGGGGGGATGGGACTGTTATGATGTTGTTTGCCAGTACATTGCGATACAGTTCAAAATGCCGTCATTGCGCTATATTGTCCATTGTTCCGTGCACTACTCCCGCAGTCATGGTACACAATCACCTGTCTGCTAACACATGACTAGCTTCCGGTTTCTCACATGGAACATTAGGGGGCTCAATGACTATAGGAAGTCCAGACTCGTCCACTCCTATCTCCTAAGGCACAAGAAACTCACCTAAACGTCACACTGTCTCCCAGGTTAAAACACAACAGATGGGGCCACGTGTATTCATCCATCTATTCGAACTACTCTAGAGGGGTGGCGGTGTTGATCCGAAGGGGTTTAGATTGGAAGGTCAGCGAACTACAAACGGACCCAGAGGGCAGATTTATCATAATACTGGGAATATTGGGTGGGGTCCAGGTGGTCCTGGTCGCAGTCTATGGCCCCCAATGTTGACTCTCATACATTTTTCCAAGACATGTGGGCAAAGGTAAGGGCGACAAATTGTGAAACTATTATATGGGGAGGTGACTTCAATGCTATACTAAACGACAAACTTGATAGGAAAGGCATATCCAGATCACTACACCCCTCAGCTAGTGCTGCGTTAAACGCCATAATCGCAGATGGTGACCTGGTTGACATTTGGAGACGGAACCATGCATTGGTCAAGGAAAGGACGTGCATCTCCGAGCATCATAGGGCGTGGTCGAGATTGGATTTCTGGTTAGTGTCTCGAGATGTGGCTACGTGGACCGGCAAGATCTCCCACCTCCCCAGGTCCTTGTCGGATCATGCACCCTGCCTTTTATAACTGATGCTGCCAAATTCGGTCCCGCGCATGTTCACTTGGCGATTGCCACAAGACGCCCTGTTAGATGATGCGTTCAGAGAGGAGATTAGAGGGGACATCCTGAATTATTTCACCCTCAATGCCGGCTCGGTGAGTACGGAAGCTTCACTATGGGAAGCGTCCAAGACAGTAATTAGAGGGAATTGCATAGCTCGTCAGGCTGGTGTGTTGAAGGCAATACGAGACACACTGGTATCATTAGAAAAACAAATAAGAGAGCTGGAAAAACAATTCTTCACCTCTGGTGACAATAAGACGCTGGCCCTACTGAAGGAGAAATTGCTGGAATTTGAGGAGGCGGCGCAGCGCGAGGTAAAATTCTTGGGGAAGCACGCCCAGGCCAGAAGATACGGTGAGGGGGATAGGCCGGGGAGAACATTGGCGGCAATGCTGCGAGCCCCCAGGCCCGCTGCATACACCTCCGAACTAAAAAGTAAACAGCAATCTGTAATTCGGGGTCCTAAGGAAATATCAGATACATTTTCTCAGTTTTATTCTGAACTATACACTACAACACAGAAAACTGCTCATGAGGGCCTGCAGCCATTTCTTGACTCTATAGAACTATTATGGTTGGGTCGAGGACCCAGAGAATATTTAGACGCCCCCTTCACAGTGGAAGATGATGCACAGGTCATAAAAAGTTTACCACTAAACAAGGCCCCGGGGTCGGATGGTTTAACAACCGCCTTCTATAAGGCGTATGTGGAGGAACTGGCGCCACACTTAGTAGCGGTGTACGAGGAGGCTCAGACAACGGGCATACTGCCACCAACAATGCGTGAGGCAATTATAATTACACTGCTAAAACCTGAGGATGAGATTGATTCGTACAGACCCATGTCATTAATAAATGTGGATGTAAAGATCCTGGCGAAGCTGGTTGCTAACCGACTGCAGCCCCTACTCCCGCTAATTGCTCGCCCAGATCAATCAGGGTGTATTCCCGGGAGGTCTACATCACACAACCTCAGGACCTTCTTTGCTGTAGTACATTATCTACATCCTGACTGGCAGGCTGCCGCTGTCTTCCTGGACGCTACGAAAGTGTTTGATACGCTTGATTGGCCGTATCTATTTGCAATTCTAAATCGGATGGGGTTTAGTCCTCTGTTGCTTAGCTTGATTCGCCGACTATATACAAAGCCCTCTGCTCGAATCCGGGTGAACGGCCTGTTATCACCACCATTTGTCATTTCAAGAGGCACAAGCCAGGGGTGCCCACTATCCCCCTTGCTTTTCGCGATAGCGATGGAGCCTTTAGCAGCACGTATTAGACAACACCACACCGCCAGGGGTATAGGCTTTGGTACAAGGAGCCTGCTTATTTCTTTGTATGCCGACGATGTCACGCTATATGTTACCGACCCGGGTACGAATCTAGCCCCACTCCTTCGGGAATTTACCAAATTTGGAGGCCTTTCCGGCATTTTTATAAATTGGGCCAAATCAATAATTCTCCCTCTGACAAAACACCATTCTGACACCCACTGAATTCCCCCTTAAGTGGGCAACCGAGCCGGTGAAGTATTTGGGCATATGGCTAAGTAGAAGTATGCAGGAAATATGGGACATGAACTTTGGACGGGCAATCACATGGTTGGAAGACAAGGTCACTGCATGGGCCAAACTCCCACTGTCCTTAGCTGGAAGAATAGCACTAGCAAAGATGGAAATACTGCCAAAACTACTTTATTTATTTGTTAATATTCCAATCCCCCTCACTCAAGCCTTCTTCAGAACCCTTAGGTCCCTGCTGGTGTCGCTGATCTGGGCGGGCGGACAGGCACGGGTTTCATGGGAACTGTTGACCCTTCCATTACAAAAAGGCGGACAGGGAGCCCCTGACATGCCATTATATGCGTGGAGTGCACAGGCACAATTCCTTCATCACTGGATACACCCGACCCCTTTCCAGCCCCACATAGCTGTGGAGACAGATGCGGCGGCGCCTATCCCTCTGCAGGTAGCACTATATCAAACCTACAAGCGTCCCCGGGAGGGTATAGATACGGTCGAAACCGTGCGGTGGGCATGGGACGGGTTAAGGAAAAGAGCCAACATGTCTATATTGTACGCCCCGTCAGTACGCCTCGCACACAATCCAATGTTGCCTACTATGGGGGAGGGCACTAGTAGAACCCTAGCGCAAAAGATGGGACTTCACACATTTGCGGATCTATATCCAGAGGAAACATTTCGACCCCCCCCCCCCTGAACCCACAGAAGGACAGGCTGTATCATTTTCAGAGCTTTTCGTATATTATAAACTCTGTGCCACGTCGGGCGCTACACAACACTTTTCCCAGTCCCCTGTCGACCCTTTCTGCCTTAGAGAGCGTGCTTAAGTCAGACTCCCCGCGCAAGTTAATCACAAGAATTTATAACCACATGCAAAACTCAGCCCCGCTGATGACGCCGCGGGCATTTCAGGCAAGGAATGAGGACCTACCCACCCCACTCACGGAGGAGCAGTGGGCCTACTGCTGCGGCCAGCTTACGGCCTTATCCCCCAATTACAAGCTCCGCTTAATACATTTTAAATATCTTCATAGGTATTACAGAACTTCTCCTTCCTTGCACCGCATGGGACTAAGGGAAGACGACGGCTGCTGGAGATGTGGCTTTACTCCGGCTACCTTTTTACACATGGCATGGAGCTGCCCGCAGCTGACGTCGTTCTGGTCCGCAGTATTCACTACGATCCATCAGATAACAGGTGCGAGGGACGATCCAAACCCTGTACAGGGCCTTCTAGGCTATGTGAAGGATACACCAGTCACAGTTCGGAAATTACACGCTATGCTACTCCTGTTTGCTAAGCGCCAGGTAGCCATACACTGGGGGAGAAGGGGGGCCCCGTCTAGGACAGAATGGCTGCGGGACGTGGCCTTCGGGCACTCGCAGCTGACTAACTATTGGGAATTGATGCCATCGGCGTCTAGACCTAGAGATATATGGGAACCATTTGTGCTGTGGGCCCGGGAGGAACAGGCGGGAATGGGAGACACGTCAGAGATATCTGAGGCACCGTAGGCATACGTAGAGCACCTGGGGTTGATTGCTGTATTAGGTGAAATGTACAACATACATTGAACAATTGTTACATTGCCGAAAGTATCTATTTGTAAAATGCTCACAGGTAGGACGTAATGTACGGTATATTGCCACTCGAATGTGTACAGATATGGTTCTATTAGATAGTAGATACTCCTATCATGTGCCGTGGTGTGGAACATGCACGCCTGTAATAACAAATATATTTATAATGGTAAGATGTGATATAATAAGCTCATGTGTACATTAGCAACTGGCTTGTTGTGTTGAAATGTTAATAAAATTGTTTGAATTGCCAATAAACAAAATAAAAAAAAAAAAGATCCACAGAGCAGACACCTGCAAACATGTACAGAGAAAACCAAGGGAGCCTTACACATCTCAATAATGGAATATATTACATTTTTGCTTAAATGTGTACATTTGCAGCTTAAACTACATGAAAATGGTCTCTGCTGAGAATAGTTTAAACACTGACCTTGCTTTTCCTCGAAGCAGACCTGTTTAACGCTGATATTGTGGAATGAGCCTAGCTTCCACCTGGAATAGGCACATACAAAGGCAATGCAATGCACAATTCACATTTTGATTGATTCTTTTGTGACGGCCTGTTCAGCAGGCTTGGCCACAAAACTAAGATTAACTTAGGTTTCTTAAAATATTACCCCTATGTTGAAATACATGTAGAGCCTTGCTGGCTGCTAATTGGTGATACCCGTTTCACTACAATATAGGGAAAAACAAAAAATAAATGGAATGCAGCAAGTCATTTAAAGGGAAACTAACACTACTTTAGAAATTCCCAAAATATACGAGCAAAAACACTCAATCTGGCTTCTCTGGCGCACTGCCCTGAACCTGGAACAAAACGTATCCAAAATGTAGGCCTGCCCCCTCACCCATGGCTTGAATGAAGGTATTTATCTAACTTTATGTTGCCTCCCTGTAAGATTTAACTGATGAAACATAATTCTTTAATTCCACAAAACTCTATTACGATGGAAATAACTGATTGTCTCTCAGTCATTGTAACGCACATCAAATATTAAACAAAATACATATTACGTATCTGGGAAGCTGAAATAGAAGCATGACATCAGTTGAAATGCTCGTACTTTAAATCAAGGGCACTTTAAACTTTTTGCAATGAAATATGATTGCAGTGAAATATGAATGCACACGGATGAATGTCTGCCTCAAAAGATGCACACAGTGGGAGCTTCAAAACGTAAATTTGGATGAAAACTTGTATGGAACCAATTTTTATTTACAGTCTTGATTAGTTTTCTACAGATTGCAATTTACTGTGATATGACTTGTTTTCTTAGCGCCTTATAAAACAGTCAACAAATATTTTAAGACGTTCCCATAATAGAACACAAAAGCAGAAAGTACTTTCCAGACTGTTGAAAAAGCTTTCTGCAAACAGTATCTGTCTAACCTATCTGACCAGGCTCCTAGTGACTGTCTTGAAAGAATTGCTCTTCTGTAAGTACTGTTTGCTCTATGCCTGAATAAACATACTGCTCTAAACTTGCCATAATTTTAAGAGGGAGTTTTAAAAAAAGGAATCATCAAAAACGAAGAGAGATTTAAATTATAACTGAGCTCTGCCCAGGTCACCATTTTTTTCCAGGGGGACCTGGCGACTGTGTACCCGCTACGCCAATTGAAATATGTGTGAAGGCACATTATGTACAACTGTACCTTTAGTTATTTAGGAGTTTTCTATAGTGCTAATTGCACTATAGAAAACTCAAGAAATGCTTTACAGTTCTGAATGTAGGCATGACCACTATCCAGGATTCCTCGCAAGGTACCACAAACTCTGTGGTCCAGTGTCGTTTGGTTCTCTACTCTGGTCACACGTCTACAGTCTTTCTGAAATGGAGGTGATTCAGTTCTGCTCTAATGGTGGGATTCAAAGAATAACAGCTCTGCGTTTTTGCTTCTTTCATTGAAGGTGAGTTGTTAGATATGGTGCAAGTTGGCTGATCACAGATTCCAGTGTGGGCTGTAATGAGAAGCCATGTTTTGAAGATATGGGGGCTTATGTTCAAACAAGCTGTATGGATGATACAGACTATCTTGCGCTTTATCCTCCACTGTTCAGTGACTAATACAATATCTTCCAACAGAGGCCAGAAGTCTGTTAAATGTTTCACTCACTTCAACTGCATAGTTACTTCTCCCTTTTGTGACCATTGTGTCTTGCAACCATCTGAACAAAGAAGGACCAAATATTTAGTCTTGGGAGAGGGCAGAGAGCAGAAAATCATGAACACTTAGAGTTGATAAAGTAAGGGAGCGGAGCATAAAGAGGAAATACAACTTTCACCTGTAGAACTTGTAACGCGCCTCTGCCGTAGAAACAAGATCTACCTTTAACTTTCCATTGGTAAGCACTGGCTTGGAAAATGTTAACTTTCTCTTAATACTAATACCTTGTCTCACCTGGAAACCTATGGATACTACTAGGGCAAAGGTTCTGACTGCCAATACAAATGCAATTGATGTTTCCCACCTTTCGATGAGTGCAGTAAGTTTTCTGACAGAGAACTGACAAACCTACAAATGTGTCAATTGCGAGTAGATTGTCTATGACTGAACGTACTCTATTTAGCGACTTCCAATTGGATTTTTTTGTGTTCTGAGCATTTTATACAAGTTATTCTCACTCAGCTGCCCCCTCACTTTCTAAGTGTTTTGTATGAGATAACCATGCATTCATTCACCCTACGATCCAAGGCATATGCACTATCCAGAACTCCACAGGTTCTTTCTTAGCTCTAATGGAAGATTTGTAAAACTTTTTTATCTGCACTGATAAAGTATCCAGCAGGTAGTTTCTGCATCTGAATATCAGGCCATGAGGTTTCATTGGAAAATGTTGTCACTCTGACTGAAGGGAATTCAATTAATGAAAGGTTAGTTGATCTTAAGGGAGAAACAGAATTAAGTTCATTATTGTGGGGATTTCAGAGCCACACATAATACGGACATGTGAACTGCATTGGATTACAAGTGGAAGTGAACAGATTAACAATGATGTAACTTGCAGATGGTATCATGGCTCTAAAGAATTAAGACAGACTGGCGACATGCTGTTTTCAGCTTGGTAAAAAGCTTCAATGCAGTGATAAACAAGCATCCAGTTATCACTGTCATTACACTAACAAATAAATGTAACCATGCCAGTGATCCACCACAACATGTTTGTGCATGCTAATATTTCTATGCTGTTTACCAATGAGTCTTCTTTTCCTGTTTTTTCTTTATTTTAAAGCCATATATTAAGATACAATATCTAGAAGTAGGAATTAAACATTAACATACAAATGATAGGTGGTGCCCTTCTCCAATAGTGTCATTTGGACATTCATTTACACCTATGGGGACAATATTTGGAAATGTGGCATGTCAGATTCAGTCATAGCACAAATATATCACCCAGAACTAAATCCCGAATCTAAGCCTGCACAATCACAGGTATAACCAAAATATCTCTAAACCTTGATCTTTCATATCAACCTTCCCCGCATCTTCAGCTCCATCCAGGGATCCGCAACTGTCCTATTGAAGTTCAACACTGTTGGTTATGTTTAAGCCTCTGATGTAAAAGACTTCTCTCACATTTGAACGGTCTAGATAAAGCCCCAAATGTCCCAAGATATCTTTAGGTTTTTAAGTCAGAGGTTAAAGGTTAGAAAAAGGTTCTCTTCTATGGTTGTATTGCACCATGTCTGTGAGCCAGTCATCCTGATGCAGGGCATGTGCTCCACACCAGTTCATAGCAATCCTTCTCTTCGCCACGCGGAGAGCGATAGCCACTAGCCTAATTACTTTGGATGGTTTCGTTTTACATAACCAAATAATGCGGTCATTGGCTATGGTTCAATTGTACCTCCCATCATCGCATTCATATTTATCATATCTGTACACAAATATTTAATGGGTGGGCATAACCAGGCAAAGCGGTAAAAATTCAGTATGGCCCACCCCACATCCAGGACAATGATGTGGTCTAGTGTCATTTATTCTGGCTTGCCTAGTGGTTGCGGAGCAAATCTGATGTATGAATTTAAAATGCAAACTAGTTTAGTTTGTGTAAAACAATAATTCCACTGTTCCTCCAAAAATTCCGTATTGCTATTGGTCTCCCAAACCAATCTACTATCTGTCTTCTGAGTTTAGTGAGGCAACTACTGCTTTAAGTTCAGATGTCACCTGGTGAAGGAGAGCAAAAATTGTGCACTGGTTAATCACAGTAGATCAGTGTGGTACAAATCCAGACAGCACTGTGGAGATTGGTTGGTCCATCAATAAGGATAGTCTTGAGGCTAATATCTTGGCCAAAATTCTATTATCTTACCGAAGAAATGGCAGTAATACCCCAGCCTCCAGATAGTAAGGATAGACTTTAGCAGGTGGGGGCAAGGATGTGTTTATGTTCCTTGTAACATTCTCCTGTAAGACCATCTGCCTCCTGGGCTTTGTTTCCCTTCAGTCCTTTGATGGCCACTATTATTTCCTCTGTAGCAGTTGGGTTACTAAGGAATTGTCTATGCAAATCATCCAGCCATACCATAGCAATATCATCCAGGTAGGCCAGTACAAGGTCTGTTTTTTCTACCAAACGTGTGGTGTATAACTGTTGGCAATACTGCACTAATTCATTAACAATGTCCTAATTCTTTTTTATAACTACGTATCCTCTATCTGTGTGCAATGCACAAGTTACTAACTTGTGTAACGATATATCTGTAAGAGACAGTAGTTAGTGACAGATTCCTCACCTTAGAATATCCCCAGGCGTCAGGCTGGATCCGGAAAGTTTTTTGCGTAGCAGTACCCTTGCGCGTCGGTAGGCGGCGTCGTGCGGCTCCGCGTCCGTCGTCGGCGTCGTGATCGCCGGGATGACGTCGCGGGCAGTACTTAGGCGCCGCCCGTGCGCGCTGACGTCAGTTCTGTACACGACTTTCCGCGCCAGAAACGCAGAGCCATGCAAGAAGCTGACATAGGTGTCTGAAAAATACTAGGGCCCTGAAAGGGATGTCCTTAACCCTAGAAATCAGTTCACAGAACGGGGAGGATGGGTGGGCGGTAGGAATCTGTCACTAACTACTGTCTCTTACAGATATATCGTTACACAAGTTAGTAACTTGTGCATCTGAAAGAGACACGTTAGTGACAGATTCCTCACCTTAGAATAGATACCCCAGCAATACCAACCCCGGTGGTGGGTCTGCGAACAAAGATCAGACAAGGAAGTCCTGGAGGACAGAACGGCCAAAGAAGCCGTCCCTCCGGACCTGACTGTCAAGGCAGTAATGCTTTGTAAACGTGTGCAGCGAGGCCCACGTAGCTGCCTGACAGATAACCGGCAGCGGAACACCGCGGCCCAAGGCCGTGGTAGCAGCCGTTGCCCTGGTGGAATGGGCACGCAGCCCAACAGGAGGCTCCTTTTTAGCCAAAGAATAGCAGGTCATGATGCACAAGGTAACCCAGCGGGAGATGGTCCTCTTGTGCACCGCCCGACCTTTTTGGCGCCCACGTAGCCAACAAAGAGCTGGTCATCCACCCGGAAGTGTTTTGTGCGGTCAATATAGAAAGAGAGCGCACGTTTTGGGTCCAGACGGTGGAGCCTCTCTTCCTCTCTGGAAGGATGCGGAAAGAAGGTGGGCAAAGTGATGGTCTGCCCAATGTGGAAAGCAGTAACCACCTTTGGCAAGAAGGACGGACGCGTCCGAAGAACAACCTTGTCTGGATGAACAGACAGAAAGGGAGGTTTGCAAGATAGAGCCTGGAGCTCACTCACCCGCCGAGCGGAGGTGATGGCCACCAGAAAGGCTGTCTTCAGAGTCAGAAGACGAAGAGGACAGTTATGTAGAGGCTCAAAGGGAGCGCACATTAAAAAGGTAAGAACCAAGTTCAAGTCCCACTGAGGCATCACAAACGGAACAGGAGGGAAGAGGTGAGTAATGCCTTTTAAGAACCTGTTAACAACAGGGGACTTGAAAAGGGAGGGCTGATCAGGGAGCCTGAGGAAGGCCGAGATAGCACAAAGATGGTACCCAGGGCAGAACCCTGTTGGGCCAGAGAGAGAAGGAACAGAAGGACCTCAGAAAGAGGGGCAGAAAGGGGATTCACAGCCTTTGCTGTGCACCATGCCACAAATTTGTTCCACCTGCAGGCGTATACCACCTTAGTGGAGGGACGCCTGGCTGCCAGAATCACATCACAAACTTCGGGAGGCAAGTCGAAAGGAATCAACTGCCGCCGCTCAATCTCCACGCAAGCAGGTGTAGACTGGACAGGTTCGGGTGGAGGACCGTCCCCTGCTGCTGCGACAGAAGATCCTCCCGAAGAGGCAGACGGATCGGGGGATCTACGCTCATATTGAGTAGCTCGGGATACCAAACTCTTCGAGCCCAGTCCGGAGCCACAAGAATGACTTGGGCCCGGTCGTGCCGAATCTTCTTCAACACTCTGGGTAGAAGTGGTATAGGCGGAAAGGCGTACAATAGACCGCAACTCCACTCGTGACGAAAAGCGTCGCCGAGCGAGTGCCGCCTTGGAAATTCCAACGCGCAGAACTGATGACATTGCGCGTTCTCTTCGGTGGCGAATAGATCTAACCAAGGCTCTCCCCACTGTAGAAAGAGTCCTTGCGCCACTTCCGAGTGAAGACGCCATTCGTGATCCATCATGCACCTGCGGCTGAGTTCGTCCGCCCTGGCGTTCAGGGAACCTGCCAGGTGTTGAACCACCAGGAACATGCCCTAATGTTCCAGCCATGTCCAGAGGCGCAGAGCCTCCTGGACAAAGGGTCCACGACCCCACCCCGCCTTGTTTGTTGCAGTACCACATGGCGGTGGTGTTGTCTGTGAACACCTGCACTACCTTCCCTTTGACAGAGGGAAGGAATGCCTTGAGTGCAAGTCGGATCGCCCGGAGCTCCAGAAGGTTGATATGGAGCCGGGACTCCGCCGGAGACCAGAGGCCTCTGATCTCCGCCTCTCCCATGTGACCGCCCCATCCCAGAAGGGACGCGTCCGTCACAACTGTGTGCTCTGGCTGGGGAAGGGAGAGGGATCTGCCCATGACCCATTGCCGGTTCGAGAGCCACCACTGCAACTGTTTTGCAGTCCCCTCCGAGATCTGGACGTGATCGGACAGGTCGCCCTGGTGCTGCGCCCACTGGAACTTCAGGTCCCACTGCAGAGCTCCGCATATGCCATCTGGCATGAGTGACCAGCAGGATGCAGGAGGCCATGAGGCCCAGCAGCCTCAGGGTCATCCGTACCAAAACCCAGGATAAAGGCTGAAAGATCGGAATCATAGCCTGAATATCCCGGACTCGCCGTTCGGGAGGATAGGCCCGAAACTGCATCGTGTCCAGAACTGCTCCGATGAAAAGGAGCTGTGGAGAAGGAATCAGATGCGACTTTGGCACATTGATGGAGAACCCCAGCGAGTGCAGGAGTTCGGCCGTAGTCTGGAGGTGGGAGACGACTGCCTGGGACGAGCCCGCCTTCAGCAGCCAGTCGTCGAGGTAGGGGAAGACTGAAACCCCTGCCCGGCGCAGATGAGCTGCGACCACCGCCATCACTTTCGTGAACACCCGAGGGGCACTGGTAAGGCCAAAGGGGAGCACGGTGAACTGAAAATGCTCGAGGCCTACCGTGAACCGAAGGTAACGCCGGTGGGCCGGCAGGACGGGGATGTGGAAATAGGCGTCCTGCAAGTCCAACGCTACCAACCAGTCTCCGGGGTCGAGGGCAGTCAAGACCTGAGCTAGGGTGAGCATCTTGAACTTCTCCTTCCGGAGGAAGCGATTGACGTTCCGGAGGTCCAAGATAGGACGCATGTCCTCCTTGTCCTTTTTGGGCACCAGAAAGTAGTGGGAGTAGCAACCACGCCCTACTTCTGGGGTCGGAACATGCTCGATGGCCCTCTTGGCCAAGAGGGCCGTGACTTCCTTCTGTAGAAGCGCCAAGTGATCCCCTGACATGCGGTGGAATTGAGGTGGCATGGCTGGGGGTGGTCTCGAAGGGGAGGGAGTAGCCCCTTCGGACAATGTCCAAGACCCACCTGTCCGAGGTGATGGGACGCCAGAGGTGAAGGTGATGGCGGACCCTGCTCTCGACTGGCGTACTGTGCAACTGAAAGGAGGGACTAGGAGGGCTTGGAGGCCGCGGACGGGTTGGAGGTGGTGGCCTGACCCGCACGCTGAGTTGCCCGAACCGCCACGGCGGTATCCACGTCCTCGGCCACGCGAAGGCGCTTGCTGCGCGGGCCGTTGGCCGGGCTGCGGACGTGACTGGGCGCCCCTTCCGTGGCCACGAAAGGGGCGAAAGCAGACGTGAGCGGAGGGCGTTCAACAGCAAGGCCCAGGGACTTAGCAGTAGCCCGAGAGTCCTTGAAACGCTCCAGCGCATGGTCTGCCTTTGAACCAAAAAGACCGACACCATCAAAGGGCATGTCCATGAGAGTATTCTGGACATCTCCCGAAAAACCAGTGGTTCTCAGCCAGGCGTGGCGACGCAGCGCCACCGTCGTTGCAAGCGATCTGCCCAGCGAGTCGGCGGTATCAAGGCCACAGCGGATGGTATATTTAGCCGCATCACGCCCTTCCGCAATGGCGCGGGTAAGCAGTGTCTGGACCTCCTCAGAACACTGCGGCAAAACAGTTGCCACCGAATCCCACAGGGAGTGGGTGTATCGGCCCAAGAGGCAAGCGGTATTAACAGACCGCAAGCCAGCACTGGAGGAAGAGAAAGCCTTCTTCCCAAAGTGATCCAGGCGCTTGGATTCCCTATCCGGAGGGGCGGTAGGGAAGGCGGTTTGGGAGGCAGAGGCTTGGACAACCAAGCTCTCAGGGGTGGGGTGTTGGGAGAGAAACAGGGGGTCGCCCGGAGCAGGGCGATGGCGTCGGGCCACGTTCCTATCCACAGGAGCCCCTGTGGTGGGTTTGGACCAGGCACCCAAAAGAACGTCAGTCAGTGCGTCGTTGAACGGTAGCACAGTCTCCGAAGAGGAGGCCGCCGGCTGAAGCACTTCAGTCAGGATGTTAGACCTGACGACCACTGTAGGCAACTGGAGATTCAAGGCTCCAGCAGCTCTACGCAACACCGTTGCAAAATTAGCCCCTCCTCCGTTGCCACGGGAGGAGACAGCATGCCAGAGTCAGGGGAGGTATCCAGACCACTGGCATCCCCAAGTTCCTCAACCCAGTCCGGGTCAAACTCGCACTGTTGTGTGAGAGGGTCGTCAGACCCTCCCAGCTCTCCTGGTCCTCCTCAGGTTGAAAATATGGAGGAGGAGGGACATCAGGGACCCAAGGTCTCATCGGCGCCGGATACGGCGGCCGGGCGACGCCGTTCCGGCACCATGTCCGGACCCGGAGAGAACCGGGGAACGACGCCGCCCGGAGCCCCGGACGGCGTCGAAAATGGCACTGGGGACATCGGCGTCGGCGGAGGCGTGGTTAGGTCAACCGGCATCGATGGGGGTTGCGGCCCCACCGGAGCCGGGGTCGAGGCCGGGACCGGAGCCGAGGCCGGGACGAAGGCTGGTGGGACAGGCGACGCCGGGACCGGAGTCGAGCGGCGACGCCGGAGCAACCCAACCAGGGCCCGCGGGGCCCGGAGGCGCACCGGGAGGGACCTTGAGGCCCGAAGAGGCGGGCCATGGCCGACAGGAATTCCTGTATATCGGCCTGAGTCGCCCCCGAGCCCGGGTAGGGCGGGTACTGCGGGGGTAACTCGACAGGCACGTCCGGGGCCGCGGGGCGGGGACGGTGCCGACAGGGACCTCAGCCGAGTCGCGAGACCGGCGAGGCGAAGTCTTAGAGCGATGACGCCGCTTAGACTTCTTGTGCTTCGACTTACCGGAGGAGCGCGAAGACTTTGAATCCGACGAACGGCGGGGACTCCGCGTCCGGCCCCTCGACCTCTCCCGGGGCTTGGTGCGGCGCGGAGCCGAATGCCGGACTTCAAGGAGCTTTCGAGACCGCTCTCGCAAAGCCTTAGGATGAAGTTTCCGGCAGTCAGGACACGACTTCGTGTCGTGGTCTCGGCCGAGACAAAAGAGACACTCGAGGTGCGGGTCCGTGATCGACATCATGCGACCACATTCCTCGCAGGGCTTAAAGCCGGGCATCCCTACGACACCTTAGGAGTCGTGAAGACTCGTTGAAGAAACAGTGAAAAATTCACCAAAAAAGATAGTCAAAAGTGACTAGGGCACTGCTCTTCCCGGATCTGCGCTTACTGGCGCGGAAAAGAAGAACTGACGTCAGCGCGCAGGGGCGGCGCCTAAGTACTGCCCGCGACGTCATCCCGGCGATCACGACGCCGACGACGGACGCGGAGCCGCACGACGCCGCCTACCGACGCGCAAGGGTACTGCTACGCAAAAAACTTTCCGGATCCAGCCTGACGCCTGGGGATATTCTAAGGTGAGGAATCTGTCACTAACGTGTCTCTTTCAGATTGAATGATACAGTTTCATTGTCTTTCCCCTTTCAGAATTCCAACAAGGATTCTACGTGTTTGCTCGCCTTCGCCATATTGCCTTTTCAGGGCATGCTTACCTACAGAGAGTACCTACCTTTCTGCAAGTTCTCTATGCTTCTGCAATAGTTTGTGCTGATTATGCAAGTTTGTATTGTGGGTCAATTTGGGAATGTTACTCTCTAGAGCCCTAATTTCTTGTTCCAGAAGCACCATTTGGGAGCATATGTCTTTTAAAATACCAGCTTGTTTGGCTTTTGCAATGCCTCTTATACATACATTAGACGCTTTCCATAAAGTGGCGTGGGTTATTACTAAGCCTTTATTGTGCTGGGAATATTCTAATACAGCTTCCTATACTTCTCCATGAAAGACCCAGTCAAATGCTTTAAGGGAATCTCCAGCCTGGGCGGCATAGGGTGGAGTAGGGAATAGTTAATGTCAATTTTCACCGGTGGTGTATAATTTCTGTTATACATGACATTACATCTACTGAGGTCAGCCAGTTATTTGTGCGTGACGATGACCCTTGAAGTGCAGAGTAGAAAAGTTTATTCAAGTTCATAACCGTGCCACTGCTGCCACATATCAACAAGGCCAAATTATGTCCACCAGAGTACGCTGCAAGTGCATTTTAATAGAGCCTTGGGCACTCGAGCAATCTATTGCCAGACTACATTTAGTTTGCCATCCCCACATTATTAGGTCTGCTTTTATGCGGTTAAATATGAGGAGTATGGCATGAATGAATTTGGGTGTGTATTTTGGAAGCATATGCATTTACAGTAGTACTACTTACTACTTCTTGGTCCTCTACTACTCCATCTAGCACAATAAATCTGCCTTCTGGATTTTCATATTTCTGGTATAGTTTAAAGTTAACCCTGATATGAATCAGAATGCACACCCCTCTGGTGTAAGTGCTGCAGGAGGAGAAGAACCTGTTCCCCCCCTCCTCCTGCAATGCAAACCTGTACGGGCCTCACAACAGCAGATAAGTTTCCTGCAAGCAGGCGATATCTGTTTTGTGATGGCCCAGATAAGCTAGTATCTGATTACACTTATGCTGGTTTTTGAGACCATTTTAAGTACCATTATGTGAACAATAATGGTTTACTGGAGTGTGCTGTCATGTACCCTCCTGGGAAACCTCTGGCTAAAGTTAAATACTTGAGCACCACTTCTGGCAAAAGTATTGTGTGCCAAATTGCACGTGCGGTCACAAATAGATCCCAAATATCCTGCCACCCCACCCACACTGAACTACCCAACTCTCAGTGACATATCCTCCAAATATATCCCCAATAATTATGCTGGTGAGACACACCATGAGGCGTAGCAACGCTCCGTAAAAACTAGCCCTCTTTAAAGTAAATGCCTCCAATATGTTTATTGTCCGGACCCCGGTCATGCATCATTGACTAAATATATGTATCCATCCTGAGTAACATTATCATTAATATAAGGGGCAAAGACTGAAACTGCAAAGCTGGCAATATATATATAACAGTACAAATTATCAGGATTAATTCTGCGGTGCCTCAGTTGGCTGTTGGTCTTGTTCATCTGGGGCCCTGGGGTGTTCATCATGGGTTAGTGATTGTCCAGGTATTAAGGGGCTTTTTGCAGAAGGTCTTGGCATCTTTTCATATCTTCTCATCGAGCACAACTCTCAAACGTGACTGGTACAGCATACAATATCTTTATCATGTAATGTTTGTATCACGTCCTGGTACTTCCTTCTTGCATCTTGGACTGCCTTGGTGAATTCAAGGAAAATAGATATTGTGGAGCCTTGATGCTGCAATGGACCTTGTTCTCTTGTCAGTCGTTGTGCCATATTGTGGTCACAAAACTTCAGGAGCCTGTCTATAATGGGTCTGGGGCCTCAATTGGGCTTACTTAGACAACAAACAGCATTCTATGGTTTCCCATAACACACCTCTTGAGGTAAATTGGCACATAATTGCCATACTTGCTAGTCGAGCTGCCAAGTTTGTGTACTATTAGAAAAAAGAAAATGTTGAATGGAATCAATGACCAAACTGATCCCTGGAAACCCTAGGTGAGACTGGTGACTGAAAAAATGTAGGAAGCGACCTTCACATGTTGTGTGCACTTGGCAAGAAAAAGAGCTGAACTAGGACTACACCACCTCATCTTTTCCATCGTCCTGTTCAGATGTTTAAGGAAGTCAGTGTTGCCAGTTCTCTGTGGTCAATGGGATCCAGGCTCAACTGCCCATTTACTGTAACATGTATTTGCTGCTTTCCTTAGAACCTAAGTAGCTAGATATTACTCTGAGCATACTGAATCAAGAGAACATCCTTTTTCAGACTTTCAATTTAAAAGGGAAGTGAAGCTGAACAGTCAAAACTTACTTTACTTTTTATATGGTGGTGTGGGGACAACAATCCTACATCGGTAGCACAGAGATACTATGCATACTGTCCACTCAATGATACTGTCCACTGTTATTTCTTTTGTTTAAGTTCAAGAAGGTAGTAATAATGATCTCTAATATGTAAAATAGATAAACCATTGTTCATTAATAGTCAATGACCCCCCCCCTCCGTTCCTGTACAACTTTTGTGTGTACCCTTGTGTTCCTAACACTTAAAATAGAGAGAGGCATGAGAAACACACTGAATACTGCACACATTAATTGTGACAGCAGCATATAAATCAGCTTTGCCTGTAGTTCTGGGCATAAGTAAGGCATGTTTTCATCATTTCAGACAGTCTACATTCTTTCCATTCAAGTATAATCAACAGCAGGTCTTGTCCTCAGTACTAGAGTATGTTCTCTTTACTTCAGGGGAGAGAGTTAGGCTTTGTGGCTCAGTCCTTTCCCATGGAATTGTGCAGAGAGTTCCCTGAAGTGAACATGCATGGCATGGAGGATCAGCAGGTAGAAAATGCGTCCTAATGGTCCAGGACCACTATCCAATCTTATTCATTCAACACCAGCAGGTGACTCAAGGATAGCATTTTAAATCTGTCTTGATGCACAAAAATGATTTATGAGTCTAAGGTCAAAGATGGGCCTGAGCGCTATCCTTCTTGATGAGCATGAAGCAAAGGGAATAGATCCAGCAGAAGAAGTGGGGTTTACAGTTGGTAGCCTCCCTTAGTTCCACCTCTCTTACAAAGAGGAAGATTTAGATTGGTTGGGAGGGGTTGAACTGCCAGGAGAAATGGCCCTGGAAAATGCCACAAAAGTTGAGAATCTTGATGGAACTGCTCGACTTTTTATTCTTTTTAACATCATCACATCAAGTTCTCAGAGCTCTTGTTCCTTAGTGATGGCATAATAATCCCTGGGATTGCAAATTATACTTAGACAAACTTCTTTGTAATGATTGTTGCTTCTCTTCAGTTCACTTTTGCTAAAGCTGGGAGTGGAGCTAGACACTCAGAAAGCATTCACTTTTCAGGTGTTTGTAGTAGCCATGCCACTAGAAAATATCCTTTGTCAAGGTGGTGCTTACTTGAAACAGGAAACTGACTTGCTCAGACTAGTCTGCTCCAATAAGGTGAGCACAAATGAGGCTCAGTTGCTCATTCGAGAGGATATGGCTCAAACCAGATACACAACTGGGCTCCAAAGGTCTTTGCAAGATGGGAGTAGAGAATTGAGCAGAAGAGGCACATGTGAAGGTACACAGGAGACGCCAATCTCAAGTCTAAACTTTTTCACATAACAACCCTCTTTCTTGAGGCTACACCTACACTAAATAACAAGCCCCCCTCATGTTCACCAAATATACACACACACACACACACACACACACACTCTCTCTTGGGGGAAGTGAGTGTGTCCAGTCACAGCAGACATCAGGGAATTATTACGAAGAGACAATAAGCAGTAGCCCCAATCTGGTGCACTGGTAGAGAGGCCAGTGCCCCACAACTATGAATCAACTGCGACCTATCATTAGTCGAGCTGTGGTCTGGTGACAGGAGTCGCCCCTGTTGAAAGGAGTACCACATTGTGGTGGATGCCTCCTCTTGCAAAGTTGACTACACCATTGATAAGAAACGGACTAAAGAATCGGGTAGAACACCTATCAGGGACCCAGATTTGAGTCTCTTGTGCAAGAAACATTTTGGGTACATCAGAAATTATGAAAACTGGAGCTACGCAGCAAAATACAGCTGCACCAAGGACTTTCAACTCCGCAAAGCCTAAGACATCTCTTTTCAGTCAGGGTAGTGAGATGACAAATATTGGCTGTGGTAGGAGAAATGGAACCAGACTACTACCAATTCCAGTGGGCCAACCATTGGAGGTAGGTCAGCCATTGTGGTTAATCTGCCAAGTAGAACCAAATAGTAATATGCACACAATTATATGGATATGTTGAAAAAACAAGATGCACTGGTTCCGCTGTGCACGGGCTATGAAAGTGTACTTTTTCATGTAAAGATACTTATTTGGTGACAAGCAATGCCAGTCAGTTACACATAGAATCATTAGCATCACTTTTGGCTTTCAATGGAACCAAGAGCAGTCTACAGAAACATCACTTTCGGCAAATACACTAATACAGTGTGCACAAAACTGTCCATCATCAGAGAAAAATGTACAATTTGCGAGTGGTACACATTTGCAAAATGAGAATCACTTTGCATGGATGGTCTAGAATCTGCCCCAAAGAGTTAAATACAACTTCAGTGTAATGATAATTAAGACCACCTCAATCACTCAACAAATATATACCATCAGATCATTTTACTTGTGTTATTAAAAGATGTTGTACAAAGTGTTCCACTACTACCAGATAGTATGTGGATTGATCCGATCATGCACTGATTACTGCAATGTGGTGTATTGAGGTTTTCCAAAGAAAGCATTTCAAGGGATCCAAAAGATTCAATATGCCTTTTCAAGAGTACTACTTGGGCTGGCTCCTCAACTGCATACGGCAAACCTTCCAAAAGAAGCTGTATTAACTCCCAGTCCAACAGCATGTACACTTCAAAACACTGTGCTTCTGTCACCGAGCCTTATGTAGCAAAGGACGGGCATTTCTTATACAAGACAAACTGATGCACTACTCCCCCAATCATGCACCAAGGTCCTTGGAGGCTAGGCGTTTGATGGTTTCACTAAGTAGGTATTCTAAATTAGGGGAAAGAGAGTTCCCTCTACTGGCAGCTAAGTTATGGAAAGCAATGATGGAATCTTGAAGGGTTTAGGAGAATTTCCAGAAATTCCACAAAAGTGTAAAATCTCAGCTTTTCAAGTGAGCTGGAATCTGGAGAAGTGGGCTTCAACCGAGATCTAACCATGTTTAGGTGTAGGGCAGAGACACCAGAGGGGTAACTGTCGAGCTTAATAAAATCTATTGATCATTCGTTCTGCACATTTATAAAAGCCTTCCCATTCCCAAAGTAACAGCCCACAGCTAAACCACCGCTCTGCCTCTCACTATAATTGGAGGCAATTTATATTGGGAAATGTGCATCACACAATGTTTAATTGGTTGTCAAGAATGGACACAAGCATAGGTTTGTTTTACATGTCTGATCAGATTACGTATTAGAATCCAAGGTGAATGAGAAAGTGATGTGAGGTTTGAAAGTGATTGATTATTGTCTCTCCTGGGATGTTGGAGTGACAGAGTAAGACTGGCCTGTGGCGGCTGTGCTAATGGGAGTTTGACTTTTGTTTAGCATGGGCCTGGTCCTTTAAAGAAGTGCTTTTTGAAGGCTGTTGAGATGACAAGTAAGAGAAAGGAGGCATAGCTGATGGGTTTTTAAGAGTCTGCACTCTGAGGGTAAGTGACAGCTACAGGGCATCTTGAACGGAGTTTGGTGTACAACCCTGGTGAGCGTATTCTCAGATTATGGTCTGCACAAACTTTGACATTAAGGATGTTGTGTCACGCCATGGCGGGAGCTTTTTGAGGGTAAGCACTGCCGTTCATGGAAGCCACTGGATAGACATAAAAGTCAATATCGACAAGATGAAAAGTATAACTAATTATTTTGCTAACCTGCATAGGGCAGATTCTAACGGTATGGATAGGACCTCTCTAAAAAGGGATTTAGAATCAAAGGACATTTATGCTGTTCTTAATAAGCTACCCAAGACAAAGGGCCCAGGGCCCAGGCCTAGATGATTTTACCATGGAATTCTTTCTGTAGTTTTCTAAGATTTTGGTCCCTAAGCTGTTTGCAACTCACAACCATTTTTGTCAAATGGGAGGCCTGAGGGGTTATTTATTGAAGCAATGTTGTGTCTAGTTAAGAGTCATTTCATATAACCCTTGAACTTTTTTAAATGTTATTCATGGTGCTTCAAGACCTAATGAATCCATAGCATCTATCATATTGCATGCTGTAAAAGCTTATGGATGAGTCAGATGGGATTTTATAATTAAGTCCCTAAAGTGGCATGTTTTTAGTCCAAAATTGCTCAAATATATTTCTATGTTGCATTCTTCAATAAGAACCTTCGTTTTTGATAAGTGTGTTCAGTCGTCCTACTTTTCACTCAAAAGAGGTACCATTCAAGGATGTCTACTTCCTCCATTCCTTTTTATTCCCGTATTATAATACTTCTTAGAACATTTGCAATGATCTCACTCTATTTTAACAGATACCTTTCGAGGACAGGAGATTAAATTCACAGCCAATGTGGGTTCACACCTAAGCTTCACTGCCTGCATTTTTAAAGAGCTGCAGATGTTTTCAGAGGTCTCGGGCTATAAATTAAATGTTGAAAAGTTAGAAGTGTTGCTCATATTGAAATGTCAGAGGGATTGTTCCTGATTAAGTATTGTTTCAAGGAACCCTTCCAGGCTTATGCTTGGTCTGGAATAATACTAAAATCAGAGTACAGGATTCAAACCCTAATGAAGGCATGTTAGGCTTAATCTTGATCAATTTACGGGAGGACTGTTGGTCTTATAGAGAAATAGTCCTCTCCTTTTCTCTCTTGGTAGGGTTCATTAGACACCATTAAAATGATGATAGTTCTAATAATTACATTTTTCCTAATGATACCACCCATCAGAATTAATGAAGCATATTCTTTGGGACTGGCAGATTGCTTTCCAGGTTGTGATGGATAAAAGAAAGGTGAGATTTCCTCGGAACAACTTAAAGTGCCTCTGTTCAATGGCGCGCCATTATTTTTCTAATGTTCTTAAATAGTCTTCATATTTTGAAAAGAAGTAGATTTGGGACAAAATGGCAATGGTCTCCCATAAGCAGTAATAAGATCTAACAACAAACTGATATCCTAGTTTTGTTCAATTTTCTTATAAAAATGTTTTCTTTATGTTGCTGGCTCCTATTTTTTTAACTCCCTCTTATGATCAAGCATTTATGTTGTTTGGTAAGGTCACATTTTATTGATAAACTGTAACCACTTTGTCGTAGAATATTAAAAATAATGGAATGGTATTGGTTTGGAGAAAGTGGATGTCTAGAAGGATCGGTTTTGTTTTACAGCTGGTTACAGAGAAGGTCCTTATTCCTTTTTTAGATTTAGTTCAGTCGTATAACCTTCCACAGAACTGTAAAAGGCAGTTAGACCTTCCACAGACCTGTAATAGACAGTATGATAATCTGCCTTCTAGATCCATTAGCACCAAACAAACTCTTCTCTTTTTCTGCAACAGAATGTTCGATACCCCATTAGCTTTATAAGGAAGATTATATATCATATTTGTGCTGATCATGTGGCTGTCATAAAGGTAATGTTATGCATGTATTTTTTATTTGCCCAAATGAACAGGCATTCTTGAACAGGGTTTGCTTGAGAATTACTGAGATTTGTTGTGTGTCTGTTTCTTTTTTAGCTCTTAGTATTTTTTTGGGCGGGGTTAATGAGGCTTGGTCTGATCGTCAAAGAGACGCTAAATTAGTTGCTATAATGTTGCCATTTGCAATTAGGTAATTCTACTTGGAAGACTTCTGAAAAAATTCATATAAAGCATGGTGGAATATTGTGTGTCAAAATCATAGGTGAGATGGGCACAATTTGTCCTCTTTGCCTTTAGTATAAAATGTGATAAACTTTGGCTACCCTTGACTAATTTCTTAAATAGCTGTTCAATATCTTCATACAACGTGTTCCTAGTTTGTAAATCTCAAAAATATTAAATTCTCCTGTTTTATGTTCTTATGTGTTAGATTGGTTTTCAAAGTCCTAAAATGACAGTTTTATAGTCTATTATCCAATATGCATTTGTACTTCTACATTTGTCTCTCTGCTCAAATGTAAAGGAGATTCTTTGTAGTGTGTACTAGTTGACAATTATTGTTATTTCTACAAGCCTTTTTTTTGTTATTTATATTTTTTTCTCATTCTTTTAGTTTTTTTCTTTTTTTCTCCTTTTAGCATATTCTTTATTATAAAATGTTACCCCATCATCACATCCGTTTTCTATGGAATAGTATATATTGTATTAATATTCTTCTATCATGTTTTCTTTACTGTATCATTGAAGCAGTATTAATACAGCTATTATTCATACAGAATATATCCGATTATTGTATTTAACAGGTGTCTTCATTAATTCTGTGTTAATCTCAATAAAGTCTTTCAACTAAAAAGAATCTACAATGCAAAAATGAATGAAAGGTAGAGGCCAGGACTATTTCTATTAAATGGAAGAGGATTGTTAGGTGAGTGAAAAAGCATGCTCGATGTTAAACAGTTTGGGATATTGTGCGGTAGTAAATGGATTATTCCAGAAGACTTTACTCCTGATTTTTCACACTCAGACAGACCTCTGACTGCAATGACGGTGATGCCCACCTCACTTTCCTAATTGTATATTCAAGAGAGGCAAATTGAACACATCACTTACTACACCTTCCCGACCCTCACAGGCAAATGTATGCCAGTGGAGCGCCGGCAGTCCCAAAGCACTCACATCTCCCTTTGACTGCACATTGTTCATTGTATATTTTTCACATAATTATCTCTTTCACTCACAGTACGTCAAAACATTTTAGACACAAGGTTCTGGAACTGTGTTCAAGATAATTTAGTGCCTTGCAAAGACCACAAATATCATAAAATTAGGAACAGAGATCCTCTCAATTTCACATCTTAATGAATTGTGCATTATCTGAGTTCTATGTCCTTAGACGCAGAATTAAGTGATTATCAAATTCCTGCCACTGATGTACATTAGGATTTAGAAATATTTAATCACAAACGTTTTTATACATAAAATAATTTACTCATTATTAATAAGAACATGCTGTGTCAATAGTTTTGCTGCTGACATACAGTGTAAACAGATTTGCAGTTAATACATTATTAGGTTTGAATATTATATCGATCTGCCACCTTCCACACTGATCCTGTTAGGTAAACTGAGGTGCTTTTCAGAATTTTGTAGTTAGTTAAAGCATGTGTGCAAGAACTGCTACGTATGACAAAATCAAGGCTTTGTTTTAACCAGCCGAAGTGAGTAAACGCATTGTTTATGAAGAATACTTCACAGAAGGAAATGTCCATTTATGCTGATATCCTAGGCTGCAAGTACAGTGTAACACAGAAGGAGTGCAGGTGACAGGACAGTGCATGTTAGTTTACTGCAGGTTTAACACCAGAAGCCAAGCTACAAGCACATAACAGAAAGGTGGGGAAAAGGGAAGACGGGAAAAGGGATTTTTTTTTTGTAGTCAAAGAAAAGTCCCAAAGAGCAGAAGAAAGTAGCAACAAAGGAAATACCTTAAGATCTCGCCTTTCCAGGTGAATTAGCTCAGAGCCGCGGATGTCATGGCGGATGAAGATTTCTTTGTACTCTCCCAAACTGAGCAGATCCAGCCAAGCAGCAACTTCATCCGTGCCCCATTTTTGAACTAACAAAGTTAAGAGCAAAACCCCCTTAATTTGTACATGCTCAAATGCATTACAGCAAAGGTTAGGGGAAAGAGTGGAAAACAGAGTAGAAACGCAGTGCTAGCAAGGGGAAAAGGTTGAAGGTGTAGACTACATACAACTACCACTTACATTGTATTTCCATGCAGGTTACAGATCAGCATTAATCGTAAACTATCTACCGTCTCTAAACAAAGGACAGGGTTCATTGCTTTGCAGCCATGCTTTCAGCTTTTTTTTAAACCATTTTCCTCTATAAAGATATTGAAACCTCACATATATTGACCAATTTATAATTTTACTTATTAGGATCAGTGAGGCAAGGTTTAGATGCGTTTTGCAGTTTATCAATCATCTCTGTATAATTTTCAGCAAAAACCATAACAAGGGAAAATATTGGTTATAAGTAAAATATGTTCCATAATTCGTTTTTGTGTGAAAGGCACCAAGTTTAATAGTCTGAACACTTAACTGCATACATCATATACAGTAAAGAAAATCCTTGAAATTGAAAAGTAGGGTGCTCAAAATTATAAAAGCATTTGTTGCAGTACAATAACCCAGTGTGACACACATTCTTTGTTGTACACAAATAGAGCCCAACGTCACACGCAGAAGTGTATTTACAGGCTACTTTGTTCACGTTTCACTTTATTGCCTATGTTCAGGATGTATGTATAACATATTGTTCAGTGAAATACCTGCATGATCTTAAAGCTCTCATTAAAGTGAGAGATGGTGGACATGAAAATCTATTTGTGGTTCCTGCTAAATTTGATTAACTTGAGATATTCACATTTAGGGTAGAGTGATAGGAAGGCGGGATTCCGAAGAAAGGCAATGATGGAAGAGAGGTAGACTGAAGTCTGGATGAGACTGCCATGTTAGTATAGGCATCAGCAACCACCCAAAGACTGTGAAAGGGTGATAAAATGAGGCCACCCACTTTACACAACTCACACCAATATAATTGCACCTGTGAGTGACTCGGAGAGGGAAGAAAAACAATAATACAAGCAAAAACTCTGTAAATCTAATTTGGGTTTATATGGCTCCAACAAATCAAGCCTGGGGACCAGATTACATAGACTGCGTAGTTCTGGCGTCAGTAAAATAGTGCACCGTTATAGGCATAAAATTGTCAATGCCATTAAAAAAAATCACTTTTTGACCAACGAAACTGTGCAAAAATTCACGGTGCCTCAATCTGCTGGTGGCCTGGTTATGGGGCAATTTACATAACCAGGTCCAAATACTGAGCCTTCAAAGCTCCAAAATGGAAGGAGGGAAAACTAAATATTTCAATTTAAACATTAAATTCATATTATTACATTGGATTTTGTGCTCAGTGGTACCTAGTCACCATAAATAATGAAATGGCGGCTCTTCTTGAATGTAATAGGAGATCAAGATATCCAGCATGACAACACAAATTCTGTTGCAGTATCCAACACATACCAGGCGTAGGACTGTTCTTATGTTTTTGGACCTTTTCCTTTTTAAACTTTGGCACTATTCGAAATACTGTGCTTCTGCTGTTTCTTTTAGCATATTCCAGAGGTGGATCCTATTCAGAATAGTTAATAAAAAAAAAATGTAATTAATCACAATTTCAAATGAAAACTATCACAGAAGTACATTCTCACTGCAAACAAAAAAGTCAATTTACGCTTAGTCTTATATGCCAAAATAAGGTTCTCTAGTACCTTAAGAGCACAGATCATTTTCAATGATCCCTTAAAATGAATTCTTACTAATGAATATTCCATAGGGGTGGATGAAGAATTCAGCTCCGCTGGTGGAGTTTGCAGAGTTTTGCCCACTCTGCGCTCCATGCGGAGTTCAGAAAAACTTCACAAAGTTACGCGAAGCGGAGTTTTTTCTCTCGAGCGGCTTTACATCGGTAAGTAGGTGAGCGCTCACGAGGAAAGATCAGGCTCTAGACCTACTTCCAGCGAGATTTCGCACCGCGGGCGGTCACAGCAGGTCGCAACCGCTCGCGTTCAGAAATCTGTCATTCGCGTTGATGAAGCTGCCACTCGAGTAGAATGTCTACTCGAGCTTACAGAAAGCAGCAGCATCCTCAGGCGTGACGTGTAGTGCCGCTCGCAATGATTTTGAAGCACAAAACAAACTCCCAGTGCCAAAAATCAGTACGAGCCACGCGATTTAACAGACTCCGTCGCTGGCGTAACTCCGCAGAGTGCGGCAGAGTTTTTCTGGCACTTCGTGGAGTTCCACTAAGTAAATCTACGCAAACTCTGCCCATGCTTATATTCCAGTAAGAACCTGAAGTCGGGGGCCTGGATCTTAAATACAAGGTAATGTCAACTACCTTCAGTAAATGGCATATTTCTAGTGTCATAATTAGGATTTATCACTTATGAATCTAATGTATATTCTGAAAAACTCAAGTTGGAAGCAACACCTCCATTAAGCTATTAACATTTCTGGGGTCACCCTTTAAAATCGGTGTGGCAAAATGAGATTTTTCAAATAGTAATAAAGATAGTTTTCTGATTAAATAAAAAAGAGGAAATAGGGGCTGTGGTGAAGGGCAGTAGCACGTTCAGTTGTACCAAGGCAGCTCAATTCAATATAATGTTAAAGAATCTAAACTGAATGTTCCTATCTTCTATTAAAATAATTAAAAACAAATCATAAGTGGAGAAGAAACAATGTAGTCCTGGCTTTTGGACAGGATTTTGTTTTCCTAATAAAAAAACAATATGTTGCTTCACCCATGACTGATCAACCCCTTTTTTGGAGTCTCCGACCCATCATGTGACCACAAAGACAGCAAACACACCTATGCTATGTGGGGTGTGTGCACGATGGGGGGGTGGTGTGTGTGTGTGTGTGTGTGTGTGTGTGTGCGTGTGTGTATACACACTAAATTGAGTATCTGAGCACTCTCCATAACAGAGACTACTGCACACAAACAGAAACCAAAAGAAAGGTTTCACAGTATAAAAACAGTTTACATTACCATTAGTTTAAAAGATCTCTCACAAAAAGAACTTATTTCTATGGATAATAGCAGTATATATACATACATGTGGTTTCAAAGACAAAGCTAAAGGAGATTATAAGAGTACTGCATTTCATGTACCGATCAAATTATTGTTTGCTTTGCATTTCTGGCACCTACTTGGGAGCCTTGTACTTTGCTTCAACCCCTTTATCTTGTCTGCCATTTTTTCCCTTACTACTATGAGGTATGTATGTCCCTGATCTGGCTGCTCTTGTGGAGGAAGGTCTCTCGGTGCCACTGGCCAGGGCTCATAATGTTTGAGGCCCTGGCCTTTCCCACAGTGCCATATTGAAGGATTGATGTTTTGTAGCACCTACCTGATATCCATTTTCAGGGTATGGTTCCTTAAACCTTTGGGGCCACTGACTGCTTCCCTATCATGCCACCGTGTGGGAACACGAATGATTCATGGCCAGTTTTGGCTGTCAAAAAGGGGGACAGTACGTCATCCTTTTCTTTCACACCGGCAATCAAACCTCTGGGCCCTGGAAAGGTGGCATGCCACTAGCAGAGTCCCGAAGAGACATTGACCAGGTGGGCAATACCGTTCACAGACAGTCTCAGAGGCAGGGAGAACAAAGGCATAAGACAGCAGCTGGAACATCAAGAGCCAGGCCAATCTGATGCAGGTGCTCCCACTGTCAACATAGCAGTGAACTGGACACCAGCACCAGGCCACAAGCAAATTCATAGACCAGGCACAATGAACAATGCCGGACCCACATAGGCTTCCATCCAGCAGACCACCTCCATTTCCTGAGACAACACAGGCCGCAGCAAACTGAACCAAGGAGACTCTTATTCAGCTTGAGTGAGTGCCACAGGTCCCACAGGTCAGTGAGTGACAGGAGGGCAGCAAAGGGTCTATGTAGTGATGTTATATTTTGAAATCGGGAGCTCCGATAGAGAGCTCCAGTCCTGCTGCAATCTTGAATTTGCCTTGCAGGGTAATTCAAGATGGTGGGCAAAGTTGTATAGAGGTGTAAAAGGGGCTCAGGCAAAGTATTTTCATAACAAAAGAATAAGCAAAAAGAACATCTTAAAAGCACATCCTGTGCATATTTAATCTCCGAAGCAGGATTTAATGGCATTCTGTTGTAATGTGGCTCTTGTATTGTGCGGTGCTTTGCTGTTCTTTGCTCCAGAGTTCTATCTCTCTGGAATGTCACAGTTGCGGGATTCCACCAGCGGCAGTTGGTCTGTGGCTGGCGAAGGAGGGATCATGCTTCATGCTACTCTGGTTTTCTGAAGAGAATAAAGTCGTCAAGTTTCCTCCTTGTTGTCCTGTGTCATTACTACATTTTTGGTGACAATCGCCAGCCACATGTAGTGACACCATAGTAGCACGAAGGTGTGAGGAGAACCAGCGCGAGGCTGTGGTGGCGCTGACCCATGACTCACTTGATTAAATTGTCCGTTCTAGTGCCGTTCTGCCGAAGTTCGATGACACCTGTTTTTGAGGTGAGAAGGAGCCGCTGTGTGTGCCTGTGCTGGCCCCACCTTGACTTTTGTTACCGGCACTGAGCGTGTGCATTGGCCTGCAGAGAACACGCGCTAGGCCTTAAGGGCGCTGACCCGCAACTGCCTTGTAGAAATTGTCCTGCTGCGTGTAAGGTTTAGCTGAGGCCCGCATCCGTTATATGAGGGTGCTGCTCTGTGTCCGTGCGCTGCACCGCCTCTACTGCCAGAAGACACGCATGCTGTTAGCTCACCTCCAGCTTGTTTGTGTAATCAGTGTGCGCAGAGACATTGTTCAAGCATTCACAGCGACAGCACGCAGCAGGTTACCTCCTCATCTTGCAGATTACCCGATGCTTCTGCTAACACTCATTTGCAAAGTTGTGCTGATCATGTGACTTATTAGAGAAAAGGTGCTTGTCCTTAGAGAAGTGAGCCTCCTGCTAGCCACCTTTATGTTTGCAGAGCACTTTGTTCAGCTCCATTCCTCATATTTTTGGTTTCTGCTTTTTCTTGTTCAGACATCCTCTTTGCTTTCTTTCATAGCAGCAATTCTACGTCCCTTTGCACTTTTACGCCTGCCTTATAACATGGCCGTCACCTCCATAGTTATTCCACCTCCTTTTATTGTGCAACCAGGTCAACCGTCCATGCAGTGGGAGGAGTGGAGTGACTTGTTCGACAACTACATTATAGCTCTGGATGGCCTTGAGTTTTTGCCTGAAAGGAAGAAAGCGTTGTTAGGTACTATTGGTAAAGAAGCGCATCATATTTTTAATACTCACCTCAGATGTTAGGCAACGACAATCAGCCAGTGGTGGATGTGTTTAAGGAGGCCAAGTTACGCCTGGAAAAAAGGTTTGCCAAGGAAGAGAACATTGTCATGTCTTGCTACAAGTTTAATACCAGGCCACAAAAGGCTGGCGAATCTCTGAATGAATTTGTCTCTAGTCTACGGGAGCTGTCAATAAAGTGCAAATTTGGGCAAATGTCTGATGAACTCATCAGGGATCAACTGATTGTTCAATGTCATAGTAAGAAAACTCAGGAACGTCTTTGGGCTGCAAAGAATCCCACCTTGAAGGATGCTATTTCCATTGCCAAGGTTGTTGAAGAGTCCGAAAGTTGCATGTTTGAGATGAGCAAGAAGGAGCACGTCGAAGGGGATGTAGAGGCTATTGGAACAAAAAATGAAAACCACCAAAGGCTCCGTCGACAAACCCAATCCCAAGGTACAGAGGTCCGCCAAGTCCAAGGGATGCTCTAGGTGTGGCAGCGCTTACAATGCAAGTGACTCTAAATGGTGCTTTGCTTCCAAACAAGACTGCAGGAAGTGTGGCCGTAGAGGTCATTACGCCCGTATGTGCAAAGACTTCAGCAGGTCCAGGGTTGCTGTGGCAGAGGAATTGAGTCTGGATGGAGACAGTGAAGATCGTGTGTTGATGGTTCTTCCTGGCAGTGGTGATACCGAGAGAAAGCTTTGTCCGAAGGCATTCTTTGGGATCTTGGGCAAACAAGTGGAACTGATGGTGGACTGTGGTTCATTGTACACCATCGTGCCTAAGTGGATGTGGGAGAAAGAGTGGCCTCTGGTTCCACTCTTACCGAAAGACATTGATCCTAGTGGGTACCAGGGGGAGAGAATCGATGTTTTAGGCTACTTTTTATCTCCTATTGTGTTTAATTCTTGACAGGTTGTGGGTAAGATCTACGTTGCAGAGGATGGTCCTCCAATCCTGGATTGGGGACACCAATTTGACCTTCACATCATCATCGATCCCCATGTCCCTGGTCAGGTCTTGTGCCTGGCCAATGTCACCACAGAACAAGTTTTGGGTGAAATGCATGATGTCTTTAGTGGATAACTTGGTGAAATGAAGGGGTATACACATAAGATTGTATTGGAGGATGGCACCAACACTTTCAAGCATATGTTGAGGAGGATTCCGGTCATTGTGAGGGATGAGGTCAGGAAATGTTAGAAGACATGCTCAAGGAAGGTGTTATCGAACCGGTTGAGGCCTCTGAATGGGTCTTTCCGGTGGTTATCACCAAAAAGAGTGATGGAAAGCTCAGGTTCTGTGTGGACCTTCGTAGTTTAAACCAACATGTAGTCACTGATACCTTTCCACTCCCCAACATCAATGAACTGTTGCTTTTGTTTAAGGGTGGCAAGTACTTTTCTAAACTCAATCTGAAGAGTGGTTACCACCAGATTAAGCTACATGAGGAGTCGAAAAACCTCACAGCCTTAATTACCATGGAGGGCACTTTTCGCTTCAAAAGGCTGCCCTTTGGATTGTCATCCTAGGCCAGCGTTTTTCAGCGAATCATGTCCGAGGTTTTCAGGGGTTTAGACAACGTAAAAACATTTCAGGACGACATCCTTGTTTTCGGGGGGTCTATTCAAGAGCACAACAAGACATTGAGGGAGGTCTTTGGCAGACTGAGGGAGGCGGGTCTTACCCTGAGGAAGGATAAGTGCAAGTTTCTAGTGGAAGAAATTGAATATCTTGGACATACCATTTCTGGGCAGGGTGTCCGTCCCAAAGTCGATCTCCTAGAGGCCATTTGTGATGCCCCCATTCCCCATGACAAAGCACAGTTGCGGTCGTTCATGGGTTTAATCGAGTACTATGCCAAATTTGTAAAGTGCTTTACTACCAAGACCGAGGCTCTAAGGTCGTTGTTGAGAAAAGGGTGTTCTTTTGTGTGGGGCGATGTCCAACAGCATGCTTTCGATCTGATTAGGAAGGACATTTGCGAGGCAGGGATTCTTGCGCCCTTTGACACTCATCTTTCTAACAGATGACGCGAGTGCTTGTGGTTTGGGGGCTGGGCTTTCCCAAGTGCATGCGGATGTTGAGAGAACATTGGTGTTTGCCTCGTGCTCTTTGTCCGATTGTGAGAGTAACTATTCGGTCATCGAGTGCGAAGCTCTGGCAGCGGCCTGGTCAGTCGAGCATTTCAGGACCTTCTTGTGGGGTCTTGTTTTTTGTATTTGCACTGACCACATGCCCTTGGTCAAGGTGTTGAGTCCAGGTGGTGCAGGTAAAGGCTCTGCAAGACTGGCCAGGCTTGCTTCTAGGCTCCAGGAATACCGGTACTGGGTGGCTCACATTCCGGGGTGGAAAAATGCACAAGCTGATTGTTTCTCGCCTGTCATTGAAGGGCAAGGGTGAGCATAGTCTTGGTTCCTCTTGGGAACAAGATGGTTTTCTGTGGCTTCATTGGGGGATGTAGAAGAGCGCGTTGGTTGTGCATTTTCAGTGGACGAGTGGCGCAAGTTCATGGATCAAGACGCTGTTCTCAAGAGTGTGGAACGTATGTTGGTCCTGGGAGAATGGCGGGAGAGCACTTTGGCCCCCTCGGTAAGACCGTTTGTGAAGGTCTTGGACAAGTTGAGTGTAAGTGACTCTAAAGTCCTCATGAGAAATGATAAGTTTGCACCACCCGATGGCTCGAGACCCAAGATTATCAAGTTCGCCCATGAAGGACACCTCAGTCAAACCATGACTAAGAAACGGGTGCGAGAGAATTTCTGATGGCCTTTCATGGATGAAACAGATCACGTCCTGGGTTGTGGATTGTGACGTGTGCAGGGAGAATGAAAAGAGACTCAAGACAGGGTGTCATGCCGTCCTGGGTCACATCGAAGATCCTGGTGTACCCTGGAGTACTGTATGTTTAGACTTTATTGGGCCTATGCACGGTGTTGAGGAGAGATTGAGGAATGCCTTGGTGCTGATTGATGTTCATTCTAAGTGGCTTGTCATCCATTTTATGTCTGATGTTATGACTGAGAGTACCAGCTATCCAGATTAGATATATCGTGAGACTTTTTTCAACTCACCTGTATCATGTGTCTAGCCCATGGCTTTGTCTTTGCTGGTTATTAATCTTCCTCTAGCACACAAATCTATGGTGAGGTTCTGGCACTCTACTGCTATTGGTTGTGGGCACTCTATCTCATGGTGATTCCTAGCATGCAGCAGTTTTTTTTTGTTGCTAGTGGGTATAAGGTACACACTCTGGTAAGTGGCACGACTGGGACGGCTTGCTGGGTACCCAGCTTCTTGAGGATTTTTATCCCCACTCTTGAGTTTCAGTGTGTATGGTTCTCAAATTGGGCATTCTCTATGATACCAGTATACTTAGAATTAGTCTGTATCATTTTCCAGACTCTCCAGGTTTATGAAGCCCCTTCGCTACCAGTTTTAGTGCCCTGATGAAGGTGTGACCCATGATTCTGGGTCCCCACACCGAAACGCGCATCAACGCATTTTCTCTACACGACTGGTGCTATTCCTCTACGAAATTTGGATATTGTTTGGAATATAAAACCCTATATAAAAAAATGTGTATTTAACAAATTTTATGGAATTAGGATTTCACATGTATTGACACTTTCAATGCTCTGTATGAAGTTTACGTTTGTTATTTTTCATTTTCTCTTCCTGACTGTATATGTGTTATTGTTTTGTGGTCTACATTGAGTGGACCAGTCTTGTTATGTGTTTTGTCCAACTGTTTGTATGAACGAATTATGAGTGTGATCACTATTTGAATATCTGTATTTATGGGGTTTTCATAAATATTACTTTGATTTATGTGTTGGGCTGGGAGTCGTTTCAGTAGCAATATGTTTGTGTATATCTCTTTTATTGTATATTTATTAGCTTTGTACAAATCCTGCTAAGATTGTGGTATTATAAATGTGCATTATAAATTATTTTTGTATACTTTCAATAAACTGGAAAATTGTTCAGTATTTAGGTGGTTATTCTTGCCCTTTTTTCCACACACTGTTGGCTCAAAAGTGATGAGGTTATTTCTTTCCCCTTGTGTAAATTAAGACGCTTTCGCACTATATTATAAATTGATTTCAGGCAGTGGGTTTGTTTGTTTGATTATTCATGGTTTTCCCCTGTACCCCTGCCTAGGTATTAGTCCAAGTGGCCCCCTTCTGTGTGATTGTTACGACTAAGAGGACCATTGACCAGTTGAAGACTTTTTCAGGAAGAGGGTCTACCCCGTTTTCTTGTCACGGACAATGGTACTCAACTGGTTTTGCATGAGATGTGAGACTTTCTTGGTAAATGTGGTATTATCCACCCCTGCACGGCTCTTTACAACCCCCAAGCTAATGGCATGGTGGAGCGGGCTAATCGCCTGGTGAAGGGTACCATGTCCATGGCTTTACAGAGTGGAAAGGATGTCAGGAAGATGGTTAGTGAGATGGTCTGGGCTCATCGCACGACCGCCCACTGTGCGACGGGGATTACCACCTTTGAAAAGATGCACGGAAGAAGTCTGGCACCAAACTTTTACCTACTTGGCTTGTCTCTCCCAGACCTGTATTCAACCAGGTGGATGGTGTCAGGAATGACGAAAGTGGTGTGTGTGCCGGTGACTGGGTCAAAATTAAACATGGCAGACCTGGCAAAGGTTTGTCCAAGTTCTGGGGTCTCTTCAGAGTGAGGCACGTTTTTGACAACTACGTGCTTCTCGACAGTGATAACAAATGGAACAAACGCAAAGTTGTGTTGTATCGCAAAGGGGAGGGTGTGAGCTCTAAAGCGATCAAACCTGTTAGTGTCTGTTTTGGTGACAGTTTGAACTGGTTCATGTTGATGAGTGATGCAGATTTGACCTTCAATGGGTCTTAAGTCAGTAGAGAGGGTGGCTCTGGGGAAGCTTCCATTTCCCTTCCCCGTGGTCTTCCTTCTCCTGTGGGTGCCAGAGTTTCCCGTTCTTCTAGGTCTTGCAGACCGCCTCGCTATTTGGAGGATTATGTTCTAACATGAGGAGGGTTTCCCTCTTATTTTTCAGCACTTGTACTTTGCTCCTTTCATTTGCCATGACTTGTTCTTGTTTTTGTTTTCTTTTATTTTCCGTTTGGTTGTTCGTTGTTGGGTAGAAGGGAGGGGGGTGTGTTGTAATGTGGCTCTTGTATTGTGCGGTGCTTTGCTGTTCTTTGCTCCAGAGTTCTATCTCTCTGGAATGTCACGGTCACGGGATTCCACCAGCGGCAGTTGGTCTGTGGTTGGCGAAGATGGGATCACGCTTTGTGCTACTCTTGCTTTCTGAAGAGAATAAAGACGTCAAGTTTCCTCCTTGTTGTCCGATTTCATTACTACACATTCATTACTTGGAAATTATCTAAAATGTATTGTATTTTTGTACAGAAACTTTCTGCCAAAGGTTTGCATTTTTGCAGCTCTGTAAATAACAAATGTTGCTGGCATCAAATTAAGTACTACTTAATTTATGATCCTCGGAAAGATCAGGAATTTAGTCGACTATCGGAGTATGAACTTGTGACCTGTAGGCGTCACCTTAACTCACCTTACCCTTCACCTTACCCCAAGCAGCAAACTCTGAACCCGGTAAACTATCTTATAATCAGTAAAAAAAAAAAAGAAATAAGTAGAAAATACAACAACATGCTCTTTTGTTGTTATTGTTTAGTCAAACTTGCATCCCTTTTAGCAATTATTTCTAGAAAATCCATTCCATTTTCACAAACTGACAAAGATGTCTTCCAAAATAAGCTACTGGATACATTTGTTGAAAAATTCTTAGAGACGACTACAAACCTCGTAGATGTTTAAGATCTTTAGCCTGGAGAACATTTACAAAGGACTAAAATGTTGTTCAATACAATTGCCCAAAACTATTTAAATTTTAGAGAACAAGTGTAAAGATTATGCACTAATAGCATTCCAGCCACAATACTGGTATGATTAGCATCATGGGGGTGCTAAATGGCAATAACCCTCTCCATTGGGTACCACATTGCTATAATACTTCCTCCAACTAGTCAGCGCAAACAGACAGCAGGCATGCCAACAGGCATCACTTCTCCTATCATGCATAAACAAGCATTGGCAAAGCCCATAGGTCTAGCCCATGGTCGAGCTTGTGGCATTGGCAATCGGGTGGGGGTGGCTAATGGAGGAGGCGCAGGTGGGGTGGATAACAGGGTGATTTTAATATGTGCTATAAAGCAGTGGGCGAGGGAGAGGGAGGCGCTGGCTTCTTTTGCTGTCACACAATTGCTTTTCCTTTCATCTGGCTAACATCCCTTTAAATTTGCTTTGAAACAGATAGTTTTGTTGTAAATCACCAAAAACCTAAAGAGCACCAAAGCATTCTAATACGTTAGCATTTGCAAGCAAAGGATAAACATTAAGCAAAGAACTTCATTTCTTTAGAAGAGGCTACAAAATACATAATCCATGAGCCCAAAAAACATGGGACCCAGCAGATATGCAGATGTGTGTTATTTCATTGGCGCTGGGTGGCATTGTTAGAAAAGGTTTACATTTGAAAGCCTTGGGGTGGATGGCTGCCTGTCACTCGGGGCCTGTAACTAGATACAGAGACTGTTTAAAGCCAGGCTGGGGCTCCCTGGTGGATGTGCGGATTGGACAGTCTGAGGAAAACTTGGGAAGCATCAGGAAGTGAACTAAATAACCCTGGGAGTAGTAGGTGAGAACTAAATTAGGGCATTTGACTTATTTTGTAACTCCCACTAAGGACAGATTGCCAGCGCGAGCAAACCTCCATTACTGCCAATCAGAACCCTTCCCCTATGCCGATTTCATTAGAATGGCCAGCATGGTGCAACGAAGAAAAAAAGAGGTCACACAGTAATTTTCAGGAAGACAGGTTTAAAAAAAGCAGCATAATTAAGCAGTTAAGGCTGCTAATAGGGGAGTTTATATGCTCTGGGACCAGGCACAGGCAGCACATATGGATATAGCGCTGGAAATTAAATCGACGGCGTGCAGACCTACTCCAGGGCCCTTGGAGGAATAGTCTAATTATAGAGAGGAATAGTGTTTAAAGGTCTGTTTTGGGGGCAAAGATGGTGACAAAAGTGCAAGTTTTGTCGTTAAAGCAGAACATGCTGTTAACAGAGAGGCCACAAGCTAGATAGCTCTTTATCTCTCATAAACAGGAAATCCGAGCTCCCAAATCTGCTACAAACCCCACCTCCTTTAAGTGTGTGTGAGTATGCGTGTGTGTAAGAGAGAGAAATGGAGACAAGCGAGGGTGTATGCATCTATTAGTTTACATTTGTGTGAGAGGGACAGAGAGAAGTTTCTTTATGAGAAAGTAATGTGAAGTGGGGAATAAATTGTAATAACAAATAATAATAAAGCGTCTTCTAGAGTGCATGGTTACACAATATGGTGTGTCCCTGAGCTAAGGCCTGACCTACCAAGGCTGGAGCAGAGTACTATGGGGAGCAGAGGCTCACCCGAAAGTAATCTATGGTGAACTAAACATCCAGGTTTGAGTCTGTTCCGAAAAATAGTTTCAGATGGTCTGCTCTCAAATGGGCCGTCAAGGAGTATCAAATCTTAGCTGTCAAACACCAGAAAGGTCGGGCCCCTAGCCTGGCCCTAAAAACACAAGGTACCAACACTGGGTTGCCCCCGTGGATCTCAGATTGCGTGAAGGAAAATAGGGTTGCACCACTGCAAACAAATATTTGGGGCCCTTGTTATTGAGAATTTTGTGACAGTAACACATGGCTTTAAAAGTAATTCTTTTCTCTAGTAGGAGTCAGTGAAGAGTAGCAAGGACAGCAGTAACAGATGACCTTCTGGGAAGATTCAGAACCAAACGTGCTGCCACATTTTGCACTCTTTGGAGTTTTTTCAAGCTCCCTAACTGTGAGGTTACCAAGCTTGAACTATGGTGTTCCTTGACGCTGTAGGGAGCAGGTCCAGAATCTTTGTCAAGGTTGTGAGGGTCCCGAAACATTTACTGGCAATACTGCTTATCTGACTCTCAAAAGACAATTTGGGGTCGAACCATACACCCAGACTTTTAGCTTTGGATTTGGAGGCAGGAGTCTGGCCCAGAGCATCAGGCCACCAAGCTGATGGCCAGAAGGAAGAGGATTTGCCAATGATGAGGACCTCAGTTTTATTAGCATTTAGCTTCAGACAGCTGTTAGCCATCCAAGTGGCCAGTTCCAGCAGACAGGATTTAAACTGCATCACAGCATCATCCCCTGCTTAGGAGAGTGTCACAATTAACTGAATATCATCGGTGTATGACACAAGTTTCACATTGTGTCTCTCAATGATCTTGGCTAAGGGGCAAATATATAGATTGAATAAAGTTGGGCTTAAAATGGAGCCCTGCGGTATTCTCCTAGTGGTAGTGGTAGCATCTCTGACATAAAAGGTCTTTGGGCGACTTGGAAAGTGCAATGTTGTAGGAAGAAGGCTAACCATCGTAGCGCATTACCTCCAACTCTGCACTCCTCAAGCCTCTGTATGAGTAGGCTGTGGGATTCAGTGTTGAAGGCTGCGCTAAGATCTAACAACATCAAAGCTGCAGTTTGTCCTCCATCTGCACAGCGCCTCAAGGTTTCTGTGGCCAGCAATAATGCTGACTAAGTGGGATGAGATGTCCTAAATCCTGATTGAGAAGGATGTATCAGGTTATTAGATTCGATGAAGCTCGTAAGTTGCTTATTCACATGTTTTTCAGTTATTTTGGCAAAGAAAGGGAGGAGCGAGATGGGTCTAAGATTTTCCAAATGCATATGATCAACTGTAAGTTTCTTCCATAGGGGGAGCACAGTTGCATGCTTCCGTTTCTGAGGGACGGGTCCCAGCTGAAGTGACATTGAGATCAACTGCTGAAGGTGAGGGAGAATAGAGTTCATACCTTGGATCAAGTTTCCAGGCGGGGCTGGGTCAAGAGGGGATCCTGATTTAATTTGGATAAACAGACGTTTTAACTCATCTATGGAGGGGGTTGTGATATTTACAAGGCCGTAGATCTTCGCCACTTTGGTAGCAAAGGCGGCAGCAATTTTATTACAGCTTTCACTATAGGGTGTTACCATTGCAGAGACACGCTTCAAAGATGACAGAGTTAAGTATTGAGAATGATTCTTTTGAAGACTTAGTTGAGCTCTCAATTTTCTAGATATAGAACTCTCTATGGGTGCTCTAATAAGCTTGTGATACTGTTTGAGTGCCTTTTTATAGCTAGCCCACTTGGCCAAGCTATAATCTTTACGCCATAGGCGCTCCAGGCGCTTACATCATTTCTTGGCAGCGGTTAGAGTGTCATTATACCAGGGCGCAGAAAAAGAAGCCCATTGTTTACGCTGGGAACCAGCGGAGCTTTACTTTCTAGTGCTCCTCTGATCCAGCTCTTTATGTTGGTATTTGCCTAGTCAACACCTTCCCCTAATACGGGGTCAGTGGCTGAGAGCGACACTGTAAAAACCTCAGGGTTGATCTTCGCCCACTTCCTAGATAGTGCCGTCTCATTTCTACTACTGAGCGATGCAGGATTCAGAAGTGGTACTTGAAAAGGGGTCAGTCCAGGAACAACAATAGGGGTTTCCACCAAAAGTGTGGAAAAGTTAGAAACAATGGGGTCCAGAGTGTGCCCCAACACATTGTGGGACTGGAAACCCGCTGGACTAGGTGCACAGTCTTCAGATCCCTAATTATTGAGCGGACCCCATTGCAGGAGCTCTCATCAAAATGAAAAATAAGATTACTGCAAGAAGCCGGGTCAGTATATGGTGCTCACTTATGTAAGTGTAGCACCCTACACTAACCTAGGCGACCCTTATGGTGATTTTAGGGGTTTAGATAGCAGCTCTCTAAGTGGAGCTGTGGAGAGCAGCCTTCCAGGAGGAGTGCAAAGCAGCTCGGTTTACCCGGGTCTAATCTTTTAGTATAGGCTAAATGAAAAAGAACCACACACTGCACTTATAAAAAATAGATATGTATTACAATCACTCACTAACACGTTTTAATATTTCCTACCTGGAGATATACTCGCAATGCACACCATACTTTAGACATAGAACAGCAAGTAGCACCAATACACAGTGGTCCCCAGAGGGGAGACCAGCCCATATATCAAAATAGTGAGATACGAACCACAACCTAAGTCAAGACTGGACCCAAGAGATGTAGGAGAGGGGGGGACCCCAGGAACCACCCCAGGTGAGAGACTAAGAACCCCACGACGGTCAAGTGAGAAAAGGATACCCAACCGAGTGCTCAATATTAATCAGCGGGTTCGTCACGGTTGAAGTCTTACCACAGAAGGACAAAAGAGTCTGCTGGAACCCTGAATGGGGTCGAGTCGAAGAGTACCTGAAAGCAGAGGGGACAGAGTCTATACTACACCGGGATGTCCAGGAGTCACTGGAGACGAAGGCCACTCGAGTTCAATGAAACCGGTTAGATGACGAGGCTTCAAGTAGGGGTACACTGAATCGGTAGCTCTGCTCAAGCCACTGGGATACTGAAGACAACAGAATTTGTCCGTCCAACCAACCGCAACAGCACGGGTCAGTTATAGCGGGGACAGACTCGTCGACAAAACCTCTCGATGCGTACCAGTCGGTTGTGGTAACTGTTGCGGTCACCGGGTGATTGAAGCGAAGCAGCGACACGGTGCACAGGGGTTTGGTTACAGTGCGTTCTACGAAGGATGCTGGCCTCAACTCGATCGGAGGATAGCTCAGGACTCGAGGGAACGCAGATCCACTTCCTGTGTTGCAGAACCTTGTGGAATCCGTGGGAGCCCAGGTTCAGCAAACTAGTCGATCGTGTTACAGTGCCTGATGATGCAGGGGAGTGACTCCTTCACTCCAAGGGAGATTCCTTTGGATGTCTTTAAATGTCCACAGGCCCAGGACGGAACCTGTATGGAGCACGGACACTGATGGTGCAGCGGGTTTGCAGGACAACAAGGTCAGGAGTCGACAGAGTCTTCTCCGTTGCAGTCTTGGTCCGAAAGCAAAGGACGATGCGATCAGTTCGGCACGGTCAGCACGACTCAGCCAAGATGTCTAGACGGTCAAAGAAGTAGTGGAGTTGGATCTGAATCGAATCCCTCAACGAATCTAGGGACCCACCCATGGGTAAGCCCTTATGTACCCTAAGGTGAGGGTTAGGATGATTCAGGGGTCCATCGGCTCCCTGATCTGGTTTGAACTGGAGTATGCAAGGAGGGTACCAAATGTGCCCTTCCAGCAGACTATGTGGCGCTGGCCAGTGCCCCCACCCCGGCCCAATACACTAAGACCTGTCTGGGAGGCGGTCACACCTCCTTGTGACAGGAAACCTATTCTCCTACCTTCCCCTGCTCAGGCTTGGCCCAGCAGCAGAAGGGCAGAATCGTGTCTGTGGTCGGCAGCAGCCCTAGGTTGCTGTCAGGCTTTGTAAGATCGGCCCCGGGAGCATGGAGGGCCTCCTGGAGGGGCCCTACCGTGGATGGAATGATACCTCCAACACTGGATACGGTGTTGGGGTACGATTCCAATATGTTTGATACCAAAAATGCCCAGGTTCATTCCAGCCAGTTTAGAGATGGTCCTTGTGTAATGACGCATGGCCTCTCTATATCATAATGGCTGATTCACTTACAAGGCTCGGAGAATGGACTTTGGGGTGGTCTGCTCAAGCAGGGCCACCCTCACACTCGTAGCCGAGCACCCTGCCTTTGGGACTCAAAGGCTGCTAGAGGGGTGACTTATAGGTTCCAAATTACAAAATTACAAATTCAAAATACTTTCATATTTTACTATACTAATTCAACACTAATCCTTTATGGGTTCAGGAGTAGCATGCTACTCGCCAAAAAAGCACTTCAACACCCCATCAGGGTTAACAATTGCTATATAAATGCAAACCTTTTTCCCTCTTCTATCCCTCCGCTATCCTTCTCACTCCAAATAACTGACTAATATCCACCACTCAAATTACTTTCATATTTCACTATACTAATTCACCACTAATTCTTTATGGGTTTCTGGAGTAGCGTGCTACTCACGAAAAAAGCCCTTCAACACCCCATCAGGGGTAATAAGCGCTATATAAATACAAACCTTTTTTCCCTCTTCTATCCTTCTGCTATCCTTTTGAATCCAAATAACTGACTAACCTATCCACCACTCAAAATACTTTCATATTTCACTATACTAATTCAACACTAATCCTTTATGGGTTCCGGAGTAGTGTGCTACTCGCCAAAAAAGCGCTTCGACGCCTTGTCAGCGGTAGTAAGCGCTATATAAATGCAATTACAATACAATACAATACAAGGGCAGTGACGTTAGCTATAAGGAAACATATCTTTCATGAGAGGTGCACGCACCAACTCACACAGGCTGCAATGGCAGGCCTGTAATCATAGTTTGGAGTGTCCTTCTTGGGTGACATAATACATGCTGCAGCCCATGGGGGACCCCTGGGGTAACCAGGCCCTAGGTACCTCAGTGCCATATACTAGGGACTTAGAAGGGTGCCCCAGTAGCCAAATAGGAATGTACTAGATACACACCATAGCCAATTTAGGGAGGAAGCACAGTGACTGGGGTCCTGATTAGCAGGATCCCAGTCAGACTAGTCAGAAAACATTTGAACACCAGCCAAAAGTGGGGTAACCGTTATAGCAAATCCTACTTTCCTACAATCAGGCTATTGTGGTGTAATGCAAAGTGGGGAAATGAGCTGCCGACTTTGAAACTGAGGAAACCAGGTTCAAGTCCGCGCTTCGACTTAACATCTTTCGATTCTGGACAGACCACTTAATCTCCCATTGCTATAAAAAAACACACAAAAAATATTAGTAAATACTGGATGCAGATGTCACGCAAGACAAAGGGGAATCTAGCTTATTAAGGGACTGAAAGCACCCATCAGAGTCTCTACTACGTCTTATACATTTTATATCATTTCAAAACTTTCAGAGGCTTTTTGTTTGCCATGATGGTCAGTGTGGCTTAATAGTGACTGGCGGTTCACCAACTAGAACGTGGCTTATGCTGAACAAGGTTTATCTTTTTCAATGTCCTTCCATGGTTTATCCCCATCTTAATTAACCATATTTCCCCACACAGACAGGTGGAGAACAAGCATTTACAATGCAATAGGTCTCGCAATGACATTGTTTTGTTCTATTGGCATTGTAAATGTTATTGCTTTTTTTCCCTTCGTGAAGCATTAATCAAATGGTGTAACGCAAAATGGCAATAGCTCACTTTGTTGTAATTGTGAAATCTATTGCATTGCATTTGTACTAGTGTGAGTTTTGTACTGTAAATGGTACTGGCTTTTATTAATGTTTTTTTATCACATTAATCTAATGCATTAAAAATTTTAATACCGGCGAACTAATCTCCATACGATATCTATTTCTTGCTAAAAATACGTCTGACATCATAAGTACACACGTGAATTTAATAACTGCACGGAAATGGAATAGTCGTGCTCACTTTATACCGCATTTACTGTTGTAAGGCGCATCTACATTCCTTTCTGCTCACCGCCTCTATCACGCACTCCTATGACCAAATTCAGAAGTGCGCTTTGTAGCTGGGAAAACATAACGTGCAGACAAACAATTCTAGACAAAACGCAGATGTGGCCAAGTTATCTCAACAGAGAGCCGCTTTAAAATAGAACTGATTTAGCTGGGGGCTTTCGTGTGAATCGCACTAAAGACCAATACACCTACAGAGGTTCCCATCAAGGGCGACAGAAGCCTCTTACAATTAACAAAAGCAAACACAAAATGTAGTGGAGGACGAAGAGTAAAAGCCATGAAGAGGTTATGACGTAATCTGTAAGTGAACTCAATCATGGGGATAGTAATGATTGGGGGGGGAGGGGTATAAGTGATGGGAGAACTGGAGGGTAGGAGAGCCAGTTTACATGGTGGCTTTATTCTGAAGGAGTTCATTGAGAGGTAATTGACATTCACATTTTGACTTTCGCACGGTTTGACAGAAAAGCCACTCTCCCACTACAATTTTGATAACTTTTGTCCAGCAGTTCAGACTTCTGAGCGGCATACTCTAGTTATGGGAAAACCCTTGTTAAATTCAAAAGGGACACATTTCGGGAACCCCAGCCCTCTTCTATACCATGCGACCAATCTGCACCAAATCTAACATGCCCATGGTTTCAATTTTGGGAATGGTTATTAAGGATGCAAAAAGTTATTTGCTTTGGATTGAGGCGTCTACAAGCAGCAAATCCTATTCCTAACTGTGTTATCAACTTTCAAAACATGTAGTAATCCTGATATCTCGTCTAAAGTAACACTCACATAACATTTTTATAAACACTATTTTTGTAACGTGTACCTTGCACTCTGCAAACGAAATAATTATTACTTTATCAAAAAAAGTTATTTATGCTTAATCAAAACATTTGGACGGGGTGGCAAAAACTCGGCAATCTCGACAAAGCAAGCCGGTAGTAATACGCCTCCTCGCCCCACCCCACTACATCCCCTTGCCTTCATCAATCCCTGCTATCTTCATTCAGGGAGCCCAAGATTTCTGCCAAATGTGGGGGAGGGTTAAGTGATGTTGACATCTGTCCCACTTGAAACTAGTGACAGACCACCAACTTCATATCATGAATCTACTAATAGCTGGAGGAAGAACCTAGCAAGCTTTGAATCAGCAACAAGAAGCCAATACTTTTATTAATTGAAATATACACCAGCATCACAAGCTCATAAGGCACATCACCGCAAAGTAATTCTAGTGTGGGTAAAGCCAGTCATATATTTTCAAGAGATCAGCGTTAACGGCACCCAAGCACATCAGTGAATTAAGTTATCCGCTATTCTGGCTCGCTGTTATGGATGGCTAAACAAACACTTCCAGCATGCGAAAAACAACAAAACGTAAAACAAATGGTAGCATAAAATGTAGTAAACATAGTGCACTGTGGCACTACATTTCAGTATTCTACAGCAGCGTTTACCCATTCCGTAATTCTCCAGACTCCTTCACAAAGCATGAAGGTCAACATGGGCTATACTTAGCAAAATAAAAGAACAGGAAGAGAGGCTGCATTCTCACTGTTGTTTCTGTCAAAATAGAACCCTGGAGACTGTTTGTTTAGTTCCTTATAAACATTAACTGTTTTGAGACCAACTGCGGCCCGCTAAACCAGGTCATGGTTGAAGCCTGTCATGCAAGTGCGGTTCGTCCATTTATTATGATCAACAGACACACAGAAGGCCATTTTTCTCCGCAGCTTAAGAAAAACCCACCTTCCCTACAAATATGGCATAGCTCTTCTGCCGTTTGCGTGCGGACGGCAGACAGGAAACCACATACGGTTTAGTCATGGGCACATTTTCAAGGTGAATGCAAAAGAAAGATAAGAGCCATTGCAGAGCTGCGCTAACCGGCAGCTGAGAAAGCCATCGCTAAAAAGATCTGTCACGGCAGATGCAGTGCTCAATGCGAACAGCGCCGTTGTAAGCTCGAACGAGGCTTCACAAAAGGGGTGCCGAGAACACACATTTTTACCGTGCCGCGCGCCAACCACTAGCCCACCGGTCGCTACTCACCATCACCGACAGCCATTGCGGAGCGAGGATCTTCTGGCAGGCGGAGGGGCACGCGCGCAGCCCCGGCTCTATGGTGCCGCTCCGTGTAAGCCAGGCAGAGCTGCAGCCCCTACTGCAACAAGCAAGAAAGCTTCAAAATAGCAGTCGTCCCAGTACGAGCGGGGATGAGAAAAGCTGTGGCTTAAGCCAGCCGCAGAGCGCAGCAGCCCACAACGCCACCCGTGACCAGAACTTTCTGTTTGGGTGCCTTCTCCCCGGCTCACCTGCCCTCACAGGGCTGGCCGCGCGCTCACACGGGGACCTTTAAAGCCATTAACACAAGCATCGCCCGAAAGGAAAGCGGCTGACAAAACAAGCACTACACGGACGCGAACACGAAACAAAAACATGCTAATTAGAAACAGATGGCCACTCTAAAGATAAGGAATTGCTTCGCGACAGCCGCAAAGCAGACGATCTTGTCCGGATGGGCAGGACGAAAAGGGGAAAGGGCGGCAACAAAAAAACTTCATTTCCAATGGCAGGCCACCGTTTAGCATAAACGGTGACGCCAGCCAATGGAAAAGAGGGGCGGGGCTTCAAGTCCCCTTCTGAAATCTCCTCATTAACAATATGTCTCGCCGAGCGGACAGCGCATGTGCGCTGAAACGCTAGGCGAGACCTAAAAAGCATGCAAAGACAGAAACATAAAAAAAGCCACTGGAAGCGTTCAAGGTATCACTAGGAGACATCCGCAGGAAAGAAAACAGAAATAAAAGAAATGGTAACAGAAACCAAAAGTGGATGCTACCTTAAAGAAATCCATAAAATAGGAATACTTGTGAAGCACAGAAATATTTCAAGATGTAATCTGCTATTGATAATAAAATTATTTTTTAACAGGCACAGGAAGAAAAAGTGAACGGAAATATATTCTGAATATTGATCTGGATTCAACTGCCGAGCTCCATGGAAAATGCACTAAAGTGGACAAGTAAATGGCCTTTTGTTTCAGAGGCTCAGGCAGAGGACATGAATTTGCCACATGAATATAAATGTCTCTGCTGCCGTCGGGCACCAAGAGGTCTGATATGCCACGGCTGGTTTTCTGGCTGAACAAGGAGCAAAGAAACCGGAGCAGGGAAAAGGGTAGACTCCTCCTTCCGGCAGCCAACCGCTCCCATCCCTGGGGCAGTGGAGAGAGGTATGGGGCAAACGACAGCGGGAGGAGAGTAATTGGTTTCTAAATCACAGTGCCAGAATGGGAATGGGAGGGGTAGAAGAAATAGTACCAGCACTAATCAAGTGAAATTAATCTGTACTTGGTCAGTACTCCTCAGATAATAACAAAGTGACGTATCGGCTGCGCTAACCAATTAGGAGGCATCAAAGAAGAACTGCACTGGAGTCAACCTGTGGTAAGCAGCAGGTGGGATCAAAGTCCTTTATTGAAAACAATACTCTCGCAAGCAAGCGTATCACAGCATGCTCACACATGTTTGACCTAAAAACGTCTTATCCATCAAGCAGTTATCCTCTCCAACAGCACAGAGTCACTGTATACCTGTGCCCTGCCCATAGTTATCCAACAGTCTTATCAAACGGCAGTCCCACCATCGAACTGTATCTGCCATTAAAAGGTAAATGTCCAGTATAGAGCCTCTGTGGGGTCTGCACAATTTGTTACTGACCTCTGCTTAACCAGGGCAAGGGACATAGGTTTTAGAAGCCAATGCAAAATGTAAAATATGTCATGCAAATTTAGGTACAGAGCCATTTGTTTCAATTCACTGGAGACAGTGTGTAATGATTGTGGTGAATGCAAGTATCAAATTTAAAAAAGACAACGCTTGCCATATATCAATAAACATGTAAAGGATAACACCCAAAAAACCTCCAAATGCAATGCTGTCAGATGGTTTCTTTTGGAGAGGCAGGCAAGATTCATGTTTGTAGTTACATTTCATTAACGTCCGAGATATTGAATAATACAGTAATTTTTATCAGTAAGTATTGAATACTTCAAATAAGTACTAGTTTCATCCCATTCTAATGTGAATTGTCAGTACAAGATAATTGTTTTCTCCAAATTTCTGATTCTGGAATCAAGGAAAACTATTACATTCCTGTTATCTTTACACAGATGAGGGAATACAGAAACCCCAAATAACTAAGTTTACATACCTCCTCGTCATCTGGCTGCAGAACATAGTAGAGCCATGGAATTTCTGCAAGTTTTGTCAATTCTATCTCAACGTTATGTAAAGCATTAGATAAAAGCTCTTCGTGGTGAGACTCCAACTGCTATTAGAAACAAAGTACAGGGAGAATAGGGAATGTGTTTTAATGGCAATAAAGACCAATGTAATATTCCAAATAATCAGTCTCTGATTGTTAGCAATATGTATTAAAAAATATTGTAGAAACTAGGATTAAACACAAATTCAACAGGCACAATTGACAAAAATTGCCACACCAGCATAGTCTATTTTGCTGATTGTTATCCGATTTTTGTTGTTACCTGACCTGTGATACATTCATTCACTACGGCTTGGAAACCTAATTTAAATAAACTCTTGGATTACACTGCATTATAATTTTAAGTCTCTGCTTCTAATCAGCCAAACATGTTTACAATGTTATAAATATACCAGCATCATCATCTTATGCATGTTTCATGAAAGACCAAAGCAAAAAAATGAGTGGATTATAAAATACACGTAATATAACAACCACTGTTGAAAAGGTTCACGTATCTGCTGGAAACGTAACCCTACAATTTTATTTGCCTTTGTAAGTGCCCCGCCAAATACGAGAGGTCGTACTGCAGTCATTCTCACTACCCCTCCTTCATGTAAGTAGCCTCTGTGCAGCTCTAAATGTGAAAACCATAGGGCGTGACTACTTCAAATATACTGAAACATGCTAAAAAGTGATAGATGGAATGATTGAATTAATATCAACCACTGATAATTACTCTGGCCACATCCCAGTCCACCGTTATTTTGCACACCAAGCAGGGTTGTGGAATGTAATCAAATATCTACTTGTCCATGGGACAGGTTTCTTCAGAAATCTACTTGTCCTGTAAAATAATCCACTTTTCCCTTTGGTGTCACATAGTGCGGCGATAAATTATGGCAGCAATCTCATTATATAAGAGTGCTGATAATAGCCTCTCTGATTATGTCAGAGCTCATACTATAGTTGTGTTTGAATTCTAGCAATTCCAGCATTTTGCCACCTTTCCACAGATCTACATACTGGGGCTGGAGGTAGCGTTAAGCTATAGTTCCAGAGTTGGTAACAGGGTCTGTGCAAACCTACAAAATTGTATGTTTTAGGGGTTTTCGGCAGCTCTTCACTAATCTTTTCCCTTACAGAGAAAGGCTGGAATTTTACTCCCAACAAGAGCAGAAATAAAACTTCTTCCCCTATTGGGAAAAAAGCGGTTGGAGGGAAAGTGAACTTGTAAACGCTCAACAGATTTTTGCATGAGCGAAATCTACACATGCATATTTGCTCGTGCTAAAATGCAGTTCACAAATATTTTCCAGGAGTACAATTTTCTAAACTACTTTTGTAAATTATTGTGAATTCATGAAAACCGTAAATCTGCACTATTGAATGAGTGCACTTTTGTGACTTTACTTCAGAATTGGGCTCCTACTTAGGTCTTGAGTTAGCCAAGACCTTTTGTTTTATTAAAATTCTGTCTATCTCTATAGACTGGCTTCACTGGGAGTGAAAGTATGCTGCTCTTTCACAAAGAGCATATCAGCACACAAAGTAGGTTTGCTCAGTGCCAGAGACTACTGTGGCAATGAGTACTTTTTGAGGACAAAAAATATTATTGCTTTTTGCCAATGTTTGTTATAATGATGAGGGCCTGGCAAATCCCACAACTATAAAGTTTTACAAAAATCATGTCAGAACAAGACACGCTTTGACAAAACCAAAAAGCTGATCACCATTGTCAGACCTATTGGCTATGCCAATGATTGTTTATTTTCATGTTTCCCATAATCTTGTTGAATCTGGTTGCACTGATTTTTCATTATGAATATTTTTTGAGAATACTAGAATGCATCAACATATTTTAGATGATGCTTCAAAGTAAAAGAAATAGTACCTAACATTTCACAGTAGTTTAGCAAAACGTTTTTTTTCTAGTTGCATTTTTTTGTGAACATTTAATTTGAAAGCAAAGACTTATCAATTCTGCAAATATCTGCATCTAATCAGAGAGCATTCTGGGAGCATTATACGTAGCCTCATATTGTTAAACTTTGCAAACGTGTGTACACATTTATATACAGGGCCACTGTCAGCAGTGCGGTCCTAATTTACAGCATTTCTTTAGAGCGCTCACCCTAATAATAAAGGCTTTGCAATAATGAATCATAAATACAAGTTCGAACAACATTAACTTATGGACACAAATATAACCTTAAATGCAGACAATGCCCTTTCTTGATCCATAATGTGGTACTGTAAACTGGCAACCAATGGGTTTGTGCTGCAGGGAGATTGGCCTACTTGTGCAATGGACAAAATAAACATGGAAACTTGCTGTCCTTAAACCCCAAAAATATGTCCTGGGAGTTGGGCTATCGGAATTCCACACCCCTGCCATGCCACATCAGTTTAGACCCAGCCATATGCAAATCAATCTTGACTGTGCTCCAATGGGAAACAGTCAAGCTCAAACTGCCTGGCCAGTTTCCTCCCTAAACCTGCCTGGCCAGTTTTCTCCCTAAACCAATACACAAGCAACCCGGAGCTGTTTCACCCTCATTAGGGCTCCTCAGCGAGGTATTGCTTGGTTCCATTGGCACAGAGTCAATGGGACACACGTCTGGGCATACCTGTCCCACTTATGGTGTCACACTGAAGTATACAATGGATGGAATGCTTGATTTAATCTCAGTCACTGGCAAATAATCTCAGCTACTGGTAATTACTCTGGGCCACATCCCAGTCCATTACTATTTTGCACACCATGCCACCTCAGTTAGGATCCAGCCATGTGGTGGACCTGACCGCTTGGGCTAGACTGTTCCTATTGGAGCAGTGCCAAGACTGATTTGCATATGGCTGGGTCCAAACTGGGGTAGCATGGTGATCGAAATAAGATCAAATGACAGGCAGACCCAAGCTATTGACAGCAGCTGAGAATAATTCAAGCATTCGTCCATCACTTTGTTTTTGATACTTCAAAAACAAGCATTGGCTCACCCAATAGGCCTGGTGTTGGCTGCCAGGATTCTGGCTTTGCCAATTCTTGTTGATTTGTCACTTTTTGGTAAAAGCAAAAAACATTTTTAGTCTCAAAAGCACATACAGTAGTGGCTGGCATGGAAGGGAACTACTAGTGTGTGGATGTGTGCCTTGTGAACATGAAGTTAGCCAATGGGTGAAGTGAGCTGACCAATTACCTTCTTTTATATGCTGTAGTTGGTGGAAGAAACAACAAATGACACAATAACAGACCAATAGATGAAGAGGGCTGGCTAAAGGCTCCTATGAGTAAGTAATCTTATATAAGTAGTATAAGTCTATTATAATGTTACTAAATCAAATGGTCTTGGCTACCGTCTAACCTAATAAAGTAACAAAACAATTGCCAGTTCTTGCAGGGTTGAGATTGATTTGCTATTATCCCATGCCCACATCAGTGAAACAGCACATGGCAATGCTGCACAACCTGTGGCTCTCTTGCTTTCTCAAAGATATGACAATATGTCACCTAAGCCTCATTGTTGTAAAGGTTAGGCGATAGCATTTCATATGTACTGCGAGGCAACACTAAACACTGTAATCCAGTCATCAGACAGACCCAAATAAAACTATTACTTCCATCAAAATTGTGTGCACACAATATGAGGACACTCCATTTACTTATAATATTGACTCATCAGTTCTAGGACGTGAGAACTGGGAGAGCTTGTAGAGCAGCGGGACCCTACTACCCATTCTTGACGCTCTGAGGTAAATGCGTCTAAAGACCCTCTTACCAAAGGAACTCTTCCAACTAGTAAAGACTCGGTTTCATTGTGCAAGGCCTTCACATTGATAGAGATCTCCATAGCAGTGCTTCGTGTAAGGCTCTGGGAAGAGAAAATACAGTGTGTCAGTTTACAAGACTAAAACACAGGTTAAAGATTATGACACATGCTGATGCTGACAGTGAGTTGAAATAATTAATATAGACATTTGGAAATCTAAGCTAAAAATGACATACAACAAGCAACCACACAACACGTAACATGGCCTGAAAGTTTTCAGAATTTGAATAAACCAGTAAATGTAATCAGGAACCACGAAGTAGGAGGGGGAAAAAGGCAATGCAAGGAGAAAAGAGATAATTGTTACAGGAAATAGACTCTCTAGCAGCTAGAATACTGGACACATGAAAGAGTAGCTTGGAGCAGGTGAATTCATTTTGTATAAAGTCTTATTATTAGCAGGGTATGGTATACAGATGATGGGAGACATTAAGTACTTTAAAAAATATAGTAGGGGGAACTGGGCAAGACAGGAAACAGATAGGGCAAGGGATATGACAAAGCAAAGGTTGTGCAGTGTTAAACTGACTGAACAGGTAATGTCTCTATACTTCATCACACATCTGTGCCAAAAATGGACTACAGAGAATATTGGTGTCTAATGGTACGTGAACTAAGGAATTGCCATCACAAGCAGCTTTCAAGGAGGAAGATGGTGGAGGGACAAGGCAGTGGCTAAAGCAACATAACAGTGGAAGAAATTATAAAGTAGTAATAAAAGCATGAGGTCAAAAAGAGAAAACATTTACTAAACACAGCGAGATGTAATAAAAAGCAAAGGGAAACAGAAGTTGTAATTGGCCTACAGCAATCTGAGTAGAAGGTACAAGAGTACATGTAGCAATGTGTTATCAATCATTGTTTGGATTCCTGAAAATATAGTCTCATGTGAAATAGTGGCACTACGAGAAAAAGAAATAAAGGTCAAAAAAATGCATGGAAAAATATATTAACGTTTGAAACCTCTGAAAATAACAGATGTGTGAATGGCCTGGGACACAAATAACAAACCGTGATGACATCTGGAAATCAGTGGCAATTATGGACACCCTGCAGACTGTGAATGACACACCATCATGCCAGTTTTCCAGGATCATTTATAATTTGAGGTGATTGTTTGTTTCTTGTGCACTTTATGTTAGAAAAGCAACTGCACATAGGATTTAGCAAATAGACAGCACACCAAATTATTCTTTTAAAACAAGATTGTTAACAGAGATGGATGCAGGATATACACCCCCTGGAAAAAATGTATACAATATTTTAAGCCTTTTTAAGGTTAATATTGGAATTTTTGTTTAAATATGTAGTAAATGTTAAACTAATTAAATGCATAAACAAAACCATTTATATCACATTGGTAGTTACATTAAACATAGATATTACTCGCGTTAGTAGAGCTAACCAGACCAAATGGTGAATGTTTCAAAGCACTTTATTAGTAAAACCATATTGAAATACTTTTGATCCCTTTAATAACATACCCACTAATTCATAAATTACCCTAGTAAGTGGGAGAAGCCATGAACAATTATGACATTCACATGATAGAGAGGCGCTCCTCACACCTAAACAACGCCCAATGGATACCAAAAGGATGATATGTGTGACCACATACTGCACCCGCAGTAACGAGATCAAGAGGATTATTGATGGACATTGGAAACTTATCTCAGACGACCTTGAAATTCCAGATCCACCCATGCACTCTTTTAAGAAAGCAAGAAACATTAGAGACCATGTGGTTCGATCACTACTTGACACGCCTCCCCAGCCTACCATTCAGACGCTGTGGAAACTTCCAGAGATAGTTGGCCATTTCAAATGCGCACAATGTAAAGCGTGTAAACTGACCATTGAAACCAAGACGTTCTGCTACAAACAACACACTGTAGACCTCAAGGTACACACTAACTGCAACTCAACAGATGTGATTTATGCCATTCTATGTCCCTGTAATGAGTTGTATATAGGCCAAACAAGGCAGAAAGTGAAAACCAGGATTCTACAACACTGTAGCAGGATACGATGTAACACGGTGGGAGCACCCCTGGTTGAGCACTTCATGGCGAAAGCACACAAACCAGAGTCAATCAGATGGTTGGTTCTGGAAAAAGTGTCCCTGGGCGTAAGGGGTGGTAACATTAATGCTATTCTGAATGTGCGAGAATGTAAATGGATGTACACTATGGACACAGTGAATAATGGCCTTAATGAACTTGATGGCACTAATGCACAATTGTCCGTCCTTAACACTGAATAATGTACACTTACCATTGCGTAATTACCTACCAAAGCCAAGTTTTGTTCTGTACATTAAGCAGACTGTGCTGCTGTCCCTAAATATTGTATTGCATATATAATGCTCATCTTTAATGTGGGTTGTTTTATAAGACATCTCACCTTCATACACGCATATGGGCACTCAGCGCTATTATGCTGGTTAACTACCCCAAACTGTAAGGCATAGCTAGAACATATGTCTTAGTGGTAGAATGTTCACCTTAACCATGGCTTGACTTAAATAAATAAAATATATTGTATTACATGTTAGAGATCTAAGAATGTACAGTTTTATTATTTGCCTGGACTCTGCGGTTTTCCAAGCCCAAAGTAACATGTTAATCATAGCATTTGACACTAAATCCAGGTTGTGGTCTGTACATTAAGGAGACTGTGCTGCTGTCTCTAAATATTGTATTGCATATATAATGCTCATTTTTAATGTGGGTCGTTTTACAAGACATCTCGCCTTCGTAAGCACACATGGGCACTTAGCGCCATTATGTTGGTTGATTACCCCAAACTGTATTTTATAAGAACAGTGGTCCTTGGTGAGGAACTAATGTAAATGAACAATCAATATAGACTAGAATAAGTGCTATATTACTACTGTCCAGCCGGACAGTCAAATTTAATGTATAGCGAAATTGGAGATCAAACAAGAACCAATAAAGTGGGACACAGTCCTGCGTCGTACACATTTACAAAACATATACAGTAAACAAAACATTCAGGCATGGCAAGAAAGGCTTGTTTGTAATTCGAACAGTTGAACAAGCAAAATGAAAACGACAACCGTTACACTAAAATATCAATTAAGATTGTGTGCACGGTGTTCCAACTCTATATTGATTGTTCATTTACATTAGTTCCTCACCAAGGACCACTGTTCTTATAATATACTGTCAACCCAAGGTCCTTGGTTACCTTATTGGGTCCACTTGTTTTTGTTTAAACATACCCCAAACTGTATAGCATAGCTAGAACGTATGTCTTAAGGGTAGAATGTTCCCCTTAACCATGACATGACTCAATACATGTTGGAGATCTAAGAATGTACAGTTTTATTATTTTTCAGTTTTCCAAGCCCGAATTAATATGTTAATCACAGTATTCGACACGAGATGAGCCCACTCACCATTTGGGGCTCTTAGTGTTCATACGAATTGTTCAGTGTGATACTTTCAACGCTAACGTAGAATTGGGTCTCTTCAAAGACACACATATCGTGTCACCGGCAGCAGAGTGTGAACCCGTGACAGGTTTTCAGGGAGAAAGTCCCGGTACGTGCTGGCAGTGAGCGGCTGCACCTAGCGTGCACGTTACCGCTCTCGCGCCTTTAAGAAACAGAGCGCGTCAGCCCGGTCCCACTTTGAAGTGGAGTAAGGAGTCGGAAGGTCGAATATTGAGGTATGTGGCATCAAGTCAGTGTACTCTGAAGGGGGCATGTGTAATGTAACCATCGTCCTTAACGAACAAGTTACTTACCTTCGGTAACGATATATCTGTAAGAAACATTAGTAGTGATAGATTCCTTACCTTAGAATATCCCCAGGCGTCAGTCTGGATCCGGAAAGTTTTCGTCAGCAGTACCCCTGCGCGTCGGAAGGTGGCATCGTGCGGCTCCGCGTCCGTCGTAGGCGTCGTGATCGCCGGGATGACGTCGCGGCAGCTACTTAGACGCCGACCTCGCGCGCTGACGTCAGTTCTGTACACGACTTTCCGCGCCAGGAACGCAGAGCCATGCAAGATACTGACCACTGGTGCATTGAAACTAGGGCCCTGAAAGGGACGACCTTAACCCTAGAAATTAGTTCGCAGAACGGGGAGGATGGGTGGGGCGGTAAGGAATCTATCACTACTAATGTTTCTTACAGATATATCGTTACCGAAGGTAAGTAACTTGCTCATCTGAAAGAAACACGTAGTGATAGATTCCTTACCTTAGAATAGATACCCCAGCAATACCAACCCCGGTGGTGGGTCTGCGAACCAAGATCACACCAGAAAGTCACGGAGAACAGAACGGCCAAAGAAGCCGTCTCTCCGGACTTGGCTGTCAAGGCAATAATGCTTAGTAAAAGTGTGCAGCGAGGCCCAGGTGGCTGCCTGACAGATGTCTTGCAGGGGGACACCACGTCCCAATGCAGTAGTAGCTGCTGTTGCCCTGGTAGAATGGGCGCGCAGCCCCACCGGAGGCGCCTTTTTAGCTAGAGAATAGCAGGCTTTTATACACAAGACAACCCAGCGGGAGATAGTCCTCTTGTGTACAGCCCGGCCTTTCTTGGCGCCTACATAGCCAACAAAGAGCTGGTCATCCACCCGGAACTGTTGTGTGCGGTTGAGGTAAAATGAGATCGCACGTTTTGGGTCCAGACGGTGGAGCCTCTCTTCCTCTCTGGAAGGGTGCGGAGGCGGAAAGAAAGTGGGCAAGGTGATAGATTGCCCAATATGGAAGGCAGTGACAACCTTTGGCAAGAAGGATGGACGTGTGCGTAGCACAACCTTGTCCGGATGAACAGATAGAATAGGAGGTTTACAGGAAAGAGCCTGGAGCTAGCGGAGGTGATGGCAACCAGGAAAGCAGTCTTCAAAGTCAAGAGACGAAGAGGACAGTTGTGAAGCGGCTAAAAGGGAGCGCACATCAAATAAGTAAGAACCAGGTTCAAGTCCCACTGTGGCATCACAAACGGAATAGGAGGGAAAAGGTGAGTAATGCCTTTGAGGAATCTATTCACGACAGGGGACTTGAAAAGAGAGGGCTGATCAGGTAGCCTGAGAAAGGCCGAAATTGCAGAAAGGTAGCCCTTGATAGTGCCCAGAGCAGAGCCCTGCTGGGCCAAAGAAAGAAGGAACAGTAGGACCTCAGAAAGTGGGGCAGAAAGGGGATCCACAGCCTTTGCTGTGCACCATGCCACAAATGTGTTCCACCTGCAGGCATATACCGATTTAGTGGAGGGACGCCTGGCTGCCAGAATGACATCACAGACTTCAGGAGGCAAGTCAAATGGAATCAGCTGTCGCCGCTCAATCTCCACGCAAGGAGGTGGAGGCAGGCAGTCGGATCGGGGGATCCACGCTCATACTGAGTAGCTCGGGATACCAAACTCTTCGAGCCCAGTCCGGAGCCACAAGAATAACTCGGGCCCGGTCGCGTCTGATTTTCTTCAGCACTCTGGGTAGAAGTGGTATAGGCGGAAAGGCGTACAAGAGACCGCAACTCCACTCGCGACGAAAAGCGTCGCCGAGCGAGTGCCGCCTTGGAAATTCCAACGCGCAGAACTGCTGACATTGCGCGTTCTCTTCGGTGGCGAATAGATCTAACCAAGGCTCTCCCCACTGTTGAAAGAGACCTTGCTCCACGTCCGAGTGAAGACGCCATTCGTGATCCATCATGCACCTGCGGCTGAGTTCGTCCGCCCTGGCGTTCAGTGAACCCGCCAGGTGTTGAACCACCAGGGAAATGCCCTGATGTTCCAGCCATGTCCAGAGGCGCAGAGCCTCCTGACATACGGTCCATGACCCCACCCCGCCCTGTTTGTTGCAGTACCACATGGCGGTGGTGTTGTCGGTGAACACCTGCACTACTCTCCCCTTGACAGAGGGAGGAATGCCTTGAGTGCAAGTCGGATCGCCCGAAGCTCCAGAAGGTTGATATGGAGCTTGGACTCCGCCGGAGACCAGAGGCCTCTGATCTCCGCCTCTCCCATGTGGCCGTCCCATCCCAGGAGGGACGCGTCCGTCACCACTGTGTGCTCCGGTTGGGGAAGAGAGAGGGATTTGCCGCTGACCCAATGTTGGTCCGTGAGCCACCACTGCAAGAGTTGTGCAGTGCCCTCCGAGATCTGGACGTAGTCGGACAGGTTTCCCTGATGCTGCGCCCACTGAAACTTCAGGTCCCACTGCAGAGCCCGCATATGCCACCTGGCATGATTGATCAGCAGGATGCAGGAGGCCATGAGGCCCAGCAGCCTCAGGGTCATCCTGACCGAAACCCAGGATAAGGGCTGAAAGATCGAAATCATAGCCCGAATATCCCGGACTCGCTGTTCGGGAGGATAAACCCGAAACTGCGCCGTGTCCAGAACCGCTCCGATGAAGAGGAGCTTCTGAGAGGGGATCAGGTGTGACTTCGGCACGTTGATGGAGAACCCCAGCAAATGCAGGAGGTCGGCCGTAGTCTGGAGGTGGGAGACGACTGCCTGGGGCGAGCCCGCCTTCAACAACCAGTCGTCGAGATAGGGGAAGACTGAAACCCCTGACCTGCGCAGATGAGCTGCGACCACCGCCATCACTTTCGTGAATACCCGAGGGGCGCTGGTAAGGCCAAAAGCGAGCACGGTGAACTGAAAATGCTCATGGCCTACCGTGAACCGTAGGTAACGCCGGTGGGCCGGCAGGATGGGAATATGAAAGTAAGCGTCCTGCAAGTCCAACGCTACCAGCCAGTCTTGTGGGTCTAGGGCAAACAAGACCTGAGCCAGTGTGAGCATCTTGAACTTCTCCTTCTGGAGGAAGAGATTGACGTCCCGAAGGTCCAAGATAGGACGGAGGCCCTTGCCCTTCTTTGGAATCAGAAAGTAGTGGGAATAACAACCACGACCTACTTCTGGCGTGGGAACGCGCTCTATAGCCCCCTTGGCCAAGAGGGCCGCAACTTCCTGCTGGAGAAGTGCCAAGTGATCCCCCGACACGCGGTGGTACTGAGGTGGCATGGCTGGAGGGGTAGTCTCGAAGGGGAGGGAGCAGCCCGTTCGGACTATTTGTAAAACCCACCTGTCCGACGTGATGGTGCGCCAGTGGGGGAGGTGATGGCGAAGCCTGCCACCCACTGGCGTTTGATGGGCCTGAAAGGTCGGACTAGGAAGGTTTGGAGGCAGTGGTGGTGGGGGTGGAGGTGGACTGACCCTGCCGCTGGCCCCCTGAACCGCCGCGGCGGTTCCCACGTCCGCGGCCACGCGTGGAATGTTGCGCCGGCCTGTGGCTCTGTTGCGAACGTGGTGGGTTGCCCCTTCCACGAGCACGAAAGGAGCGAAAGGCAGAAGGCTGAGGAGGGCGTGTGGCCGAAAGGCCCAAGGACTTAGCCGTAGCCCGTGAGTCCTTAAAGCGCTCCAAAGCACTGTCTGCCTTGTTGCCAAAGAGGCGAATGCCATCGAAGGGCATGTCCATTAAAGTGTTTTGGACATCCCCCGAAAAGCCAGTTGTCCTCAGCCAGGCGTGGCGGCGGAGCGCCACTGTCGTGGAAATTGCCCTGCCTAGCGAGTCGGCGGTGTCAAGGCCACAACGGATTGTGAACTTGACTGCATCTCTCCCCTCAGCAATAGCCTGGGAGAGTGGCGTCCGGGCCTCCTCCGGACAGCTAGGCAGCACCTGCGCTACCGTATCCCACAAGGAGTGCGAATAACGGCCCAAGAGGCATGCAGTGTTCACAGACTGCAGCCCTAGGCTGGCGGAAGAAAAAATCTTCTTTCCGTACTGTTCCAGCCTCTTGGATTCCATATCCGGGGGTGCAGAAGGGAATCCGCTTGGGGAAGCAGAGGCTTGGACAACCAAGCTCACAGGGGTGGGGTGTTGAGAGAGGAAAAGGGGGTCGCCCGGGGCCGGGCGATGGCGTCGGGCCACGTTCCAGTCCACAGGAGCCCCTGTGCTGGGCTTGGACCAGGAGCCCAGAAGAACGTCAGAAAGTGCTTCATTAAAGGGCAGCAGTGGCTCCGCAGAGGAAACTGCTGGCTGAAGCACTTCTGTCAGGAGGTTAGTCCTGACGGCCCCAGTAGGTAGCTGAAGGTGGAGTGCCTCAGCAGCCCTACGCAACACCACAGAAAAACTAGCGCCCTCCTCCGTAGCCACGGTAGGAGGAGACATCATGCCAAGGTCTGGAGAGGTGTCCAGACCACTGGCGTCCCCCAGCTCCTCAGCCCAGTCCGGGTCATACTCACATTGAGCTGTGAGAGGGTCTTCAGACCCCTCCCAGTCCTCCCCTTCCTCCTCTTGCTGTTGTACAGGCCAAAAAGGAGGAGGATGGATATAGGGAAACAGATTCCCAAATGGCGTCGGAATCGGCATCGGCCGACACCATTCCGGCACCCTATCCACGTCGGGGCTGAAACCGGGGACGACGTCGTCCGGCGCGCCGGGCGACGTCCAACGTGGTGCCGGTGGGGTCGACGTCGGTGGTGGTGTTACTAGGTCAACCGGCGTCGACCGGGATCCATGACGGAATCCATGGGAGTCCTGCGGCGCTGAGGCCGGAGCCGATGGCGACGCCGGGGCCTGAGCCACCGGTGTCAAAGGGCGAGGACTCCCAGTCGGGCCCGCGGGGCCCGAAGGCCCAAATAAGCGAGCCATAGTGGACAGGAATTCCTGTACCTGGGCCGGAGTCGCCGATGAACCCGGGAAAGGCTGGTAGGTCACCGACGACTGCGTAGGCTCCGCCGGAGCCGCGGGGGTGGCACCACCCATACCCTCAGCCGAGTTGCGCGACCGGCGAGGAGAAGTCGAAGAACGAGGACATTTCTTCGACTTCTTTTTGTGCTTTGCCTTACCTGACCCCGAGTGCGAAGACTTCGATTCGGACGACTTCCGATGTGGGCGGCTCCGCGACCTGTCCCTCGACCTCCCTCTGGACCGGGACCTCTGACGGCGTGGAGCCGACTGCAAGCAGCTTTCGGGACCGCTCCCGCAAAGTCTTCGGTGCCATGGCCCGGCAGTCGGGGCACGACTTGGGGTCGTGGTCGCGCCCCAGGCAGAAGAGACACACGCGGTGCGGGTCAGTCACCGACATCATGCGATGACAGTCCTCGCAAGATTTAAACCCGGGCATCCCTGACTGCACCAGGAGTCGTATCGACTCAAAAAGCTGAGACAAAAATCTCCAAAAACTCAGTCAAAAAGACTGGGGGTACCGCTCTCTCCGGATCTGCGCTTGCTGGCGCGGAAAAAGAAAGAACTGACGTCAGCGCGCGAGGGCGGTGTCTAAGTAGCTGCCGCGACGTCATCCCGGCGATCACGACGCCTACGACGGACGCGGAGCCGCACGACGCCACATTCCGACGCGCAGGGGTACTGCTGACGAAAACTTTCCGGATCCAAACTGACGCCTGGGGATATTCTAAGGTAAGGAATCTATCACTACGTGTTTCTTTCAGATGGTGGGCACAACAATCTATTGGTAGTGTCGGCGTTTACGTAGTCCTAGTTTGTCACTAACGCAGCAGCATAATCATCACCTTCACGGCCCCCCTAAGCTATTTGATCACGTTTATTATTTCTGCTCGGGAGCAGGGGAGTGTATGGAGGGACATGAACTAGTACCCAGCCATAGTAAAGATGACACGCCCTAATTAACCTAAGTGCAATTAGATAATTAGACATTGAGCACGACCCTACAGGACGATGTGCTTTCTTCACTGCATCGTGTCACCATCTTGCACATTTAGGGCCAGCGATGGCAACCACCCACTAGACAGTTGTAACAGGTACAGAGTAAGCGCACGCAGTCAGGCTGTGTGCCTTTTCACGACGATGTTACGGTCCATAATGCGGACATTTAAGATGCAAGCGCAATGTGTACAGGTTCTCTAATAGTCACCCCCCACAGTGGAGGCAATCTTAGGAGGTTCCCCCCACGAACGCTAGAATACAGGCGTAGATAGCCATCCCGCCTTCTTTTGTACTTCCCCCCCCCCCCACACCATAGAAATTCTTCTCTTTCATTTAGTGGTATTTATTAGAACCAGACACCAGACCTTACCACCCAGACCTCAGCACTGTCTTTTCTTCTCTTTTGTTGGATAGATTTGTCTTATTACTGCGAGGGATCTTACGACCCACAGTTTCACTACGGATGGTCGTGCGTGCACTCTTGGCCGTACTAGTTCCCGTAAATTAGTAAGTGATGGCCCACAATATAGACATTTGATGTCCCAGGATGTCTGAGTAGCTCGCAATCTGATCTTGTGTCCTCTCTGCATTTAGGAGCTCCGTTGAGCCCACTCACTTTGACTGCACAGCCTGATTCCACGTGCTGTTGGCCACTAGGTAATCACCACCCTTCATTATGAGCATTCACAACCTGCCATGACGAATCCCCCCTTAACACGGAGAATCCTATTGGTTTCAGGTGCTCCTTCTACACAGTCCTGATGAAGACCCCACTCTAAGGACCGAATCACCTTGAACATCTTAGGGGTCGAAATGTTGACTACTACTATTAGACAAGCCCCGACGACTGAAATTCATTATCAGTGTCTCCTTATGCTATGTGTATCTAGTGGAACAGTTGACCTGTGATAGGCTGGAAAGGTCTCACTATGTGAATTTGATGTATATATGTCACATTACCTCTCCCTTGTCCATTACCCTCACTTACTCACTTTGATCCAAGACACCCCCACCCTTCCTTCCCCAACACGAGAGCACCTTGTTATAAATATACTCATGATTCTAGATGCAAGAGCAATTGCGTTGCCTAACTAAAATGATTAATGCTTTGAAAATAAATCGCATTCACTGCAGATCATGCAAAATTGGAGTTGTGAATGCCGTTATTTCTTGTGTATTGTTTAAATTGTTTCTACTGTGACCATTTGTCTATTGTACCGCAATTTCTACCCGGGTCTGGTAGCATTTCGGGTAACCTCATTGCTACTCAACACGAGATATGTAACAAAGCACATTCCAGCAATGTGCCTTAGAGGACAACAACTTTGAATGTATATAGCAGGTTTGGCAAACAAAGCATAGATTTAAGGTGAATTAAATTAATCAGATTACTGACCCAAAAAGGGAACAATAACACAAGTGCAACAGTAGACTGAAGAGGTATTTACTCAACACTTCAAGGAAGTAAACACAGAAAATAACCAGATGAACTAGACTCTAGAAGCATAACATTTGCAGAAGTTAATAATTACTAATGCCACATGCCAAGATATTAGTCACTCTCAAACAAGTAATTACAAACAAGGAAACAGCATGATTTCTATTTTAATAAAAACAATTTTCTGGATCAGACTGGCTAACTATTCTGCTGTCCATTCACAACTTCTTAAAACTAGTAACTAGATGATGGCGTCTTCTGACGTGTATCTACAACTGCATTCCTCAAAGTTAACTGTGCAACACTAGGTACATCACCTGACAGATGTCTCATTTTGGCTAGTATATTTCCATCTCTGTTAGACACAGGCTAAATCAGGTACATTGTGGGACACAGCCCAACAAACATTTTACAGAGTAGGCCTCTAAATATGACAAGGTTACTGTCATACCAGCATGTGCATATTTCTGGACAATAATTTTTTGTTAGTTAGTATGCTACCTTTTTCTAGCAAGAGAGAGAGAGTATATTGTTCACCTGGGAAAATGTCAAATTTGTTTAACAAATAGTTATTCCAATCATATAGCCAGCCTGGTGACTAATGAAATATCGTAAAATTTTCAAAATGGAAAGTGGCTCTATATAAGGGGTGCCCATCTCACCACTTTTATTATATATATATATATATATATATATATATATATATATATATATATATATATATATATATATATATATATATATATATACAACAAAACGACTCTCCAGCTTCCCACCGGCGGTTGAAGAGACACGGACCACTGGAAGGTATGACTAAAATATCTTTTTATTCCTCAATTTGATGACGCGTTTCGGACTTTGCCAGTCCTTGATCACATACAGAATGAATGCAATTCGCCATTTTTAAATTTCATTGAAACACCACGTAAATCCTAAACATAGAAAAAATACTATGCACCATTTCAACATTTCTTTTAGTGTACAGTCTGTTTTTCACATGTAGTCTTTCCAATAATGCGAGCACAATTAAAATATCGGTAAAATACCTCAGGATGATAATATTTAAATAAATATATAAATATATAAATATATAAATACTATAACACAAACTTAATTATTATTATAAACCATCCATAAAAAACATTTTGCTATGTCTAGCCTCAAACCAGGGATCGATATAGGTTGAACAAATGTCTTCTGGTGAAATATATACATGTGCCAAAAATCGCAATTTGCTGCCCACTGCCTATATATACAACTTGGTTACTTCCAAATCATTGCAGATAATAAATGACAGTGCCTAACGAGATCCTACTTCATCATACATCTAGCAGACTTGTAAAAATGGAGAAATGCAACAATAAATATATATAAAAATACTAATGTGTGTCTCTATAACCCTTAAAAAATGTGCATGTGCTACTTAAAAATTATTGTTTAATCTCTAAATACAATAAACCCTTGTGCATACGTGGTGTAATATAATAATAAAATGATAAAACAGTTAGAGAAGCGTGAAGATATTATTTTTATCCGCATTAATGCGAATGCTAAAGGAAATTATCTGATATTTCTATCCATGACAAAAGTGAATATGATGTCTCTAGATGTCAGGAATCCCATAAAGTGCAGGCTCCCAGGTATACAGTACATGGGAAGGGGAATAGGAGTAATTATCACAAATATAGTAAAAAATCCAGTAAAAAATCAGTGCATCCACCTTGGCCTTCTATTATAAAAAATAATGCAGGTCCTCCGTATTATTAAGGCCATTAGGCACTTTACTGTCTAATTCCAAAATTGTTGTCGATTCCAGTTTTCGTAACATTTTTTCTCTGTCACCACCTCTACGTAGTTTTGGCACTGCTTTTATGACATAATATCGTAGGCAGTTAAGATCGCTATTATGTTCAGCTCTCACATGTCGTGCCACAGGGTACATCGGGTCATTATTTACAACAGCGCGTAAGTGCTGTAGTATTCTGACATGCACCTGTAGCTTGGTGCTGCCCACATATCGTAAGCCACAGGTGCATGTCAGAACATAGACCGCAAAGTCTGTCCTGCATCCAAAGTTACCCTTGATTGCAATTGCCGAGGGACTGAATGGAGTAAAATATTCTGTGGTATTTACCCCAAACTTGCACGCCCGGCAAGAAGTGCATTTAAAAAACCCTCGTCTAGTTGTTAACCATGTGCTGGAAGTTGTAAGTTCTGGACTATTTTTCATAAGTTGTGTACGCATGGAGGGACCTCTCCTAAAGGTGATAATAGGTTGGTCAGGAAGTCTTGGGGCTAATACACCATCTGTCATTATTATAGGCCAATTGCGTTTGACAATCGACCTAATTTTCCTCTCCTGCCTGTTGTATGTAGTGATGAGTCTGGGTGTTCCTTCTTCTGGAATTAACTCATTGTCATCTTTGGGTTTGGGGAGTAAGGATTCCCTAGATCTTTTGGTGACTTTATTCAGTGTTTCCTGTAATCTTTTTTCATTGTATCCCCTCTTTCTAAATCTATCCAAAGTCTCTTTGCAACATACTTCGAAATCTTTCTGATTGGTACAGATTCTTTTAAGTCTTAAATGTTCTCCATACGGGATGTTATCTATAAGGTGTTTGGGGTGCGCACTGCTGGCATGCAGTGTGGAATTTCCAGCAGTGACTTTCCTATGTAATGTGGTAGCAATTTGTCAGTTTTCTACAAACACTTTAACATCCAAAAATTCAATACTTTCATTGCTCATCTGGGAAGTAAATTTAAGGTTGACATTATTTTGGTTAATCTTGTCCACAAACTCTGTAGCACTTTTAACATTTCCTTTCCACACAATAAAAATATCGTCAATGAATCTAAACCAATGTTGCACATGGTTATTGTAATCAGTGGAGTGTATGTGTTTGAGGACCTGCTCCTCCCACCAGCCTACGTGTAAACACGCATAGCTGGGAGAGAAGCAGGCCCCCATCGCAACACCCCTCTTCTGGACATACATATCACTGTTAAAGACAAAGAAATTATTTTCAAGACACCATGCAATCAATTCCATCAACAATTTGTTATGGTTATAACATTCAGCTGGTCTAGTATCAAGAAAATGTTTAACCGCATTTAAACCAGTACAATGGTGAATGTTCGTGTATAACGATTCAATGTCTAGAGCTATAAACAATATGTCCTCAGACCATCTAATGCCTTGTATCTTCATTAAAAAATCACCAGTGTCCTTAATATATGTTGGAAGTTCTTTGACAAAGCTTTGTAAAAAATAGTCTACGTATTCTGTCACATGTTCTCCCATACTGCCTATAGCCGATATAATTGGTCTACCTGGTATGGGGGAACAATTCTTATGGATTTTGGGAATAAAGTACAATCTTGGTATATATATATATATATCCTGCTCCTGGGTTTGCCACACACTTAGGGAGCACTCGGACAGCTGAGAAGGTATAACCCTTAACCTTTATTCACTGGTATGAACGGCACACGGCACACGAACACAGGAAAAATTTAAGCAGTCACTTCGTCTCACCTTACGCGTTTCGAAATCCTGCCTTAGCTGCATTAAAGCGGTATTTACCTACCTCACTGTGGGGCATCTGAGTTGGATAAGGACGGAGGCGCCTGTGGGGGCTCATACAGAGCTTTAATGCAGCTAAGACAGTGCTTCCATCTATGGACTTAAACTTCAACTCCCACAATGCTACGTTCACTGTCCCATCCGGGCAGCCCATTGAGGGGCGTGGCATGGTTTATTAAGGCAGCATGTGGGAGTGTGCACGCAATCTTCGTTGATAAGCCTCTGAGGAAGAAGGATTTCGAAACGCTTAAGGCGAGACGAAGTGACTGCTTAAATTTTTCCTGTGTTCGTGTGCCGTTCATACCAGTGAATAAAGATTAAGGGTTAAACCTTCTCAGCTGTCCGAGTGCTCCCTAAGTGTGTGGCAAACCCAGGAGCAGGATGTAAAAGCGGTAGCCCAGCCGCGAGGAGAGCACCACCCCATGAACCTTGGGGGCCACAAGGCGCGGTATTTACCTACCTCACTGGGGGGCATCTGAGTTGGATAAGGACGGAGGCGCATGTGGGGGCTCATACAGAGCTTTAATGCAGCTAAGACAGTGCTTCCATCTATGACTGACTGACTGATTTATTTGTAGAGCGCGCTATTGCCGAGGCGTCTTGGCGCTAAGTGGTGTGCAGGGACGGCAACAGACAGGTTCAGGGATGGATGAAGAGCCAAGTTTTTATTTCCTTCCTAAACACCGACCTGCTGGGCTGAAGTCTCAGATGTAGAGGAAGGGAGTTCCATAATTTAGCCGCTAAAAAAGAGAAACGTTTACCTCCACACCTTGCTTTTTTGATCTTTGGAAGGTCTACCAATCCAGAAGAAGAAGATCTTAAAAAACGCGACGGCACATATCGAGGAAACAAGGATTGCACATCCTTAGCCCCACCTCCAAATAGGGCTTTGTGTACTAGGCAGAGTGCCTTAAAGTCAACCAGTCGTCTCACAGGGAGCCAGTGAAGTTGCTTTATGCTGGTGGATGTAGGATGGTGTTTGGGTTGTTTGCGCAATACTCGCACTGCCGCATTTTGAATTGATTGGAGTTTGGAGAGTTGGGCTGCACCTGCTCCCAAATAAAGAGCATTACAATAATCTATTCTCGATAAGACCATGGCTCCTACCACAGTTTTCCTCAAAGAAAAAGGGATGAACGGGAGGATCTTCCTTAAGCCTTTTAACGTAAAGAAGCAAGCTGACGAGACTTGATTAATCTGTGGTGCCAGGGTGAGGTCTTTATCGATCAGAAAGCCAAGGTTCCTTGCCTTATTTACCGGTACCGGGCATCTATGGACTTAAACTTCAACTCCCACAATGCTACGGACACTGTCCCATCCGGGCAGCCCATTGAGGGGCGTGGCATGGTTTATTAAGGCAGCATGTGGGAGTGTGCACGCAATCTTCGTTGATAAGCCTCTGAGGAAGAAGGATTTCGAAACGCGCAAGGCGAGACAAAGTGACTGCTTACATTTTTCCTGTGTTCGTGTGCCGTTCATACCAGTGAATAAAGGTTAAGGGTTAAACCTTCTCAGCTGTCCGAGTGCTCCCTAAGTGTATGGCAAACCCAGGAGCAGGATATATATATATATATATATATACGGCTTACAATGCCTATACTGCCTAGTTGAAAAATTGTCAAGAATTTAAAAAAGAAAAATACAAATCATTACTCCATTTTACATGCATAACACCGCTCTATTTCTTCAGGTACCCCTCCCAATTTGGATAGTCTAATACTATTAGGGAATTTCCAGAGGTTAAAGGGTATAAGCCTCAATACTTCAAACTAGGAGAAGTATTGATAAATGTATCAGTTAGAAAGATTATTGAAGACATGCCTATCTTTATAAAAGAATGTATCATCTAAAAGAATGTTGGTCATTTTGAGGAGACTGGTTAAACAATAAAAGGTTGATCTTCATTATCCTAGAGTGTCAACATTGAAAAAGCTCACACTAGTCGTTTTTATTTCATGAAATACCATGTTATGCACCAGACACATTTTATTAAACCTTGGCTAAGCAAATGAGAGATTTAATTTGAAGACCACGAGTCCAATGATCACTTCATGTAAAATGATCAGAGTGTTAAAACCTTGTAAATTAACTCTTAATAGTCTATTATGCCATTGTGTTGACATGCAGCTCACTGCCTTGACATCATGGCCCCAACCATCATTTGCTGGATACCGATTTAGTCCATATTTTTTAAATCCCTTAAAAAATATGTAAAACAGATCAACTGTATTACAGATGAGCGAAAAATGATTTTGAAAAATAACAATAGTGGGGCTAAAGTCAAAAGAGACATGAGAAATAGTAATGGTACGAATAAACGGAACCATTGCTGCTTGTCCAATCTCTCTGATAGATCTTGGTAGTGTCAGAACAAGAAGCAGTGACCAAAAATTAACGCAAATGTTAACCCGACAACTGTGAGGTGGGCGTTGGCTCATGTATGGACAAAAATCTCAGAGATCAGGCTAGCAGCACTGCTTACTCTCCCTCATGACTGGTTATGTTTACTCGTGGCTCTTTTGACCCTAGTCCCACTGCTATTATTTTTCAAAATCACGGTTGACAATCCTTACCACTGTAGCTCTGGACCTTCTGTAGCATCCTGAGAACTGTGCACCATTGATGCCATAATTCCTGAGAATCATTAATTTTTATCAACTCAACCACATCTATAATTAGGTACTTGAACCGCCAGGATTAATATTTCACCACACACTTTTTCATCCAGCAGGTAACGTGCTACACTAGAGCTTACTAATGACCGGCTAGACGTTAATACATCCACTATACATTATGACAAGTACTCTTTCACACCTGCTGTTTAGCTAATTATTTACATTCTAGACCTTACTTAGTCCACACTCTATATATCTACATACATCCTCTATTTTCTCATTCTTTAGCTCTTATTTCTACAGGCCGGTACAGAAGGGCATGCCCATTCCACCATCACTCACATACCGTTACCATTGACCATTTACAAATCATTACTTTTTTTTTTATTCTGCTCATCCATTTTTCAATCCATTAATTTGGACAGTTATGGATACTGATGAGCTAATTAATTGGCAGGTTACTTCAAATCATAAACTGACTTCCAAATCCTGAACTCATCTTGAAGATACACCTACATTATGTACTTCTCTTTTCACTTGTGTCTCGACTTCAAAAGAAAGATCTAAAATTGGGTGAAGAAAATTGGTTTCTTATCTTCTCACAATCACTCACTCTTTGCATGAACCAGTTTATAGAATGGGCCAATGTCTTTATTATGGTGTTCCGTTACGACATAATGACCCCTTTATGACATGGACTTCCTGTTCTCCATCCACCCCTCATTTTTTTTTTTAGGTTACTTTTGGTACCCTCATCTCCCAGTTCAAGACAAATAATGCTCCATGTGTTCAAATAATGCATTGTTATGTAATGCATATTATTATTATCAATTCACAGCCTTGAGAAGTAGATGAAACATGTGTAGGTTTTAGCTGCTTTCTCGTGCATGACGACCTGTTCACTGAAATGATGGATACTCTGTAATGGCTGGTTTCCAATATAATTAATACATTTCAATGCAGACCTTTTGGAATCAAGAGAAAACAAAAGCAACACAAAAAAATCTACCATTTTCTATTCAAGAACTGTTTCATATTACAGTACCAATGTTCTCCCATTCCTTGATGTTTATTGGTCTTTGCCATTAATTCATGTAACACCCCTATGCAGCAGGGTGTTTGAATATCTGAAGCACTCAACAGCATACATATTTGGAGCATTCTCTAAACACATTTTTGATATAACTTCACCTATATACCTTTTGGATGTGCAGCCCTTTCCCACAGCTACTACTGTAATAGTTAGTATGTTCTTTTTAAGCTGGAAAGCAAATAGCAGCTTACCCAGGGACTATCAATGACTGAAAAGGATGGGACAATGGCGAAATGGGATTTTAAAAAAAATGTTATTATAAAGTGGGTTGAAATTATTGACAAGCCTTTTTGTTGTTTTGGTTGCCATAAAACAAAGAATCTAGAAATTCTATCCTGCCCTGATATAAATCTTAGGACTTTTAACTTATGAACCTTTAGAGACAGCACAATTTGAAGTCAATACTCTCAAAGGAATTAAGGAGAACACTAAAAATGAGTATTTTCCCGATTGAATGACATTGTGATACACATGAGTTCATCTGCATGCCCGCTGAAGGCTTGTGTTTACATCAATATTAAACAATCTGCACTATTTCAAAAGAGAGTTTATTTGGATCCTTTCAAATAAAAACACATTAAAAAAACCTATCACATATATGCCAAATTGCTGCTATCTCTTTGCATGGAATAAAAAGAAGCATTTTCTTTGTTCAGGGTAGAAACGTCCAAGCTGCCAATAATGTTATTCAGGTGTATAATGAATAAATCAAACTAGTCAAATAACTACAAACAAATGCAATAAACAGAATTGAAGACTAACTTGAAATTTATTAGACAAACAACCTATGAATTCGTAAAAGATGACGTGCCTATAGCTCTAGTGATAAACTACGAATTTATGGACCTTTCAGGTTCTAGTAATTATACCTGTTGGCAACAGTGTGTACATATTCCTGTACCATTTTATGTCGACTTACATTGGTCTGCATCAAATCATGACTGCTGATTCTCAGCAATAACACAATGAAAAGTACAGTTATATTGTCAGTGTCTGGTGTGCATCAGCCCTGCTCGACAAGCAGTGGGTTTGACAATGCAATTGTTTTATACACAATTGAACCTTGGTCTCTGCTTTCTGCCTAAAATTTATTGATGACGTAATTTGCTGCTATGCTGATAGCCAGAATTTTTATCATACAACACGAAGAAATGTCTTTTATTAAAAGTATGGAAAACCAAGTTAGCAAGAAACTACCATTGAGAACATTTTACTACAAGAGGGCAATAACTCAAACATCTTCAAAAATGTGCACACAAATGCTGAGAGAGATAAACCATCACAACACAGCATCGCAATGTATTAACCACAATTGCCATCTTCTTGATGGCTTGTGTTCCTTTTGCATTGCCCTTGAAGTTTGCTGCAACCATAAAATACGTGCAAATCCATTTACATCTGTGGTCTATATAAATGAAAACAATTGCACTAATCCCGATTCTGCGTTTTCATCTAAAATAGTTTTTAATTATGCATTTTATGTTGCAATGATGGGCAGTATAAAGTAGGAAACCTGTAGTTAAGATAATTATGCATTTTATGTTGCAATGATAGGGGGTATAAAGTAGGAAACCTGTAGTTAATATTTCCCTAGTCATGTGTGTGGAACAGCAGATTTAGGAACTCCCAGATATGAATCAGAAGTGCTTCCTTACCTCTGGAAATCTCGGACTGGCTTTGTTTAGTGCATGTGAGCATGCATTTACTGCATGCGCCAATTCTTGCTCCAGCAGACTATGGGATTTTGCAGCTTCACAAATTCTAGAAACAAGTCAAAATACAGAGTCACTTGTCAATATTATACTAGAAGAATACATACAAATAAATGTAATTTTTATTTTTAAAATTGGCAAATTCATTAGAGCAATGATTTAAGAAATTTGCTTAGGAACGTCTTCGTACTGTTGCTAAACAGATAAGTGTCATGAGTAAGAGTTTGTTTTATAGTTAAAAAAGAGAAGGGGCGTGGCTTGAGCGTCGACGGGCATGGCGGCAGGCTGACGCGGCTCCGGTCCGACTTCAAAGGAATGTGAACAAAGCGACCGATAAGGAGCTTCACCGAAGGCTTGGACCATCAATGTGAACGTCGGAACCTTCACTGAGTCTACCGCTATCATCCTCATGTCGCGGTAAGCACGCTTTCACACCGAACTTTTCTTCAGATATGCGGCGCGTTTCATAAGGAACCCGCGACCGCCATCTTGCGCTTTCAATAACGCTCACCTTACGCTGAATTCGCCGCTGTGGAGAAATGCCACGTTTTTCTGCAATGCTTCTGAAACGCTTCAGCTTTTTTGGAAAGGGCACCTTTTTCTTGTCTTAGCCCTAAACGTACATACATTTCACCTATTTTCCACTCCCCTTTTCAGCTCATTCAGGGAATGGAATTTGACAACTCTTCTGCATTCCACATTATGTAGCAGTGTTCTCTTCACCTTGTGATATTAAGGAAAGAATATTTGATACACGGAACTATTCCTTCTGTTTAGCATCAATTTTTTATGTCAGCCTTTAGAATTCTGCTCTAACATGCTTAGTGAATTTTTCTGACTGATGTGATACTGCCATCTTGTGGTTCTTTCGAGTATTTACTTACTGCTGCAATTTCTCTATCTAGGACTGCTATTTTTCAAACCTGGTTTTGCCTAAGTATTGTAGAGACTTCTTTACCTACTTACCACATTGACCTTTTCACGTTGTGCCACCTTCTTGTGAAGCACTTTGGCTTACCACTTACAGCTAGTGGCATTTGTCCAATTGGAACCAGCTTCCTTTATTATTTTCTTCTTTATGGAGCCTTCCCCTTCTCTTGGTCAACGAACCATCCCGGCAGGTATGTCTTCCTCCCGTAAGGAACCTAATCCTGTCGCTCCTCCGAAGCGTCACAAGAAGGAACCTAAATCGCCCACCAAGTCGCCATTACCCATAACAATGGAAGACCTCACGGAGGAGATAAAATTGCTTAAGCCCTTTGTTATTGATACCAATGCAACTCTTCAGAAGCTAGATGAGAAATGGTCTAATCTGGAATCAAGAATGTCTGTTGTGGAACAAAGGATCAGTGATACCCAGGATCTGACACCTCAAGTTGCGGCTATGTCTAAAGAGATTGCTCTCCTCAAGACTCAAACAGAAGACTTAGAAAACCGCAATAGACGCAATAATCTCCGTATTTATGGTATTCCTGAAGGAGAGGAGGGGTCTGATATGCTCGCTTTCTTAAAAGTACACATTCCTAAGATTGTCGATCTCAAAGAGGGTACATCTCTTAATTTACAGTGTGCTCATCGCATCGGCCCTAAAACGTCTGGTTCCTCTTCATCACCGTCAGCACAACGTCCCAGAGGGATAATTGTTCTGTTTTTGGAATATACTGAACTTTTAATGGTCCTCTCATCAGCAAAGTCAAGGAAGCAAATGTTGTGGTCTGGCCAAAAAGTGTTCTTCTCTCAGGATGTGGCCCGCGCTACTGCAGCTCGACGCAAAGAATTTCTCTCTCTTCGATCCATGAATGCCAGATACGGTCTAGTGCATCCCTGCTTCTTTAAAGTTACCTACAAAGAGAGGTCCTATTCCTTTGATCGTCCTGAGGACTTAAGACAATTTATTTCTCGACACAAAGGAGACGAGATGGACTTTGGAGGGTAATTTGTCTGTGTTTTGTTTTTTGAAATTTTTGCACTTATTCCAATGTTCTGACAACTTTTACCTTTTATGATGATGTTGTTTATGTTCTGTAGATGTTGTTTTTGTTTAGTAACTATGACTATGTAAACCTTTTTAGTGTTTACTTCATTTTGTAATCTTCCGTGTCTTCTTTTTCTCTTTTTTAGCCTTTTATATTATTGTACCGATCCATTCCCCGGATGTTCTCCTATCCCCTGCCCTTTTGTTCTGACCCCAGGGTTTACGATTACCCCAAATGTTTGGTAAGTGTTATCTAGTTAATTGGTTACTTGGTTGTGTTGTCTTCTATGTTATTTTTTTATTTCATGGAAGGTCTACCTGGATTGGTTCTTATATATTCTCTTCCCTTCCTTCTATCTATTTTTATCTATTAATCTTACTTGACTGGCTCCCACCAGTCTCAGTTATCTGTGTTGTGTCGGTTCTGCCGTCTTTCTCTCTTTCTGCAGCTCCCCGCCTCCCTATGCCTTTTTCCTTCCTTTGGATGCCTATTTCGTCTCTCTTGACTGAAGTCTCCCGGCTTTCTGTCAACTGCTTGCTTTTTATCACTCATTTCTTTCTCTTTTTCCTTTTTTACTTTCTCCTCTTTGTCCACTTTTCCTTTTTCTTTTCTTTTTCCATCTCATTTTGTGACTTCGTATCCTTCTTTTCGAGTATATCTTCATGTTTTTTTTACTCTTTTCTTCCTCTTTATCTTCTCTTTTCACCTTTTTCATACTCATTTTTCTGTTCATCTGTTCAGTTTTCAATGCATTAATTGTACTGCTTTTGGTTGCTTTTATATTGACTGTATAACTTCGTTGAATTTTGTATTTTTATCGTTAATATTAATGCCTTTTTTGCCTTGCAATGACTGATAATGTTCGGATTATCTCATGGAATGTAAAGGGATTACGTAATCCAGTTAAAAAACAACGGGTACTTACCCATCTCTCTAAGCTCCAATGTAAAATTGCAATGCTACAAGAAACACACCTTAATGAGATTGATGTTAATTCCCTTAAAAAGCAATGGGTGGGTGATGTTTATAGTTCCCCTTCCAAAGACAGAAAAAATGGAGTAGTAATACTCTTTCACAAATCCTTATCCCTTACGATAGAAAAAGAAGAGAAGGATGAAGATGGTCGTTGGCTTCTTCTCAGTACTCTTATTAACGGATCCCATGTTTCTTTACTTAACATTTATGGCCCCACAGGCATTGACTCACAATTCTGGCAATCCATGTCACACACTCTCCATGCATGTTCTGACTCTAATCTCATAGTGGGTGGTGATTGTAATCAGGTAATGGACCCTTTTACGGATAGGAAATCTTCTTCTAGATATATTCCTAATAAAATGCAAAAAACCTTTGCTAGAACCATCCGTGCAAGGGGCCTAGTTGATGCCTGGAGAATATTTAATCCTGATAGTTTAGAATATACATTTTGTTCCCCCACTCATAACTCTACATCTAGAATTGATTACATTTTCCTAAGCCCACACCTTCTCTCTAATCTAATGCATGCAGAGATTGGCTCCATTCTTATTTCTGATCACGCTCCTGTTTTGATTAGTTTGGACCTTCCTTCCTTACCCTCTAAATCACGTCGTTGGCGTTTTAATAATTACCTTCTTAAAGATCCCTCCTTTCTCGGACGCTTTAAAGATTTTGTCTCTGAATTCTCTCTCCTTAACGCTAGTCCAGATCTGCCCTTTCATACTGTCTGGGATGCTTTCAAAGCAACAGCCAGAGGCTTCATTATAGATTATGTAGCCAGCAAAAGGAAACAATATCGCAAGGAATCCGCTTCTTTGCTCTCCTCCATTAAAGAATTGGAACATGCATATTTTTCCTCCAAAAATGTCGATACCCTCAAGACCCTGGTCCAAGCCAAACTTGACTTTAACAGGAAATCTACGGAGGAAGCCTCTGGGACGTTGTTAAAAATTAATTCTAAATTTTATGGTGGTCGTAATCGAGCTGGTAAATTGTTGGCGAACTACTTGAAGGTTAAATCTCAAAGATCTATAATAGTCAAGATTATCGATGACAGTGATATTCCTCGCCTTAAAGATGATGAAATATTAACTTGTTTTACAGATTTCTATAAGACCCTTTATACTCTTGAATCTTCTCCCTCAGATGCAGCTCTGGACTCTTTTTTTTAACTCATTACCTTCCCGCTCTTCCTGATTGTTCTATTTTGGAAAAAGATATATCTCTTTCAGAGATTAAATCTGCTTTGTCCTTGTTACCTAAAGATAAGGCCCCAGGTCCTGATGGTCTCACTGCTGAGTTTTATTCTTGCTTTTCTTCTGTCCTTTTGCCCCATCTTCTATCTCTTTTTCAATATTTTGTTTTTAATGGTGAGGCACGAGGCTCTTTTCTCGAAGCTATGATTTGTCTCATTCCTAAAAAAGATAAAGACCCGTCCCGGTGTGCCAACTATCGTCCTATATCTTTGATTAATCTTGATTGCAAACTATATGCCAAGGTGTTAGCCCTTCGTATCAATCAGGTCCTCCCTGATTTAATTGGTTCCGAACAAACGGGGTTTGTTAAGGGACCGACTATTGCTCATAATTCTAGAACTTTCCTCAACATTATACATCTTGCAGCTAAGAGCTCCTCCCCTATCGCTGCCATAACTCTAGACGCGGAAAAAGCCTTTGATCGCGTTCATTGGCTTTTCATGATGCGTGCCCTTAAATGGCATGGCTTTGGTCCTTCTATTTTGTCTCTTATCAATTTGTTATATTCCTCCCCTACAACGTCGGTTTTTGTTAATGGCTCTCAATCCTCTTATTTCCTTTTACAAAGGGGCACTCGTCAAGGATGTCCTCTTTCCCCGTTACTTTTTATCCTCTCTCTTGAGCCTTTTCTTCACTCTTTACGACACTCCCCCACCTTCCGTGGCTTTACGCATAAAACTGTTGAAATTAAATTTACTGCTTATGCGGATGATATTATGTTATATGTTTATGATCCTTCTACCTCTTTACCCGCTTTTACCGAACTTCTCTCTTCCTATGCGGCTCTGTCTGGTTATAAGTTGAATTTTTCCAAATCTGAAGTGCTTCCTTTAAATAAATATTGTTTAAGGAGTATGTTTGAAGGAATTGCTTTTAAATGGACTACTAATAATATTACTTGCTTGGGGATAAAATATTCTTCTTCTCTTACAAAAACAATTCAATTTAATCAGGAGGAAGTCCTATCAAAAGTAAATAATATGACAGACAGATGGTCTCCCCTTTTTTTGTCATGGTGGGGTAGATTGGACACCATTAAAATGATGATGCTCCCCATTATTAACTTTTATTTGTCCATGTTACCAATTAAACTTCCATTGACATTTGTTAAAACCCTTAATGGAATTTTGAGTAAATTTCTTTGGAACGGTCGGAAGGCCCGTATTTCCTTAGCACTTCTCTCTGCTCCTAAGGATCGGGGTGGTGTTCACTTTCCCAATTTTCGACAGTATCATTCCTCTTTTCTAATTCGCCAAATGTTACCATATTTATCTATTTCGGGAGGAACTTCTACTTCTGTATGGCACAAGTTGGGAGGAATCTTTGGTCTCTCCTTTCCCTTTTTCTCTCCTGGCCAGTTTTACCCATCCTCCTCGTTCTTTTAACTACCCAACGATTTCAACATTCATTTCAACTTTTCATCATATTAAGTGCAAGTCTCATAGCCCTTTACAGATATTTTTAGATTCACCCCTTTGGCACAACAAAATTATTAAATTGTCCAACCGTACTATTTTTTGGAAAACTTGGACTACTCAGACTCTCTATTATTTTTATCAACGATTATTTTTAACTCCATTATCTCTCTCTAAGTTTAGTTCAGACTTATCCCCGAATTGTTGGGTTTGTCCTAATACCCCTGGCACTTTAATGCATTACTTTTTTCTATGTCCTAATATAACCCGATTTTGGTCTAAAGTATGTGGGTCAATCTCCTCTATTTGTTCTATTGAATTTCCCTTTGACATCTCCTCCATATTTTTGGGAAGTAACTCTGCAAATTGGTTCGGATCTCGCAAGGTGGGCATATTTGTGGACTTGTTAATTGCTATTGCCTTTCAAGTAATCATCTCTAATTGGAAGGACGCATCTAAGGTTTCTTTCTCCGCCTGGTGGAACCTTCTTTGCTATCATCACAGACTGGACAGAGCCTCTGCCAAAACTTCTCAACAACTTATTCGTAAAGAAGCCTTCTGATCTCCACTTACCAATTATTTATCCACATCTGCACTACGTAATCAAGATAGCTCCTTTGTTTATCCACCACCATGAGTATTTTCTTCTTTTCATCTATTTTACGTTTTTTATGTCAAATGTACAGTTATTATCCTATTTTTAGGAACCATTATGATTGCTATAACAGTAAAGTTTCGATATAATATTAGATGAAGATATTATATCTTCATTTTCTTTTCTCTCCTTTTTTTCCCCCTCTGTTCTTTCTCTCTTTCCGTTTTTCTTTCTTCCTCTTCCTTTTTCTAGGTTTTCCCTTTTTCTGAAAAAACAAAAAATGTAAAATGCTACCTTGTTTCTAGGTACAATTTTTTCTTATTGCTTTTCCTCTTTGGAATATCTTTATATTAATGACAGATTTCTTGTGTCCTTTATTACATCAAATTATTTATTCAGTTTGCCAATTCCTTGCTACCTTTTTTCTATGTATTGTTGTATATTGTACCTATGTTTCTAATTACTTCAATAAAGCTCTTTAAACTAAAAAAAAAAAAAAAAAAAAGAAGAAGAGAAGAGGGGTGTAACCATAGGAATACTTCACTTGAATCCTGCTACATACAGCAATTCGCCCAGGTTTACTGAACACTAGGGAAAAAAAAGGTTTACGTTTACCTCCTAGCTAAGTACTACTCTGCTTTAATGCGTTGCCATGCATCAGTGCTTAACAATGAGAAACATAGCTGCTAAACATGTCATACAACATAGTCGAATAGTGAAAACGTTTGTCTAAGATCAAGCTATAATTACTACTGATGTGCACTGAACGAATAAGGGAGTCTTTTATGAGGTAAGAAAACACGGTACTACCAGGCGGTGCATTATTCCTACTGCATGGAAAAAGAGATGTCATTTTACTCCCTTACATCATGCTGGACGTACTTATGTGCTTTATTTAAAACCTAAAGTTTTGATGGAAAATGTGGATGAAACGGACGATTAATTGCGAGTCAATAACAAAAATATTCCAAAAGTGAAAAAGTACTCTGGTGAGTCATGACATGCTCTCTCTCACCTCACCAAAGATCTCACTTAATATTAATCGGTGAAATTTAGAATTGTCACCTAACCTCACAAGTAGGCGTATTCATCAAGATGACACAGTAAAATCGTGTTCTAGTTAGAAAAAAAAAATCAAACACTTAAGGGTATACATTCTTATTGATTTGGTTATAATATAAGAAGTTAATGACTCTTTCTGCAAACAAGAATTTACTAATATAATAGATTTGGTCTTGCTTCTTCCTCTCTACAAAAGCCAGGCACTTGTAAACACTTATCTGTCCTGAGATAACTGGTAGTGACTAAGTATTTACACTAGTGCAGACTTTTTATCTATGTTTTTATGCACTGGTCCCTTCACACTTGGAGGTGATTCTCTCTTCCTGATAAACCCTGAATCCATTCTGGTTATCTCCAAAAGTCCTGTTCTGTAGTTAGGTGAGATGCAGGGCATTAGTCTCAAGTTCAAGCTCAAAATAACTTTATTCGGTTCCAAGGACCATAAAAGTTTGACAAACATACATTACACTTTAAAAATTTCTTCGGCATGGCCATTGCAACTTTAATGTAATTAGTCACTAAAGTGCAAATAACAGAAGTAACCAAAGAGTGCAAAAAATTAAAATCTTCGATATAAGTGCACAGCTGGATTTCCCTCAAAAGCGGAGCTAGAAATATTACCCTTGGCTCTTTATAAAGGGGACAGAACAACATAAAGTTCAAGGTGCTCTGAGCTGCCAAATTATCACACGGGCAAGGTGAGAGTTTATCGACCCATCCTGATTGTTTTGGGAATGCCACTAGAAAGTGCAAAGTGCGTAGACGAAGTCTAGTTAAAAGAAACCGGGTCTGTGCATTGGTAGTAAAAGTTAGATAAAATTGCTGTTGTGCAGGGAACAGGCGAGAGGGACCTGTCACTACGACTTCAGAGCGGCGCTCGATTGCCCCAAGATAATGCGCCTCTTTTATGATGACTTTCGCATTTGTGTGAATACTAGCAGGGTTATCATAATAGTGCCCCAGACCTATCTTATGGAATTTATCTCTCACGAATCGGAGCCAGGGGATCGACAATGCACTATCTAGATTAATACAGTCGCTAATAACGTCCCTTGTGAACGATAAATCCAAATTTTTGCCCATAAAAGCAAAGGGGCAATATGTATTCGGTCCTCTAAAAATTCCAGCACCAGCTCATGATGGCAAAAGAGTGTGGGGGCACTGTTTGGGGTTATCAATGGCCTTTTTATGAATTTGTTTTCCAAAACCTGTAGATGGTGGCTTTTGTGGTAACCCCAAACTCCTGCCCCATAAGATGCGGCAGGTAGACATTTGGCTATGTGTAGGGTGACCAGCTCTGTCACCGGCTTGTGACCTAACTTACAGGCAAAGCGGAATAACCCCTCCACAACCCGGCTAGTATGTTGCACCCTTGCAGTGGCAAGAGGATCCCAGTTCATAGTGTTATTAAAAATGTTCCCCAAGTAAGTAAAATTGGTCAGCTTGTCGTTGGTCTTACCCCTTACAACAAACTTTCTAGTTTTAGTCAGTTTGGGGCCACACACCATTATATACTATCTAATAAAATTAACTTTTAAATCAAGCGCCGACATAAAATATGTAGAAGCATTAAGTTATTTTTGGAGGCTGTTTGCTGTCAGAACCATTAACACAGTGCCGTCTGCATAAGATAGTAGCGGGACCGGATTGCCTCCAATTCGCGGGCAATCGATTTCCTTCTCTATTAAAAATGCCTCTAAGCCATTAGTGTAGATTAAAAAAGAAAAGGAGCTAAAATGCACCCCTGCCGTACACCCTCTGCAGAGACAATAGGCCTAGTCTTCTCCCCCTGGGGGCCGTATCTTATGGCAACAGTGGTGGAAGCATGAAGCCTACACAAAAGGGAGATCAGAGCTTCCTCAACACCCATTTTCTCCATTTGTGCCCACAATTTCTCCCGATTAACGGTATCAAAAGCACTGGACAAGTCCATGAAGGCCAGGTGGATAGAGCACCCCCTGGCCCTCATGTACTTGCCCATAATCAGGGACAAATTTAGGCACTGCTCTGTGGTGCCCATTCCCTTCCTGAAGCCATATTGCGTTTTTGACATGATCCCTGTGTTAGTCGCCCAGGCCTCGAGTCGTGCAAGGACGACCCTTCCCAAGACCTTAGCCGTCAATAAGGGAAATTGGCCTGTAACAGGCAGGGTCACTCCTATTGCCCTTTTTAAACACAGGAAACACGATGGCCTCCTTCCAGGTTGCTGGGATAAGGCCAATCACCACTGCTTTAAAAACGTTGGTCAGCAGGGGTGCCCAAAGATTGGGGTTACTTTTAAACATATCTAATGGGACCCCGTCGGGGCCTGGGGCTTTCATACAGATTCCCTTAGCTAAAGCCTCCTCAACCTCGACTACTGAAAGGGATGCACTCAATTGGGAGGCCAGGGTTAACTTTAATTTCAAATCCTCACTTTTTTCCTTTGACTGGACGCAATTTGGGTTAAATATGGCCGAGAAATGAGATACCCAGGCGTCCCCCAAAATCAGAGAATTCATATGCCCAACCTCGTCCATAAAAAAAGGGCGATTAATGATGTCCCAAAAACTTTTAGTGTCTTTAAGGGCACTAGCTCGCTCCAGATCTTCCCAAGCTAATCTTCTTAGTTCCTCTTTCCTTTGATTAATAATACTTTTATATGCCAATCTAGCGCTCTTAATTTGGGTTCCATCACAAGGGTTGGCATGAAGGGCCATTTTAAGGTTCTTTTGGGCTCTGGAACACTCAGTATTGAACCACCGTGTCTCCCGGGGTTCGCTTCTCTGGACTGGTCTGGTTAGTCTTTTGGCTACATCTGCACAAACCAATTCAAAATCATGAACAACCTCGTCTGGGGAAGCGTCATGTTGGAGGCATCTCATAATAGAGACCAAATTTGCTGTGACAGTTTTTTCCTTAAATTGGGTAGGGTTTATTTTACTCGGGTTTAATCTCACCCCTTTGTTGCGATTATAGTGAATGAGGCAGCCATCACCTTTCCCTGCCTGGGCTATAATACTGAGGGAAACGGTGAGGGGATTATGGTCACTGGCATTGTTTGGATCCACCTCAAAGTCGCTAACAAGCGGCAAGTGCTTCCTCGAGATGAACATAAAATCAATAAAACTTTCCCTGTCTCCTCCAACAAAAGTAGGGCACTGTGGTACGGGGCTAGTGGCCGAGTTGTTAATAAGGCCCAAGTCATTTTCATTAATAATGGAGTTTAAGGCCTCGCCCTGTGGTGTTTGGATGAAATGCGGCTGGGGCTAACCCTCTATGTCCAACAACCCACAGACTCGTTTGGTGCTATACATACAGTCGATGCAATTAAAATCCCCCACCCAAAGGATACATAGTGGCTGCCACTTCCCTGAGATGGTATTAATTTCCGCCTGTAAGGCTTCAATAACATGGCAGCTATTTTGGTCAAAGATATTATGGTACCAATTCACCACCAGTAACTTAACCTGAATCAGGTTGGAGATCAAGATTAGTTGGTACCAGGGTGAGGAGTTAAAATCACGTACTTGTAATGATCCATATTTAACTGAAATTAACAGCACCAACGCTCCCTTTGCCCTCCCTGCCGGTGAAGGTGTTGCGTGGACGGTGAAGGAACGATAACCATCCAACACAATGTCGTCCTTTTGCCACGTTTCCTGGAGGCAGATTATGTCGTAAACCCTGATATACTCTAGCCATTCCTCATTGGACAATTTCGGGCGGATACCTGCGATATTCCAGGAAATAATTTTGAATGGGAGGGTAGTGTGTCCCTGGTTCGCCGAGCCCACAGGTGTAAGGTTAATGGCAGGCTTAGTAACAGGAGTTGCCAGGCCAAACCCCTCCCCTCCAGGATCATTATTTGGGATTGAGGTGGGGGGGTCGGGTGGGGGGGGGGGCTTTTCAGATTTATCGATATTCTTACTAGTGCTGATAGAGTTGTGCAAGATGGTTCCAAATGGCTCTGAGGGCTGCCTATTACCAATATCGTCAGCGTCTGAGGCTCTCTCTAGATTGCTGCCTTGTAAACTTCATCTTCTCGTTTCGACTGAACTACCAGATCGCACGGGTAGTCAGTCGATTTTAGTCAAACCAGAGAGAGCATCAAAGCGGTTGGGGTGGATAAATGAAGAGGACTGGGAGTGGGGGGGGGGGAAATCTATTCGGGCCTAGCCTTAGGGGCTGTTCTCTCATGGCCGTCCCCTGGTTGGGAGGATAGAAAAAACCTAGTGGACGAGCCATTATCAATTCGCTGGGTGCATCTCTAAGGTACTTCAAAGCAAGATGTGCACACCTAGCATTGCTAAAATTAAGCACAGCACAATCCCCTTCCACACACTTGGCCGTGTGACCCAACTAGCTCACTCGCCTTGCCATGATGATATGTTCAGGCCAATTTATCTAAGATGGAATTTTCCTGGAGCACCAATGCGCTGATTTGTTAATAAGCCTCTGACAGCTTTCCTGTTGGCCCGAGGCGAGGTGGGTAACCCCTGTCAAGATCAATGTATATGGTGTGCAATCTGGGGGTAGGTTTAAGATGCTGTTTGACACCGCCCGCTTTGGGGACCATGCACTGGGTCATTTGTGTTTCCTTGTGGCAGCCTCCCCCCATTTAAAGGGCCAGATCTTGATCAATTTGTTACCCTAGGACCCAACTTTCGGTTATCCCCGATGGAATTCTCTTGTGGCCTAAGTTCCCATAGTGACGGGGTCATCAAATTATTGTTGGCAATAATGGGGGGGAGCTCTTGAGCGGAGGCCCGATTGCTTATAGTAGGAGGTTTGCTTGTAGGGGCCAACCCACTCGGGGTGGCACTAATGGGGACATAATCTACCCTCTTATCTATACAGCTCGGTAGAGTGGCCATATCATTTTGTTTTTCAGTTATTATTTTCCCTGAGACGTGCGTTAATCGGGCAAGGTGCTCTTCTATGCAAACTAAACGGGCTAAAATGGGTGCCAAGGCCTCTTGTACTACTTTACTAAACCTTCCAGTAGATGTGTCCGTTTCATCCTGTGCGATAGTTCTTTCCCCTCTAGCACGAGAACTACATACATTTCCTAGTGAATGGGTTTGTTTAGTTCTCTTGACCCTTGGTGAGTGGGCCTTCAGTCTAGGATCAGCCCCCGCCAGTTCAGTACGCTTCCTTTTTCCTCCTGATACAGTCTGAGACCCAGTCTTTGCCTCGATTGGGCGGGGGATAGGCTCAACTCCAACACATGTAGCACTTAGATTACCCTGGCTCAGAATTATAACAGTTGGCGAAAGTGGGGCTTGTAACCTCTGTTCCGAGTCAGTTTCAGCCATGGCTATACGAGAGTCAGTGGTGACGGGAGCAGATGGATCAGGGAGTGGTGCTAGTGAGAGTCTTTGCTCCGCCAGTTCTATTTCCTTATTAATAGCCTCTACCGCCTTTTGAAGGAAACCATCTAAAGTAGTATCAGTAGTTTTTGCAACAGGCGTAGGTTTCCGTTTCCCCATACTAAAATTTGCCTTATAGCTAGGGGAAGTTGAAGCTTTTTACCTTCACACAGCTTCACCAGGTTGGCTATTGGCGCCTCCACCCCGAAATCCTGGCAAGGAAAACCAAGAAGGTAGGCCCAGCCCAGCCTCCTCCGGGCGTGGACGGGCCCGCCCTTGGCTTGGGCTTCGCCCGGGCGCGCTCGCGTGCGTCCCGCGCCGCGGGAGCCCCAAGCAGCCTTTGAGCGCCTCCTGGCGCGAACGGGACTCGTGGGCGGTGCCTGCCGATGCCAGGTGGGGGCTGTGGTCTCCCGAGAAAGTGCGGATGTGCAACTTGTGGTAAAAGGCTCCCGCACCGCGGGAGCCCCAAGCAGTCTTTGAGCGCCTCCTGGCGCGAACGGGACTCGTGGGCGGCGCCTGCCGCTATGCCAGGTGGGGCTGTGGTCCCCCGAGAAAGTGCGGACGTGCAACTTGCGGTAAAGGGCTCACATCCAGATGAGCCCCAACTTCAATCTTAATGTCTGTGAGTACAAGTGTCCTGACCTAGAGTCTGGTTAGTGCACAAGAGCAGCAAGGAGCTTCTGTGGGGGTACCTGCTGGCAGGTGTAAGGCCTGGTCATCTGAGCCTGGAGTGGGCTCTTGATCAGTTATTGACACAAGCAACTCTTTCTCCCCCATCTATTGCCATTTGCTGCAGCTGCCACCTTCTGGTATAAGAGAAACTCAATGTCACCCCTTACTGAGAGGCAGGCGCGCAACGCCCATTGGGCTGAAAGGGCTTCAGCCCCCTCCATCGTGTGGGTCAGCCCGGGCTGAGACAGCTTCCCGGGCACACACAGCCGCACCCGAGTACTTCACAAGTCTTCAAAAGACCATTTACTTGCTAAGAAGGCTTTGTTGTCTTTTCACCCTGTCTTAGAGCCCCTGCATCTCCACTCTGGCTATCGCTTGAAGAATTAGCCCCCCCGAAATTTTTAGTAGCCCTCCCCCCCCCGAAATGTGGCTCTAGTTGCACCTCTGCTGAGAGGCCTGGTATTTATACCATTTTGTCATTGACAAAGAGTAAAAGGACTGCTAGGGTACCACAATGGTGTAAATAATAATTCCGCCTGTGTGTCCTCAAGTGCCCAGAGAGACAACATGTGATGGTTGGAAAGTCCAAAACATGGAAGGCAAAACCAGGCTAACACCCCATACAGCATGATGCACCAACGGCTCACGACAGTCTGCCAGGCCACACAGAAGACTTCCATGACTAGGCATCCTACAACCACAAGCACATTACCTCCTCGTCCGTCTTCCTCGCCACAGTAATTACTAATGAGCATTCTGCTCCCACAGAAACTCCAAGCAAAAGTTATCATACTAGTCTCCCTATCCCTCCAATATGGTCCCAGTGGCAACCACCAATCACATAAAAGGATACAAGATCCACACCACGACCTGTTTTTTTGTTTCTGCACTGCTCCGAGTGCTGTTCATGTTCCTGTTTGTTCAGGTAAGTTGGGGGCAGCGGTCCTGGTTTAGTGGACTCTTGGGCCCCGTTCTGAAGGGGGGGGGGGGGGGAGTTGGTTTTCACGCTTGTATTTGCCTGTTTCCCTCCCCCTTGGTTGGCGCTTTGGGCCTTCTCCCCTGTCCTGCTCTAGCGGACGCTGGGAATTGACATGCCTGTCTCTTTTGTTTATCCTACCAAGTCCTGCTTTAGCGGACTCGGCGTATCTTCATTATTTTCATGCCTCCCGGGGTGGCTGGTGGTTCGCTCGCGGGTTCCCTCCCTCCCGCATGCATGTTTCTTTGATTGTACTGCAGAGTCCTGCTTTAGAGGACTCGGCGTCACTTCTCTGTTTTCCTGCCTCCCGGTGGTGCTGGTGAGTCGCATGCGGGTTCCCTTCCTCCCGCATACCTGTCTCGTTTGCTTGTACTGCCGAGTCCTGCTTTAGCGGACTCGGTGTGCCTTACTTCTTTTCCTGCCTCCCGGTGGGGCTGGTGAGTTGCAAGCGGGCTCCCTCCTCCTTCATGGTTGTCCGCTTCCGCGTATCCAGCAGCTGAGCTCGGTGGGCGCGTTTGTCGGCCGGGGAGGGGGCGTGGCTTCAGCCATCTTGCTGTGGTTAGGCGCGATGTATGCAGCACGCCTTAAGGCGGCTCGTGGATGTGTTCTGTTTACTGATGTCACTTTCATGGCTTAATTGGTAGTGTATAGGTATTTCACCTCTAACACTACAGGGGGGTTCAAATCCTGACTCTGACTTCTGTCAGAATTTTCATTGGGCGTGCCGATGGCCGGCCTGGGACGTTTTGTTTATGGTTTCTATGGCTATTGTGCGCCTTTCAGGCGTTCTTGTTTCCCTATGGGTCTTGCATGTCATTTTTGTGTGTGCAATGATGGTGGCCGGTGCTGAGTTGGTTTCTGATGCCTCTGAGGGGTCTTCTGGATCTCTGGACACGGCCCCTTCTCTAGCCTTGATCTGGCAGATGTTTAATTCTGCGGTGGCTGCGATTTTGCATTTGGGGACTCTGTTCCTCCCTCTAGGACCAGATGTGTCCCTGGTCCCTCCCTTGACTGATGGGGGCGTGAATGTGGTGCTTAGGGGTCGTTTTGTGCAGGGGTCCGGTCTTATGGATGTTCTTCTGCACATTCGCTCCAACCTGTTGTTTCCGGAGTCTGCAGTTGCTGTGGTTTAACAGTCTCAGTAGAGGGAGCCGGTGTCTTACCGCTCCACTCCTCTGTTTTGTATTGTCTTCCCAGGTTTTTCACCACTCGGTTTCCTTGCGGGTCTTTACTGTTAAGTATCTTGCCTCGGTGAGGGTGGATTCTTTGCTGGCTGACATGTCTTCTCAGGGCACTGTTGTTTCTGGGGGTGCTTCCCCGTCGGACCCGGTTGTTAATGAGGTTGATGCGGCAGTGTATCGCACTTTTGCCACCGCCAATTTTTCTGTTTGCACTGCTACCTATTCCCCCTATGCCCTCCGGTCATTGTAAGGGTCTTCCGGTCGTTGGCTGAATTGTTGGATCGGGCGTGGACGTTTTTCCCACTTTTGCCCTGATGGTACAACGGATGCGTCTCCTTTCTATCATTTCCTTTGATTCCTTGACGGCGGCTGCTTCTGCGGCGGGGTCTTCTGTGGCGGCTCGTCGCCTGTTGTGGTTCCGTTCTTGGAAGGCCATTGCTGCGCAGCGTGATTTGCTACTGTGGTTACCTCTTTCTGGCGTTCAGCTTTTTGGTGCTCCCTTGGTGGATATGGTCGGTGATTCTGCACTTTGGTCCTGCTTGTCGTGGGCAGGCTCCACCGCCCTTTAGTGGACAAGGGCGTGGCCGAGATGCTCCTTCCTCTGACAAGTCCCGGTTCCCTGCCACCTCTTCCTCCTCTTCTACACCCTCCCATTCATGTCAGGGTTGCTCCGGGTGTGGGTCCTGTGGGGGATCGGCTGTCTCTCTTTGTGGTCAGCTGGATGTGGACTGTGTCGGTTCACTGGGCTCTCCTGGTGGTGTTGGGGGGTTTTCTCCTTGGTTTCGTCCGTCTCCCCCAGTCTGTTTCGGGTCTCTCCTTGCCCCAGGGTTGCTCTATGGTTGGAGGCTCTGCTGGGTGCATCCGTTGCCTTGTAGGATATGGTGCTGTCATTCCGGTGCCTGTGGATCTGCGGGGGCTGGGAGTGTACTCTATTCTCTTCCTGGTGGGGATTCTCACCGGGGACCTCTGGCCGGTTGTGGATCTGACATGGTTGAATTGGTGCGTTGCTCCCATCAAGTTCCTGTTGGTGTCCTTGCAGGTGATCCTGCCTCTGGTCATTCTTGGGTTTCTGCATCCTTCGACTTGCGGGATGCTTCTCTCCATTTCCATGTCCTTCTGGACTCTCATAAGTTTCTCCGCCTCTGTGTGATGGGCTGTCTTTTCGGTTCCATGTATTACCCTTTGGCCTGTGTTCCTCCCCTCGTGTCTTTCCTACGGTTCTGGCCCCTCTGATTGGGCATTTTCTTGGGGGGGATTGGGTTCTTTCCTTACCTGGGTGGTTGGTTAATTTCTGCTAATTCTTTCTCTGAGACGGTGCTCCGTGTCCGAGAGGTTGCCTGGTCCTGGAGGGTCACGGATTTCTGTTCGTTCCTGGTTCCTTCTCTGGATCGGACGTACATTGGGGCTCAATTCAGGACTCTGTTGGATTGGTGTTCATGCCTCATGCACGGAAATTGCCTCTGATGTCGGGGTCTCGGTCCCTGTTGTCGGGGTCTTGCCCTCCTGTGTGACTTTGGTTGGGGGTCCGGGTATGGTGTCCGCCTCCTTGTTGGTGGTTCCTTGGGCTCGTCTCCATTTGTCTCCTATGGTGAGGTATACTTTTCTCATTGGCGCCCCTGTGGTCAGGATTTCGATCTGGGGGGTTCCTGTATCAGCCCAGGTGATGGTAGTTCTGGGTTGGTGACTGGGTGACGGTCATCTGTCCGGTTGTCGTCCGTTTCGGTTTTGTTCCCTCTCAGGTGGTCACTACGGGTGCCTGTCTGTTGGACGGGGGGGGGCTACTCTGGTCGACTCTTCGGTGATGGACTGGGTGGCTCTGCTGTCTTGTTCCTCCATTACAGGGAACTGAATGCTGTTCAGTTGGGTCTCTTGGCGTTTACTGCCTTACTGGAGGGTCGCCATGTTAGGGTCCAGTCGGACTCTCAAATTGTCATGTCCTGCTTCATTCCTCCGGGAGGTTGCAGTGTTCATTCCCTCAGTTGCCTCTGTCACCTCATTTGTTCCTGGGCGGAGTCGTGGTTGACCTCCCTGTCTGCAGTTTCTCTCCCGGGCCGGGGGAATGTGATGGCGGACTGTCTGTACGGGATCTTTCCCTCCATGGGGTCTTTTTCTCTGTACTAGATGATGTTCCAGTCGTTGCTGAGGTGGTTTGGGTGTCCGGTGGTGGACTTGTTTGCGTCTTCGGTCCATGCCACGATTTGTTGTTTCTGCACATTTATGCCTTGTCCATGGGCTTGGAGGATGGTTGCGATGTCCTTCCGGTGGCCCAGGGGCTTGTTGTATGCCTTTCCTCTGGTTCCCCTGATTCCGGCGATTGTGCTGAGGTTCGGATGTGTGGGGGCATTGGTGCTGCTGGTGGTTCCGGGTTGGCACTGCCGCCCGTGGTTTCCTCTGTTGTTGGAGTTGGCGTTGCGTCCGAGTTGGACGTTGCCGTTCCTTAAGTTTCCATTTGATGGGCCCTCTGGTTCCTCTTCCGGTGTTCCGGTCCGTGTATCTTCTGGATTGGCTCTTATAAAGTGTTCCCTGTTCGTGAATGGTTGTTCATTTGGGGTTGCGGGTCTTATCCCGCTGTACGGGCACCCCTCTGCTTTTGATGTCTTACACTACGCATTGGGTCTCCTTTGCTAGTTGGTGTCTGCACTATGGTTGGTCTGTTGTTGGTTTGGCTCCTGCTCGGGTCCTGGATTTTTTTTGGGGGGGGTCGGTTTTGGTTGGGCTTGGCCCTTTCTACCCTCCATGCTCGGTGGGCTGCCATTAGAGCTTTTCATGGTCTCCCTTTTGTGTCTGTGGGGCCCTTGGTGACTCGTCTTTTCGAGTCTCTGGCACTTCAACACCCTCGTCCTGTGTTCTCTCCTCCCCGTGGGACCTTCCGTTGGTGTTGAGGGCGTTGCAGTGGGTTCCCTTTGGTCATTTGGAGTAGGGGGACTTGCTGTTTTTGACGTTATAAAGGTTTGGGTGCTCTTGCGGGCTCCTCCTTCTTTTGTGCCTATGTGTGCTTTCTTTCGTCGGTCGGCGGAGGTGGTGCTTCCTGTTGTCTCCTTTACACCTTTTTGGTTGTGAAGCGTGCCTTGGTGATTTATTTATCTCGCACTGCTTCTTTTTGTAGGGTGGCCTATTGTTTGTCACTTTTGGTCTGGCCCGACAGGGCCTGATGCCATCTCTTCCGCTCTCAATCAGTGAATTTGGGCGGCTCTCCTTTTGGTGTCTGTTGTCCAGTCTGTGGTTCCCTCTCGTCCGATTCTGGGGCGTTCTACTCGTTTTGTTGCTGTTTCTTGGGCCGCCTTTAAGGGTGTTTCCATGGAAGAATTTACAGGACGGCCACTAGGTCTTCCCCTCATGCCTTCATGTCTCATTACCGGCTTGAGGTTGGGGGTGGTGCTTCTGTTATCTTTGCCTCTTTGGTTCTGGACTCGGTGGTTTCTTGAGATGTGTGTCTCTCTCCGTTGTTGTCACTGAAGTTTTTGTTGTACTGCCTTCCGTGTGTGGGCTGTGATTCCTATCCATGAAGCTGATGTTGCTTTGGTATCTGCTCATTAGTAATTACTGTGGCGAGGAAGACGGACGAGGAGGTAATGCCCCGGTTACTTACCGGTAATCTTCATTACTCCGAGTCCTAGTCTTCCTCGCCACAGTATAGTTTCCCTTCCCTCCCGGCCCTCTGTTGTGGCTTCATGTATACGGCTTTGGTTTGCAGGTCGTGGTGTGGATCTTGTATCCTTTTATGTGATTGGTGGTTGCCACTGGGGGCCATATTGGAGGGATAGGGAGACTAGTATGATAACTTTTGCTTGGAGTTTCTGTGGGAGCAGAATGCTCATTAGTAATTACTGTGGCGAGGAAGACTAGGACTCGGAGTAATGAAGATTACCGGTAAGTAACCGGGACATTACCCTCGACTTGGAAGGACAGCAACAGAAGACACGTGATGATATTTTTGCCGCGATGCAGGAGAAAATGGTTTAATGGGCCTGCAGTCTCTGCACAACATCTCCTACTATCACTGGCAAATTGTGATTGATTGAAAGAGCCCGTCCAGTGGTGGTTTTAAATAGATTTTTTTTTTTTTTTTTGCAGTTTTATATGACCTGAACTTGACCCGAAGGTATTTGAGCGCTTTGCATGAGCACCAGCTACATTACACATGGAAACACTCCATTTTTTGTAGGCACGAGGAGAGTAAGTGATTTGCCCAGATTCACTGGATGTTGAGTCGACGCCGAGACTCGAAACTAGTTCCACAGCTCCCAAGTCAGCAGCTCTGGCCCTTACGCCACATTCTTAGACAAGAAATAAGTCTGAAAGTCATGGCTGATAACGAGTACTACTTTGACTGTAAATTAGGGTGAAAAAGTATCAGCCCTTCCAAGGTGGCGCTCAATGAGAGAAACCTCGTTATAATTACATGTGTCTACGTCATGGCCACTCGTTTATTGTTGTCGTTAATTTTAACTTACAGCAAGTGAACACTAGATAGCGTCGTTACACAGAATAACGCAAAAATAATTCAACTACGAAAACATAGTTCCGAATTTTACTTGAAATGCACCAATACAAACGCATATTAGACATTTCAGTTTCTTTTCCGGACAACTCGTGAACCTATGAAAGCTTAACGCATACCAGAAGCAAAGCTGTCTGATCAAGTTCTCTCAACTATAACACTTTAAAAGGGCTTGTGCAAACACTGGAATACTAATGACGACCACACTGCAGATCTGTACCTTCATCTAAATAGCACAGCGATTTAATGCACCTGCTATGGATTCAATGCATATGGTTTTGTGATCTGGTCTTTCCTTTTTTAAATTATCTGAATATCGGACAGAAAACATGTTATGACAAGCATATTACGTACGAAACATCAAATGTCCTGCGGTAAAGTTAGTGCAGAATATCTTAACTGCCCCGGAGGCTCCACATAAAACACTGTACTGGGCTGCAGGGGTCTCGTTGATGGGGTCTTCACTGCTCTCCTCACTCATAGCAATGGTCTTCTAGCTCAATGTGTTAGAGACTTCTCTTCTGGCTTCACAATGAAGACCAGCTCAAGAGTAGAAGTGTGCCCTTGTCATGCCCTGGGACCCCCAGTTTCATCTAACTTGGGAACACAGACTTATGTAGCTCTGCTTGATTTTATTCTGATTGTACACCCTGATATACTATATGTTATGCCAAATATGCTGGCTGCTTAGAACGAGTGTGCAGAGTGGGTACGAAGTAATCAAGGCGAGAGATATGAGGCAGGAATTTGTCCAGAATGTGTATATTAGAAAAGGGGTTGTGCTGAACATTTATATCGTGCTAGCATGGGACAGGGTTAGGCTGATTGGAGCGGGTTAGGCTGATGAATTTTAAGTCTCAACGTCGGGCTTCTCCAATTAATCGTTTGTGAGCTATTTGTAACTCTACAGCTATCTATAAGTAGTTCTCTTGTGTGCAGCCCAGCCAACTGAATTTTAAGCTTTTGCTTTGCCGAATATATGTATCCCAAAATTGAAAAACCCATATTTGAGTTGTAAATGTGTGTAGTTTCAGAACTCATAAGCTGATGTTTGGAGAAAAATGTTATGTAAAGCTCAGTGTTTGAGTGATAAATCTTGCAACATTGGAGAGACTTATTACTAATATTATCTTGGTGCCAGGGGCATTGCAGCTTTGACTGTAGTATATAAGCCATGTAGAGGCATTCCAAATTGTTAAAGCTTTTTTTAGGTCTTGGCTCTAGACAGCACATGCTTTGCCTCGAAGAGACATGTTGTATATACTTTGTGAGCTTCAGCCCCCCCCCCACCCCCATAGGCTTCCCATTTGCTGGCTCCATCATCGCTCTCCCATTCTTTCTCTCCATTTGTCCACAGCTTGCATGCTCCATACCTCTTCCTGTGTTTAGTCCTCCCCGAGAGCAGGGACCAATGAAATCTAGCCATCCACAGCTCCCAGTAAAGCAACTGGTTTTCTAACTACTTTTTAATTGATTTTGAGCACTTCACATGGAATGTTTCTTCTTTCTAGCATCCTTTGCAGACTGTCCTCAAGACAGTCTTTGTGTAGAGAGAGAGGCTTCTCACCGCAGGTAGCACTGGGGCTCTCTTATTCTAGAGCACCCACAATACAAGCACAAAAGAGGTGTGAGGTTTCGGCACCTGGCGGTCATCTGCCCGACTCAAGGAGCAATCAGGGAAAGATAAAAGCGCAGGCATCACCCAAAGACCGCCTCATCTTTCATAACTGAGTCTACAGTTCAACCCGGCACACCTACCTTCCACCAAATGGCAGTGCTCAGAAAAATTAATGAGGAGCTTCTTGTTAACCAATAGGCTCACAGAACATTTAAAGGCAGCCCTATCTCCATTCCTAACTTCAGTATCTTGGTCTCCTCCCTCCAGCTACAGGAATGCAAGAAATAAACCCCCAATGTCTTGGACCACAAACCTCACCCTCCATCTCGAGCTATGTCAACCCAGCAATATCTAACATGAATCCCACTGGGCTCCATTACTCTGACTGACTCACGCCATTCACGATTTACACTTGCGACACACAGAAACACAATTAATACACCCAGGATGTCAGCACACAGGTCCGTGCATGCACATAGAAACTTTACACAGGTTGTGCATTACGCCTCAACCCGAGCCGCCCTGATAAAAATGTCGTCACATTATTATTTCGCTTACCAACGGTATGCTGCCACCACTGCTCTATGCACTATACTCATGACAGGGACAGTAGCTCACTGTTGTACGGAGGTACACTTGGTGCATTCCTGAAAGTCACAGCACAGGTCCAAGACTTCTCGTAGTCAGGGACAGTCCTAGGCTTCTATGGACATGTTTAGCTTAGCGAGATGCCACACCACAAGGAAAGGTCAGGATCCCAGATATACAAGAAGTTGGGCACTCAAGGCAGGGGAACATGTCCGTATACCACACGGGGCATTCCTGTCCCAAAATGTCCCCAGAAACCTGATGTGTTTTAATTTTTGGAGCATACACCAGAGCTGTAAACTGTAGTGACAATGCGTTAACGCTTTCTTACCTTGTAATAAGTTCCTCTGCAGCTTGGGAACAAAGCTGGATCTGTGAAACCTCTTCCTCTGTAGCGAGGTCAACTGCTTGCTGTGGGTATAAGTGAGGCCGGAGGGCTGGTTTGCAAGAATCGCACTTCTGTTTGTCTTCCCAGGATTTCAATGTGCTCTCAAAAGCCTACGAAGAATGGATGTACAGTATCAGTGTCTGAAACAATGCATCGATTAGGGACGAATTCATGGGCAGTGTTAAATAATGGGCACTGCATATCTTCCTAGATATAAATGCTTGTTACAATTCTTTGATTGCTCTACTAAAACGCACATTTATCTGTACAGTGAAAAGTTCTATGCACGTATTAGGAGTGCATCGAGCAATACATCAGAAAGGGCACTGGAAAGGGCAATAGGCAGTTGCAGAAATGTGCCAATCAAATTGTCACTGCATAGTATGCTATTTCAGAAACAAAGAATTCAAGGGCAGAACAGTTATGTAAAAAAACAATCCCCTCCTTTTAAAACCAAACCTGTATTACACAATATACTACAATAAACATGTTGATTTCCTGGGGAATAAATACATATTATGTGAAAGAAAGGATTTTCCAAACAGAGTGTTACTTGTAGACTGAAGCATTTAACTAGAAATATTTCCACCTGAAACAGATGTATGCCCAAGTTCCCCGGTCATCATTTAGACACTGTACTAAATTAGTGTGTAATCATTCACAGATGAGGCGAAGAAGCTGGAAGAGGTGCACTTCCCATTTAATCTCAAGAGCTCAATAGGCTACCTTGGTACGGATGTTGTTTGGGCAATGGTGATTCAAAATGGGAGTTCCCACACTGTCAAGAGGAGCAGATTTAATTTAGGTGAGTGGGGGGCAAAATCTCAGACAGGCAATGCAATATCTTGAGGCGTCAACGATTCACTGTGTTTGCAACCCCTGCCTCCTAAAGTGTTTCTTTCTGCTGCCTAGTGCGGCTGCAATGTTTTAGATGCAAATGAAGAGAGAGATCTGTAGTAAAACGTAGAAGCTTTTAATTCAGCAAACATTTATATTGGGCAAAATGCTCAGTGCTTAAGGTGATCATAGGCGAGTGAAAACAAGTGCTGATTACAAGAACAAACTGACAACGGGATAATAGTCTGAAACAGAAGCGTAAATAAGCAATCACAATGTAACATAGGTTATTTGTGTTTATTTGTGTCCCTTGTCTAATTAAACAGTCATCGTTTGAAACCAGATTTCAATAAATGAAGGGTAATCATCAGGAGAAGTAGGATTGGAGAGGCTTGGGGTCTAAAACCTACAAAAGTAAAAAAGGGCACTTAATCTACGCATACTAGGCTGATTCTAGAAAGCAGACTGCGAGGGCGTGGTGGACACTTGCATAAGACAGGCCCAAGTCAAACTCATTATTTATTTATTATTATTATTTTTTTTAAACAAAGATAAAACTCAAGACTTTCTTTTCCAAGAAAACATTCTCTGGGTCCTGCGGCATTACTGGTCTGTGATCTCTTAACAGTGCTTAATTTGAGCTGGTGGTTGCAGGTGCTTAATTTGAGCTGGTGGTTGCTGGTGCTTAATTTGACCTGGTGGTTGCAGGTGCTTAATTTGAGCTGGTGGTTGCCAGTGGCACTCAGTTTTGGGGACCAGCTATTATTTTGCCTCATCAGAAATTAACCGGGAGCAAGAGTGGGAAAAACACACAAATGTGAAAGACGAATGAAGACAAAGACGGAAAAACTTGTACAAAGGGAGAAAACAGGGACCAGCAAGAGTGAGATATGGTTGTAGCAGTATCGGGCAGTGAATTAAAGAGCCCTGAGGTGAATTCAAGACTACGCAGCCTTGGTATTTGGCGCACCAGTTTTAAATAGCACCAAGGAGCAGAGCTTTGGACACCAGCACTCACTCTTTTACAAATTAAGCACTGCCTCTAATTTTAACATCTGCCATCCTCTATTTCGCCCAAAACTGTTACCATTGAGAACTTGGTTCTTAAAGACATCTCTTGTTAAAACTCAACGTAATTTTGTTCCTTTTAATACTTGAGAGGAAGGGAGATCTTTTTGTAGCCACCTGAAAAAGAACAGTGCCATCAAAATCAAACCAGTTGATAGGGGATGCAGAGTTGTGATGCAAAACACTACGGATTACAGCTCTGAAATATACAGCTAACTGGATAACACAGAACACTCCAAAAAAAACTGAATACAATTCCCTCACCCTAGAGAAGAATTTTTAATGTTGTACTTGATTTATTGTGCATATGTTTATGTTGTAATAGTCTGACTTTTCATTTCATTTTCTTTGGTGTGGATTACAAATTTCCCTAGACTTTTCTCAAGATTTACATTTAAACTAAATGAACTAAACAATGCATGATTGAGACCTAATCCAACACAGGGGATTCAGTGTCAGTTGTTTTGCGTATTTGACTTGTTTTGACTTCAGTCTGGAACAGTGGCTGTCACCTTAAGCAGGGTTGGGCCCTAGAGTTAAATTTTCCCCAAGGCCTTTCATCACAAAGTGGCTCTGCCCATGGAAGCTACTAAAATGTAAGTCCTGCAAAGGATACTGGCTGATAAGCTGTACAAACAAGCCTGAGGTTAAGTGGACTAATGCACCAACTGCCGAAATCTGTGTGTGACCTTATGGTAACAAATTTGAATACAGACAGGTTCACTCAATCTTTCATCCTCCTGATGTTAATTATGAAATAAGTACCACTGTATTGGTAATAATAAAAATCTGTAATTTAGTGCCAAGATGCACCACCTTCTGAATGCATGCTTTACAAAAATTCAGGTTGTTTAATTGTATCTGCTGCTAACTATGTGTTCTTTAAGCACTAGCAGGAGTTTTTGGGAAAGGCAGATGATGTCCCTCCTCAGGAGGAAGTGACAAGAAGTGTCAGTTCCCTTTAATGTTGGAGAGGCTTTCTTGCTCTCCTTTGTTCTGTGCTTCGTATTCTGATGGCAAAGCCCCCCCTTAAGGTCAAAGCTCTGGATGAGAAGACCCTTGACATCTAGAAAGATTTCAAATGTGAGCCATGCATTGACATCAAATAGGCTTCCCAAGAAGCTCTCAAAGAATGACCTGACATTGACTGACAGTGTGAATGAAAATGATGTCAAAGTGTTTTAGAGGGACTCAGTGAGGTGTCAGAATGAGTCCTATCAAATATTGAGATGAAGGCATCATCTGTCCTTGGCCCGTTTGCCACTTTTGGGCCCAGAAGTGGACATAGCCATCCCTGTCATTCAGTCAGTTATAGAACATCATCAGACACACATTCCAATGCTCAATTATGTGAGAGTCTGGAAAACAAACCAAACAAAATAGATGTCTAACCTTCCAAGATTTCGTTCCACCACAGGATGGAAATGTACCAAACAGAGCCAACATGCAACCGAAAAGAAAGGTGAGGAGATTGATTATCTCCAGATAAAGGGCAGCATTTAATGTCAGATGTCCTTAGATATCAAATGAGGTCAAAAAAATTCCAAAAGGAATGGTACTTTCCAGTGGGGAATAAGCCTAAAAAGGCAGACTGATTTCAGGGATCTTTGCCCACAGAGCAGAAAAAAATTAATTAAGTAACTGGCCCTGCTGTGCATTCTGGGCCACTGCATCTTCTGAAACCCTCACAGTGCCCATGTTAACATTTACCTTTCTAATTAATTGTATCTTGTAGTGATTGACTTTGATATTAAAAGGCTTATTTTCTTCAAAAACTAAAATACATAAAATGTCACCTCTTCTAGGCATGTTCGCTTTACAAAATCATTTTAATAAATGGAAGCATTTAAAATGTGTTTGTAAATCACACACATGCAGAGACATATTACATTGTTTATAAATATCAAAGAAAAAATCCCTCGACGGTAACGATGTGCCACAAATAAGGGGCATGTCTTGCCATCAAAGCATGGCTTGCGCTTATGGAAGCATCATATATACCCCAAATTGCACCTTTATGACCACACATCTTTATTTGTTAGCAGATGCTTTCTTAGAATGCCAGAGAAAGAGCGACTCATGTTAGTGTGGCATATGAAGCATCTTAAGAGAAACATAGCAAACCTTCTAAGAGGTTGTTCACAGGCTTTGTCCATTTTGTAGATCAAGAATGTTGAATTGTGTTCTCTTCCAGCAAACCATACAACACAACTAATCAATGTAACAAACAAACATGCTTATATAATTCTTTAACTTACTCTGTCTCGCGTCAGCATTTGGGCTCTGTTTTTATGTACGATTTTAATAACCCCAGGTGGCTGGATCCAAGCTTCTCCATCCACTTGCACTGGTACTCCTTCATCGCCGAGTATGGTGATTTTCACTGACCGACACTGCAGCGAATTACAGTAAAATGCACACATGATTCACAGTCCAATATATTCAGGGAGTTGTAATTTCAATAGAGATATGTTTTCACATATTTACTAAAACATGTTAAAGAATATGTAGCCAAACTTTTCTATTATATAATAGTAAATCTTTCAAATATGGAAACTACATAATTTAAAACGTTCGATTTTGGACATTCAAATTCTTGTCTTGATGGGTTGAGAACCTTTTCTTGTTCTAAAGAGCGATAATTGATAGGACTATGAAGAGATGTGTAATCACATTGTACAGGCATTCCTCGTGGGGTTTCTCTTTGTAAGTCTGACCTGTAACCTAATATATTTGGCATTGATGGAACAAGCAGACAGGTCTGGATTTTTCTATAGTGAGGTAATACCACAGAGAGAAAGGACAGTGTCTAAAAACATACCTGAGAATTCCTCATTTGTGGGTATAGTTGACTTAATTAAAACCAACTGCAGAAGAGTTGTGATCTTCTGCAAGATGAGTTTTGGGTAAGGACTAAAGTGGGGGTTACACAGAAATTAACCCTTTTCCAATGGGAGTGTTTTGGTGTGTATATGTTGAGAGAGTGGGTTGAGAAGGCTAATCTGTCTGTAAAAACACACAGATTAAGCTCTTCCCTACGTGCAGTCACTCTCACTGAAACATAAGCAGATGTGCTATTGGTTACTGACACTGACACAAAATATATATAATGGAAGGACCACTTTTATCACCATCTTCACCACCTTCTCTAACCCCATCCAAAAGTAATCTAACACACTTAGTGCATATTCAGGGCTCAATAAGACTTCTCTGAAGTGCCCCTTTTAAAATATATAAGAGGACACAATCTGAACAACATCCTAGTCCACACTAGACTGCGACAGAAGACATAGATCATGAAAACATGCTTATCAGCCGCCCCTTCCATGAAGGGCTACTTCAGTTGCAAAAATTGTGGGGTGTGAAAATTCACCAAGAAAACTAGAACCTGGTATGAAGAGGCCTTGGATACAAGTGTTCTACACCAACTCCAACTCAGAAGAGTTTGTCTGTACATTAAGTTATATTTAAATGAATATGCAAATAATTAGGCTCCTTATCCAAAAATACAGTAGCACAAAAGGGTTTGGCAAAATATACCCATGACTGGCTGCCTATTAAATTAAGTCGAGCATATTAGAAATGATACAAGCTAAGAGATGAGAATAATACCATAGGACACTTCATACCGAGCAACAAAGATGATTTTCTGCTTTCATATGCATGACAATAGCCACACTGATGGCATTGACTTGATCCCTGTTGCTCGAAAAACAAGAGAGAGGAGATAGACAAAGAACTCATCCTCCTATTCATTGTATTTCAAATAAAGAGAGTCCATCCTTCTGGTTGGATGGGCTCTCTTTGTTTAAAATTGATCCCTGTTGCTACATACATCAATCTGTAGGTGTGCGTAGGACAATCATGCATATACAAATCACTAACAGTAGGTACTGAGAAGTGCCATCTAAAACCAATTGATATACTAAAGGATCTGTCACCAAGTCATGCTGCCTCATACAGATCCACAACAAATGTTAAACAACATCGAAAAACTATACATTCTACCACTAATGCTCACACTTCGTGCTCCAAACAGTAAATAACCTGCCAGAAATCCCTAACATTTGAAAAAATGCTTGTTTAAAAGAAATTCCAGAATTTTTCAATTTTAATTTTTCCAACTGGAGCACCAACATTTGATGATTTTTTTTTTGGGGTAACAGGATTGAATCATATTGTTTCCTCATTTACCACCACAGCTGGGTGGCGGAAAAATAACCAGATATTCAAAGGACATAAAAATACCCTAAGAACCATCACCCCCAGTGATACACCATTAATATGTCCTTCTTCACATTAAGTTCTTAATTCAAATGTGACATTAGAAAATATAAATTTCACTAATAAATGAACAATGATTTGGGAGGAAGTGCACCAAGTCACACTATTATTTTAGTGGTGTTTTTATGCAGATTCTACGTTTGGGTAATGGCTAACAAAAAGCTTTGAAACACCCCTCAGAAGAATTTTTCCCTCTTTTTAAAATTTTGTTATGCCATAGAGTAGCAGTTTCTTCTAAAACTGTGGAAAGACGTTTCTCCGAAACACTGTGTGTTTTAAAGCAGTCCACATTTTGGTTGTGATACATCTTCTAGATTCTCTAGATCATGGCCCGGGAAATGAGCTTTCTATGCCCCCTGGAAGGAAGGACTTTGTCAATGTGCCACTCCATGACAGAAAGCCAGCTGGACTGCGACCACCTCGCAAACCACTGAGCTGTACTTGAATGGGATGCGTTTCAGGTAATGATCATCTTGGAAACATCACAGCGATTATTGGTGGAACCCAAACCTTTCTAATAATAGAAGGGACACTCAACAATACTAGGAACAATAGATACATTTTAAAGATTAGTTTTAAAATTAAAATCCAAACCTAGTGCACACAATATACATTTTAACTATAATCAAAAACAACAGAATAGTAGCTGCAATGTTTACAAGTAAATGAACAGAAGAAAATATTCCAACATGTTGGCTGTTTTAGCTTTATATCAATCCCACCCTCGTAACTTTGGTATTCAAACAAACTCAGCACCAGTCAAACGCCTGATTTAAGTTTCAAAGATAGTTCACACTCTTATACCTCCTTTGTATAATGAAGGTATTGTTCAATATATTAGCATAGTCTGTTATTTTCGTCTCCGCTGGGAGGAAGGCTGATAAGCCCCCAGCAAGTTAAAGCTGAATACGCCTCATCTTAGCCTTTTTTTTAAAAAAAAGTAGGTGAAGCGATTCTGCAAGGCCGGTCTTGTCTCGATTTCCTGGCACAAAGTCCTCTCCCCCTCACAACTTTGCAGGCCAATAACATTATCAGGCCATTGTTGAATAGTTGTGAATAAACAATCAGCTAAAGTGGCCTAATGCTCTTTCACTTATTTTCATTCTGTGAAAATAAGCTCTTTGAATAATAATAAAAAAGATATAAAATTATCAATTTTCATGAAACCTTGTTCACAACTCAGTAATAACTATCTTAGAACAGAGAATGTAGCTGAGATCAAATATCTGAATATATTCCAACAAGCTTGATTATCACATTGCAAGGATAATGTAACCTCCCCCGACCAACAAATAATTCCTTTACTAACACATACTCATTGGGCTTGGTGTAGTTAAAATAAACTTTCTCAAAAGATATGACCTGCACATCTATATAGTACTATATATAACTGATCCTGAGATATTTTGACCAGTTCTCCGCAGGTCCTAGATCTGTCCCCACTGAGCACTGCAGAATGCCTTGAGGGCCTTGTTTAAGGTTTGGTCTAAGTAGCATTGTCATACAGAAGGAGACCTGGTCACAAAGCACTGACGAAATTCTCAACAAAACATGTAGTAGGGTTAGGGTATTACACTCTTTCAGTTAGATACAAATATTGTTTCCTATTCTGAATTGCAAATGATGTTTAGGATGTGGGAACTACAGTTCGTTTAACTTTTGTATAATATTTTCCAATAAAATAACAGGCCATCCAGAATACAAACAAGGAAGGACTAGTAACCACAGCCACTAGTACATTAACTGACTAATTTGTTAAAATGTTGCACTATGTTGCATGGCAAAGTCAACAACACCAACTTAGATCAGGTGAGAGTATAGATGAAAAGTCATAAAATTAGGATGCTCCAACATTTCTGCTATAATCAAAACAACATAGTTTTGATAGGATAATCACCTTAATCAATTAAACCTCTCAATGAAGTAAATTGGCATAGTAATCCAATGGACACAAATACTTTGTCCCCCAAAAAAAAATCACCACACAAATTCTTACATTATAGTTCTTCGATAAGTGTCAGGGGCTCAACAGCAAATATGAGGGATGGGGCACCCTTGCCTACCTACTCATTTCAATTTCAAACATTGTGGAGTCTGATTTGTGGCTAATCTGACCAACAGTGAGAAATAATGTAGACAGATTTCCAAATCCAATGCTACTGAGGACCTTCATTAGACAGACAGCTCGAAATATCAAGGGACTCTTCGACCTCAAGTGTTGTCAACAACGCTTCAAGAGGCAGGTCTGCCTGTATCTTCCTCTACTCTTTCAAGATTGGATGAAGTATAGCGCCCTGGACTGAACATGCCCCAGAATATCAGAAGCAACCATCACACGAAGGGAAGTATTCTCTTTGTATGATGAACATTTGTTATAATCCTCGCCTAGTTTAAAAGACAAGGTCATCATAATTAACAGTAAATGGAAACACACCTTTCTCTGGGGAGTCTTCATAAATTAACAACTGTGACATTGAGCATTGTGAAATACCCTTATCAAACTCAGCAGTAAGGTCATCTGTTCCCAGAGATGTGCCTATTGTTAAATATTTAATTGCCCAACTATCTCCTGCTTTGTGATAGGCGAGTTAAGAACTTCTCTAATTCGTTAACTGCAGGGTCATGATAAGCGACAATATGCTTCCCATGGGAGTCTGTCTTCGTGAAAATTCTGAGCAACTTTTCAATGTCAATTTCTACATATGTCAATAAGCAGGGAGACAGACTTTTTAACAACACCAATACCAAAGCGGTCATAGCAAAACCCTCAAGTTTAGAGCCTTTTGAAATCACCCTTAAACTTTACAGCCACATATTGCCTAATACCAAACCTTGAGGTGAGAAACATATATTGTACTCATGCACTATGGATTTCAGAGCAAGGCCTGTTGCAATTATAGTACATTCTGAAAACATATGATCTGGCGCTGAAATAAAAGTTGCTTATCTTCATTAATAGTAATTACAGTGAATTCATAATCTTCCAGCAGATTCCTCATTTTAGGAAGATTTCCCAAGCTTCAGACGGGTCTGGTGAAAGCGTTTCGCCAGCAGTAGCCCTCTAGCACTGCCAGGTGGTGCCATGTGGTTCCAGCCACACTGTCACCCGTCAGACAAGACACGACCAGCATATAAATGGCTCCAACCTATGTGCTCAATCAATCAATTAGGATTTGTAAAGCGTGACAAATCACCTGTGAGGGTCTCAAGTCGCTGGACTTGCTAGCTGCTTCGTGGTGATCTGATCATTCGAACAGCCAGGTCTTGAGTCCATTCCTGAATTCACAGAGCAATGAGGCAGTACTGAGGTGCAGGGGAAGGTCATTTCAAGCTTTGGCCGCCAGGTGTGAGAAGGAGCGTCCTCTGCTGTTGGCTCGGCAGATCTGGGGGAAGTCTACGAGGAAGAGGAAGGCGGATCGTAGGTGTCTGGTTGATTGGTGGAAGGTCAAGCGTTTGTTGATGTATGCTGGACCCTCGTTGTGCAGGGCTTTGTATGCATGGGTCAACATCGTGAGCTGGCATCTCTTCTGGATTGGGAGCCAGTGTAGGTTCTTGAGGTGAGATGGGGTGTGATGTGGGTCTGTCTGGGGAGGTTGAGGATGAGTCTTGCAGCTGAGTTTTGTATTGTCTGTAGTCTCTTCAGGAGGCATGCTGTGATTCCTTCGTAGAGTGTGTTCCTGTAGTCCAGCCTGCTGGTCACAAGGGCCTGTATGACGATCCTTCTGGTGTTGACTGGGAGCATGCGTATGGTGTGGAATTAGGTGGATGAGACTGCGTTTACCTGTTTCTTCATAGATAGCTTGCTGTCTAAGATGATGCCGAGGTTGCAGGCTTGGTCTGTTGGGACAAGGGATGGACAGAGTTCAGCAGGCCACCATGGGTCGTTCCATTGTGAGAAGTTGTTCCCAAAGATGAGGACTTCTGTCCTATCCGTGTTGAGCTTGAGACAGTTGTCCTTCATCCAGTCGGTGACATTCATCATACATCTGTGGAAGATGGCTGTGGTGGTGGAAGGGTTTTCTGACAGCGAGAGAATGAGCTGGATGTCCTCGGCATAGGAGATTATTTGAGTCCGTGAGATCTGACTGTGTTAGCCGGGGAGTCATGTACGTGTAGAAGAGGGTGGGGCTGAGGCATGATCCTTGGGGGACGCTGCAGGTGATCTCCTTGGGTTCTGAGGTGAACAGTGGGAGATGGTTCTCTGGGTTGTTCCGGTGAGGCGATCCATTTGCGGGCGTTTCCCTGGATTCAGATGTGGTAGAATCTGTTGATCAATATGTGATGGGAGACGGTGTCGAAGGCGGCGGAAAGGTCCAGGAGGATGAGGGCTGGCGTTTCGCCGCAGTCCAGGAGGGCCTGGTGTCTTCGGTGGTTGAGATAATCACTGTCTCGGTGCTGTGGATGGCTTGGAATATGGATTGAGAGGGGTCCAGGAGGTTGTTGTGTTCCAGTTGTTTGGGGAGTTGGTGGTTGATTGTGGTGGTTGATTGTCTTCTCGGGAACCTTTGCTGGAAAAGGGAGCAGAGAGATGGGCTGGTAGTTCTTTGGTTCTTCTGGGTCGGCGGATGGTTTCTTCAGGAGGGGCCTCACTTCAGCATGTTTCCAGTCCTCAGGATAGGAGGCTGAGGTGATGGAGGTGTTCAGGACTTTCTTTCTCGTCGGAAATAGTCTTGCTCTCGGGGTTGAAGATGTAGCGGGAACAGGGGTCCACGGGTGCTCCCGAGTGCATGGAGTTCTTGATGGAGATTGTGGCTTGAGTTGTGAGAGGGTCCCAAAGGGTGAGCATGCGTTCGGGGTTTGTGCTCGTGGGTGCAAGCAGGCTGATGCTGTGAGCAGCAGAGGGTTGGGGTTTGAAGTTTTCAAAGATGCCAGAGATCTTGTCATGGAAGAAATCCGCCAGGGTGTCACACAGTTCTTGGTAGGGGGTGATGCCGTTTTCGGTAGCTGCGGGGTTGGAGAACTCTTTTACAATGGCGAAGAGCTCCCCGCTATGGTTTGTGCTGGCTTCTATGCTGCCTACTAGGGTGTTATTCTTTGTTTTTTTCAGGAGGCGGTGGTACTGGTTGAGTACTGTCTTGAAGGAGGTATGGTCTCCTGTATCTTTGCAGGTGCAACACTTCCTTTCTAGTTGCTGGCGGTTGCATTTGGTGGATTTCAGATTTGCTGTGAACCTGCTGGCTCTTCTGGCAGGTTGGATTTGGCTGGCTTGGCGGAGGCGATTGTGTTGAAGGATTCTGTGATCCACTGGAAGAAGTTCTTCGTAACCTGTTCTGGGTTAGATGTTGTGCCTGGGTGGTGGGAGTTGAGAGCATTGTTCCACTGGTCTTTTGAAATCTTTTTCCAGTATCTGCACATGGAGCTAGGGGGGCACGACGGTTTCAGTGGTGGCAGGTCCTGAGATGGTGAAGTGGAAGCTGTAGTGGTCGGTCCAGGTGAGCTGTGAGACGTGGTTGTACTTGAATCTGTCGCTGGATGTAAAACCGGGGTTGAGCTTGTGTCCTGCGATGTGGGTAGGGTCAGTGACAAGTTGCTTCAGACCGATGTTACTCATGCTTTCCAGGAGGTCGGTTGTGTTGGTCTCACTGGGGTAATCGAGGTGGAAGTTAAGATCCCCAAGGAAGATATTGTGCTCAGAGTCTATGTCGATCGGGTGATGAGGTCAGGAATGGCATTGCAGAAGCAGGGGAGTGGTCCTGGTAGTCTGTAGGTGAGGGTGCCTCTGATAATGCTTTTTCTGTCTGTGTGAAGTTGAGATGCTCCATTATCAGGGTTGAGCCGTCTGAGGAGGTCATGCAGCGGATGGTGTCCTTGTAAAGGATGGCAATTCCACCTCTGTGGTTGTTGGTTCGGTCCCAGTGTGTTATCTTGTAGCCTTCGGGGGTGGTGATGGCAATGTACGGTGCGAAGGCAGGGTTCAACCTGTTCTCTGTGAGGAAGATGACATCGGGGGTGAGGGATGAGATCATGTCCCAGATCTCCGTGGCCTGTTTGCAGAGCGATAGTATGTTAAGTAGAATGCACTGGATGGAGTTGTGCCTTGGCGGTATCGGTCGATGTGGTGGGCGCAGTCGTGTTTGCGGTGTCTCTGGCATTGTGGGTTGCTTTGGTGTTGCAGGTGAAGTGGCAATGCTGGCAGGAGAACGGTCCTCTGGTGGTGCGTGGAGATGTGCAGCAGAAGTTGTTGGTGCGCCCGGGATCCAAAGCTTGGAGGTCTGCAGCGGTGTAGCTGCGCGGGGTGGAAGAACCAAAGTTTCTGGCACTGGGCACGGTTCAGGCAGGCACAGACAGGATTGTGCTGCGGCATCCATAGGAAGTCTTGGGAGGGGCTAGCAGGAGGGCAAGGAGCAGGAAAACGGCAGGAGCGGAGAAAACCAGAGAGCAACAAAAGTACAACAGCAACAGAACAGAATATACAAAAGCAGAATACAATACAGTAACAAAATAACAGGGAGTTACAAAGCAAATGGACTATGGCACGCTGACCCAAGAGGTCGGGGCTACTGTGGCGCTATCAGGTCACAATACTTTCTCAGTTTCCTAATAAGGCATGCGAAGAGGTAGAGAGACAGCATCAACAAAAGTGAAAATAACAGCACATAATACATTTGTATACCATGGGATCTTATTAAATACACACTGACTCATACGAATAGGCGAGAGATGGCAGCGAGACATCTGCAGGAAGATTATGTATTCACCAGAAATATTGTTTTTCAAAAGGTAAGTAATTTCTTTTTACTTCTGACGGATAGATCTTCCTGCAGATTCCTCACCTTAAGAATGAGACCAAGGGAGTCATGCAGCACAGCTCTGGCAAAGTATTTGTCACTGCATGCTTAGGCTGTGAGGCAATAATAGTTAGCAAACGTATGCAGGTATGACCACATGCCCAACTGGCATGCCTCTTGTGAGAGCTTAAAATGTCACACTTGGTCATCATCTTCCCTTTCTGGATTCAGGCTGCGTCTACAAACAGCTGATCATCCATGCCATCCTATCAAGCACAGTCAATGTAGTACAAGACTGCACATTTGAGATCCAGTCTTTGCAGCCTTTCCTCCTCTTCCATGGAGGGATGAAGGGGAGGAAAAAAGATTGGAAAATCAAAGATGGCAATATAAAAGGCCAAATCCATCTTAAGCAATAGATACACATTGGAGCAACATGCCCAGGAGAAAAACTATGAAAGGTGGACAAACTGAGAGGGCCTGAAATTTTCCAAACCTACATGCAGAAGTGAGTTTGACTAACAATACTATCTTCAAAGTAGGAATACGAACTGGACATCTTTGCATCAGCTCAAAAGAAGATTCTATCAAGAAAGTCAACATGAAATGTTGAGGAAGAATGAACAGAGAGGGAAAAACAGGCAAGGCAGACCTTTCAGAAAACAAGCCACTATCGTTGACCTAAACAACAATAGCTGATCAAGGAGACACATGAAAGCCAACTGAGCAGCCAAGTAACTTGTGACTGTAGGCACTTCCAGACCCTGTAGTACAAGATACCACACAAAATGTCTGGAAAGCATGACTTAAAGAGAGGCAAGCCTTCTTATCCACACCACTGCACAAGTTTGTTTCACAGATCCACATAAATGGAATTCAAATTGTTTTTATTTTTTTTTGCAGCCAAGAGGACTCCTGAAACAGCAGGAAGGTAGGAAGCCTTTAGCTGGCATAGTACAGTCTCCATTCATGCAGTCACATCATTTGGGTACTGGGAGGGAAGACCTGACCATTCTTCTATGACAACATGGTCCTTCCTGTGCAAAAGAGGAAGAAGAGATCTAGTGCTGAGTGCCAACTTATTGGTGTGGAAGATCCTTCTCACCCAATCAGGGGTGATTAGGATAAGCTTAACTCACACATCCCACACCTTCTGCAGGACTTTCAGCCAAAATGGAATTGGTGGTGTTTTTTTGTGTTTTATCCTGGAGGGCCTTTTGGGAGATTTATTCCCTCGTTGGAAACTTACCTGTAGGATAATAGGTATGCCTTGGTGTGTCCATAAGGACCTTGGCTATGAATAACTTGGCCTTATGCTCCCTGATGACCTTCGGCTGCATCAGGGAACAAAAATTGCTAGCTTGGGCATCATGGTCGGATCTGAGGCACCAATGCAAATTTAATGATTATCCAACAGACATCCACTTTCGGCACATATGGCAGGGTTTGAACCCTGAAACCTTTGGAGGACCTTTGAGCTAGACTTTCGAAACTGAGGAAAGTCTTTTGGTGAAGCACTGAAAAACAGCTCTGGGCTTCATTGATGAGGCTAGAAAAACAGGAACAGATGTCAGCAGGCAGGTTTGCACCATTATTATGACAGTGTTATAATGTCCGGTAGATAAAGTTGTGGCTGGAGCCAAATGATGCCAACTGGCAGTACAGGAGAGTTCCTGCTGAGGAATTTTCTTAAGGTGAGGACCCTGCAGGAAGCTCCATTGATGAGAAAGAGAGAGTGGTGCCATTTGGCAAGTTTACCGAGAATCAAGACATGCGATTTAGTAGATCTTTGATGGAGAAACTAGATTGTCAAAGTGGTGACAGTGAAAATCTGAAAGGGATGCACCATCTTTGCATCGGAGACTGCAGTATCACCTGGGCATAAATATTTTAGAACCAAGGTGGAACTATCAGAGGCCAACCACGCAGCTGCTCAGGCTTGCAGCTGTCCCAGGGAATATTTGGAATGGAATCGCCCAGGAACTCTGCCAAGTCTTATAGGGTGGTAACCTACCACTTACTTGTTACCTATGGCCACCTGTTAATGCAACTAATCAACTCCAAAGTCTTCTGCAAATTCAACAGAAAAATGCTAATTCAATGTTGAATAAGTGGGTCCCGTCATCTGAAAAATAACCCTTCACTTGTATTTTTATGAAGTTGTGTCTTTTTACACCAAAACCTGCATTACCAATGAATTTTTGCATAGAGAAAATAATTTTTTTTAAACGTCAGGCGATGGCATAGTTATCTGCCTCTGATGGCAACACCTCGGTAGCAGCTTAGGCAACATATTGCTTCTGATTAACTCACTTTAAATATCCCACACAGATAAAGGCCCTAATTAAGATGCTGGTCGGAAGAGCGTCCGAACGGCATCATGTTGGAATGGAAACCGACCAACTAGTAGTCGGTTCCATCCAACGAATTTGGATGTGATCGTCCATGAGGCGGTCGTAATCATTCATTTCTCCATTGCGGCTTGTGCAATTGACGGAAAAGGGCCCTGCACAACATGCATTAGAAAAATGGATGTTGATAAACGTCCATGCACCGTGTGCCAGGCACCATGTGGTGCCTGGCACGCAGAGTATGGATGTTTGAGGGGGCCCCACAAGTGCCTCCAGGCCTCTAAGCAGATGCCGCAGAGGGACGGCTGCCCAGCTAAGGGCCCTCAAAGTCAGTTTTCGACAGCCTTTCAATGGCGGTCGTACCGCCATTGAAAGGCTGCCTGAAAGGGAAATCATAATCCTATGGCGGTGCCAGAGCATGCACCGCCCCATTGTAGGGGATTACTTTCTGACAGACAGTTGGGCAGGCTCCTTGAGCCCATCAGAATCGTCAGTCGGTCCCTCCACATGCTGTGTCTGACCTTCGCACATCTTAATGCGGGGTCGGACCGCAGCACTAGATGTCGATCGGACCGCAACCGACAGACTGTCAGTTGCGGTCGGACAGACTTCATAATCAGGGCCAAAGTGTTTGATGTAAAATGGGAGAAAATAAAAATGTCAAAGCTGAAGTTTGTGCTAAAGTGTTAAGCCGCTGTCACTTGCGTGCCATGAATTTGATAAAAGCATAAAATTGCTTGAAAGCATTTAACCCTTTTAAACATGCAGCCCCAAATGTGTCTTGAAATTGACAAGATATAAAGGGGCAAGTTTACCTTGAACAGTTACTATGCTTCTTCAAACAAACAATGCCCTGAATGCATGGCATATACTCTAGTAATGGCTCTGAATTCATCCAAGTGGGCCTCAAAAATGATCGTGAACCCTTTAATACTCAGAGAGGCACCCTGTCTCAAGCTACAAGTTGGAAGGGTGCACCCTTATAAAGCACCTGAAGGTTCACGCCTCACTCTCCTGGTCAGGGCTACTGCACTTCTATCCCTTTGAATGACCACACTGTGTGATTGAATTTGTGCAATCTCACTTTGGCAGTGATCCCACACGGCATAGTGGGTACAAATAACCGGTAGCACCTGCAACTGGGGTAACCACTAGGCCTGGGCGGTAAATTCCGTTCCGCTCGCGGAATTTGCGGAATTTGGGTAATTTCGCGTTCCGCGGAGAACGCGGAATTACCAAAAATTCCGCGATCCGCGGCTTCGCGGAATTATTTGCTTGTTCGCGCTTTCAAAATGCGTGTTCGCAAGATATTTCTCCCCGAGCACGCAAACAGCGTTCGCGAACAGGAAAAAAGCATCGCGAACGGGCGGAACAAGCAATTCCGCGTGTTCGCTGAACTTTTGCGTGCTCGCAGAGATTTTTTACCATTTCGCGGAGCTTTGCGTAGCGCGACTACGCAAATTCCGCCCACCCCTAGTAACCACTAGTAGACTACTGAATGGTACAATATGACTGCTGAGTCCCTTTATGGCTTTTGACTACGTCAGCATTACCAATGCGTTTTTGAACTAATATTAAAATGGTTCATCTGCTGCATGCCCAGATCTATAGTGCTGAAGCATGAATTTAGTTGCACCAATGACAATTATGCCACCCTAGTTTGAAACAGAGACCCTCGTGCTGTCAATGGGCATTCCTTTTCCCTCCATTGCTGACTTGCTGCAAAGCGTACGTCTCCTTTAATGGATCCATTAAATGTAGAACTTAGGCCATCATTAGGTGTGTTAAATCGTCTGACATGTGCAAGATAGCAATCAAAGACTGTGATGAACAGTGTGACCTGTGCAGGTTTTCTCAAGGTTCCTGTCTCAGCTGTGTCAGGTACAGCAACAAACCAATTACAAGCTAACTAAAAACAGCTTCAGGGCTTTGCAGTGGCATGATCATAAGCCTGATGATTCACCTGTGCTACCAGAGTTATTCATCCAAAGAGAGACTCCTTACATAAATGGTGCATAATTCTAGAGTTCAATTTGTCTTTAACAGGGTATTCTTTTGATTGGAAAATGCCTCCACTTGTTAGCCCAAGAGTGCACATTGCATTCAGGGCAAAAGCCGAGGGTACACGCAGGTAGATGGCGCCTACCCACTCCTTTCACAGGGTGGACGCCGTCCACTCTGCCAAGAAGTTGGGGCCCACTGAAATTTGCTAAACTCGTGCCGGTGTAATTTTCAGACACCGGGACACAGTCAGCAACACCTGCAAGTTGTCTGCTTTCCTTTCAGCAACAAGGCGCAGGCGAGCAGGCTTTGTTCTTTTAAATTCCAGCTGGGCCCCAAAGAAAGGCCAAATTTAAGGGGCCAACAGGCCTTCTTTTGTTTCAGTATCCTGGCTGAGAGCTATCTGGAGCCTCACACGTAAGTGCAATAGAAGGAAACAAAGACACACAGCTTATCACTTCACAGGTACTAAAGAGAGGTATGCTTTTGACTTTGTTCAGTCCCTGTATATAAGAGATATGCATGCACTACGGCCTATCACAACGCTGACCTCGTGATCCAACCTCAACTGTGACAAAGCGTCACACATCAATAAGACAACCTAAACAGCGACTAAAAAACTCAAAATGAATGTGGAGTAATGAGGCTACCGCCTCGGTATCCAAAAACTCACCACTGTCAGAAGGGATCTGACAGACGAAAACAAGACACAGACTGTAGGAATATCAGATGTGTTTGTCTGTCCCTGTATTTACACAAATAATTTAAATACCACTATTTTGTTTTATTAGTTTCATAGCGCTACTAATCCCATTGCAGGATGTCAGAACGCTTTATTACATGTACACATTATGCATTGACAATAAATTATGTGTGTAAAATCATTGTAAAGGATGTGTTTCATAAGACAGTGAGGGTTACAAGGCAGCTTAACCCCATAAGATATTTTAAAATGCAGATTTTGCAACCAATTAAGCAGAACAGATTTACTACCACGTTTCTCCTTGTTGCCAATTTCTTTGTGGCAGAGTTTTAAAACATAAATGTATAAGTTGAGGCCCAGATGTTGCGTCTGGGTTGCTTCACTTTTTTGGCCCAACCCCGATGCAAAATCTAATATGTTAAATATTTAAACGTGCTAAAATGCAATCATGATAGACCTGCTAAACCTGTGTGTGAGGTCTTAAGATCTGATGTCACTTCTTGTGAGGTCATGGGTTGTGATGCCATATGCGATGTCACGCACTGTGAGGTCTCGCGCCATTATGTCACTTGCATACTGCCTATCTTGATTAGTCCCCCCACTTCTTTTTTCTGATTTTTTCCCTGACTGCATCATAACAGCATCCGAGTCGGTTGAGGAGTTTGACCAATACTTTACGAGCCCAGCAGTCCATGAAAATAGATGGTTCAACATTCGAAATATGAAAATATTTTATTATTCGATTTAAATGAAAAAATAGCGATTGCGGTGTTCTAAAACACCCACATTGTGGTAAATAAACCCTCCTCATGTATTGACTTAATTATTTAATGGGATATAGTAATATGCCAGAGCTCCTCGGTGAGCCTTAACAACACTACTTTCTAAATCGTGCACAGGCCCACAGCTGTTGGATGCGTAAAGTTGCAAACAAACTCGAGACTACTAGTACTGACAGCTGGCTGTCTTCCCCAGAGCACAGATCTGCTAGTAACAGACCAAGGACAACTCAGGGTGGTTTTCTTTGCTCCTTTTGAGAGCCAAAGGAAGAAACACGAGTGCACAGGCAGGGACATAAGGAGGGATGGGGAGGACCATTTACTTGTGCTATCCTGTGATGCTGGAGCTTGATCACCCTGGAAACCGCCATCTGCATACTCCCAAAGACCGCCACCACCTCCAGGATCTTGTCGTCAAAGGACGGCGCCCCAAAGATCTGCAGGAGAGAAACCACAGCACTGTCATGAGCATCCGGGTCACCTCAGCCTTACTGCTGTTTGGAATATCTCTTCTCCAGGTTCTTGTTTCAGTTATTATCCATATACGTATACATTGTTGTATAAGGAGCGCTGAAGCAATCCTTGCTTGGAGTTGCAACACCAGTACTAGGTTATTACAGATGAATTTGTCTATCATGACAATAAAGTTTCCCCCAAAGACGACCCACTTTGCATTTTTTGCTACATTTGGTGAAGAGTATATAAAGGGGAAACAATTAGAAGAGTTTTCTATAGACACATACATGGGACTTGATTCGGACTGGTTCATTCACAAACAGTTAAGCGTAATTCAACCATTTTTGTTACCGGCTAATGGCTTTAGGGCCTACCTCGGAGAATAAAAAAAATAATAATAAGGAAAGAAAGAAACAATAATACCACGTTCTTTGTATGTCTGCAGTTATAACTGAAAACACTAGATGGCAGCAGCGCTTAATAAAAGAAAAACAAATACATATTACAAAATACCTAATATTGAATGAAAATGCTCACAAAAGAGGAAAGGCATTAGGCTAACGAAAACCCAGAAGAAAAGAAATGTTTAATTCCCAGAAAAAAACGTTGACTAACAAAAGTTATGATTCTTCACTCTCAAGAGCTTTAAATTTGTCTAAGAAACCCACTCACAAAAAAACAGACATTTGCCAATTTTAGTGACCATCAGATCAAAAACGTCCCCCAGGCACTGTTTATGACTTCATACATAATATCACAAACTCACACAATATCACAACTACATTGCAAATTACATCAGTATCATTGTATGTGATAGACAATCCTTTTGAGAGCATCACAAATAAATACCTTTGCCCCCTCATGACTTATCTGCACCAATTCGAGAATGAAGAACTTGAGAGAGAATATGTCAAGCACCTGCCAAATTTCTAGCAGATTAGTCAAATAGCACCAACAGGCGGAGTGCGACGGGGTGGGGGGGGCATGGCAGTTGCGGGGGTCTGCGGTTGGGGGGGGGGGGCACTTTCTTGAAGCAATGGCCAGTGAACTGCACATAAACTCGGCACCAGGAGAAAAGCCTTGTGGGTCAGAGCAGGAGACTTCAGTTTGAAATCCCAGGAATTTTGATACTGGCAATAGGACTAAGTTGGCTTTCCCAAAAACTTACCAGCCATTTTGGAACGATCCTAATCTCTTACAAAATGGATGCTCTCTACCCCAGCAGCCTTTCAACAATTCCTAAACAGCTAATTCAGGTCCATTAGACAGGCTAATTCTAAAAATCTAGAAAGAGCCACAGAAATTTCTGGGAGTGTCTCATTCCCATTGGCATTTTTTCAACACATTCAATCCAGCTAGTACTACGCTGCCCCGTCTGTAAAGGAACAGACAGTGCTACTCAGGAATCAAAACACTGCAAATGCTATGATTCAGCCAAAACAACGGTTTACCATTGTTCCCATCTAGAAACTCTCAAACCCAGATCTGCAACACATTTTTGTGGCGGCTGGTGGGGGAAGGCCAAAGTAGTTCTTCAGAAAGGCAAAACATGATGATCAACTAACTTTTACGGACCAGGTCAATCTTATTACATCATCTTGCTTCCATACTCTGAAGATTCTAAAAAAAAGTCTTCCTGTTCATCCCGATGGATCTACAGAAAACAGTGATCGTAGCCTTGATATCATCAAGGATAGATTACTGTAACGCCCTTTACCTGGGAGCAAAAAAATGGACTCTACGGAAGCTACAGTCACTTCAAAATGCAGCAGCACGTTTACTGCTTAAAATTCCTAAGTTCAGTCTGGTGTCACAAAGTATTAGAGATTTGCACTGGCTTCCGCTTCAGGAGGGTTCAATTCAAGTCTTTGTGCATTGTTCACAAGGCCCTCTACGGAGTCTGCTCTGCTCACTTTAACAAATTAATCAGATGGTACATCCCACGACGTAACCTTAGATCATCCTCTGCTTTCCTCCTGGACAATCCTAGGGCACAGACTGTAAAATGGGGGGGCAGAAGCTTCTTTCATCTGGCCTGTAAATTATGGAACACATTACCTTTTACATTGAGGACCCAAACCAATAGACAGACGTTCAGAAAATCCCTAAAAACATGACTATTCCTACCCAGGTTCTAAGCCAGCGCCTGCCTTCACTGTACGATCACACTGGCAATTCCAGCGCTAAGATGCCTAGGCATTCACGCGCTTTATAAAACTTTTCATTCATTTATTCATTCATTCATTGTGCGATTTTTGAGGCTTTTCTACCCTGATGAACTGCAGATTCTCTTTCCATACCCCTTTCCCTTTATGTGCTTTGCCCATTTTTTCAGAATCTCAACCTAGGACGGTTATGCTTTCTTTGTTCTATCTCACTGAAACTGGGAACAACATCACTATTGGGTTAAGGCTACACTTCTTATTCCCCACTGAGAGCTCCCACACTCCAACAGAATCTACAGCCTGACTGGAGCAGGGGTGAGTATCATTGCTGGGAAATGTCAGGCCGTTGAGATTATGTCCAAGGGTGTGAGGGCGGCACCGTTATCTCCAGTGGATGTGCCAGAGGAGCCATGGTGCAAGCTGGGAAATTACATTGTTGGGCCCTTTAATCTGTTGGCACCCAGTGAAAGATATGTGTTTTTATTGATGGATTACACGTCCAAATGGGTGACTGCTTGTTGTACCAGTTCAATAACCACCATAAGTGTGATGGAGTTTTTGAAAGATGTATTCACATGCAAGGGGATTCCCTAGAATAATTATCACTGGTAACAGAGTTCAGTTTGTATCAGATGAAATGAAGAGTTTACTGGATGGACTGTCCATTGAACATCGCCGCACTGCATTGTATTCTCCCCAGGTCAATGGCCTTGTGGACAAAATGAATGGTCTGGTGAGGGATTGTGCTCAAGTTGCTGTGGAAGGTAGAAGATCTCTCAGGAAAATTTTGAGAGATAAACTGTCAGACATCGCACCAGTTCCAATACAATAAACAATCTGTCATCTCCTTTGTTTGAAGGGACGAGTGACTGGGTCCAAGCTTAACCCTAGGTGGTTAGAGTGTAAGAGAGAGATGGTAGTGTTCTGCACGGAAAGGGTTGCAGATCACCAAAGAGGATATACAAAGAGCGTTATGATTTCAAGAACTGTGCAGTTCACAGGGGTTGGAAGGTGGGAGAGTATGTGTATGTGAAAAAAGTTTTCCAAGTAGCTGAGGTCAAAAAGAATGTTGTGGTACTGGAAAATGTGGAAGTGTGGAGCATGTTACGTTTGGTCAAAGGTGCTTTGATGATGGGTGATAAGAGTTATAAACGGGCAGAAAAACCTAAGCATTATGTTAATGCTGAACATAAGTGTGTGGTAAGTTTACCACATACTGGTGCCCGTGTCCATAGAAGACCTACATACCTCAAGGATTATGTTGCGAGTTAATCTTCCGGGTATAATGGAGTAAGTGTTACTATGGAAATACCTGGAAGTTCAACACTTTAGTTTGCAATTTCTGTTCATTGTGTTTTTATGAGTTTATATTAGGTACTTCTCTGTTAGCATTTTTTTCATGTTTATTATTTTGTTTATAATTTTGTGGTTCCATTCAATTCTTGGACTGTTACTTGTCTTGTTGTTGGGGGTGGTGTGTGCGTTATGATCAAACAACAGAAGAGTGATTCCAGAAGTGGGCTTACATGAGGAGTCACACCTGTTTTTTAAAAGAACCCTCACTCACCAACCTAGTTGGTGACATGCTTCATCATAGGGTTCCCACCCGAGGTGCCGAATGCCTCTCGGGTGTGCTACGACGCCGGATTACAGCGGAGCGGGTTTTTTTTTGGAACAGTGCAGTCCGTGAAAGTGAAAAGTTAAAATTGCCTTTACTTATCCCAAATTGATTTTATTGGTGGAGAGGCAAGATTAAAAACCGGTGAAAATGGATGTAAAAACTGGTTAGATTGACCAGTCACATCCTGATGTGAAAGTGTAATAGCCGGTCTACATGTTTCAGCCTCCGTTTGCAAGTAGCGAGGCTTTCTTCAGGACCAGGATTGTCACGGGGGTATGCACACGCTAAGGCGCACCCGCACCTGTGACAAATGAGTACTGTGAAACTCACAGTTTTTGTGGGCCTTCAGCAAGGTCTGAAAGCAAGGATATTATGGATCGTAGATAATTCCTACACCATAGATCCTAGCGGGGGTGGTCTGTAGTCACACGTACGCCAAGACCAGACGCCCGCTTGGCACCTGGTAATTCCCCAATTCCAGGACCCCGTGGATGTTTTGGCCTATGCATTTACTGTTCATGCCACTTTAACTGTGATGTAATGGTTAGATCTTTATGGGCATCACATGGAATGTAAGGGTGCTGGCGAATGGAGACAGAGTTGCTGGAAGGTTGGTCCAGTGGTGGCTGTGCTGTACATGGTGGATGCAATAAAGAGAGTTGGACCATGGCTTGCAGTGTTTGTGTACTCTCTCAACATGATGCATAGAAACGATGCTACCATTTTTTATCGGGAGATGCATGGGAACACTGAGCGGTAGGACATTTGTGGATCCCTGCAGATTCTGGAACTTTTCCTCACAGAAATGTGAGGAAAATGTGTTTTTAGCCAAAATATGTGGTTTGTAAGGGTTTCTGGGTAAAAAAACCATGAGATTGTCACAAGTCACACCTCTCGGGTCTACCCCGGGCATCCAGTTTTCAGAAATGCCAGGGTTTGGTAGGTTTCCTAAGTGGCTGAGCCCAGTTCCAAAATCCACAGTGCAAAAAACAGGGTCAGTTTCCACAGTGCAAAAAAGACCCTGTTTTGAGTGGGAAAAATTGGTGTGTCCATGTTGCGTTTTGGGCCTTTTCCTGTCCCAGGCGCTATGCTCATCCACACAAGTGGGGTACTGCTTTTAGGTCTCGCCTAGCGTTGCTGCGCACATGCGCAGCTCACTCAGTGAGATTTATTGCTTACAAGGACTTTCAGAAGAGGGCTTTAAGCCCCGCCCCTCATTTCCATTGGCTGGCATCACCGTTTATGCTAAACGGTGGCCTGCCATTGTAAATGAGGGTTTTCGGTTGACGCCCTTTCGCCTGCGAGCCGGACTGGCTCGCCTGCTTTGCTGCTGTCGCAAAGCACTTTCTTATCTTTATGGGGCCATGTGTTTCTAATTAGAAACACATGGCCCCATAAAGACGAGATCCCCATGCTCCGGCTGTAGCGCGGTCCTCTTTCACTTTCGGGACCGCGCTTGTTTTAATTGATGTCGCATTGGGTGAGACTAGTTAAAAACCAATTAAAAGAAATGTTCTCAGGGTAATTGCCAGTGGTTAAGAGTGATTCAAAAATGCCTAGCCATTACTTCTTTTGCTTCTGAAAGGGGGTGATGCTGGAGTAGAGACCAGAAGCACAAGTTACTTACCTTCGGTAACGATATATCTGTAAGAAACATTAGTAGTGATAGATTCCTTACCTTAGAATATCCCCAGGCGTCAGACTGGATCCGGAAAGTTTTCGTCAGCAGTACCCCTGCGCATCGGTAGGGGCGTCGTGCGGCTCCGCGTCCGTCGTTGGCGTTGTGGTCGCCGAGATGACGTCGCGGGCGCTACTTGGACGCCGCCCACGCGCGCTGACGTCAGATCTGTACACGACTTTCCACGCCAGGAACGCAGAGCCATGCAAGATACTGACCACTGGTGCATTGAAACTAGGGCCCTGAAAGGGATGACCTTAACCCTAGAAATCAGTTCGCAGAACGGGGAGGGTGGGTGGGGCGGTAAGGAATCTATCACTACTAATGTTTCTTACAGATATATCGTTACCGAAGGTAAGTAACTTGTGCATTTGAAAGAAACACATAGTGATAGATTCCTTACCTTAGAATAGATACCCCAGCAATACCAACCCCGGTGGTGGGTCTGCGAACAAAGATCACACCAGAAAGTCACGGAGAACAGAACGGCCAAAGAAGCCGTCTCTCCGGACTTGGCTGTCCAGGCAGTAATGTTTGGTAAACGTGTGCAGCGAGGCCCACGTGGCTGCCTGACATATGTCTTGCAGGGGACACCACGTCCCAATGCAGTAGTGGCTGCAGTAGCTCGGGTGGAATGAGCACGCAGCCCCACCGGAGGTTCTTTTTAGCCAAAGAGTAACAGGCTTTGATACACAAGACAACCCAGCGGGAGATGGTTCTCTTATGGACCGCCCGACCTTTCTTGGTGCCAACGTAGCCAACAAAAAGCTGGTCATCCACCCGGAACTGCTGTGTGCGGTTAAGATAAAAAGAAAGCGCATGTTTTGGGTCCAGACGGTGGAGCCGCTCTTCCTCTCTGGAAGGATGCGGAGGCGGAAAAAAGGTGGGCAAGGTAATAGTCTGCCCAATGTGAAAGGCCGTAACCACTTTTGGCAAAAAGGAAGGACGGGGCCTGAGCACAACCTTGTCCGGATGGACTGAAAGGAAAGGAGGCTTACAGGAAAGAGTCTGGAGCTCACTCACCCGCCTGGCGGAAGTGATGGCCACCAGGAAAGCAGTCTTTAACGTCAGAAGACGAAGAGGACAGTTGTGAAGTGGCTCAAAGGGAGCACACATCAAGTACGTCAGAACCAGATTCAAGTCCCACTGAGGCATCACGAAAGGAATAGGAGAAAAAAGGCAAGTAATGCCTTTAAGAAACCTATTTACAACAGGGGACTTGAAAAGAGAGGGCTGATCAGGGAGCCTGAGAAAGGCCGAAATAGCAGAAAGGTAGCCCTTGATAGTGCCCAGAGCAGAGCCCTGCCGGGCCAAAGAAAGAAGGAACAGTAGAACCTCAGAAAGAGGGGCAGAAAGGGGATCCACAGCCTTTGCTGTGCACCATGCCACAAATTTGTTCCACCTGCAGGCGTATACCACTTTAGTAGAGGGACGCCTGGCTGCCAGAATAACGTCACAAACTTCAGGAGGCAAGTCAAAGGGAATCAACTGCCGCCGCTCAATCTCCACGCAAAGAGGTGGAGGCTGGACAGGTTCGGGTGGAGGACCGTCACCTGCTGCTGCGACAGAAGATCCTCCTGAAGAGGCAGTCGGATCGGGGGATCGATGCTCATACTGAGTAGCTCAGGATACCATACTCTTCGAGCCCAGTCCGGAGCCACAAGAATGACTTGGGCCCGGTCGCGCCTGATCTTCTTCAGCACTCTGGGCAGAAGTGGTATAGGCAGAAAGGCGTACAACAGACCGCAACTCCACTCGCGACGAAAAGCGTCGCCGAGCGAGTGCCGCCTTGGAAATTCCAACGCGCAGAACTGATGACATTGCGCGTTCTCTTCGATGGCGACTAGATCTAACCAAGGCTCTCCCCACTGCTGAAAGAGACCTTGCGCCACCTCCGAATGCAGACGCCATTCGTGATCGAGCATGCACCTGCGGCTGAGTTCGTCCGCCCTGGCGTTCAGAGAACCTGCCAGGTGTTGAACCACCAGAGACATGCCCTGATGTTCCAGCCATGTCCAGAGATGCAGAGCCTCTTGACAGAGGGTCCACGACCCCACCCCGCCTTGTTTGTTGCAGTACCACATGGCGGTGGTGTTGTCTGTGAACACCTGCACTACTCTCCCCTTGACAGAGGGAAGGAATGCTTTCAGCGCAAGCCTGATCGCCCGCAGCTCAAAAAGGTTGATATGGAGCCGGGACTCCGCCGGAGACCAGAGGCCTCTGATCTCCGCCTCTCCCATGTGGCCTCCCCATCCCAGGAGGGACGCATCCGTCACCACTGTGAACTCCGGTTGGGGAAGGGAGAGGGATCTGCCGTCGACCCAATGCCGGTCCGTGAGCCACCACTGCAATTGGTGTGCAGTGCCCTCCGAGATCTGGGCGTGATCGGACAGGTTTCCCTGATGCTGCGCCCACTGGAACTTCAGGTCCCACTGCAGAGCCCGCATACGCCACCTGGCATGATTGACCAGCAGGATGCAGGAGGCCATGAGGCCCAGCAGCCTCAGAGTCACTCTGACCGAAACCCAGGACAAGGGCTGAAAGATGGGAATCAGAGCCCGAATGTCCCGGACTCGCTGTTCGGGAGGATAGACCCGAAACTGCGCCATGTCCAGATCCGCTCCGATAAAGAGGAGCTTCTGGGAGGGAATCAGGTGCTACTTCAGCACATTGATGGAGAACCCCAGCAAGGGCAGGAGGTCGGCCGTAGTCTGGAGGTGGGAGACGACTGTCTGGGGCGAGCCCGCCTTCAACAACCAGTCGTCGAGATAGGGGAAGACTGACACCCCTGATCTGCGCAGATGAGCTGCGACCACCGCCATCACCTTGGTGAACACCCGCGGGGCGCTGGTAAGGCCAAAGGGGAGCACGGTAAACTGAAAGTGCTCGTGGCCTACCATGAACCGTAGGTAACGCCTGTGGGCTGGCAGGACGGGGATGTGGAAATAAGCGTCCTGCAAGTCCAACGCCACCAGCCAGTCTTGTGGGTCGAGAGCAGACAAGACCTGAGCTAGAGTGAGCATCTTGAACTTCTCTTTGCGGAGGAAGCGATTGACGTTCCGGAGATCCAAGATAGGACGCAGGCCTTTGTCCTTCTTGGGCACCACAAAGTAGTGGGAATAACAACCACGACCTACTTCGGGCGTCGGAACGCGCTCGATGGCCCCCTTGGCCAAGAGGGCTGCAACTTCCTGCTGAAGAAGCACCAAGTGATCCCCTGACATGCGGTGGTATTGAGGTGGCATGGCTGGGGGGGTAGTCTCGAAGGGGAGGGAGTAGCCCCTTCGGACTATCTCTAAAACCCACCTGTCCGAAGTGATGGAGCGCCAGTGAGGGAGGTGATGGCGGAGCCTGCCGCCCACTGGCGTGTGATGGACCTGAAAGTTCGGACTAGGAAGGTTTGGTGGCGGGGGTGGTGGTAGTGGTCTGACCCGCCCGCTGGCCCCTTTGTCCGCCACGGCGGAAACCGCGTCCGCGCTGGGATGACTGTTGTGCCGGCCCGTGGCTCTGTTGCGAACGCTGCGGGGCGCCCCTTCCTGTGCCACGAAAGGAGCGAAAAGCAGAAGGCGGAGGAGGGCGGACTGCCGAGAGTCCCAAGGACTTGGCCGTAGCCCGTGAGTCCTTAAACCGCTCCAACGCACTGTCCGCTTTGTCGCCGAAGAGGCGACGGCCATCAAAGGGCATGTCCATAAGGGTGCTTTGGACATCCCCGGAAAATCCAGTGGTTCTCAACCAGGCGTGGCGACGAACCGCCACCGTCGTTGCAATGGATCTGCCCAGTGAGTCGGCGGTGTCTAGACCACAACGGATCATGAACTTGGCTGCGTCTCTCCCCTCTGCAACAGCCTGGGCGAGAGCAGGCCGGGCCTCCTCCGGACACTGAGACAGCACGTTCGCCACCGTATCCCACAGGCAGTGGGAATAACGGCCCAAGAGCCATGCGGTGTTCACGGACCGCAGCGCAGAGCTGGTGGAAGAGAAAATCTTCTTCCCAAACTGATCCAGCTTCTTGGATTCCCTATCCGGCGGGGCGGAAGGGAAGGCGGTTGGGGAAGCAGAGGCTTTGACAACCAAGCTCTCGGGGGTGGGATGTTGGGAGAGGAAAAGAGGGTCACCCGGAGCCGGGCGATGGCGTCGGGCCACGTTCCTATCCACAGGAGCCCCTGTGGTGGGCCTGGACCAAGTGCCCAAAAGAACATCCGAAAGGGCTTCATGAAAGGGCAGCAGCGGCTCCGCAGAAGTAGCTGCTGGCTGAAGCACCTCTGTCAGGAGGTTAGTCCTGACGGCCACAGTAGGGAGCTGGAGGTGTAGGGCCTCTGCCGCCTAACGCAACACCACTGCATAACTGGCTCCCTCCTCCGTAGCCACGGTAGGAGGAGACAGCATGCCAAGGTCTGGTGAGGTATCCAGACCACTGGCTTCCCCCAGTTCCTCAGCCCAGTCCTGTTCAGACTCGAAGGCTGAAGCGAGAGGGTCGTCCGACCCCTCCCAGTCCTCCCCTTGCTCCTCAGGCTGTTCAACATGCCGAAAATAAGGAGGTGGGACATGGGGATAGAAATCCCCAAATGGCGTCGCGAACGGCATCGACCGACGCCGCGTCCACTTCGGGGCTGAACCTGAGGTCGACGTCGTCCCGAGGAGCGGGCGGTGTCAGGATCGGTGCCGGTGGGGTCGACGTCGGTGGAGGCGTAACGAGGTCAACCGGCGTCGACCGGGATCCAGGCCTGGATCCAAGGGTGTCCTGCGGCGCCGGAGCCGACATCGATGAAACGCGAGGACACCCATGCGGGGCCCGAAGGCGCACCGGCGGGACCAGACGGCCCAAAGAGGCGAGCCATGGCCGACAGGAAATCCTGTATCTGGGCCGGAGTCGCCGCCGACCACGGGAAGGGGGGGTAGTCGGGCGGCGACTCCATGGACTCCGCCGGAGCCGCGGAGGTGGCACCACCCATACCCTCAGCCGCGTCGCGCGACCGGCGAGGGGAAGTCGGAGAACGATGACGTTTCTTTGACTTCTTGTGCTTCGTCTTACCTGACCCCGAGTGCAAAGACTTCGATCCCGACGATCGCCGATGGTGACTCCGCGCACGGTCCCTCGACCTCTCTCTGGACCGGGACCTGTCACGGCGCGGAGCACGACTTGGGGTGAAGAGACACACGCGGTGCGGGTCCGTCACCGACATCATCCGATGACAGTCCTCGCAGGATTTAAAACCGGGCATCCCTAACTGCACCAGGAGTCGATATCGACTCGAAAAAAGGTGAGAAAAAGATCTAAAAAAACTTAGTCAAAAAAGACTAGGGGTACCGCTCTCTCCGGATCTGCGCTTGCTGGCGCGGAAAAAGAAAGAACTGACGTCAGCGCGCGTGGGCGACGTCCAAGTAGCGCCCGCGACGTCATCTCGGCGACCACGACGCCAACGACGGACGCGGAGCCGCACGACACCCCTACCGATGCGCAGGGGTACTGCTGACGAAAACTTTCCGGATCCAGTCTGACGCCTGGGGATATTCTAAGGTAAGGAATCTATCACTATGTGTTTCTTTCAGATACTGTCTTCGCCCCAGCCCTACCAGCCTCACATTTTCGCTACTGGGTAATGTCGCTCTACTCAGGCGGGTACTTGTACTAACACTAGCGTCAGTTGCCTGGGCATGTTTCTGTGCCAGCCTGCTATTATACGCTCACTGATGACTAACGCACAGTATTTACTCGAGTGGGAGGCAGCAGCACCCCAGGTGTGGAGCAGGGTTTCTTAGCTGTAAATCTGTGTGAACGATGACCAGTGCGCGTGATCCAGGGGTGACTCATTATGTTCAGAGGGAGGCGGGAAGCGAGCTGGAATTCTGGAAGCGGCTCTGCCATTCCACCTCAGCCCTGCCCCAGCACGCCACCTTGCAATTTCAGTAGCGCACTCACATCTCCGCCGGTGCACCTTAAACATGGCCATGAACACACTATTCCCATGCTGTGAAGTACACACAGCCATGCCAATCCACCTCCTAATTCTGAGAACAGCCAGCTCAAACACCCTCGGCTATTCTGGACAAGAACATCACATAGCTCTGCCAGTGAGGTGCCGCCTGCCTGCTCCCCAGCATTCCTGCGATTCCAACCTCGGGGAAAGACGTCACGTGACTCTGCCAAAGTGTCTCAGCGCAGGAGCTGCAAAGTGCGAGGCAGGGCTCTGGGCAGGTGCCAGTGCAAGAACGGAAATATGACGTGAATGGTGTAGTCCAGTCGTACAGCTGTGGGGTTGACTCTGCTACTATTGTTAGTCTACTGGGCTTTGAATCATCGCTTTTCGGTTGGTACTAAGTGTTGTATTTCCGGTCTAACACACACCACACAACGCTTACAACCAAACATACACACGAAACAGTAACCCCACCCATACTATTGGCGACCCCACTCAAAAGAAACAGAAAACAGACACCGGTGTTTGACAGAATGCTTGAGACCAGGGCGCTGCAAAGCCTTCCTAATAGCAATATAGCGCTATTGAAAATACCGTTAACATAACATAGCGTATGCAGATGTGATTGAACACGGCATGCCAGGAGGAAGGTTGCACGGCTGTGTCTGTGGGTAACAGAGGAAAGGTTGGACAAGTTCTGCAGTGCTGGGGGCATTCTTACTACTACACACGAGGATGAAGGTGGCGCTGCTACAGCTGTGTGCGTGTGATGGGAGGCGGGAGAAGGGGGCACTACTGAACTGATGCACCCCAGAGAACGCCAGCTCTGAATGACTGCCCCTCCATCCCCCAGCCCCTCCTTCCCAAGCCCTTGTAATCGGTTCACACACACACTCTGTTTGAGCAGCGGCGGCAGAGTGCCGCGGGAAAGCGCCTCTGTGGCAGACTGACACGTTGGCGTTGGGTGGGAAGAAAACATCGGACGTGAGGAGGCACAAGCCGCAGCAGCATCTGTCAGCGAGCAGCAGTGGCACTGGCACGAAGGAGCGGCACTAGCAACAGGTTGCCAGTGAGCAGTCTTCGGCACCCCGCAGCAGCCTCGGCATAACTGTCGTCCGCAGAAGCAGCAGCAACAGGCTTTGAGTACACGACAGTGGTCCCCATCACCTACATCACCAGCAGCAGGTCAGGCTGCGAGAGCTGTGAGTGTCAGTCAGCATTGGCAGGAGGTTGGTGTGAGTGTGCGGGTTGTGGTACCAAGCAACATCACGTTGCTATAGCGAGGAGCTCGCGCTGCTGATGGAGCGGGTCTGTGTCGGGCCGGTAGGGAGAGGAGTCTTTGTGCAGGGGAAGGCGGCAGAACCCCCCAGCCCACTGAGCTGCGCCTTCGCACTGATTGCCCTTAATATTCACTCGCCCCTCCCCCCCCCAAATATATGTCTCCTCTTACGGGTTCTCCTTAAATATCTTCTCCCGCTGAGTATCGTGAGATATATCTTAATGCTCGGCTGTCCCACTCACAAGTTACCTTGACATGTCGTGGGAATGAATACCCTTAAATGCCCCCACATTGGTCATTCTCAAACATACCTCACACTTTGATGCACAGATGTCCCCTGACACTGGCTCTCCTCATATGTGCCCCCTTGGTTCTTCTCAGATACCCCTCTTACCGATCTCCCTCAACTGTTGCTGTCATTGGTCTGCTTGTCTTCAGATGTCTCACACACTGATCATTACCAGATGTTTATCGTATTGGTTATTCTCTTATTACCTCACTGCATTTTTCCTCAGGTGGTCACTCATAATTCTCAGATGCACGCCCCCTCACACTGGTAATCTCAAGTTATCTCTTGTCCTAGGAAACCAGCAATATTCCCTGTCACTGGTTATTTTAAGATGTCTCTTTGTGCTACTTATCCTGAGAGAGTAGCTTGTTTGGTTATTCTGAGCCGTCTCCAACCCTGGTTTATCATAGTTGTCCCCCACTAATTGTTTATGTCTCCTTGCTCTGGTTATCCTGAGATTGCCTTCTCGTGCTGGTTCCACTGAGATGTTTTCTCACACCTCTTATTCTGCATTGCCCATCACATTGTCCATTGAACATGTCCCCAGCCTAGCTTATCAGAAAAATGTCCACTTGCACTGTTTTTCCCAGCCATGTCCTCACATTGGCTATCCCAGAGATATCCCTTAGTTCAGTCACCCCATATCTGTCCTCCCCCTTGTTATTTTAGAGATGTTTCCTTACATTTGTTATCTCAGAGACATTCCCCCAAAACTCCTCTGACCCTTCACCGTTTCCCATGGCATCAGTGAACACCAGATAGCTTCTGAAACCCATCTTGTACCGACTCAAATATCAAGCTTGTTTAGTACATGAAGTGTGGTATAGAATTTGAACAAGTGAAGTGAAAGTAGGCACGCCAGGCATTATATTTATTGGTAGTGCTTCACAATACATTTCAGAAAGCGCCCTCTTGGGTGATATAACTTCCCCAGTAAACATCTCACAGAGTATGTTGTGCTGTAGCAGAAGAATATTCCCGATTTTCACCAACCAGTTTGTCTTTTGAGGGGTGGCTGGGTAATGTAAGTTCCGGTATTGCCTTAATTGTGTATGTCACTTACTGCAAATAAGAGGCTCACAACGAGCAACCCTACTATATATAGAGACCATCACCACTCTTCAAAATCTTCTCATCTATTGGAATCAGTGGGTGCAAACATGATCAACCTACACGACATATAGAACTACCCATAAACTTATTTTAAATTTACTGACCTGTGCTGCACACATGCATTTTATAGAAATAGGTTATTCTGTAGAGTCTCCAATTCTTTTAAAATCTCACTTTGCATGTCTTCTTTACATTGTCGCCACAGGTGCTGACTCCACTCATACTTTAATCATTGTTAGACTGTCCTTTTTCAGTGTCTATTTTTGTGGATTCCAGTGGTGTTTTTCTCAGTTTTTTCAAACCTTTTGAAGTCACTGCTTATCAGTATTTATTCAAAAGTCTAACCCCCAAAATAGACAAAAACTATGTTTTTACAGTATTTACAAAAATGTTTTATTCTTTTTTTTTTTTTGCAGGGAATGTGTTACAAAGCACATGTTGAATTTATAAGAGAAGTAATGCAGGGTATGTAGTGTCTTCTGGTTGGCAGCATGTCGAATGGACTTATGTTAGACTTTTTTAGGCATAGAAAGTCTGTGCATTTCACTCTCACTCACTACCTCTCACAATCACTGTATCAGGACTCTGTCTGGTTTGAAGGACTATTAAGGGATTAAAAAATGGAAGAAAGCTATATTCAAATGTTTTTAATACATAAATTAATGGACACAATTGGGGGTCATTCACCTACTACTTATTAATATAATAAAATTCTAGAGGTGGTCAGCCCTGTCCACAGCATGGTACATTTTGAAACCTTTAACTGAATTACACTAGCTTAATGTGTTTTAAGCATGCTTGCCACTGATTTGTTTGCTCTCATTTTCGGACTACATTAAGACAGTGTTGCTGTTGTGTGGACATTCACAGCTTTCAATTGTCACCATAGTAATGTCTCCCTTTAAGTCAATCCTGGCCTTTTAACAGACATCACACTGAATGCTGTGACTTTTATTTTTGCGATTAACATGGTAACTATGGACTCAAAAATCCTAGCAGTAAGTGCAGTTGGGTAAAATCAGGATTAGCTGAAGGTATTGCACATAATAATCGCCTTAAAGCTATGAATTTTGTTGTTACACAGAAGGTGTTGTATCATGTTTTCACCACTTTCCATGTGGATGGTGACAGCACTGTTTTCACAGGTACCTGTCACTTCACCTTGCATTGAATGTTTAATCTGAGAGTAAGCCTGTGCATTTGATGGTGGTATGTGAGCTTACCAGGCTTGGTTGAGACTGAGGCAGCTTCTGCCCTTTTGAGGCAGCACTACATGAAATGAATTAATTAACCCCTTAGCTGCTGAGGATTTGCTACCCCCAGTGCTGAGCACTTATTTTTAATGTTTGGGGCACTTTGGTCTTCATAATTTTTTTCAACAAAAGGTATTCGGGCCAATTTTCCATCTTTGTGGATTCCCCTGGAGGGTAAAGAGTAAATAGCCAAAACTTAGCAAATTGAAAGAAATGGGGAAAAAGCAATGTGCATTTAAGCATACTTTTCCCAAAAATGGCTTCACAATTTTCAGGGACAAGCAGAGAAGTAAAAGAAAACAATATATTTACCACAGTTGTTGCATTTTCTAACTGGTAGTCCATTTTCCCTAATTTCTGTGGTTTCAACCTATCTACAGTTTATGGTGAATTTGTGTGGGTCACTAGGTTTCAGAAATGCCCAGGTTTTGCAGGGTTCCCTGGTTGCCAGCTGATCCAGAGTTTGAATAGTGAGGCCGTTCACCATGACAATTAAGAATAAATTGGAATTTACCTCATCTGCCAAAACTCAGCCAAGAAACTTGGCCTCCTCTCTTGCCCGGCCCAACCCATATTGTTTTCCTAAAATAAATAAATAAATGTGTATATGTGTGTATGTACACACACACACACACACACACACAAGTGGCAGTCACCACTGTGTATTTATATACCTGCATAGTTAGGACCTAGTTACCGTAGGGAGAGTGTTTTTTGGTTTGCTAATAACTGTCGCAGTTTAACAAATCTTCATAAAACTTGCCCCAAAAAAGTTCATCCACCTCAGCTCCTTTCTTGAAAGTTTGAGGGTGATCTGCCAAGCAGGAGCAGAGAAAAAAGAGAGGGGCCCAAAAAGCTATTTCCATATGCAATTATCTATAGGAAAATTGAACAGAGATACTGCAAAAACGGCTGAACGAAATTACACCAAATTTGGCAGAAGGATAGATCTTGGTTCAGAAAGTGTGTATTTTGTGTAAATCCATTCAGTAGTTTTTGAGAAATTAAGGTTCAAATACTTTATTGATCCGGACACTTGGGTTTGCGGAAGACTAGCAAGAGTCATGCGATCAAGCAAATAAAAAAAGAACGATTTGATTACCTGAGTGGGCTTATTGGCCCCCCCCCCCCCCATCAGCTGCCTCACTCCCGCAGGAGCCGAAAGCTCCTGTGAACTCCCCGAGGATCTCACATTCTGATTGGCTTGCTGCCACATGAATAGCAATGGTGCAGCTGCATTTTCAGGACATGTGGGACTCTGTGCCCATATCCTGAAAATTAAAAACAAGTAAGATATAAAGGGGTAAGGCAGGTATCCTGACCCCAGGACCATGGGGGGGGTCACAGAGAGACCCCATTGGGGCCAAATTTAAACAAGCATTTGCAATGCAATAGGTCTCGCATTTACGCGAGTTTACGCTATTGGCATTGTAAATGACAATGCCTTTTATTTATGTTTTAAAAACGAAAACAAAACTAAAATGCATTGCCATTTGTAATGTCAATAGCTCAAACTCGCGTAAATGCGAGACCTATTGCATTGCAAATGCTTGTTATAGGGAGACGTGTGGGAACATAGAATAGTAGAAAAATAGTTTTTACCAATTGGATTTCTCTGCATTTGTGGCTTTTAATCAGGGGCGTAACACAAGCCGATGCAGGGGCGCCCCCACACCTTCAAGAAGCCCCGAACCCTTCACAGGGGCTCCATTCAGCCCAAGGTCAATACATTTCTGAGAGATATGGGAGACCCAGGGCCCCTCATCACATTCTGTAGGGGCGGGGGCATCATTCTGCATTACACCGCTGCAACTGTAAACCAGTGTGCAAGAAAGTAGACATTTTCCAAAATGTCCTTTGAAACACGATAGTATGGGTAACCACAAATTCAGAGGTGTACAAATAACCACTGTTCCTAAACTACGTAACTCGTGTACATTTCAGAAATACATAGGTTTCCTTCATAGCCAGTTTTCATTCATTATATTTTAAGATATGAATTGATATAAAGTCCGTACACAATGAAAAATCATTACAGGACGCAGCTCAGTTGTTGGCTCTGAGTATCGCACACTCCAGTCCATGGGGTATTCAGAATTTCGTCTACAGTTCAGAAATGTATAGCTTTCCCAGAAGACCCATGGGTGTTACACCTGTTTACATCAAGAACTGCAAGTAGGCTGAAACCACAAAAATTTGGACAATGCATTCACTCTTAGAAAAATGAAAGAACAGTGGTAAAAAAAAATTTTTTTTTAATACAACATCGCTGGTTTGTGAAAGCTGAGAGGATGGTGAGCCTTGCACTGCAGACCTTTCGTTGATGCCATTTTTTTAAACAAAAAAATACGCTTTCTTGCACACTAATTCTTTCCCCATTTCCCCTCCTCCGCATAAAACCACAAAATGTAGCTACATCATGGCTATTTTCTTGGTTCCCTCCAGGGGAATCTACAAACCCTAGGAACCTTTACATTCCCCCTGATGTTGGAAAAAATGCAAATTTGGCTTGGATACCTTTCATGGAAGAACAGTCCGGGGTGGAAGCCCCAGCAGTCAAGTGGTTACAAATATTTCACTGCCTGTTTATGCCATATGCGTAAGACCTAAGCAAAGGGGTAAAACTGGTTAAGTGAGATAAAATCTTTCTACATAAAAATGCCTGTAGAAAATATAAATATGCGTTGGGGTTCAGGAACAGGAAGGTACTGAGAGGCAGACCAGTGTGCCGCAGCTTTATGAACCGAGTTTACCTTCATACCGTTTTCAGAGCTGCAGACGCCTATTCATCTGCAGACTAAATAAGTCTAGGTAGGGCTGACTGAAGTCGAAAAAGAAGGTGGTTAACTCCCAGATCTCTGAAGGCCATTTCCATCTCTCTCAGCTCTAGATCTAAAGTCAATGTTTCATGATGAAGGGTAACATAGCCAGGAGTGCAGAGATGCCAAATGATTTTTCTCGCAGTGTGCGGTAAAGGCATGTGCCAAAATTGGCTGATCCCATGGCAGGTTTGCAAGAATGTCCTCCTAGTCCGATTGAGTAATGCTGAGTATTACAGATTTGACACTGAATTCAGGATTGCGTTTTTGGAAACACGGCACTGCTGAGCTTAAGGCCCCAGAACCAGAAACTGTCTATGCAGTGTTCAGACATTCAGGAATGGCCCATCTTTCCCACCTGCGAGTAGCCCACAATAGTACAAATGGCTCTTCAAATTCAACATTAGGATGCTGAAACATCTGTGCCCCAAGAGGGCACCGCTTTGTGAGCTGTTTGGGACAATTCTTTCCATATGGTGTGACCTTAGCAGCATACTGTGGTTTTAATATACAATGATGGGCTTCAGTGGTTTCTTGTGTTCTGAGTTTGCGTCATGTATTTTAAGACACGCTTTAATGGAGAAATTAATGAAGGTGAACAATGAAAAAACATAACTTAGTATGCAACATTCTTAAATTCTTAACATGATTATTATTTTTAAGTACAAAAAGAAATTGTGTTTGCTGTTACTTGGCATCAGCAAGAACATATAAGTTCCAGGACATTCTCACAACATGGGCCTGGAAAAACTTACATATCCATTCTCGGATTGGGCCAAACCCTTCGACTTCACTTGTGAGGAATCTTTCCTTGAACTATTGCCATACAGGCTCAAAATGATACTCAAGTTATCTGTCCTCCAAAATCCTATTTACCAGAAACAATTTATAGTCACAATGTAAGCCTTCGCCTTCTCCCTCCTACACAGTGGCAACACCCTACTCGTTGATAGTCCCCCTGTAGGGTGCTCCATATGCCACAGTTCACCTTTTCGAAGAGTTAATTTTCACCCTGAAAGAGCTACATTGGCCATAAGCATTGACCAGTATTGCCTCGAAGATCTGTGGCAGCACGTGTGAGGGTGTAACACCCTACAATACACTGTATTAAGCAGAAAACATAGGTGGATCCTGAGAGTTTCTACATTCTTGTTAAGTACTTTCTTGTTTACCTTAATCTAATCACACTGATCACTAATGAGTAACATAATAAACAAAACCTTCAGTTATATACAAATGTTTTAGATTGTGGCGCCATTGGTTAAATGAATTTTTTTTCTATTGCTGGTATAAAGCCCCTCTTCCCGAGACGAAATGATTCCTTGTGGCTGTAATATAATGATGCACAACATTAACAAGAGAATTATACTAAGAGACGTGTATACAAAATCAGCTCTATTAAAGAAACTTCGCCAAGTTGAGTTTTTTTCCTTCTTCTCCACCAGCCTCCAATTGCCTCACACTACAAGATAGTTTCTCACATTCCCTAATGTGTGCTCAGCCACCTTTCTAGCTTATATACAATGCACACCTACACATGCACACACACACACACACGCACGCACACACAGATGCCCTTAAGATCCCCCACATTGGCAAGTCCGTCACCACAAATAGCAAACATTTGCTTTCTTTATCTCTTACAGCCCACAAGGAGGAGCAGATGGCTAAAGGCAGGCAGCAGCTGATGATCCAGGCGCTAGCGAAAGGTACCAGGTGATGAGGTCATCACAGTCACGACCATATGAGTTAGTTCACTGGTACCCATCGATCACTAAAGATGTGTGGACCCCTTCTAGCTTTCGACTAAAGTTTCTGCTCTTCTTGGCAAGGAAATGAGCAGTTCAGGGAGGAGGAGTAGATCTACTAAGAGAATCACTTCATTTGATAAACAATTCAGTCAAAAAAACTCCAGAAATATTTATCTTTTTCGTTCTGTTTACCATAAGAGCTACTGAACATCAAACAGAGTCCAGACAAGCCCCTCTTAAGTACGTATGGGCTACATGGCTTTTAAAAACAGAGAAATGAAAGCATGTTTATATACTTCCTTGCATTCTGGCAACACAAACCAACTACAGTAAGCATGTGAAGAGTAAAAGATCAACATGGAAACTCATCTCGGCAGATGGACTTCATCATTTCAAGCAGTGGCTTTGGCATACAGAAGTTCATCAAAAACAAGTAGCGAAGTCTGCCAGCGTGTGAGCTTGCAAAGGCTGACACAATATGTGACTGCATTTCCACAAAATATAGGTATCTAATGAAATTCTTAATAGTTTCTCACATTACCCAGTAAATAATTTACTTCTATACTATGGATGTTCTACTTACTAGATTTGCACTTTGAGTATGTGAGCAAGAAATCAAGAACGGGATTATGCTTATGTCACATTTAGGATAATTTATTGCCCCCAAAAAATATTTAGAACATTTGGAAATTGCATATTAAATACTGCTATTCTTGTGCAGAATTGTAGTCCTTAACGTTTTGGACTAGGAAAACCAGAATTCTTCCAACAGGAGATACCTTGGAAACAAAACGTGAAACTTCATATGAAACCAGACTACAATTGCGAGTCAGTCAGTTTTCCCTGTCTGGCCCTTAAAATTCCACTGAAGTCACGTAGGAGGTGGTTTAGGGCAGCCATTGGGAAAAGGGATGGAAAACAGTAGGTATGTGTCACCATAAGTCTATGCACTTAATGTTCACCATCTTGAATCTATACCATTGTAGTAACTGCACATGGGATGTTTCCACTGGCAGCAAGAATGTGTGCCCGATTTGTGGTTTTAGGTTGGGCCTGGGACTTGCTATTTCCGACCAAGTTAGCACACCTTCTCTCAGCCCTATGAGGCATCCCCCCATTGTAGCAGCCCTGATCAATGTTCGGTCCCTTAGGAAACACTACACGGAGGTTTTTGATCTCCTTGACGACGGTTCTCTAGACCTGTTGCTCATTACGGAGTCCTGGCTTGACTCTATGTCAGACCCCGTCGTTACCCTTGCAACACCTGAGAGATATAAGATTGTCAGAGCCGAACGCCCAGAAGGAAGGGGGAGCAGTTTGGCCATTTTTTATAAGAACAAGTGGGATTTACGCAGGGGGGATGTGACCTTATGGGGAGGCTGCGAGGCCCTTGATTTCAGTATTCGTTTTTCGGAACATTTTACTTTGGGAGGCTCTTTGCTCTATAGGCCCCCTGGTCTGGTGAGATCTTTCATACAGGCCTGTGGGGATGCTATAGCTCCCAGGGCGCTGAGATTTTCCCGCTACATTGTATTAGGGGATTTCAATATTCATCTTGACCAGGCTGAGGCTAAGGACGCGTGTGATTTCCTGGATATTCTTCATCTGGCCCAACTGGACCAGCAGGTTAGTCTCCCTACCAATCAGGCGGGCCATATACTGGACCCTATTTGTTCCAACTTCCCCATCTCGATCAGAGACCCATGCCCGGTTTCCTGGTCTGACCACTTCGTGACATACTTTTCATGGGATGTGATGAATGCTGAGCCCTTGGCACATTCATTTTGCAAACCGGCCTTTGGTAGAATCGCCCCTGGTGTGTTCAATCAAGTCTTGGAAACCTCTAGACCTATCCTCCCGGGTGACCTTGAGGATCGACTTGATGGCTTTACCAGCTGGGTTTCTAATGCAGTTGACATACTCACCCCGCAGTGCTCTCCTGGGTTGTCTAGGGAATCTCCTTCTAAACCCTGGTTCAGCCCTGAACTTAAAGCACTCAAACATGAATGTAAGATACTTGAGCGAGCGTGGCATCGCAGTGATTACTGCCCCGCAGCCAAGCTGAAGCTCAGAATCAAACAGAAGGTTTACTATTGGGCCATAACTTCCGCCAAAAGGCAATTCTACTCAAACCGTATTGACTCTGCTAAAAACAATGCTAAAGAAATCTTTGCGATTGTTCAGAGCTTTACGTTTCCTTTGGCTCAAGCTAGCGTGTCATCCAACTCAGTCACCTGGTGCAATACCCTTTCGAATTTCTTCTTGGATAAGATCCGCACTATTCAGGCGGCCCTCTCATCCGGTTTCAATGGGACTGAAGCAACTGGTCTGTCTTCACCTACCGGCGCTGAACATCGATTGGATGCTTTTAAGCCGGTGGACTTGCCTGACTCTCTCAAAATTCTTAAGAGTTTAAAATCTGGCTCACCCTCTGATCCTTGCCCTGCTAGACTGCTAGCAGCAGCAGCAGAGACGATTAATGTAGAGGTGAACAGTATTATCAACTTGTCTCTCCAGACAGCCAGTGTCCCAGTAGCCTGGAAGCAGGCCAGGATTTTGCCACTTCTAAAAAAAAAAAACATCACTACACACTCTCAATCCGGGGAACTACCGGCCCATTTCTCTTCTGCCTGGCCAAGGTGTGCGAGAAGGTCGTCAACAAACAACTCTGGGCGTTCGTTGAGAGGGAGGGTATTCTGCATCCAGCACAGTCTGGGTTCCGGGCTGCCCACAGCACAGAATCGGTCCTGGTGGAGGTCGTAGAGGCCATTCGGGAGTGTCTGGACGCCGGGGGGAGGGCAGCATTAATTTTGCTTGACCTCTCGGCGGCCTTCGACACGGTCCCGCATTCTCTTCTCCTCTCGCGACTTACCAGGATCGGTGTGTCGGGTACTGCCTGGAACTGGCTTAAATCCTTCTTAGAAGGGCGGGCCCAGCAGATTTGGATTCCTCCATCCTCCTCCTCTCTACAGTCTGTGACCACGGGAGTCCCCCAGGGGTCTTCCCTTAGTCCCGTTCTCTTTAACATTTATATGACACCTTTAGTCTATCTGGCCGAGAGCTTGGGGGCCAAGGTGATGGCTTATGCCGATGACACCCAGCTGCTATTTACGTGGGATGATAGTGATGAGTCAGTTTTCTCGGTTCATCACTGTCTCTCATCTATTTTTAAATGGTTAGCGGCTGCGCAATTAAAATGTAATGAGGAGAAGTCAGAGATTCTCCTTTACGGAAGATTTCCTCCCAACGTTCGGGAATCTCTTTGGCCTCCTGAGTTTCCCTTGCCCACCTCGGCTGGGAAGCCGGCCAAGAACTTGGGGGTGTGGTTCGACGAGAGCCTCTCTTTCTCAAACCATATCAAGAAGTTGGCCAGCAACTGTTTTGGTCTTCTTAAGACTCTGCGGAAGTTTTTTCCTCTCCTTCCCCAGGCAGCGAGAGAAACGGTCACCTGTGCACTTATTCTGTCCTGGCTAGATTATGCCAATGCTCTTTACACGGGCATCCCGGGATACTTGCTGAAAAAGCTCCAGGTGGTCCAAAATGCGGCAGCCAGACTTCTTTTGGGCATCTCTGCCAGGAACAGCGTGCGACATCACCTGCGATCTTTGCATTGGCTCCCCGTGGCGGAACGGGTGAAGTTCAAATCACTGGTTTTGGCCCACCGAGCTCTGCACGGCCTTGGGCCCATCCTATCTACAAAAATGGTTCTCTTTTTATGTTCCATCTAGACAGCTGCGCCTTTCGTCCCTTCGCCTTGCTCAGGTTCCCCGATTCAAATACCAGAGGCTAGGAGGCAGTTTGTTGGCTAGGAAGGCCGCTGTTACCTGGAACGCTCTGCCCCTTGCCCTACGTAACATTCAAGACCCAGCAGTATTCAAGAAAAACCTGAAAACACATCTTTTCGCATAAACAGACACCCTCACCCTTTTTTTTTAGGCTTTGCGCCAGGACACTTGTGAGTATCCGTGCGCGTTACAAATTAAAATAACATAACATAACATGTCAAGGACAAGAAGACAAAATGTAATTGTTAGTATTCACAGAACCCCTAAAGTTGATCTGTTCCCATGCTTACCTATAGTGGAGATCGGATTCCGCAGTCTACGGGGAACCGAATGGAGGTTGTATATGTAACTAAGTGTCTACAGGCCTGAAATAATCACTTGGATAATGGCAGTGATATGAAGGAAGACATCGTCTTTTTCATAGTGGCCTTTGCCTGTTTGTGAGTGTGCTAAAGTTGTGTCTTCACATTGATTCTGCATTTTTATGCTTCTCTCTATTGTTCACACTGAAAAATCAGTTAACTTTCTGAATGTTCACTGCACATGTATAGTCTCTGGAACACTATAAAAGAAGTTGTCTTCCGCATTTTTGTGGTTTACAACCGTTTCTCCTTGACACAGCTTAGCAGTTCTTAGTTCTTTTCATGGCATTCGGCTTGAGTTACTCATCAACTCAAAATTCTGGATGACGTCTCAAGCTTTCACTTCTGTATGAACATTTTCTTGGGCAATTCCAGTCATGTTTTCTAATTCCTTTTTTTTGGTTTCTTCTTGAGTCTTTCCTTCACTTCAACTTCCTGCAATTTACCATCCAGCAATTTTCGTCTTGATTATCCTCAGGAGAACTGGAGCTACTTGCTCTTTGGCTCCTAAACATCTTGGACATCTTTCTTGAGTCTTATCATCGCATGGGCTACTTCTAGTTCCTACTGGGAGGTATTCTTCAAATTCGTAGTGAAGGTTGCTACTTCACATCAGTCTTTGACCCTGACATTCCAAAAGAGTGTAGGATCAAGGATATAATGCTCACTCAACAAAGATGTATGCTTACATAACAAGGAAAGAAAATAAACAATGGAGGACGCAGGATGCAGAATGCCAAAAGCTACAACTGTTATAACTAAGAGCACATTCCTCACACAATTAGAGGAAGCTGCTGTAAAGTTAAAGGTGCTTCACCAAAGAGTTCCAAGCATACTCCACAGCAGGAAGCAATGCCACTACAGTGAAACACACTAGTGAACTATGCATTTTTCAAGGCATGCATCTATAAGTAAAGAAAGGAACGTTCCATGAGCATCTTCTTGCTGCAACTAGATTGACAGTAATAACCCCAAGACTTGGAGAATATAGTTGATAGGGGAGGTGGAAGTGAATTGGTCAGTGATTTAGCAAAGTCAAAGTAGAGGCTTGGAAGAAGGAATACAATTCAGTAGCTTAAGAGATGGATGGCATGTGAACATTGGAGGGATGGGAAAGAATGATAACATGGGAAACAAAGGGATCGGGAAGGAAAAAGGATGAAATGGGGAAGCAATCAAGTAAACAGTAAGGAAGGCAAACAGAAGAACAAAAAGGATAAGGAAAGAAGGAAGAAAAGGAAAAATGCGGATATGACTGGAAGAAATGTTGGAATAAAAGGAGAAAGAAAGAAAAAGGAAAGCAAAAAGGAATTTAAGAAGGAAAGAAGATAGCAATTCTATGTCAGGACTGTAGGCGAGGATTATGCCTTCATTTCTCCACTTTATTCAAACAGCAGCCAAGTAAAATATATAACCAACTACTTTTCCCATGAAACATCGGGGAAAAAACGTAGTTCAAACAACCAATGGGCTCCACATTGTCCACCAATCAGCACATAGGCAGTCCCATATAGTCCTTTGTCCTGGTCTCCTAATCCTCTTTCTTCGCTGCTGCAGCCAAAGATAAGTGCTCCTTTGTGTTTCCCTCTTCTCTTTGAGGAATATTTTCAGTGTATTGTGCTGGTTTCAGTATTTTTTTGCTAGCGATTATTCTTGTTGCTGTATTCCGTCTCCGCGGTTCGCGGTGTGACGTTTGATTTTATTATGTGGCGCATCGGTTTTACCGACATTGTGTGAGTTTATTTTGACCCGTTGTGATCGTTGATCCACGGGTGTGTTAAGGCGCGAGAGCGGTTTTTCTTTTCTTCGCTCTTACGTGCCGTGCTTGGAGCGCAGTTGGCCTCCCGCCCGTAGAGGGCGCGTGAGGTGCAGCGGGAGCGGCGCGCACTTCGAATTCCTGTCAGAGGAATTTCCGGAGTTTGCGCGCTTCCCGCTGCTAGTCGACCGGGGAGAGTTACGCCCGCTGGGTCTGTATTTACACGCCGGTTGTGAGGCAAGGCTATTTCCACGCTCTGCTGGCGAGCAGAGTCTGTATTATTATTTTGCTGACGCCTCTCCTGAGGTCTGTGTTCACCGTTGGTGGCTCCTTGTCTGGGACACGTCCCCCGGCGACATTCAACTGCTATATCTATATATATCCTTTTGGCTCCAGGCTGTGTCCCAGGGCTTAACCCCTAAAGAACTTTGCGATCCCATCGCTTGTTTTCTCTGGACTGACACTCAGTCCCCCTTATTACAGCCTCTTGTTAAAGGGCTTTCAGTCTGTCAACCAGTCTTTACAGTGGTTGCTTGTGCTCCATTTTTTGCCCCTTGGTGTCTATTGAGAGTTACAGTAAAATGGAGTATGATGATGAATCCCAGGGTATGGCAGACCCTATGGCAGATCTCCCATGGGGTGATGATTTCTATGACGCAGTAGATGCGTCTATATATAAAGAGGTGGAGGAGGCGATGAATCCTCTGGAGGAAAGACTTTCCCGCCAAATTGACCAGGCGTTTGAGAAATGGGCCCCTTCCGCACCGGTGGCGCCTGTCCCTATCCCGGGAGCCGGGGATTCTGCGGGGCCCCCTGCGAAGCGTACTCGCGAAGCAGGGGTGGATATGGATGCTTTTGACAGGTTACGCCAGGCTTTTATGGCCACACAACCCGCTTTACCACCGGGGAATGGGGGTTCAGTCCCTGTCACTCTTCCCTCTACCTCCACGGGTTTGGGGGGTCCTGACGCGGTTCCTGGCCCGTCTGGTTCTGATGGTTCTGTACATCCTTCCGTCCCAGCCACTGATGTGTCTGATATGCTAGATCCAGCTGATATAATTCATCCCCGTTCTTCTGACTGGGCTCCAGCTGAGAAGGTCGCCTGTTATGTGGCAAACCGCATTCGTAGGCCTCTTGAGAAAGAGGCGCGGAATTGCTTACGTGCAGAGTGCCCTCGTCCTTCCCTAGAGGGGAAAGTGGCCTTAACACCAGAGATTGATCCTCGTATGGCCACTTTCTTGCAAAAGTTTATGAAGGATCCCAAGAAAGACATAGACCGCTCATGGCGCGCATGCCAAGATAAACTTTTGGATGCCCTGGGGCCTCTAACGAAAATTCTTGATATGGCTGAAGAAGCCAAAGTTTCTGGTGCTCTTATTTCCCCCGAGACCCTTTCTGGGTGGGCTCAACGGGCCATAATTTTCTTGGGCAATGCAAACTGTGCCCTGTCAACCGAGAGACGCCGATCTCTCCTTATTAAGGTGGACCCAAAATTGGGGGATTTAGTGGATTCTGAAGCGGGGGCAGTAGCTCAGGGTGGCCTTTTCGGAGAGCCATTTGTAAAAGAGCTGGGAAAGTTTGTAAATACTTTCACATCGTTGGACAAGGCCCAGACGACGATCAAAAGGGTGTCCCCACGGGTTTTCCGCGGGGCCGGTCTGGCAGGGGTCGCTCGTCCGGCCGTGGTACCAACCAATACCAACAAAAGGGACAAGGCCCCCGCCAGTACCAGGACCAAGCAAGGTTCGGCAACTTCTACCCAACGAGAGGACGTCGTGGCAAGGGTAGAGGATACAGAGGAGCGAATTCATCCGCAAGCCCCGGTGAGTGTTCTCCCTTCTTCCCAGTTAAAGTTAGGGGGGCGGCTGGCGAGTTTTTTCCCCGCGTGGGTCTCCCTCACAAGCGACGCTTGGGTTTTGCAGACTGTTCAGGGCTTTCACTTGGAGTTTTTCGGGGTTCCTACCCAAAGGTTGCGTCCTCGCCCGCTCTGTTTTTCTCAGCAAGATGCCGCACTAGTGGACCAAGAGGTACACTCTCTCCTCGCCAAAGGTGCTATTCAACCCACCTGTCTTCACCCAGAGGGTTTTGTCAGCAATATCTTTCTTGTCGAGAAGGTCGATGGGGGTCAGCGACTGGTGATAAACCTGAGCGAGTTCAACGACTGGGTGGTTTACCACCACTTCAAAATGGAAGGGATTCACCTTTTCAGGGATGTTCTGCGTCCGTTGGATTGGATGGTCCGTTTGGACCTCAAGGATGCCTACCTGGTGGTCCCAATTTTCCCTCCCCATCGGAGGTTCCTTCAGTTCATCTGGAAGAGTCAGACTTACGAGTTTGCCTCTCTTCCGTTCGGTCTTTCATCAGCCCCGTGGTGCTTTACCAAGGTGCTCAAACCGGTGGTGGAGCATTTGAGGACTCGCGGAATTCGTCTCATGGTGTATTTAGACGACCTGCTCCTGATGGATGCTTGCCCCCAAAGGCTTCTCTCTCACCTTCACTTGGCAGTAAATCTTTTACAAAGTCTGGGCTTTATCATAAACGAGAGAAAGTCCCTATTGACCCCTTCTCAGTCAGTCACCTTCTTGGGCTTCGTGATAGACTCAACTTCGTCTACCCTGAGTCTTCCGTCCCGCAAAGTAACAAAGATTCGTCACAAATTGAGACTCTTGCCAGACCGCTGATAATGCTCAGACAAATAGCTTGTGTAGTGGGCCTTATCTCGTCATCCATTCAGGCCATTTTTCCGGGCCCCTTGCATTACCGGGACCTTCAACGTCTGAAAGCTTACCATCTTCGCAAGGGTTGTCCGTATTCTCACAAAGTATCTCTGTCCGAGGAGGCTCGAGAGGAGCTCCGTTGGTGGCTCTGTCACATGGAGGCCTGGAATGGTCGAGCAATTTTCGGTTCAGCTCCAGACTTAGTTATAGAGTCCGACGCCAGCAGAAAAGGCTGGGGGGCCAGATGCGGCGCTGTTTCCACAGGAGGCTTGTGGTCACCAGAAGAGCAACGTTTACACAAATTGCTTAGAACTACTGGCGGGTTCTTTCGCAGTACGTTGTTGGACAAAGGACACGATACAATCGTGTGTCGTATTGAAGATGGCAAAACCAAAGGGGATGATGGACGGAGTGTTGAACATTGCAAGCACTCACCCCCAGTCAACTGATCTGGGTTTAATCCATCATCATCCCCTTTGGTTTTGCTAAGTTCGCCCTAAGTTGGCAGGGTATGCCCAGACGTGGGTCCCTTGCTCACTTTGCCACTGGATTCAAGATAGCCTGGCTGATGAGGGTTATGAACCCGAAACCGGTCCCAGGATGCTCGTTTCCGGTCCAGGGAAGACATGGCTTGGCAGTTCGGGCTGGACTGTTCCCATGAGGCACAGGGTCAGACTGATTTGCATATGGCCATGTCTGAACTGGGGTGGCGGAGTGAGCTAAAGAATGATGATGGATTAAACCCAGATCAGTTGACTGGGGGTGAGTGCTTGCAATGTTCAACACTCCGTCCATCATCCCCTTTGGTTTTGCTAAGTTCGCCCTAAGTTGGCAGGGTATGCCCAGACGTGGGTCCCTTGCTCACTTTGCCACTGGATTCAAGATAGCCTGGCTGATGAGGGTTATGAACCCGAAACCGGTCCCAGGATGCTTGTTTCCGGTCCAGGGAAGACATGGCTTGGCAGTTCGGGCTGGACTGTTCCCATGAGGCACAGGGTCAGACTGATTTGCATATGGCCATGTCTGAACTGGGGTGGCGGAGTGAGCTAAAGAATGATGATGGATTAAACCCAGATCAGTTGACTGGGGGTGAGTGCTTGCAATGTTCAACACTCCGTCCATCATCCCCTTTGGTTTAGCTATTGAAGATGGACAATGTCTCCGCGGTCCGTTACATCAATCATTTAGGGGGCACTTAATCACGGATCTCGCGGACCTCGCGGCGGCGTTTTGGCAATATTGCCTGGACCATCAGGTCTCGGTCACGGCGGAATATCTTCCGGGACGCGAGAATCAGGAGGCGGACTTTCAATCCCGCAACCTCAGGGATTTCAGTCTTTGGAAGCTGGACCCGGAAGTTTTTGCAACCCTGAACTCTTGGTGGGGTCCTTTTTCCATAGATCTTTTTGCTTCCAGGCTGGACCATCAGCTCCCTCGCCTCTTCAGTTGGAGGCCGGAGCCAGTGGCGTTAGCCACAGATGTGTTTCTCCAGAATTGGAGCCAAGAGAAGGGGTACGCGTTTCCCCCTTTTGCGATGATCACAAGAGTGACTGCCCAGATCCGGAGACAAGTGGCGGAGGTGGTGCTTATCACCCCCCTCTGGAGGTCTCAAGTTTGGTTTCCAGTTCTTCTGGAACGTTCCTGGGATTCTCCAATCCTACTCCCCCAGTTTCCGACTCTTCTCAGGAGCCTGGACCAGGTTCCTCATCCTCTTCTTCAGGAGAACTCGTTGTGGCTCATGGTGTGGCGGATTACCGGAAACGCTGGGAAGTCCCAGGACTTTCGGAGGCGGCTGAAGCCCTCATGGCCAAAGCGTGGGCGGATAGCACGGTCAAAAGGTATAAATCCGCTTGGAGACGGTGGTCCGGTTGGTGTATGCAAAGGGGTCTCAATCCCTTGGACGCAGATGTAGTCCATATCCTAAATTTTTTGGCTCATTTAGCTCAGAGAGGTCTCGCTTACAGATCTATTAACACCTTCCGTTCAGCCATTTCGGCGGGCCACTCCCCGATTAGTAACGCAGCGGTTGGGGAACATCCGCTTGTCTGTAGATTATTACGGGGAATCAGGTTGTCGTTACCCCCAAAACCCCGCCATTCGTCCCTTTGGGATATCAATCAGGTTCTCAATCTGTTTCTCTCCTGGCAACCCAATTGCTTTCTTTCCAGGAAGGAGTGGTCAGCCAAGCTGGCTATGTTGCTTTGTCTCATTTCGTGTCGACGGGTCTCAGATGTGAGGGCACTGGATATCACAGGCCGCATTTTTTCCCCGACGGGGGTCACCTTCACTTTGCAGAGAAGGACAAAATCTCATACTAGGGTTATTTCCTACCCCGAGTTTCCAGATGTTCCAAAGCTATGTGTGGTACAATGCCTCAAGGCCTACGAAGAGATGACGGAGGAGTTCCGTCCCCCTGGAGAGCGGCAACTGCTCATTGCTCTCCGAAAACCCTTTAAGGCGGTTTCTTCGCCCACTATTGCTCGATGGATTCGATGGGTCATGCAAGAAGCCGGTATAGATCTCAAGATTTTTGGAGCACACTCGGCAAGAGGTGCAATGGCTTCTAAAGCGTTTGGTTTAGGTGCCCGTTTGGAGGACATCCTCAATGCGGCAGACTGGTCTTCGGACTCTACCTTTAAACAGTTTTATTTCAAACCGGTGCTTAACATGGCACATTTGGTGATTAACAAGATTTAAACTAGCATAATCCTCGCCTCAAGTCCTGACATAGAATGAAAAATTTCCTAGCTATCGTAACGGAAAGTTTCAATTCTATTAACCCCTTCCATGCTCATGACGAGCTCAGCTCGTCATGCTGCGCAGTGCTCGTGTGCGCATGACGAGCTGAGCTCGTCATGAACCCGTCCGCTTAATAAAACGCCTCGCACAGGGCGAAAATCGGCCGCGCATGGAAGGGGTTAAGGACTCGGAGGCGAGGATTATCCCACCCTAGAGTGTCCTACATGGAGATCACCCTCCCCGTATTGGAGTAAGTAACTTTCTCATTCTGCCTACCAGTTGTGTTATGCTGTATATTATTTAAGTCTTGCACGATTAACCATGTATTGCAAAGCTCTATTGCACTGTGGTATGTAACAGTCTTGCAATATTTTTTTCTACAGGTCTTTCGGTAGTGTAAGACCTTGATTCTCACAGCTGTCCTTGTCCTTGCAGGTTCTGATGGCAATAAGCAGGATTCGTGAGGATTATCCTTTGGCTGACTCCGCGCTTCGAAAGAGGATTAGGAGACAAGGACAAAGGACTATATGGGACTGCCTATGTGCTGATTGGTGGACAATGTGGAGCCCATTGGTTGTTTGAACTACGTTTTTTTCCCGATGTTTCATGGGAAAAGTAGTTGGTTATATATTTTACTTGGCTGCTGTTTGAATAAAGTGGAGAAATGAAGGCATAATCCTCGCCTACGAGTCCTTAATAGAATTGAAACTTTCCGTTACGATAGCTAGGAAATTTTTCATTCTATTCCATGACATCACAAATGTCCATTTCATAAAGGTACTGTGATGCCCTTTAAAGGGAATCATGTTAAAATGAATTGCAGTGAGGTGGAAACAATCTTTAAAATAGATTATGTTGAAATTACCATATGACCAAAAACGAAACTACTGCTAAATAACTCGGGTAAAAAGGACAAAGTTTAAAGAGGACAATAAACTGCTTTGATATGCAGGATTCTAAAAAACGGTGCCAAATGAAAGCAAGACACCTCATACGAACCGGCTTGGCACTAAACGTCAGGATATCACGAGCACGTGATTGGGAATAAGTTATCGCAGTGTCATGACCTTCACATGACAGAATCTTGAGACATGAACCTTCTCCACTGAACTGCTAGTTCAACAAGAGTTTTAGTTTTAAATTTGTATTCAAGTTTTCCCCACTCAATCCCTGTTCATGAAATGACCAGATTGTGGTATTTTTACGCTCTACATTGTCCAAGCAGTTTGCAATACACTTCTGTTCATTCTCTGCAGGCCCTAGCAAACTGTCTGTTGATTGTACACTAGGACAGAAGAGAAAGATCAGAGAGGAAGCAAAGGAAAACAGGATGTGACTAAACAAACATGTATGACATGGCGAGATAATATCTTCTACAAGATTATGTCGAACAGTGGTGTCTTGACTATTCAAATAGGTACAAAACGGGCTGGAGTCGACTGTAGGCCAACATGGATTGGTAGAAAAACTTCAGTATCCGTTTTGGCCTGTATAGATCCCAATGGAGGGCCCTATTACTATTACAAAGTGTTAAAAGTGATTTATACCAAGTTGAGCAAAGGACTTCAATGAAGACAAAATGCATCTCCTTCCAGAACACGCTCAACATAACAGGTTTTGTGGCAGGCATTTCCTAACAACAAAATCCATGTATTATTGCGACTGTGTGGAGTTTCCAAATAAAAAGGCAAAAATTGCACTTTTTAGTTCAAACCCAATGGAAAACTGAAGGACTTAAGGCAGAAATTCTTGTTTCCTCTCTCGGTTGGAGTACCACCCGGCCGGGTTTTAGAGCAGTCACGTAGTGCATTATGCCATAGGAGACCTCAAAACCCAAACAGACTTCATTAAACCATGGTGCACTTTGAAACTTGAACTGCTGGTGAAATTACAGGTGACACTCTGACAGCACACTGTGCATTACATACAAAGAGCAACCAAGACATTTAAACATTGGCTTTAAAGTAAACCAATGTCAGATTCACAGGCTCTCACACATTCCACCCTGTGTTCTGGCACAAGTAAATCTTTAATGCCAGAGAACCCTTTGCTTAGCACTACTCGGAGGAGTGGTTTGCAGTGTTCCGGGATACGCACCATCACCGTTTCTTGACTCCCACTCTGTTTTAATCCAAGGCAACTCTGTTTGGAAGGAATACTCCCATCAGCACTGAGCCCTCAGCCAATGTTTAAATTAATTGTCTTCAGAATCTCCTTTTAAGTAATGGTCGACTGGTGCACATCGACGCAGATGTGGGGCACACACGTAAATGCGTAAAGGGCACACATGCCTCTGTTCCATTATCCTTCAAGTGTACATGTTATCCAAAGAGTATGCATAAAGTACCCTTTGGCCTAGATAAGGGAAAAAGCAATCTACTACAGGTAAGTGGGGTGCCTGTACTTCGGGTTCAGCATTGCAGGACCTTTTTTCCCCAATTTCTGGTACGTCCAGACACGACTAGAACTAAATTGGACTACAGCACTTTTTCTTCAAGGTTGAGGAACGTGTTCAAGCAAAGTCACCTTAAGTGTTCTTTGATGAAGTAAAGGAAGACTGGAACTTAGATCATGTGGCTAGTAAGGTAAAGCACCACACAAGGAAAAAGCCAGCTGGTACAGAGATGCACTAATTGCGGTGGAAGTTACGTTCCAGAAGATGCATTACTTCTCAGTCATTTTTGCATGATACTCTGTTAACGTTTGTCAATCCATGCTCTAGTGAAGACCCAACACCACAATTATGTGCATTTTGTTTTTAAAAATTGACCAGGAGCTGCTGTACTTACGTCATCTTCTTTGGTTCCTCCCCAAAAATTGGTCCCTCCAGCGTAGCTTGGAATGTTTAATACAGCTATTCCCTGAAGGCTGGGCAGAGGAATGTACTGGCCATCACACTGTAGCGCATAAGAATGAAAGTAGGAAATTAAGAACCATAAAATGACATTTAAAGACAATGAGGAGATGTACTAAAAAAAATGCAGGCATACAGAAGCACAATGCTCTATGAACAGGTTTCTAAGGCACTGACAGTAGATAGCACCATTGCTGTAAACAGTCGCATCATTTGAACCTTTTGAGGTTGCACGTAATAAAAGAGAGTGCAAAAGAGTAGAGATCAGAAGCTGTGGCTGAGGTATATAAAAGTACAAAACTGTGAAGGTAAACATTACAAAAATGTACCACTACACTTGTGAATTGTACATAGATGTACACTACCATTTAGCCTAACTGCTACTCCCTCGATAACACAAAACTTTTTTTCCCCTATTAATATATAACATTTCATTGGGGGCACTGCCCCATGTGCCATTCTTCTCACATAACTTGTTCTTATGCCATCACTTACACCTTTCATTATACTATCACTAAACATAACCTTTATCCCAATCTTAACACCAACCCTAACCCAACACCATTGCCACAATCTTCTAGTCTAATTCTAAACCTGCCTCTAAAGTTAACCACACTCTAACCCAACCCCTTCTCCCAATCTTGACCCTTACACTTACCCTAACTTGTACACTATATTTTAAAACATCCCTAACCCTATAGGATATTACTCTTAACTGAACCCCCATAACAGAATCTAAACCTAAACTTAACCCTATCCCTAATCTGTGCAAGTCTTCAATAATGTTTTGGGGCTTTAGTATAGTGTACATTTTTGTAATAAACATAATTACTTTTCTACCTTTTTAACTACACTTTTATTTTAAATAATACCCCTTCCAATCACAGTGAATTACTCCAAACACAGAGAACTGATGACCAAGAACAGATTCTATGGTCAAAGACTAGAGGTTGAAAGAGGACATGATAAACAGATTTGAAAAGCAGAGCCAAACTAGATTTGTCAACAATGTGTCCCAGATGGAACTGTGCTACACAAACATTGGACCAGGCATGATGAAATGGGGTTATGAGGAATTTATACTAATTATTAATGAGTTCACATGGCCTAAAGCCTATTACAGGAACAGCATTCAACTTGGAAAAATTCTAAATGTAGAAGAAAATAATAGCACTAGCGCATTTGTAAACGTCCGGCACCAGCAGAACACATAACTCCTTATGTAAAACAGTTGCAACAGAGACGATTTCACAACGCTTTGGCAACAAGTGTCAAGCCATAGCTCACACTAAAAACATCAATGTTTTTTATTGAGATTGGAGAGCTAGTAAGTGTTACAAAAACCTACCAGGTTGTGGTACCAAAATCCATCAGGCTATTCACATTTGGTGAGCGAATGACCAAGGTAATTTTACAGCAGAGTCATCAGGCCCCCTCTGCCCAGCCCAAGACTGTTCGAAAACACTCTAGTAGGAATCTCACATAGTCTTTATTTACATTATGCATTCCAAGCTCTGAGCCATACACTCAGGAAATGGAAGATGCAGAATACCACATCAGGAAAAGGTGAGAAATCGCAGAATCATTCATAAGATAACATTTAGAACTTTACAAAAACAAAGCTCAATTCCAGACGAATGGTATGAACAAAGAGATATAGAACCTACTCCAGTCCAACATGAGTCTTCAGCATGCGAAAAAGGTCGTGGCTACTCAAACACAATAACCTAGATGGAATTTTGTGTTGGTGTGAGCAATCACATATTTATTGGCCTTACACCAAAGCCATGATTTTACACCCTAGCTGACAGTTTGGCTCCTAAATCATGACTGCGGCCTTGGCCTGCTCCAAATTAATCTCAGGCTGTATTTACCACTCCACCCTCATCATAGCTCAGTACCACTGGGCCATGACAAATGTGATAGCCTTTTTATAGATGTAATTGGGTAAATGTATTGGGCTGTAACTACTCATTACTTCCTTTCCCTCAGCCCAATCTTTCTGCTAATGAGAGGCCACCTCATAGGGCAGATGCCCTGTGCCCTACTTTAATAAATATTTTGAAGACCATTAACCTGACTGGATTGCCCATAAAGACTCCTGCTTTCCAGACTGCCTCTAATTTTTTCTGTCTGCAGACAGACGCCATGAAATTGGATAATAGTCTGTTACCTACCTTAGCTTTATTCTGGGCTGGTGCAGAGCACAGACATTGTAAATTTGGGTTTCCCATTGGACAAAAGTAAGACATGCTGCTAGGAGAGGGGATCTTAACATGCATAGCGGAAATGTTTCTACAGGTTTCTGCTGGACATAGGCCTTAGCTGAGTTGAGGGGAGTGAGAAAACAATAGTTTGCTGGCCAACAGTAGGGGTTCCTTGTCTTGGGCTCTTCAAAGCCACGTCTCAGTCACAAGGTTCCAGTTTGATACATTGCTTGGACCACGGAGGGGCCAGGAGCTTGCTGGATGCGAGCCCATAAGTAACTCAGATGCATTTTGGCTGGGGGCTTACACTCCTGCTCTATCATCTGGTTGCTAGACAAGGTAGATGCAATGCATCTGTTACCTAACAGTTATCCCAATTACTCTGATTGTGCTTTATATTCTATATCAGTATGCTCAATGACCATTTGGAGTAATTGTCTGGTCTTTAAACATTATGTATGCTTAGGTAAACCAAGCAGCAGTCTGTGAAGAGTGAGCTTTCATTGGCCTTTAGAGGTAGGGGCAGGGGTTGGTTGCATTTTCTTTTGCAAGATAGGCAGTACAATACCTGGAGCAAAGTAAAAATGATTTACTTACAAGTAATGAAAGCATTTCATTTAATGACCATGCACGCAATAGTTTAATGGAATTAAAAATCCATTTGCAGTTTACCAAGAGCATTCAAAAAGAAAAATGCACAATTATTCAGGAAAGTAAAACAAAACACACATTAACACATTTTAAAATAGGATAAGCACCTATTCATTAATTAGAACACATTGAAATAAAATACATCTAAGCAAATATTACAGTGCATATCAAATGTGTTTGTCCAATATGTTTCTACTCTTCAAATAAATGCAGCCCCAGGCAGTTCAAGTCCCTGCTGTCCACATCCTGCTAATTGGGTGGCTGAGCTTCTGAAGTGGCTGCCTTCGCAATAGAAGACAACACAGTTCTGAGATTCTGAGATTGGCTGGCAGACGGCCAGGTTTTGGTCTGCAGTCAGCTGTAATCAGAAAGGATTTCTAAGATAAAGCCTCAAGAAAGTACTTCTCGGAGACTTGCATGATCTCTCATTAGTTTTACTGGGAGAAATCGCTCATTTGTCCAGAGGGTTGAAGAGTGTCAGATTAATGCAATGCTGATGAATTACCTGCAGGCCAGAGCTACAGCAACCAGTCCTCTTGGGATTGGATTAAAGGGAAACTTGTCACACTGCAAATGTGGACATCAGGCAGATGCCTGTTAGGCAAGATACAGCACCCTAGGCAACATTAATTTATAAACACCTTTAGTTGGTTTTCATCAACAAATTCTAATCCCTTACTGATGTCTTGAAGGGCACAAAATTCACACGTGTGGTAGTAGTTAAAGGTTGAGCGTGAAAGCAAGAGAGCCAGCATGTTCTCACCCGACCCCGCTACGTGTCATTATCATATGCCACCCCAAAATGTCGCCCATGCCGCTGTGATCCAATATGAAGGGTGCACTGGTTGAATGTTTCAAGAGGAGTCCAAGATCATCTTTATATAGAGAGGTACATGGAGGACCACAGAGCTTTGGCTGGGTACCATGGAATTTGTGCCCTTCATGTATAGCGGTGTTATCTGCAACGATGAAGGGCAGAGCTAGCCTCACTAGGCGAGGACCTTGCAGCATACGGTGTTTGTTGACTGCCTTCAACCGCATTAAAGCAAGCTCAGTTATAGGCTCACCGGGGTTCAGGGTGTGAGGTTCTTCTAGTGCTGCTCTGGTCTCTGTAGCCCCCAACGTCAGCTATAAGCTCAACTGGAGGGTGTGGATAGAAAGGTTTGTGGAATCAGGGACAGAAAGGACTTGGCCGGGGCCTTTCCTGACTGAGAATGGTTTCTTTTTAAGTGCCAACGAGTAAGCCATCTTCCCTGCAGGAATTTTCTCTTCGTAGCAAAAGTATATTCATTTTCATTCTTGTGTGTCGTTGGTAACTTTCCATTGTAGATACTTTCTTTTAGGAATTCCAACACTGTTTTCCTGTTTTTCTCACAAAGAACGATAAAGTAAACCAGGAGTATGTTAACATGAGACTCCAAAGTCTACAAACACTAAATATGTATAGATTTACTAAATACTGTGTTCCCGAAAGGACTGAACCAGCATCACTGTATGCTAGCCATTTTTGTGTGCATAAAAACAGTATGTAGCAGCCCTTATTTGTTTAATGAAGATCCCATAAAACTATATTTCAATAGATTGTGAATGCTTTTTAAGGCTCAATGGATAGGTGACGAACTGACCTTCTCCGCTCTTTTCCTAAAGCTGGGACCCCCTCTGACCAAAAGTGACAATTTAATGCTGCTTGCTTTGTAAAGGAGAATGCAGAGCTAGGCGTTTGTTCCCCTGGGTCTCTAGAGTGCAAGGTTAAGTCTTGGACACCATTGCTTAGAAATGGGATATTCACAGCTTCTAAAGAAGGATACATTTGCCCAGGCTTAGAGTTTAACATTTAAAGGTCTTAGAAAGCCAGTAATTGGCACATCACTCTTGAGACAGGACGTTTATCCTGAACTGTAATTAAACGTAGCAAACGATTCTGAAGCCATATAGAGATCAATGGGAGACTGGGTAGCGGATTCATTTTAAAAAGATTTTTTTTATTACTATCTTGAAATTATAATTTTGGCACCTCTATGTTGCCTTCCTCAAATAGGAATGTGCCAATGAAGAACTTGGGCCAACAGTGCATATATTTTAATTTATTTGATTTATTATATAGGACATACAAGGCACACTTCCTCAGAGCGCTTCACACCGTACAAGTTCACCAACAGGCCTCATCATGTCAGACAAAAAGTCCAAAGTCTGAATATAAAACAATAATCAGCAATAAAAGAACAAAATATATGTGTAATAAATTTTAGTCAATAAAAAAAGGAGATCAGCGAGTGCATAGGACCTATGCAATATAGCACTCAAAACAGTTCACAGGAACTCAAACAAGAGATTAGGTAGCTCGATGGAGGAAGGAAGGAAATAATAGTTAGGATGGATTTGTTTTAGATCTTCTTAATGCATGTCAGGTAGAATGGTAGTAGTGCGGAAAGCAGGCAGGATAATGTTTCTGCCTTTGAGTGCACAACAAGGTACCTTTTTAATGACAACAGGGATTTCAAGTAATAGAGTGATGGAACTGCAACTGAACAGGAACCTCCTGAGAGCTTCAGCTTCTTGGCCAAGCAGTGAGTGGTCACAGTGCAAGAGCATGACCAAAGCACAGAAGTTTATAAGTAGATCTGGTCAATAGGGACGCAACTCAAAGAGTGAAAGACATGAGTAACGTTATCCAAGAAGATCAGATAGAATGTTGCATTAAAGGTGGCTTTGAGAGGGGCGAGGTAAATTGTAGGAATGCGGCATCTAACCTGGAGCTTACCAAAGAATGAAATACTTCTTTTAAATCCTTTTCCAATAAGAAGGTTTTTATTCCCTTGATAAGTCTGAGGTGATTGTTAGCATTCCTCACCATGTTGCTGATTTGATGCATTTGTTAAGACTGAGTTGATTGCCAAAAACTAATCAAACTAATTAGAGCTTTGAATAATGGTTGGAGAGCAGTATAAGATATTAGAGGACTTAAATCACTTTTTGAACTGAGGTAGAAGATGCGTGAAGCACTTTGTTAGAATTACATTTGAGATGATGGGACACCATACAAGAACATAAGCCATATCATTCAGCATACTGCTAAGATGTGCCAGACTCTTGGGAAACTCCTTGAGGCACAGGAACTGGGTTAGAAGGGGAGCTGTCAATGTAGTCTAGTTATGGTTTAGATCAAAGTACATTCCCCCACAATGTCAACGCTGCCTTTTAATGTGTGAAAAAGAATATTATGCTTGATGGGATCAAAGCTGACCGATAGGTCAAGTAGAAACAGCAAGAGCAAGCATGATTCAAAATGGACAGAGCGGCATCAATGATATGTAGAGCTGCAGTTTCAGTACTACCAGCTTTACAACCAGACATGATACCATTAAGGAGATTCTTTTTGCTAACAGATTACAAAGCTTTCAAGGATTTTAGTAAGGAATGTTCGACCAGAGACTAGGAAGGTGTTATAAAGATTGCCCCGGCCTATAGCAGGTTTTGTGACGTTGAGAGACTGCTTGTGAAAGATTAATATGGTTAGACAAATTTGGGACAAGATGTGATGGCAATTATTAGCCTCAAATATGTCCGATCGATCTAGTTTACTAGATTAACTTAGTAAGCATTAAAATATTATTCTGGCTGTGCAGTAGTAGAGTTATATGGTCCCAGTTATTTATAGAAGCCTGCTACATTGCTCACACTTTATTACTGACACAGCATTTAATGCCAATGGCTGGAGTGTCCCTGATGAGGTAGTCTTTTGAGTCTGCATCTGTAGCATTGTTTAATTCTGCTGGCTCTTGACAGAGCCAGCCGCATGCAGGGCTTCCACCTTGATTTTCCTTATTTTATCATAGGATAATATGCTACTACATGACAAACTGATAATTGCATAGACTATAGAGGATACAGTTAAAGTGGGTATTTAAAATTGTTGATAAATATTTATCTGCCCTGGGTACTCAGCGTCCCCACATTCACCAATCCTGCTGTGTCCAAACTGTTGAAATTTGTAATTCATTGTAATAAAAACTCGAAAACAGTAGTACTTGTTTAACAAACACCTCCCACAGAAAGCTCTGAGCATCAACAATACAGAAAAAGAAGCTTTAAATTGTAGGATGCGTGATCAGATATATTTAAAAGAGATCATAAAAATGCCACCCTACCTCAAGCTGGACTTTTTGTTCTAGGTTTTTATACGTTCTCTGCAATAGCTCTTTGGTTCCCAGAACTCCATACCACATCATATTCTTCGTTCGACTTCTGAAAATAAACCACATCTAATCACACAATGGAGAAAGAAGTCATACAAATAAAATACAATGGCAATCCTTAAATGAAAGAATTCCATTTACAGGATCACAAGCCTACCTGCATTTTTCAGGATGTTCCTCTCGCTTATTATTAAATTCTAATGATATTTTTGCATCTAATCCAATTCCAAAGTAGTTGTTCATGACACACTTCTCTGAATAGCCTTCTCTGTGTGAAGACAAACATATCCATATATCACTTCTGTAAAGACATATATGATACTGCTCTTGAATATTTCTAAAGACTGTTGTAAACGATTTCAATACTGCAATACGTATATTCTGCATGTATGAACAGCACATACATTAACTTTTATTTACAACTGCTGTATCCATTTATTCACTTTATCTCCTAGGCCTGTGAGCCCAGGCCATTGACTTCCAAAACACTTCGGTCTAGGTCAGTAGAAGCAATAACTGTATTTATCACCAGCATAATCTATTCTTTGGTGCAAACGTAGGGTGTCATTTACAAGACCTTTGCTTTAGTAAATTATACTTACAACCACAAAAAGGTGGATTATGGTCTAAGTAACCAAATCCCAAATTACACAACCAAAATTTGATGAATTTGGCAACCCTTAACACCACTTACAACTGCAAAACACCCAACGTATGGATGTTTACAATAGTAGTGGTTGGGTGGAGACAACCTTTTGGAATGAGGCAAATCCGCCTGTTGTCGGAACATAAACACTGCCAACAGTTTGAAAGCATTTAACTAGGCAAATTGAGTGTAAAAGTTCCTCAACTATCCCCATATTGTCTGGTGACATTGAACATTTTGCCACATGGAAAATATATTTTCCATGGGGAGGGAAAAAGCAAGGATCCAAATTAAGAGAACCTATAAATTGCTTGCCACAACTAATTCCATTTGCAGGGTTACCACACCACATCATGGAGACAGCTTAATGGTGTGGAAAATGCATTGACCTAAGTCTTCACTGAGTACCAGAGGAGCCTTGTTGTTAAGGATACAAATGTTAAAGAACATTAAAAGTTGCAAGGGTTTCTTAGTTTCCACTATACAAGATGTAACCACAAATGTAAAAAAAAAAAAAAAAGTTAATTTCTACTGATTCTTTGGTGGAAATATATGTGATTCTCCTTGAACAGCCGTAACAGCTGACACTATTTTCTATATGTATTCACAAATCTATTCTGCAGAGACAAAGTATACAACGGTGGCTTTGAGAAAACGCTGCAGAGGTGCTAAACATATTGATGTTATAGACATATATAATCTGCTTTCAGAAAGAAAACATTACTGCAAACTGATACCTCACAATTGGAGCTAATCAGCCAAAAGAGCATACAAAGTTTTCGGAGGCATCCTTCACAGCAAGAGCACAGCAGATGGTACATTGTGAAATGGCTGACTTTAACTCTGAAAAGTTGCCTGCTGTAGGCTCGAATTCTACTGGCACATCACTGGTAAGCACATCACTGTGATAAAAGTTCAGGCACTCGAAAAAGTAAATACACATATAAATGGTAAATGGATTGCCTTCTGATATAGTAAGAGTGAACTAGGAGTATCATAGCATTTATAGTCAGAGACAAAGGACACACAACACTAATGAATAATCAGTCGAAATGCAAAATCATTTTGGGAACCCTCTGGGCCCCGATCCTTTCTAATAATCTTAAATATCACTGTATTCACCAGAGGTTATGCTAAGAATGCTAGTGGACAGCTGGTAAGCAAGTAATGAGAAGAGAACGTTCTGATGTATTGAGCCAACAATGACTTGCCTCATATTTCGTCTTCTGACATGCTTAATGATTTTGGAACATTGTTAATTAAATATGAATATTAACTTCATGGTCCCCAAATGTTCTCTCCTGACAGCCCTGAGACACCTAATTAGAGTAAAGAAAGATTATGACTATGGAGCCGAGATGTTCACCAAAGCCTAGATAATTGTTTTGTGAGCTACATAGTATGGAAAAGAAAGACATATTCCCCAAAAAAGAAAGGTACTTATGGCATGTGCTCTCATGCAGGTTTTGAAAATTAACTTCAACAAAAAAAAACTCCAATTTCTTAATTTGACTTTGTCGTCCTATATGTTTAATTAATTACCATTACTGCACAGAACTAACAGAACTATAATAATACTATGTTGGAACGCAATAATTGTCTACATTAAATAGGATCATTGTAGAGAATCAAAAAGACTAAAATCATGTTTTGGTTCTATAAGGGATCTACTATAACATTTTAATACAATATCTCACAGGATTTGATGATTTTGTGCTAAATTGGAGTGATCCTTCCGGAGCGACTGCACAAAGAAGGTCTCCTTTCTAATCTCAAGACCATCCTCTAACTTGTAGTGTTTCTCAGGGCTCCTGCTTCTGTCCCTTCCTCTTAAACTATCAGATCATTCAGCTTCAATGTTTAGTCAGATTCTGTCATCATCATGCTACATCAAGGTCAGACAAGGCCATCAAGATCCGCAGCTGCTAGCAACTAGTGCTTGTAAGGCAGCTGGCTCAATCTCAGCAGAGAGAACACAGACCTTATTATCCTCAAGAACCCAAATAAGTGATGGAAATAATCAGTAAGGCTTAACACCATGAGCCCTTTCATATCCAACCTGCATGTCCGCCTCCTAGCTTCAGAGAAAATATTATGGCTTCCATTCCAACGTTTATTTCGTCTGCTCAACAGATGCAAACATATTTACCTAGAGGCATATTACTTTTAAAAGCAGTCCATGATGTATGTAATCAGCAAAATAATGTTACCAGATGTAACCCGTACATGCCCTAAATGACATCCTTGCAATTTGTTTTTATCATTTTTTCTTTTCTTAACATTCTGGTAACCTGTATTTCTGGGCAACAATGTTGGTTTTAATTGCAAAACTGTATGGATTCGGCTACAAAAGTAGCATACCATGGTAAGTTAAGGTCAAAATGGCTTATTACTCAGGAACATACACCCTACCCTCAAACTTGAGTCTCCTCCAACTCAAGTTCTTCATTTCAGATTAGGTGCAGATTAGTGAAAGCCAATACTTTTTAATTTGTTACTAGCCAAGACATTTTGGTTTTACTAAAATTATATTTCCAATGCAATTACTAATAAGGACTTTCAACCAGCTCTTTGTATTCATTGGTTTTCAACTATGTCATTCACATTCGTCCATCCACTACAGCATACAGCACGAGGAAATGGGTTATCCTACTTCAGAAATAGGATAACTTCACTGTGAGTGATGACATTCTGTCCTTTTAAAAGGAGCTCATCCTCACAAGTAGTTCCCTTTAGCGCCAGAGTCCACTACAGCAATGTGTGCTTTTAAGACCAAAAAATATTTGTAATTTAGCCAATTTCTTTAAATTATAAATTTAAGGTATAGCTATAACTTTACAATTTGTAATGTTTGCGTAGTTTAAGTTTGGTTTGTAGAGAGAAAAATCATAAAGTTATAGTAATTTGAAGTTGGTTGTGTTTAAATTATAACTAAGGTATAACTATCACTTTAGAATTTCTAATGTTTGTGTACTTAAAGTTAGGTTTGCATAGAAAGAATAAATGAAGTTTACTTAACTATAACTAATCTTTAACCTTTATTTTTTCACTAAATTTCAAAGGTTTTTATTTTTTAATAAAAAAAAGTGTTTCAAATCGTAGAGTCAAGTGTCGTCGAGTGGAGTGTCGTTAAGTGGACTGTCAAGGAGTACAGTGGAATATAGTGTTGTAGAGTATAGTATTGTACAGTGAAATGGAGTAGAGTGGAGCAGCATGAAGTGGTGCAGATGCAGTGGCATACAGTGGAACAGCATACAGTGCAGTGGCATAGAGAGGAGTGGCATGGAGTGGAATACTGTGGAGTGGCATAAAGTCATGTATAGTGGAGTGGCATAGAGTGGAATAGTGTAGAGAGGAGTAGAGTGGCATAGAGTCGAGTGGTGTAGAATGGAATACCATAGAGCGGAGCGGTGTAGAGTGGAATAGCGTAGAGTTGAGCGGCATACAGTGAAGCGGCGTAAAGTGGAATAGCACAGATAGAGTGGAGTGGCATACAGTAGAATAGCATAGCGTAGAGTGTGTACAATTGTGTTGCATATAGTTGAATAGTGTAGAGTGGAGTACCGTAGACTAGAGTGTTGCAAAGTGGAATGGTGTAGATTGGAGTGTCGTCAAGTGGAATAGAGTGGAGTGGGATAGAGTCTAATGGTGTGGAGTGGTGTGGGTAGACTGGAATAGCATATAGTGGAGTGGCGTAGAGTGAAATACCATAGAGTGGAGTGGCATAGAAATGAATAGCATAGAGTGGCTTAGAGTGGAGTGGCATAGAGTGGAGTGGCATAGAGTGGAGTGGCTTAGAGCGGAGAGGTGCACAGTGTAATAGCGTATAGTGGAATAGTGTACAGTGAAGTTGCGTAGAGTGCAGTGACATTGAGCAGAATAGCATACAGTGGAGTGGCGTACAGTGGAATAAGGTAGAGTGGAGTGGCGTTCAGTGGAGTGGCGTAAAGTCAAATGGCAGAGTGGAACAGCAGAGTGGAGTGACGTAGAGTGGCATACAGTACAGTGGTGTGGAGTGGCGTAGAGTCATGTTGCACAGAGTGGACTGGCATAGAGTGGAATAGTTTTCAGCGTAGGGGTGTGGAGTCGAGTTGCCTACAATGGAATAGAATAGTGTGGAGAGGCATACAGTAGAGTAGCGTAGAGTGAAGTGCGTAGAATGAAATAGTGGTCAGTGGATTGGCATACAGTGAAGTGGCATTCACTAGAGTGGAGAGGCACAGAGTGGAGTGATGTAGAGTTAAGTGGCGTATAGTGGAATAGAGTGGAGTGGCATACAGTACAGTGGCGTAGAGTGGGGTGGCATAGAGTGGGGTGGCATAGAGTTGAATAGTCTACAGTGGAGTGACGTAGAGTGGAATGGTGTAGAGTGGACTGCAATAATGCAGGCCTGCTGTGACGTCAACCGGCGCTACAGCATCGGGACAGGTGATGCTGATTGGAGGAAGTTAAAAGGCATGACAAACGGCGGTAGTTGTTTACCGCAACCCATCTGGGATTTGAATAAACTTTTGAAGATTGAGTTTGTGCACGGCGACTCACTGGAGTAAAACAGAGGCACTACAGTAACCAGCAGGCCACGGGGGTGGCCACGCCCACTTGGGCGGGGAGAATATCTTTAAAACTGATGCCGTACGAATTTGCCGTGACAATCACTCATTCAGATGCCCGTGGCCCATGAGGAAGTGCTTTTCAGCACGAAACGCGTTGGGCAGGACTTTTATTTTAAGCTGGGCACTTATGCTGTTTGAGCATTGCATTCTTCCAATAAAGATGTGGCTAAAGAAACTCACCAGTGTGGGCCCCCTCGATGCAGGCAACTTCATGTTGGGATATATTTATATTTATATATATTTATATATATATATATATATATACACACACACACACACACACTCATAAATACACACATTCACTAAAGAAAGAAAAAAACTGTTGTGAGTAGGTTATGATTTATTGGGCATTATTGCCGAAGACAATAATGTATGTAGAAAAAAACCTCTAAAATGTCGTGAAAAAAACACAGTTAAAGTGATACTATGATGAAGAAACAGAAGCAAAAAACATTGAAATTGGCCAATTGTTAGATCCCCAAATCATAATTTGCCCCAATGCCTTGCTCACAACCTCACAGTTGACATCACCAATGACACCACTGTGAGATCACATCACCATTCATCTGTGATTTTTTCTTTTTGGATGATATACTCTCATACGATGATGAAGATCTGGGTGATAGTGAGGAGTCATTGTGGGCCCCCATGAGTAATTTTAGAAAGGATGCACAAGTGAAAACCAATGGTCACAGCCTATGTCAGTAAAGGCAGGTGGGTTATTTTTCCTAAAGTTTGAGCTTGGTTTAGCATCATATGGTGGTCAAGGGTATCAAAAGCATCTGAAAGGGAGCTCTGCGCTACTTGAGAGGGCATTGACACTGACTGATGCTGAGTATTCTAAGGAACTTAAGCTGAGTCTTCAGTTCAGCTGTATGACTTTCTGATTGAGTTTTGCTAGATACGGTGTAATAAAGATCTGTCCAATGTATTCAGACTTTGGCCTGAGAATAGGGCCGTTGAGGACAGGATATATATTGGGTTTTTTGGGATCTGGAAGAGCTTTCCTAGTCAAGAGAGTCATTAACACGTGCACTGCAATAGGCAAACTTAAGCAACGACAAGTGTGGTGTAGATTACCATATGACTACTGGGCAATGGTCAGGTTGGCAGTTAGATGTTTTGGCAGACTTGGTGTTGTTTAGGGATATGCTCTATGATGCTGTTTCACTGTGGGCAGAAAGGGGAAAAAGGTTCCTATGATTTTTTTGCTCAAAGGTTACAGTCTGTGGTTTCAATTTTAACTTTATCATTTTATGGTTTAAATCCTTTTATTGATTTTGAAAAGACAAGCATTACAGTAGCTGCCACCTACATCCACCGGCCGGTGTGGAACATTCGTATGAGCTGGAAATAAAGGTAGAAAAGGAAAAGAATAGAAGAGAGAAGAAAGGGTAAAGAGGTCCATCCCCTATAGGTGTATGTGGTGCAACAGGCAAGGGTCATTAATAGCCTTCTTAATGGCTGAAATCAAAAGAAAAAGTGAGAACGCTTCCATGCCTGCTTTGAATTACTGACACTTAGTCCCAGGACAGGGACAATTAACTCATATATTTATCACTTAATCTTCTGAAAATGAAAAGATAAATTATGCAGTGTAAGGATTTATTGCATATAATTTCTGTCAGAGCATAACAATATTAAGACTGGGTTTAAAAAAACTTTTGATAGAAACATCTTTAAAATCTTCTATAAAAAGCAAAAATACAGGCCTTCTTACAATGAATCCGGATCTGGGTCAATAAATGGCGTAGCACCAAACGCATCGATGTTTGCCAGCAACATTTTGCTGATAATAGAGCTGCCTGCGATTGACGCAGCAAGTCCTGCCCTCAGACCTGACAGAAACAAGAGATATATAATAAGTTGACACAGGACAGAAAATGAGGCCTATCAAGCAGGAAACCATAGCTTTCTGGTAACAGAGCTGAAGAGTGAGCAAACATTAATGGGTTCCAGACAGCAAAATATTTATCAAAATAAAATGTGTACATATTTTCTCCACTGAAGTTTAATCTCGAAAGTGCTTTTCTTCAAACGCCTGGGAACAACAGAGTTTTTTTTGGTAATCTTTGGTTTCCTCCATGTTTTTTGTAAACTGCTTCCAGTAAAAACATTTTTTATGTTTTTGTGCTCTTTCTCCTATTGCAGGTACTCAAGAGTTTGCAAATCCCTGTCGCTTTCACCCAGAGTAAACTGACGTTAGTGGGGTATTAATATTCATGAGACTGTTTCTTAACTTTTTCTTTTTCTAGTGACCTAGTGTGCAGGTGGAAAACATTCATTATCTTTAAAGACTACCCTTAAAAGTGTCATTGTGTTACTCAAACTCCTTAAGGGCACAATGATGTTCATTTGCTCAACTAACTCTCCTCTTGATTACACTACAGAGCCATCATCAACCGCTCACCACACTGGCACTTCTTTTCATTGGATGCTTAGACAATCACTTCAGTTCAAGTTTTTTTATTATTCACTCAAACATTAAACGTATTTCCTGCTGCCACACTCCTACCTCCTTTAAATGAAGAGTCACAATTGTAATATTTCCCCTTGGCCAATCCAATTATCGCCTGAAATTTACAGCATACTAAGTCATTTGTGTTTTTTACCCTCAAAATATCCTTTTAAAAAAGGCATCTATCTTTCTCTTGTCCCTTGTTGTCCACTTTTCTCCATTACTGTTTATACCTGTTTAAGATAGGCCACAAATTCTGTTTGCCAGATTATTTTTTACCCATTCTCTACATTAGAATCAGCTCCGATATGACCTACAAACTATTTTTAATCTGGTTAAAAGTGTAGGTGTGAACACAAATTTCTGAGACAGGGAGAGGGTTATTTTGCAGATTACTTGTCAAAATCACACTTTTTCAATAAAGCTCTGGATTATTGCATTATCTCTTGACAAGTCGTGAATATTCCATGGGCAGGTGCACAATATTTAATTTATCACAAAGTTTTCATTCAACTAATTTCTAAACAGAGTTCCACTTAATTAATGCGTCACCCTTATCCATGGGTGTCAACGCTTTGTCTAAGGTCTGTAAAATTTGTACTATTACACAGACATTGATCAAATTATTTACTACATATTCTTCTATTTCACTTGACTGTTTGCAAGTCTGAGAAACCTCCCAGTCCTTGATCTTTTATTTAATTTCCTAACAATGTAAATGGACTTGAATCAAGTACTAGGTCACCAGTAAACATTATATTCCCCAAATGTAAATAATATCTACATTGAATACCTGGACAGATTATTCTGGTATTGAGCACTGGGAGGTTTTCCTTGCTGGCTGCCAAGGGTGGGACAGAGAAAGAGCCTGTATGCGAATGGGTACACCGGCTAGTTCGTCTATCTGGAGATCTTGGAGCACTTGTAACTATTTAACAAAATGAAAAACATGAATGTTAGTACAAACAATATATATATATAATCTATAGCAAAACCTACTTTTCAGAACATGTTTATCTTAGGAGTAAGAAAAATATAAAACACTACGCAAATAAGCAAAGAGAAACTTTTACATTTTTAAAAGACCTTACTTCTGCTGAAATAGTAAAAGTCAAAAGGATTCCTACTCAGGGCTTGTGTTGAGCTTAATAATTATTTCTTTACAAAAATATTAAAGAGAGTATCTCCATAGGCTCTACAACACATGCGGAATCAAATAGAACAAGAAACAAGGAAACCATGACAAAGTTTTCAGAACTTTGCGAACACAGGTTAGCTGTGTTATCAGCTAAAGTAAAATAAGGTTCCCCAAGGGACCTATATCCGGAAATATTAAAAAGGTATAAGGCTATAGTTTTTCCACCTCTATTGAATCCTCTCAACTTCTCTCTCTCGCAAGGGGTGGTGCCTGATACATTTAAACATGCAGAAGTGATTCCATTGCTAAAGAAGCAGGGTTTGGACTCGCTGGAGCCAAAAGACTATAGACCAATAGCTCTGCTTCCTTTGCCAGCTAACCTATCGGAGGCTCACGCTGCTTTCGAACTATGCACGTTTTTACAAGATACAGAGTTGTTGCTTCATGCTCTGGCGGGTTTCCGTTCCTTACACAACACCAAATCAATTTTTGATATCTGTAATCGATGACCTGAGGTGGAAAGAAGATCAGGGTAATGATGCAGCACTGGTATTGCTTGATCTCTCTGCGGCCTTCGACATGGTCGATCACAAGATATTGATGGTGTGTGTGAAGAATGTGGGGATTCAGGACACTGCACCTAAATGGACTGAATCCTTTTCTTCAGGATTGCACTCAATCTGTAAAGTTAGGGCCCTATACCTCCAAGGCAAAAAGCATGGTTTGTTTGGTCCCTCAGGGATCCTCATCTCCTTATCTATTTAACCTCTATATAAGGACCCCTATTGCTGAATTGGTGAATAGAGGCTTTAATGTCTATAATTATGCGGGCGACACCCAGTTAGTATTTCATTTGGATGACACGCCTTCAGTACACATATAAGTTTCAAGACAATTTGAGTTATATCTCTTGTTGGATGGAATGGAGTCAACTTAAATTAAATGCTGATAAAACAGAAGTTGTCTTGCTAAGAAATAAGACTAAGGCTTGGGATCAATATTACTGACCTATGATCTAGATCTGCTGACTGTCCCCTCACCAGTTGTTAAGAACCTGGGGGTAATGATTGATGGTACTTTATCTATACAGACTCATGTGGGAGCTTTAGTGTATAAATGCACTTTCCATTCGAAAACTATAAGGAAAATAGCCCCCTTACTGTCTATGGAAGCATGTAAAGTCATGGCTATGGATCTATTTTATCCAGGTTAGACTATAACAATGTGAATTTAGCCGGCCTGCCTAATAGTCTTCTACACAAACTCCAGGTGCTATAGAATGAGAATGCCACGCTAATCTTTGGTGTTTCAACGCATGTCCATGTCACACCATTGCTGAAAAAGCTACACTGGCTCCCTGTGAAGCAAAGTATAGATTTTAAACATTGTTGTATAGTTTTTAAGAATGTAAATAACTTATCTCTGAAATTTGTGTCAGACAAGATTACAAGATATGTCCCTTCCTGTAATTTAAGATCTGCCAAATCTAATTTAATGATTGTTCCCAAATTTTGGAAGAACAGATCGGAGGCAGGAGTTTTGTGGTGTTAGCTCCTGCTACTTGGAACTCTCTGCCATGGACAATCCACCAAGTTGTGAACATTTTGTCGTTCAGGAAACACCTAAAGACCCAGCTGTTTAAACAAGCCTTTGGACTGTAATTGGAGTCAAAAAATAACCTTTCCAACTAGTGTTTCCTTCAGCGCCAAGAGAACTTTTGGTGTAAGTGCGCTCTTTGAATGAGTTTTAACATAACATATTTGGGAGGTTGTTTGTCCACAAGTTCAAGGGAACCACAGTCTATAACATGCAGCGCATACATAGTTTCAGATCGCCTCTTGGGTGAGAATTTAGTTTGCAACCCCACTTTGTAATCTGCAATACCCAACACTGAAAAGAAGAAGCCTGGATAGGCCTTTAGATAACAAAATTCAACTTTGAAAAGTGAAATCTTGAAACTTTGCTTACTCCCTCTGCTTTCTATGTTTAGAGAGCCAAGCTCTGGAATTCACTACCAGACAGGATAAGGAGCATTAAAGATCACCAGTAATTCAGGAAGGCAATAAAAACAAGGCTGTTCCCAAAAGATGTGCCAACACTTGACACAACACACAGAACAGCTGCACACAGAAAGATGTTGAGTACAATCAAAATATGCACCTAAATCTCTTACTCCTCTTTGCACCATGTGTAAGCACATCTACAAGTTCACTGCCGCACAATCAGCGCACCCTTCCACATCTCACATGTGATGTTAAAACACTTGCCTTATAGATTATATTGTAAACCCACTCATGTCCCACCAAACACAATGAGCGAATTACCCTCTTAATTGTGGGCTCAGAGATGAAATAGAGCCTTTTCAGGGATATTAAGGAATTTTGAAAATGCTACTACAACATCATACAAAATAAAGATGCCAGAAACAAAGAACACCAACATTGCAGTAAACCAAACATTGTTCCCTTTTTAGGGCATTATATTTGTTCAGCAAAAAATTACCTCATGGTTTATAGTTTTCCTACCTAGGAGTATTCAGACATTAAGATTTACTGTATGTGGTCATTGATCAGATGCTTGATATTAGGGGTAATTGGGACAGAAGGAGGTAAATTGCTTGTATTGATAGTGTCATATGTCTAAGAAGGTTAGCTAGTAGTGGTAGGGTAAAACTTGATGGGTAAGGGGTACCACATGTTGCGGAAGTCTAACTATTAAGGGATACTGTTAGACTTGCCATCTTTTGGCGTGTTTCCCCTGTCTTTTTGCTTTCTGACCTCCCGGTTTTGACTCTGTTTTTGCTGGTGTAATGATTCTGCGCACTTTCCTCACTGCTATCCAGTGGGAAAGTGCAAGTGCTCCTGTATAAAATGTGTTGCGGATTGGCGTTTCCATGATTGGCCTATTTGGTTTATGTGTCAGTCCCTTGTAAAGTGCACTGCGAGTGCCAGGGCCTATAGACCAAATGCTGTTGGTGGGCTGCAGCACTGGATTGTGCCACCCACGCAAACAGCCCGTAAAGTGTAACTCGGGCCTGCCATTGCAGAGCCTGTGCGCAGCCTGGGGCTGCCATGTCGACTTGGCAAGTGCGCACACTTGCAAGTCCCTAAACCTTCCCTTTTCTACATGTTAGTCACCCCGAAGGTAGGTCCCAGGTACCCCTGTGGGCAGGGTGCGTTGTATGCGAAAGGTAGGACATGCCCTGGTGTGTGTGGCATGTCCTGATAGTGAATAACAGCCTAGTTCGTTTTTCACTATTGCAAGGCTACCTGTTCCCCATAGGCCAGAACGGGCAGTTTTGATTATTACAGCTTATAATCCTAACTGACCCCGGGAACATGGTAGAAATTCGAGTTTAGTATGCCTGGACTCAGAATGATAAAATGCATCTTTTAGTGAAGTTGGTTTTAACATTCTGTGTTTGAAAATACCCCTTTTAGAAAGTGGGTATTTTCTTGTCTAACCATCCAAGCCTGCCTCTGCGAGGTTGTGTATTCCTTGTCTGGAGTGTGAGTGACAGGGGATGGGGGATGCCAGGAGACAGGGTGAGTCAGCACAGGGCTGAATAGCAAGATCTACATGTAGTTGGGTGGGAGGGGTTGCACCTGGGCCCTGAATGGGACAGTGCCTTCCCTCCACAATGCTGGCTCCACCTCCTGTGGTGCGTCTGATGTCCCTGGCCTACTCTCTGAAAGAAGGGACGGAGACTTGTCAACAAAGTGCTCCAGAACTGGTTTGGAATAGGCAAAGGCCTCTCTGCCTTCAGAGAACAAAGGAATTTGGGATATAAATATTGGGGCCCTGACCCCATGAATTTAGATCTCGCTGGAATCAAGGAACCTGTCAAGAAGAAGAGCTGGAGAGCTGCTAGGAGGAGTACTGCCCCTTTGCTGAGTTATTGCCTTGTTGGGTTGGCCTGCAGTGGCTGCTTCTGTCTTGGGCAGTGAAAGGACCGAAATTTCTACAAACTTGTGCTGAGTATCTCCAAGGGCCTGGAACCGAGCTGGCCTCCTGTTAAGAAGTCTCAGGGACTACAAAGACTTCACAAGCCTCTGGGTACCGCTTCTGGAACGCTGTTTCAGTTGCCACAGAGGAAGGGAACTGCAACCGACTCCGTCAACCGAATCCATCCCTGACCGGTGACCTGTTTGCACCGCAGACCGCATCGCCCCGCTTCGCATCGCAACCCTGGTCTCACCGTGGGCGATGTCCGACGCCGCCAACACCGAGCCGCTGCTTGCACCGTGACCTGTGGGCCCCGCAGTTCGCATCGCATCGCTTCACTGAACCAGCCGGACCCGACCGACGCGGACGCTGCAACTGGCTCAACCGCCGTGACCGCATCGCATTTGGGGCACCGCTCGCACGTTTGCGACGCATCGCTCCGACTCGCACCGCTGTCCGACGCCAGCTCCCGCACTCCGGCTTGGTCGCCTGCATCGCAACCTGTCAGCACCGCATCGTACAACGTCTCGCCCTGCACCGCACGCCTTGGACTCACCGACTCCGTCTGCACGCCGCTCATCGAGCCGCTGCCTGCACCGCATCAAGGGACACCGCACCTTGCATCGCTCCGTCTTGCACCGCAACCGCGACGAACGCCGATCGGCTCGTACACTCCGTACCAGCCACAACGAGAAAGGTACTGTGACAGAGTCTGTTCACGACTCTGCTGGCCCGTAGCGACGCGGTCGGCTGGAACTGTTGGACTCTGTGTAATTCAGCATCGCGGTAGACCCGGACGGGGCTACCGACTCGTACTGAACTTTACTTTTGTGTTATTCCTGCAAAGAAGAAGTTACCTTATCAAGCATTCATTTTTAAAGTATAGTATTGTGGATTTTTGTCGTAATTGGTCTTGTCTTGAGTATATAAAAATATTGGTTATTTTTCTAAACTGGTGTGGTGTCCGTTTGTAGTGCTTACACTGTATTACTGTTGGTTATGTGCAAATGCTTTACACACTGCCTCTAGAATAATCCTGACTGCTCGTGCCAAGCTACCAAGGGGGTGAGCAGGGGTTATTTTAGGAGTGTAACTCCTTACCCTGACTAGGAAGAAGGGTCCCTACTTGGACAAAGGTGCAAGCCCTTGCCAACTAGAGATACCATTTCTAACATTGGTTGTCAGCGGTGAGGATAGGACTTGTGTTTGCACTTGACTTACAGTGATTGGTGTGCACTACTACCATATCGCAGACCATTACGTACCACATACTGGTTCTTTTTCTTTTGGCCTATTTTTGATCTTGCCAGTTTTCAACTCACTACTTTTGTCATGCCGGACTCAGCTGCATCATCCGTTGCATCTCTGGAAGTTATCTTTGAGGAGGATAGGTTGGAAACCTACGCCGTAAAGGAACTACGAGCAATTTATAAAAACCTGAAAGTCCAAATTAAAGGCCTCACAAGGAAGGAGGAGCTACAGAAGGCGCTGAGGGCCTGGGTAGCAGCCAGACATGCCAGTGGGCAGCCTGGTAATCTCAGTGAGGAGGTGGAGGAGCCTATTTCCAGGGTGGATGTGCTTTTGGGTGGGGGGAACCCGCCAGGTCAGGCAGCAGCAGTCTGTCCCCAGAGGAGCTGGAGGACAGGCGAGAGGCAAGGCAGTTTGAGCTGCAGAAGCTCAGGCTGGAGGGTGAGCGGGAGGAGAAGAGGGAGGAGAGGAGATTGGCCATGGAGGAGAAGAAGATGCTCTTAGAGCATGAGAGAGAACTGAAGGAGCTAGAACTTAGGAGTAAGTCAGGCTCAGATGGTGGCAGCAATTCGTCCAGGAAGGCAGACAGGATTGTGCACATTCCCAAGAATGTAGGCAAGGAGTTCAAGAAGGGGGATGACATACAAAGGTGGTTTCAGGGTTATGAGGCAGCCACACACATGAATGGGGTCCCTGAGGAAAATTGGGGAGCAGGATTGTGGCCACTTTTCCCTGAAGAAGCAAGGGATGCTCTGATAGCTTTGGGTAAGGGGTATCACCTCACCTATGCTGACATGAAGGATGCCCTTCTCACTAAGTATGGTCTTACTCCTGAAAAGTACAGGGATCAGTTCAGGTCCAGTAAGAAGTCTGATGCCAACACTTGGTTGGAATGTGTGGCGACCCCTGACCTTGACTGGTAGGTCGCTCCCCCACCACACAGCTCCGTCTGTGTGCCCTGCTGCTGCCCCTGATTGTGCTCGTTTTTCCTTTCTGTGCCCCCTTGCTGCCCCTGATTGTGCTCGTTTTTCCTTTCTGTGCCCCCCTTGCTGCCCCTGATTGTGCTCGTTTTTCCTTTCTGTGCCCCCTTGCTGCCCCTGATTGTGCTCGTTTTTCCTTTCTGTGCCCCCCTTGCTGCCCCTGATTGTGCTCGTTTTTCCTTTCTGTGCCCCCCTTGCTGCCCCTGATTGTGCTCGTTTTTCCTGCTGCCCCTGATTGTGCTCGTTTTTTCCTTTCTGTGCCCCCTTGCTGCCCCTGATTGTGCTCGTTTTTTCCTTTCTGTGCCCCCTTGCTGCCCCTGATTGTGCTCGTTTTTTTTTCCTTTCTGTGCCCCCTTGATGCCCTGATTGTGCTCGTTTTCCCTTCTGTGCCTGTTTCCCGCCGCTGCGCCTGCGGCCCCGCCCCCTCACTGCCCATTCGCTGCCCCATTCCCTGCTCCTCCCTCCCACCTCCCCATTTATGGCGGCCGCTGCGTGGTGAAGAGAGCGACCCCTGACCTTGACTGGTAGGTCGCTCCCCCACCACACAGCTCCGTCTGTGTGCCCTGCTGCTGCCCCTGATTGTGCTCGTTTTTCCTTTCTGTGCCCCCCTTGCTGCCCCTGATTGTGCTCGTTTTTCCTTTCTGTGCCCCCTTGCTGCCCGATTGTGCTCGTTTTTCCTTTCTGTGCCCCCCTTGCTGCCCCTGATTGTGCTCGTTTTTCCTTTCTGTGCCCCCTTGCTGCCCCTGATTGTGCTCGTTTTTCCTTTCTGTGCCCCCTTGCTGCCCCGGATTGTGCTCGTTTTCCTTTCTGTGCCCCCTTGCTGCCCCTGATTGTGCTCGTTTTTCCTTTCTGTGCCCCATTGCTGCCCCTGATTGTGCTCGTTTTTTTTTCCTTTCTGTGCCCCCTTGATGCCCTGATTGTGCTCGCTTTTTCCTTTCTGTGCCCCCTTGCTGCCCCTGATTGTGCTCGTTTTTTTTCCTTTCTGTGCCCCCTTGATGCCCTGATTGTGCTCGTTTTCCCTTCTGTGCCTGTTTCCCGCCGCTGCGCCCTGCGGCCCCGCCCCCTCACTGCCCATTCGCTGCCCCATTCCCTGCTCCTCCCTCCCACCTCCCCATTTATGGTGGCCGCTGCGCGGCCGCGACGCTGGGGCGCCGAAGGCGCGCCTAAGGCAAGCCCGTCTGCGCCCGTCCGCGCCGTGACCGCACCCAGCGCCAGACCCCCTGGTCCGGGCATCCCCCGCGCCCGCCACATCAACAGACGCCGATACGACGCCAGCACCCTCCACGCACTCAACCCCGGAAAAGATCACGCCTGCTACCAGGCCACCCCGAAGCGCACCCAAGGGCCCTTCACCTGCCGGAACTGCAGCTTCGCCAGCACCCGCCCCGCCAAACCACCGCCCAGGAAAGAACCCAACTACCTCAGATGCATCCTCCTCAACACCCGCTCCGCCCGCAAACACGCCATCGAACTCTGGGACCTTCTCGACTCAACCTCCCCAGACGTCGCATTCCTGACGGAGACCTGGCTGAATCCCGCTTCAGCCCCCGGCATCGCCATTGCCATCCCGGACGGATACAAGATCACCCGCAGGGACCGCACCAACGGAGTCGGAGGAGGCATCGCCATCGTCCACAGGAACACCCTCAGAGTCTCAACCAACACCGACGACACCCTCAGCACCGCCGAACACATGCACTTCCAGATCCACACCGATCCCAACACCACCCTCAGAGGAACCCTCATCTACAGACCCCCGGACCCCGACCACAGTTCAGCGATTCCATCGCTGACTTCGTCAGCACACACGCCATCGCCTCCACGGACTACATCCTCCTCGGGGACCTGAACTTCCACCTCGAGAACAACAAGGACACCAACTCCACCACCCTGATCGACAACCTCGCCACCCTCGGACTCAGACAGCTCGTGACTACACCCACCCACGCCGCCGGCCACACGCTAGACTCCATCTTTTCCGCAAGCCCACACGTCTCCTTCAACCACACCTCCGAACCCCACTGGACTGACCACCACTGCATCCACTTCACCTACAGGAAGCCCACCACGCACCACCGCACCGAACAAATGCCTCGCCGCTGCTGGAGCAGAGTCACGGAAGACCAGCTAACCATAACCCTCGCCCTGAGCCCACCCGCCGAACCCTCCGACCCCGACACCGCCGCCCGCAACCTCAGACAGTGGATCGACGACTGCGCCAACACCCTCGCCCCGCTCAAGAATCCGCCCAACAGCCACACCAGCAAGAAAGCCACCTGGTTCACCGAAGACCTCCAGGCCTCCAAACGAACATGCCGAAAACTGGAGAAGATCTGGCTCCACGAACGGACAGCGGACAGCTACGCTGCCCACAAGAGCGCCACCCGCAGTCACCATCACCTCATCAGATCCGCCAAAACGGGCCTCACTCAAAGACCGCCTAGACAACAACGCACATAACAGCAAAGAGCTCTTCAACATCGTGAAGGAACTCTCCAACCCCAGCTCCAACACCAACGACATCCAGCCGTCGCGAGACCTGTGCGACTCACTGGCCACCTTCTTCCACCGCAAAATCGCCGACATCCACGACAGCTTCAACACCACGACCGCCCCGGCAACCACCGAGACCACTGCCCCCACAACCACCAACCGCCTGCTCTCCTGGACCAACATCAACGACGAGGACACCAGCGAGATCATGAACACCATCCGCTCCGGTTCACCGCTAGACCCGTGCCCTCACCACATCTTCAACAAAGCCAGTACAGCCATCGCGCCCCATCTCCAGAAAATAATCAACATCTCCTTCGAGACAGCAACCTTCCCGGAAAGCTGGAAGCACGCCGAGATCACCGCCTTACTCAAGAAACCCAAGGCAGACCCCAAGGACCTCAAGAACTTCCAACCCATCTCTCTGCTCCCGTTCCCCGCGAAGGTCACAGAGAAAATCGTCAACAAACAACTGACCCGCTACCTCGAGGAGAACAACATCCTGGACCCTTCCCAGTCCGGCTTCCGCAGCAACCACAGCACCGAAACCGCCCTCATCGCCGCCACCGTTGACATCAGGACCCTGCTAGACAACGGAGAAACAGCAGCCCTCATCCTCCTGGACCTATCAGCCGCCTTCGACACAGTCTGCCACCACACACTACGAACACGCCTTCACGACGCCGGGATCCAAGAGAAGGCCCTGGACTGGACCACATCCTTCCTTTCCGGCAGAACACAAAGCGTCCGCCTCGCCCCCTTCCGATCCAAGGCCACCAAGATCATCTGCGGCGTACCCCAAGGCTCCTCCCTCAGCCCAACGCTGTTCAACATCTACATGGCACCCCTCGCCCACATCGCCCGACAGCACAACCTCAACATCATCTCCTACGCCGACGACACCCAGCTGATCCTCTCCCTCACCAAAGACCCTCACACCGCCAAAGCCCACCTCCACGAAGGAATGAAGGCCGTCGCCGAATGGACCTACCTTGCCAGGTAGGTCGCTCCCCCACCACACAGCTCCGCCTGTGTTGTCTGCCCGCTGCTTCTGCAGGTAAGATCGCCCTCCGCTTGTGGCCCCGGTGCCCGTTTTTTTCTGCTTGTCTCCCCTTTTCCTTTCTGTGCCCCTCGCTGCCCCATTGTCGTTGTGCCCGTGATTCTGTCTGCTCTCTCCCCTGTTTTCCTTTTTGTGCCCCTCGCTGCCCCATTGTCGCTGTGCCCGTGATTTTGTCTGCTCTCTCCCTTTTCCTTTCTGTGCCCCTCGCTGCCCCATTGTCGTTGTGCCCGTGATTCTGTCTGCTTTCTCCCCTGTTTTCCTTTTTGTGCCCCTCGCTGCCCCATTGTCGCTGTGCCCGTGATTTTGTCTGCTTTCTCCCATTTTCCTTTTTGTGCCCCTCGCTGCCCCATTGTCGCTGTGCCCGTGATTTTGTCTGCTCTCTCCCCTTTTCCTTTCTGTGCCCCTCGCTGCCCCATTGTCGTTGTGCCCGTGATTCTGTCTGCTTTCTCCCGTTTTCCTTTTTGTGCCCCTCGCTGCCCCATTGTCGCTGTGCCCGTGATTTTGTCTGCTCTCTCCCCTGTTTTCCTTTTTGTGCCCCTCGCTGCCCCATTGTCGCTGTGCCCGTGATTTTGTCTGCTTTCTCCCTGTTTTCCTTTTTGTGCCCCTCGCTGCCCCATTGTCGCTGTGCCCGTGATTTTGTCTGCTCTCTCCCCTTTTCCTTTCTGTGCCCCTCGCTGCCCCATTGTCGTTGTGCCCGTGATTCTGTCTGCTTTCTCCCCTGTTTTCCTTTTTGTGCCCCTCGCTGCCCCATTGTCGCTGTGCCCGTGATTTTGTCTGCTTTCTCCCCGTTTTCCTTTTTGTGCCCCTCGCTGCCCCATTGTCGCTGTGCCCGTGATTTTGTCTGCTCTCTCCCCTTTTCCTTTCTGTGCCCCTCGCTGCCCCATTGTCGTTGTGCCCGTGATTCTGTCTGCTTTCTCCCCTGTTTTCCTTTTTGTGCCCCTCGCTGCCCCATTGTCGCTGTGCCCGTGATTTTGTCTGCTCTCTCCCCTGTTTTCCTTTTTGTGCCCCTCGCTGCCCCATTGTCGCTGTGCCCGTGATTTTGTCTGCTTTCTCCCCTGTTTTCCTTTTTGTGCCCCTCGCTGCCCCATTGTCGCTGTGCCCGTGATTTTGTCTGCTCTCTCCCCTTTTCCTTTCTGTGCCCCTCGCTGCCCCATTGTCGTTGTGCCCGTGATTCTGTCTGCTTTCTCCCCTGTTTTCCTTTTTGTGCCCCTCGCTGCCCCATTGTCGCTGTGCCCGTGATTTTGTCTGCTCTCTCCCCTGTTTTCCTTTTTGTGCCCCTCGCTGCCCCATTGTCGCTGTGCCCGTGATTTTGTCTGCTTTCTCCCCTGTTTTCCTTTTTGTGCCCCTCGCTGCCCCATTGTCGCTGTGCCCGTGATTTTGTCTGCTCTCTCCCCTTTTCCTTTCTGTGCCCCTCGCTGCCCCATTGTCGTTGTGCCCGTGATTCTGTCTGCTTTCTCCCCTGTTTTCCTTTTTGTGCCCCTCGCTGCCCCATTGTCGCTGTGCCCGTGATTTTGTCTGCTCTCTCCCCTGTTTTCCTTTTTGTGCCCCTCGCTGCCCCATTGTCGCTGTGCCCGTGATTTTGTCTGCTCTCTCCCCTTTTCCTTTCTGTGCCCCTCGCTGCCCCATTGTCGTTGTGCCCGTGATTCTGTCTGCTTTCTCCCCTGTTTTCCTTTTTGTGCCCCTCGCTGCCCCATTGTCGCTGTGCCCGTGATTTTGTCTGCTCTCTCCCCTGTTTTCCTTTCTGTGCCCCTCGCTGCCCCATTGTCGCTGTGCCCGTGATTTTGTCTGCTCTCTCCCCTGTTTTCCTTTCTGTGCCCCTCGCTGCCCCATTGTCGCTGTGCCCGTGATTTTGTCTGCTTTCTCCCCTGTTTTCCTTTCTGTGCCCCCGCTGCCTCTCGCCATTCCCGCCGCTGCGCTCCCTGCGGCCCCGCCCCCTGACCGCCCATTCGCTGCCCCTGCCTCCCGCCTCCCAGCTGCTCCTCCCACCCACCCACCTCCCCATAAATGGCGGCCGCTGCGCGCGCCGCCGCTGGCGCGCCGAAGGCGCGCCTAAGGCAAGCCCGTCTGCGCCCGTCCGCGCCTGGACCGCGCCCAGCGCCAGAACCCCTGGATCCCACCGATGCATCACCACTCGACGGACCTACGACGCCGCCACACTCACCGCACTCAATGCCGGCCGGAACCCTGCCTGCTACCGAGCCTCACCGAGACGCACCCACGGACCCTTCACCTGCCAAACCTGCCGATTCACCTGCCCCCGGACGTGCACCACCTCCGCCAAGTCGAGCACCAGCAGCAACCACCTGAAATGCATCCTGCTGAACACCCGCTCCGTCCACAGGCACGCTGTGGAACTCTGGGACCTGCTCGACGCAACAGCACCGGACATCGCCTTCCTCACCGAAACCTGGATGAACGCCTCCTCAGCGCCCGACATCGCCATAGCCATCCCGGACGGATACAAGATCACCCGGAGGGACCGCGTCAACCAGACGGGAGGAGGCATCGCCATCGTACACAAGAACACCATCCGCATCTCGACTAACTCCGACGAGACCTTCACCGCCGCCGAACACCTACACTTCCAGATACACACTGACCCCAAGACCACCCTCCGAGGCACCCTCATCTACAGACCCCCGGGACCACGCACACTATTCAGCGAAGACATCGCAGACTTCATCAGCCCGCACGCCATGCCCTCCGCCGACTACATCCTCCTAGGGGACCTCAACTTCCACCTGGAGAACAACAACGACAGAAACACCACCGCCCTGCTGGACAACCTCGGACTCAAGCAACTGGTGAACACACCCACCCACTACGCCGGCCACACGCTTGACCCCGTCTTCTCGTCCAGCAAGCACATCTCCTTCAGCCACGCCACCGGACTCCACTGGACCGACCACAGCTGCGTCCACTTCAGCTTCAGAAAGACTACGACCCACCACCACCCGCAACAGGCTCCCCGCCGGAGCTGGAGCAAGATCACCGCCGAGCAGCTCACCGCCTCCCTCAGCCAGAACACACCCACCAACACAACGGACCCAAACGAAGCAGCCAGCAACCTCGCCAAGTGGCTGACCGCCTGCGCCGACGACCTCGCACCACTAAAAACCCTCCCAGCAGACCCGGAAGCAAGAAAACCCCTTGGTTCACCAACGAACTCAAGGAATCCAAGAAGAACTGCCGCACTCTCGAGAAAACCTGGCGACTCGACCAGACCACAGACAACAGGACCGCCCTCAAGCACGCCACCCGCAAACACCACCAGCTGATCCGTGCCACCAAGAAGTCGGCACTCAAAGAACGACTGGACAACAACGCCCATGACAGCAAGGAACTTTTCAGCATCGTCAAAGAGTTCTCCAACCCCAGCGCCGGAAACAACGACATCACCCCCTCGCAAGACCTCTGCAACTCACTCTCCGCGTTCTTCCACCGCAAGATCACCGACATACATAACAGCTTCGACGCACAAACAACGCACCCTACCGCCGAACCAACGCCCGCCACCACCACCCTCTGCAACTGGACCCCGATCAGCACTGAAGACACCACCCGCACGATGAACTCCATCCACTCCGGATCACCAACCGACCCCTGCCCACACCACGTCTTCAACAAAGCCGACGCCACCATCGCACCCCATCTCCGGGACATCATCAACTCCTCCTTCCACACCGCCACCTTCCCGGAGAGCTGGAAGCACGCCGAGCTTACCGCCCTCCTGAAGAAACCAACGGCGGACCCCACCGACCTTAAGAACTACCGTCCCATCTCGCTCCTTCCGTTTCCGGCCAAAGTCATCGAGAAGACCGTCAACAGACAGCTTGCCGCCTTCCTCGAGACGAATGGATCCTCGACCTCTCGCAGTCCGGGTTTCGGGCCAACCACAGCACCGAGACCGCCCTTATCGCAGCCACCGACGACATCAGAACCCTAACCGACAACGGGGAAACAGCTGCCCTCATCCTCTTGGACCTCTCCGTGGCGTTCGACACCGTCTGCCACCGCACCCTAGTGAAGCGCCTCAGCAACATCGGAATCCGAGAGAAAGCACTGGAATGGATCATCTCGTTCCTCGCCGGAAGAACCCAGAGAGTCCGCCTCCCCCGTTCAGATCCGAAGCCACCGAAGTCATCTGCGGCGTTCCACAGGGATCCTCACTCAGCCCAACCCTCTTCAACGTCTACATGAGCCCCCTCGCAGCCATCGCACGCCGACACAACCTCAACATCATCTCCTACGCCGACGACACCCAGCTGATCCTCTCCCTCACCAACGACCCCACCACCGCCAGAGCCAACCTACACGACGGGATGAGAGACGTCGCCGACTGGATGAGGAACAGCCGCCTTAAACTGAACTCAGACAAGACGGAAGTCCTCATCCTGGGCTCATCACCCTCCGCCTGGGACGACTCCTGGTGGCCCCCGGCCCTGGGCACCGCGCCCAAGCCAACGGACCACGCACGCAACCTGGGCTTCATCCTGGACTCCTCCCTGTCGATGACCAGACAAGTCAACGCCGTCTCATCTTCATGCTTCAACACCCTGCGCATGCTCCGCAAGATCTTCAGATGGATCCCCACTGAAACCAGGAAGACCGTCACCCAGGCACTCGTCACCAGCCGACTGGACTATGGGAACACCCTCTACGCCGGAACCACAGCCAAACTTCAAAAAGACTCCAGCGCATCCAGAACGCCTCCGCACGACTCATCCTGGACATCCCCCGACACAGCCACATCACCGGACACCTGAAAGACCTGCACTGGCTCCCCGTCAGCAAGAGAATAACGTTCAGACTCCTCACCCACGCACACAAGGCCCTCCACGACCTGGGCCCAAAGTACCTCAACGACCGCATGACCTTCTACACGCCCACACGCCAGCTACGATCAACCAGCCACGCCCTCGCCACCGTACCACGCATCCGCAGAACCACCGCCGGAGGAAGATCCTTCTCCTACCTGGCAGCCAAGACCTGGAACTCCCTCCCCACTCACCTTCGGCGAACCCAGGACCATCTCTCCTTCAGGAAGCAGCTCAAGACCTGGCTGTTCGAGCAGTAACTTACCCCCTCCCCCAGCGCCTTGAGACCCTCCCGGGTGAGTAGCGCGCTATATAAATGCCGTGATTGATTGATTGATTGATTGATTGATTGATGAGGACCAGCCACCTGAAGCTGAACTCGGACAAGACGGAGGTCCTCATCCTTGGTTCCAACCCTTCAGCCTGGGATGACTCCTGGTGGCCAACATCACTGGGAACAGCCCCGCCACCCACCGACCACGTACGCAACCTAGGGGTCATCCTCGACCCCACCCTCTCCATGACTAAGCAGGTCAACGCCGTTTCCTCATCCTGCTTCAACATCCTCCGAATGCTCCGCAGGATCTTCAAGTGGATCCCCACCGAAACAAGAAAAACAGTCACCCAGGCCCTCGTCACCAGCAGGCTGGACTACGGAAACGCCCTCTACGCAGGAACGACGGCTAAGCTCTCGAGACGGCTGCAACGCATCCAGAACGCCTCTGCACGTCTTATCCTCGACATCCCCCGACGCAGCCACATCACACCCCACCTGAGAGACCTGCACTGGCTCCCTGTCAACAAGAGGATAACCTTCAAGCTCCTCACCCACGCACACAAAGCACTCCACAACTCCGGACCAGCCTACCTCAACAGACGACTCAGCTTCTACACCCCCACCCGCCAGCTCCGCTCGACCAGCCTCGCCCTCGCCACAGTCCCCGCATCCGGAAAACGACCGCCGGCGGCAGATCCTTCTCCCACCTCGCCGGCAAGACCTGGAACACCCTCCCCACCAACCTCCGACAGACCCAAGACCTACTGGCCTTCAGAAGACTCCTCAAGACCTGGCTCTTCGATCAGTAGCAGCACCACCCCCCTCTTCCCCCAGCGCCTTGAGACCCTCGCGGGTATGTAGTGCGCTTTATAAGTGACATGATTGATTGATTGATTGATGTGTTCTGCAGGTCGCTCGATGGTTGGGTAAAGGGCAGTAGTGTAACAGATTTTCAGGGGCTCTACAACTTGATTGCATGGGAGCACTTGTCTAGTCTATGTTTTGCAGATCTGCGCCAGCACCTAGTGGATAGTAAGCTAACTGACCCCAGGAAGCTTGCTATGGAAGCGGACCGCTGGGTGAGTACCAGGGTCCACAAGAAAGCGTTTGGGGGAGACTCAGCCAAAGGGGCAGGGTCCCCAGCAGAAAGGTGGGGGGGACAAGGGTAAAGCACAGGAGTTCTCTAAAGGGCCCCAAACTAGTACCCAGGGTAAAAGTTCCCAGCCGCCCGGTGATAAGAAGAAATGGGTCTCTACAGGGAAGCCGGTTGAGACCGGCCCCCGCAAGTGTTATGCATGTGACCAGGTAGGTCACTTTAAGGGGGACCCCAAGTGCCCAAAGGGGACACAGCCACCCACCGGTGGACAGTCCAAAGTGTTGGCTAGTGTAGCGCTTGGGGAGGAGGGGTGCCCACAGGAGGGTGGGGATCCCGCAGAAATGACCCTTGTCTCACTAGGGGACAGTGAGATGGTCCCAGGAAACCAGGTGCCCCCTAACACAAAGAAATATAGCACCTGGGTGACCATCAATGGGAATAGGGTAGAGGCTCTCAGAGACACTGGAGCCAGTGTGACCTCAGTCCGGTGTCACATGGTGTCTGAGAAGCAAGTAGTCCCAGGAGCATTCCACCAAGTAGTTGCTGTAGACAACTCTGAGCGCCAGTGTATGGTGGCGCAGGTTCCCTTTGAATGGGGGGGTCTCAGGTCCCTTGAGGGTGGTTGTGAGCCCTACCATGCCTGTAGATTGTCTGCTAGGTAACGACCTGGAGCAGTCCTTATGGAAGGAGGTTGAGCTCAGGTCTCACTTGGAGATGCTTGGGTTGCCAGAGTGGGCATGCGTGTCTACTCGGTCAATGGCAGCCAGAAAGGGTGATCAAGAGGACTTGGAGCCTGGAACAGTGGCCCAAGTCCCTGCCAAGAGAAAGGGCAGGGGCGCGGGAAACCGGCCCTTGAAGTTCCCACGGACCGGGAGGAGGCGGACCTCGAGGGGGACGCCCGGTGCCTACAGGGGAGCAGGTAGCCGAACTGGGAGACATCTCTGAGCTGACCCATTGGCAGCAAGAAGGGGGTCCCACCAGGGAGGAGTTCTGCAGGGAGCAGAACGAGTGCCCTACGCTGGAGGGTCTGCGGCGGCAGGCTGCAGACCAGGCAGCTGGTAATCAGTCCGGGTCACATCTGATCTACTGGGAGAGTGGTCTCCTATACAGTGAGCCTAAGGTTGCTGAGCCTGGGTCAGCCCGTGTGCTGATGGTACCCCAGCGCTTCAGGACCTTCCTACTGGGTCTGGCTCATGACGTGCCTTTGGCAGGACATTTGGGGCAGGACAAGACCTTTGACAGGCTTGTCACCCACTTCTTTTGGCCCCAAATGCGAAGGCAGTCAGATGCACACTGTAGGTCTTGCCAAACTTGCCAGGCAAGTGGTAAGAGTGGGAGGAAGGTCAAAGCTCCTCTCCAACCTTTTCCTGTTGTTGGTACACCCTTTGAAAGGGTAGGGATGGATATTGTGGGGCCACTGGATCCCAAGACAGCCATGGGCAACAGTAACATCCTGGTCTTGGTGGACCATGCCACCCGGTACCCGGAGGCAATCCCTCTCAGGACAACGACGGCGCCAGTGGTGGGCCGGGCGTTAATGGGGATCTTTTCCCGTGTGGGATTCCCCAGAGAGGTGGTTTCTGATAGGGGACCAATTTCATATCCAAGTATATGACATCCCTGTGGAAGGAGTGCGGTGTAACCTACAAGTTCACCACTCCTTACCACCCACAAGGAAACGGTCTGGTGGAGAGATTCAACCAGACCTTGAAAGGCATGATCAAGGGTCTAACAGAACCCATGAGGCGTAAGTGGGACGTCCTCTTGCCATGCCTACTCTTTGCATACAGGGAGGTGCCTCAGAAGTCTCTTGGGTACAGCCCCTTTGAGCTCCTGTATGGCCACCCTGTCAGAGGACCTCTGAGTTTGGTAAAGGAAGGCTGGGAGGCAGCTCCCAGGAAAACTCCCCAGGATGTGTTTAGCTACATGCTGGCCTTTAGAAACCAAACTGCCCGCTTCAGGAAACTCGCTCAGGCGAACCTAGAAGCAAGCCAGGAAGAAATGAAGAGATGGTATGACCAGAATGCCACTCTGGTCGAATTTCAACCTGGGCAAAAAGTGTGGGTCATGGCCCCAGTGGCACCTTGTGCCTTGCAGGACAAGTGGACTGGGCCATATGAGGTGGTGGAGCGCAAAAGTGACGTCACCTACCTGGTGGATTTGCAAGCTCCAAGGAACCCTTTGAGGGTCCTTCACGTGAACCGCCTCAAGCCCCACTTCGAGAGGTCCGAAGTGAGTATGCTCTTGGCGACAGATGATGGGGTGGAAGAGGAGAGTGAGCCTCTCCCTGACCTCCTGTCTACCGAGGAGCATGATGGGTCAGTAGAAGGTGTGATCCTCTCCCCTACTCTGACTCAGGAGCAGCAGGGGGACTGTCACCAGTTGTTGGGGCAGTTCGCCCCACTGTTCTCTCTGACTCCCGGTGTTACTCACTGGTGTACCCATGACGTGGACACTTGTGACAGCCCTCCTGTGAAGCACAAGATTTACAGGTTGACTGACCAGGTCAGAGCCAGCATCAAGGAGGAGGTCTCTAAGATGTTGGGGTTAGGGGTGATTGAGCCCTCCCACAGTCCTTGGGCCAGCCCAGTGGTCTTGGTCCCAAAGGCTGCTGCGCCCGGTGCCACTCCAGAACTCCGGTTTTGTGTGGACTACCGTGGGCTCAATGCCGTCACCCGGACTGACGCGCACCCCATCCCCAGAGCTGATGAGCTCATTGATTGGTTGGGAGCTGCCCGGTTCCTCAGCACGTTTGATTTGACGTCTGGGTACTGGCAGATTGCCTTAACCGATGGGGCCAAGGAGAGATCAGCATTCTCAACCCCAGAAGGTCATTACCAATTCCGGGTGATGCCCTTTGGGTTGAAGAATGCCCCTGCCACCTTTCAGAGGTTGGTCAATCAGGTGTTGGCTGGGCTGGAGGATTTCAGTGCCGCCTACCTGGATGACATTGCTGTGTTCAGTTCCAGCTGGGAAGAACATTTACAGCACCTTGAGAAAGTGTTGAGGGCTATGCAAGGTGCAGGCCTCACGATCAAGGCCAGTAAGTGCCAGATCGGGCAGGGTTCTGTGGTGTACTTGGGACACCAGGTAGGAAGCGGCCAGGTGGTGCCCCTACAACCCAAGATTGACACCATTCTGGCTTGGGAGCCCCCAAGACCCAGACAGAGGTGAGAGCCTTCTTAGGTCTCACCGGCTACTATAGGAGATTTGTTAAGGGATATGGCACCATCGTTGCCCCCTTAACAGAGCTGACTTCTAAGAAGCAGCCCAGGAAAGTGATCTGGACTGAGTCCTGCCAGAAAGCTTTTGATGCCCTGAAGGCAGCCATGTGCACGGCGCCCGTGCTCAAGGCACCTGACTTCTCCAAGGAATTCGTTGTGCAGACTGACGCTTCAGAGTATGGTGTGGGAGCGGTGCTCTCACAACTGAACGAAGAGGGCCTGGATCAGCCTGTAGTCTTCCTTAGCAGGAGACTACTCCCCAGGGAACAGAGGTGGAGTGCCATAGAAAGGGAAGCTTTTGCTGTGGTCTGGGCGCTGAAGAAGTTGAGACCATACCTGTTTGGGACTCACTTCCAGGTTCAGACAGACCACAGGCCCCTCAGATGGTTGATGCAAATGAGGGTGAGAATCCAAAACTGCTGAGGTGGTCCATCTCCCTACAGGGAATGGACTTTACGGTGGAACACCGTCCTGGTACAGAACACGCCAACGCAGATGGTCTGTCCAGGTTCTTCCGCCTTAGTGAAGAGAACTCCAATGGGGTTGGGTAGTTCTCCCTACTTTCAGCTGGAGGGGACATGTGTTAGACTTGGCATCTTTTGGCGTGTTTCCCCTGACTTTTGCTTTCTGACCTCCCGGTTTTGACTCTGTTTTTGCTGGTGTAATGATTCTGCGCACTTTCCTCACTGCTATCCAGTGGGAAAGTGCAAGTGCTCCTGTATAAAATGTGTTGCGGATTGGCGTTTCCATGATTGGCCTATTTGGTTTGTGTGTCAGTCCCTTGTAAAGTGCACTGCGAGTGCCAGGGCCTATAGACCAAATGCTGTTGGTGGGCTGCAGCACTGGATTGTGCCACCCACGCAAACAGCCCGTAAAGTGTAACTCGGGCCTGCCATTGCAGAGCCTGTGCGCAGCCTGGGGCTGCCATGTCGACTTGGCAAGTGCGCACACTTGCAAGTCCCTAAACCTTCCCTTTTCTACATGTTAGTCACCCCTAAGGTAGGCCCCAGGTACCCCTGTGGGCAGGGTGCATTGTATGCGAAAGGTAGGACATGCCCTGGTGTGTGTGGCATGTCCTGATAGTGAATAACAGCCTAGTTCGTTTTTCACTATTGCAAGGCTACCTGTTCCCCTAGGCCAGAACGGGCAGTTTTGATTATTTCAGCTTATAATCCTAACTGACCCCGGGAACATGGTAGAAATTCGAGTTTAGTATGCCTGGACTCGGAATGATAAAATGCATCTTTTAGTGAAGTTGGTTTTAACATTCTGTGTTTGAAAATACCCCTTTTAGAAAGTGGGTATTTTCTTGTCTAACCATCCAAGCCTGCCTCTGCGAGGTTGTGTATTCCTTGTCTGGAGTGTGAGTGACAGGGGCTGGGGGATGCCAGGAGACAGGGTGAGTCAGCACAGGGCTGAATAGCAAGATCTACATGTAGATGGGTGGGAGGGTTGCACCTGGGCCCTGAATAGGACAGTGCCTTCCCTCCACAATGCTGGCTCCACCTCCTGTGGTGCGTCTGATGTCCCTGGCCTACTCTCTGAAAGAAGGGACGGAGACTTGTCAACAAAGTGCTCCAGAACTGGTTTGGACTAGGCAAAGGCCTCTCTGCCTTCAGAGAACAAAGGAATTTGGGATATAAATATTGGGGCCCTGACCCCATGAATTTAGATCTCGCTGGAATCAAGGAACCTGTCAAGAAGAAGAGCTGGAGAGCTGCTAGGAGGAGTACTGCCCCTTTGCTGAGTTATTGCCTTGTTGGGTTGGCCTGCAGTGGCTGCTTCTGTCTTGGGCAGTGAAAGGACTGAACTTTCTACAAACTTGTGCTGAGTATCTCCAAGGGCCTGGAACCGAGCTGGCCTCCTGTTAAGAAGTCTCAGGGACTACAAAGACTTCACAAGCCTCTGGGTACCACTTCTGGAACGCTGTTTCAGTTGCCACAGAGGAAGGGAACTGCAACCGACTCCGTCAACCGAATCCATCCCTGACCGGTGAACTGTTTGCACCGCAGACCGCATCGCCACGCTTCGCATCGCATCGCAACCCTGGTCTCACCGTGGGCGACGTCCGACGCCGCCAACACCGAGCCGCTGCTTGCACCGTGACCTGTGGGCCCCGCAGTTCGCATCGCATCGCTTCACTGAACCAGCCGGACCCGACCGACGCGGACGCTGCAACTGGCTCAACCGTCGTGACCGCATCGCATTTGGGGCACCGCTCGCACGTTTGAGACGCACCGCTCCGACTCGCACCGCTGTCCGACGCCAGCTCCCGCACTCCGGCTTGGTCGCCTGCATCGCAACCTGTCAGCACCGCATCGTACAACGTCTCGCCCTGCACCGCACGCCTTGGACTCACCGACTCCGTCTGCACGACGCTCATCGAGCCGCTGCCTGCACCGCATCGAGGGACACCGCACCTTGCATCGCTCCGTCTTGCACCGCAACCGCGACGAACGCCGACCGGCTCGTACACTCCGTACCAGCCACAACGAGAAAGGTACTGTGACCGAGTCTGTTCACGACTCTGCTGGCCCGTAGCGACGCGGTCGGCTGGAACTGTTGGACTCTGTGTAATTCAGCATCGCGGTAGACCCGGACGGGGCTACCGACTCGCATCTGAACTTTGCTTTTGTGTTATTCCTGCAAAGAAGAAGTTACCTTATCAAGCATTCATTTTTAAAGTATAGTATTGTGGATTTTTGTCGTAATTGGTCTTGTCTTGAGTATATAAAAATATTGGTTATTTTTCTAAACTGGTGTGGTGTCCGTTTGTAGTGCTTACACTGTATTACTGTTGGTTATGTGCAAATGCTTTACACACTGCCTCTAGAATAAGCCGGACTGCTCGTGCCAAGCTACCAAGGGGGTGAGCAGGGGTTATTTTAGGAGTGTAACTCCCTTACCCTGACTAGGAAGAAGGGTCCCTACTTGGACAAAGGTGCAAGCCCTTGCCAACTAGAGATCCCATTTCTAACAGATACTCATTCATGGAGTGTCAAAGTCTCAGTCCCTAGTCTTAATCTTGTTTTAAAAGCTCATTTTAACTGCTTTCTAAGGGTAAACAACAGGTTGCAGGCTTACACCTGGGAGGAAAATGTTGCAGTGACAATGGCTGGTATAGGTCTTCTGCACCAACATTCCAATGTTTGTCTTCCTGTTTCTCCATTTTTAACTTATACTATTCTACCCTCAGTGGGTGGAATGTTCTAACAGCCTTATAGCCCTTCTGTCTGAGGCTACACCAGTTGATAAACGCCCTCTTCCTCATTATAGGCCCTCGCCTGCAGCTCAGGCTTATAACTCGGTTTCATGGCCTTTAACAACCAGTGTGGCCCTGGGCAATGGGCAATAAGGCTGTAATAAAGCAAACAATTCAGTCACTTCTCTAGTAAACATCTTTCAAAAGATATCTAGCTCACAAAGCTGGATAATTCCTGAACTCAATTTCCCTTTAACTCAGGCCAAAGTTTTGCTCCTCAGGGACTTTTAACTAAATTATGTTTTAGTACTCTTCTACCAGTTCTCTAATCCTTCCATTTTTGACATGTGGCATAGCTTTACAGAACTGGAGGCTCTTTGGGTCATCAGAGCTTTTGGATGGAGAAAACTCTGGGGACTTACCCATCAGCGGTTTGGTGTACAAAGTAGGCCTTTCTCCCTGAGACTGGTACACTTTACAGTCCCTGAACAGCACAGAGAGGTAGACGCATTCACTGCTTCTATCAAGTTGCCATTTAACAGAACTGATGGGAGTGGCCACAAGGCTCGAGGTTAGGGTAGTCTGAGTAGATCAAATCATGGACTGAGACCAACATACTCTTACACCCAAGAGATTGACTTGTGAGAATAGTTACTATGAGATCATTATTTACCTTTGGGCTAGCATGTAGCTCATTCATCCCAAACAATTCCTCTTTGAGGTATGCTGCTGCCTCTTCTTCATGGGTGGACCAGTGCTTCATAAGGGAGGGATGAAGATGAACAACAGCTTTCCCCATTCAGTGTGGGCTGAAACTTAGACCTCCATGTTATACTGACTTTTCCTCCTTATACTTATAGGTTTTAAAAGAGTACTTTATGAGCTTGTTATAAAACTCTGTAAAAGATTCCATCTCATTTGCAGGGTCTAGTGTTCTGGAATTACCACCCCAAGTTGTTGGTCTGAGCCCTCAGCCTAAGAGTCTCTTTAGCAACACTGAGAGAATCTGTGGTGTGCTGTAATTCCCCACACCTTTGTGAAGGAGAACTGAAGTTTGGCTGGGCCTGATCACTTGAGGAAAAGGAAAAAGGTTGCCTGCCCTTCATCAGCCATTCAAAAACTACTCTGTTCTTTTTGGCTTTTCATTTTTCTCCTGATCAAGCACCTCTATAAAACAGAATGGATTAGCTTTAACTGTTGGGCGAGGAACCATGGAAGGAACTACTGTGAAAGTTACAATGGTTCTGAGCTGTTAGGAAAGACACTTGTTGGTCTTGCGAGCAATCATATGTGGTATTCCCTTCGGTATCAGAAGTTATACTTTAAATACTCTGTAAACCTTCCACAGGAGTTTCTGGGTCCTTGACTTAAGGTGCTACCATTCGTAAGTACCATTAACTCATACAACTGGAAGATGCTTTTTTGAGCTCTTGTGACTGATGTACTTGAAACGGGGAACCTCATTTTTTACCATTACAAAATAGGCTTCAAAGCCAATCAAACTGTCTGTGATGGACGTTTCCTGTGCTAACTGCAAACATACACATGTCCCATCCCTTCTAAATGTACAGATCTCTGGATTACAAGTAAACATGAAGAAAAGCTGGAGATAGGGATGGTGGTGGTGTGAAGCAGGTGACTGTGCTAATAAAGCCCAGAGGAATAGTTAACAGTGTTAACCATTTTCTGCCCCATGGTACCATCCCTACTACAGTGCCCATTGTGCTACTGAGCTTTTCACGTAAACCAACACTGTCAAAAACAGATCTGAAAAATAGGTGCGAAGATGTACGAGAGACATCATGACAAGTGATTCGAGACTACATCAACATTTTTCTCATTTGAGAAGTGGCTAGCCTCTCACTCTGCATGGTGATTATTGACCGGGTGAGTACAGAACGTGCCATACATAGCCTACTTCTCACCAACTCACTGAACCACCATGTAGCCATACAGTTGTGCATATGCAGCATTCACCTGACCGGCCAGGGGCAAATTTGGAAAGGCAACACAACCGTATCCACTTAATGCAAAAGCAACAGGGGCAGCCAGAAAAAACCTGCTTGTCTGCCAAGCCAGGAGCACACCACAGCATAATACGCCGCACCATATGATCGCAGGCAGAAGCAAGGACAATTGTGCAGCTACATCTTCTATACCTTCCCCCACAGCACCACCCACTGGCTCAACCCCTCTCCAAACCTGATAAGTGACTTCACCTCCCACAATCATTCCGTCAGTCCAGATTTATGCCCTTTGAAAGATCATTCGTTCACATCCTTTATGGGGACCAATATTCCTCCCTGTCCTGGCAGCTCATGATGGGTTGCGCCAAGCCTGGAACGTCCCAGAGAAGAAACCCAGCCAGCTTACCTCATCAGACAAGGTATAATAGTCACATCCTCCTCCTTCTTGCTCAACTGGCTATGTATTTTTTATTGGAACAGTAAGACGGGAAATGTGCCCCTATGTGTGGCACTGGATTTCCTGTAATACTTTCTTCTTATGATTAAGTTGTCTTCTTCTGCCAGCTTGTGGTCAATATTATTAGTAACAACATTTATTAAGCGCTTACCACAGCAGTCGTCTCTGACACATAAAATACATGCACCAAAAAAAGAACTCCAGCAGAGGGCGGGCTGCAGGTTGATTGGGTGGTGGCAGTTGTGCCTTGGAAGACGCTGGACTATGAGAACGGACAGAATGAATGGTATTTTCCCTACAGTGATTATAGCTTGTCATCCTCTGGGCCAGAAGTGGCATTGGTGACCGAGGCCCCTGCTCCTGTACCAAAAACACTTATTGGTTTTAAATTAAAGCACGCTTCTTTGTCTTTATCAATAATGAAGCAGGTTACGGGGCTACACCAATACATGGCACAACATGTAAATTGTTGGGTTTATTTCTGTGGCGGACATGTTTTGTTGTTATATTTTCAGTCAGGTGCTCATGGCATCTCACAAAATGGAAGACTCGTTCAGGCACTGCAAAAACTTCCGAGAGGACTGGTCTTCCCTCCAACTTCCAATTCTCACATTGTTCTGATCCAAGAGTTGGGAAACTGGTTGTTAAACGAGAAATACCACTTCTCTTACAGTGGGCAATGAATGTCCTTTCTCTGTTTTTCTATATTTTAGATGCAATTTGTGCTTTGACAATTTGTTTTTTTGGTAATGTGTTCCTGGGGGGTGAGTTTGGTGTCCTGTGTGAATCCACGTGTCTTTGCATTCAGTGAACGTTGAGGGGTTCAAAGTCTTCAAAGTTCATTTCATTGAGCCAGGTTTGTACTGTATCTTGTTTGTTGTCCTTGGCAAATAACAGGAATTCTGTCATGGTTAGGATGAGCTGCAGGTAGAAGCTGAACACCGAGGTCTGGATAATGTACAAGTAGTATTTGAATGTTGGATGTCTGAAGAAGAGGAGAGTTTCAAGAAGAGTTGTGTATCATCGGCATATTGGTGAATCTTCATACTGTTACCTGTAAGTAGAGAACCAAGTGGCTCTATGTAAAGGTTGAAGATGACAGGAGACAGTATGGAACACTGGGGAACTCCACATGTAATAGGGATCTTTTGCGGCCTGGAAGTTCTCATGTGAACAAACTGATGTTGGATGGATAAGTAGGAGGAGAACTAGTGAAGGACATTGCTACTGAAGCCCATTTGAGACTCTGTGGTGTGTAGGAGGGTGGGATGGCCAACTGTGTCGATGGCAGGTGAGAGGACCAGCAGTATTAGGAGATAAGGGTCATATTCATCTGTGGTCAAGGCGGCATCATCTACAAAGTGTAAGGGAGCGGTCTACGTGCTCACCATGCTCTAAAGCAAGACTGGTGTCGTGCAGAAGATGGTTAGCACAGGTGTGATCTCAGAGCTTAACAAAGCCTACTTTTTTTTAATGATCCTGCCTATGAACAGTAGGTAAGTAATGGGCCAACAGTTGGTGAGGTCATCAGGGTCAAGTGTACATTTTTTAAGGAGTGGAAGGATCTAGCCTGTCTTGAGAGCTTCTTGAGGGAGGCATTGACAATGGTAATTAGGGGTAACATAGGATTCACAGAGAAAGCACTGATGAAGAACAATAAGACTTCATCTTCATAAGAAGTGGAGTTGAGTATGACAGCAAGATCTGGGAGAGATGGGGCTTTGAAGGCTGACCACTGCGCGATTCTACAGGAAGGGGAGGGTGTAAGTCATGAAGTATGCTTGGTGCTGTTGATGTGTTATTGGATCTTTTGTGCTTTTGCACTAAAGAAGTGGTTGATAGAATTGCACTTGTCTGTGGATTGAGGGATAGGTGGTTCAAGCAGGGGATTGATGCAGTGCTTGGCTTTAACAGCGTTCTTCTTCTGTTGGTGGCTTTACTGATGGTGCTGGTATACTACTTTGCTTCGGCTGATGTGATAAGCTGTCGGTGTGCTGAGAAGAGGGACTTCAGTATCCAGAGGAGTTCTGTTAATGCTAGTCTTTAGCAATGATCAGAATTTCACCCTATGTGTTTATTGTCTTCTTGAAGTCTCCCTTTTCCTATTATCTTGTTACTCTAGGTCTGCTCTTCCATGACATGCATCTTTTATGACCTCCTGACCAGTATTCCACAAGTGTTCAGAGAGTTAACGAGTGGTATGGAAGGAGGTTCTTCCATTTTTCTCCAGGTCAGGTTGCATGTCTAAGAAAATTCTACTTCGTCACGTTTTTCTCATATAAGTAGGTAAAATAGTGGTAACTAAGTAGTAAACTATCAACTTTACATCTGGGCCAAAACCACACTTTATCGACATCTTGTAAAACTAATCACAGCAAAAATCTGCTTAAATCTAGAGTTAACTTGATAAATGGATGCCCTTCAACGTGGTGGTGTGTAAAATGTTCCGTTCTCCATGATAACACGTAACTGCCTTTTGTAAGAAACTACACAAGTTATTTTACTTTGTCCCAGTTCTCTAGCAATGCTGGCTGCTTGAGAAGGCTGGGAAGATAAAAAAGGTTATTTAGTCTTCGAAATCTTTACTCCAGAGCTGCCAAGGAAAGGTCACTCTTCACAGAAACCCATCACAGCTATTATTTAGAGTACCTTGAGACTTTAAGATGTCATCTGGACTATTACAAAGGTATTAAGACGCTTACCTGAGCAATATTTAAACAGCATGCAAAGGTAAAATTATTTCATTGTCACAGCTAGCCAGTACTTCGATTTTCAGCACTAATATCTTAGGCACTTTCCCTCTGTGTTGTGATATTCTTAATCACTAATGTTAAGTCTGAATCCTTCCAAAACTCAAAACAAAAGGGCACTGCCATTTTAGGCTGCTATGCCAAGTGCAATAGGTGTACACCCCAGGTGGCACTACAAACTCTGTTCCTGGCATCCACTGTGTGCGGAAATTGCAATACATGGGAGCACTTATTTAGCCGCCCAAGTCTGCGGGGTTCATGGTGATGTCTCCAGTTTCACCGGCCTGCTCCGGTCTCCAAAAGCAGTTCCACAGAGGGAAGGTGGTGAGGCCAAAGATGATTTTTCTGTCAGTGCTGTCCTGTTCCGTATACAAACTTTGACAGTAAAGTGGTAAAATGCCTTAACTTATGATCACCAACAAGCCCAGCACCAAAAGGTTGCACAGTGGCCTGACATAAAAAGTGAATGATGCAGAGGATGATTAAAAGGTACTATGGTTTCTCAATATAAAGTACTGGAAAGATTGACCCGGCATGATAAGAATGGTGAAAGTGGCGAGACTGCCTTACATGGGGCTCAAATGTCCATATCAGAAAGCTGACACGTCTTCTGGAATTACAGAGACCCATTGAGGAGGCCTTAATGTTGAAGGCCATGATAAACAGGAAGACTGCAACCTTGGGAGCCAACAAGATGTGCAACTGGTTCGACAATTTCAGGAAGCTTGAGGAGTCTTTCACAAGTGCACTGACACTGAAAACTTCCTAGAGCTAACATATAGAGGAGTCTAGCCCTACTACGTCTTTAGGTGGCCACTTATTCTCTCTAGAGGCTCTCTGTTGGTTTAATGGTAGCAAACATACCCCAGGTCCCAATCACCATCAGCTGTGGATGGGTGATGGCATAGCAACTGATGAGTTAGGTTTTCTTGTGTTTTGGGGAATATGCCTCCATTTCATCTCTTGCTGTCATAGTCTCCCCCCAAATGGGTATCAAGCCACTAGCTAATGCTGTGACCTTTGGTGTATACAACGTATGAACATTAGGATTCACATTGCAAAATGCTACCCTGTTCTTTTATGTCATTCAGTAGCACTGCTCTAGCGTGCTGTTGTGTAGATTTCGGTTTATTAAAATGATACTGCCAAAAATGTAGTGGCTGAAAGAGGCCAGCACAGTGACCCACTAAATGTTTGCAGAACAGTGGGCTAATCGCAAATGTGAATGATACTTCAAACAAGCAATGTGTGAAAGGGGATGGCCAGAGCCCATCTCTATGCACATTTTGTCTTCATTACAGGAGCTTCAACAGACAGCTAATACAGTCCTGACACCAGACCCATTGACAGCTAGGGGGCATATAGGCACCAATTGGCTGTGGCAAGCAGTGGAAATAAGATGTACAGGATACAAAATGAAGAGCAGCCACCTTTAGATGGTCAGCAATAAACATTTCTCGTAAGTAAAGTGGTTGACATAGTCTATGTCATCACTGTGTATATATAATAATTAGCTCTGGGTTCATGAATATAGCGTGAGAAATGGAGGTGACACAATTAAGGTATGAGGGTGCGAGCGGGCACCCATTATCTGTGCCATGAAAATTAAATAGGTATCACCACATCCCTAGGTGATAACAAGGACTCCTCCTGCACCCTGTTCCTTATGAGAGTTTGTTGCTGCTCCTGGAGGCTTACCTGAAAGGAACTCAGATTCTTTTGTGTCTTCTTCCTTTTCTTCCTCCTTGGTGTCTTCCTCCTCCTTCCTGTAGTCCATTAGTGACTGGTTTACTTCTTGTTCCTGAGTATGGGCATTCTGCTCATCTACAACTACAGAGAATGGCAAAAAACAAATGTTATAGGAAAGCGTAAACTGTAGCAGCACAAAAGCCTTTACATTCACTAGGCTCATAGCACACAACCAGACAGACTATTACAACTCAGGTGTGTTTCAGTTCACTAAAAATGTACAACTGTTTTTAGTAACAAAGGCATATTGATTGCCATGTTGGACAATGTATAGCATATTAACTCGTCATAGAAGAGTCGTGGAAGTGTGTCCTGGCTAATTGCTTCAGAGGTAAATAATGTTCTTAACCATTCTGCAACACACAACCACCGTCTTTTGCCCTTCAGTTTCTATGATCGTGCTGAAACACTAACCAACCTATGTAAAACCTATGTTGAATATTAATGCCATGAACTCTTGGGTGCCATTGTTAAAGACGTATATATGCACATTTCTTTTTTCTCTACTTATTGTGGTTGACACATGAAGCGAAAGGTACATGCTGGAGACTGTGCAAAGATAGTGGTAACTTGGAGAGTTGTGAAGGTTAGGCCTATAGGTAAAATTCCATTCCTTGCTCTACTTGCACAAACGTGCCCATATAGAAAGATATGTACCTGTAACACTGGATAACCAGCATTGATATCTTCTTGAATTAAAGCTACACACCACTAGAATGATGCCATGTCATCAGTGGAAGATCTTTCCACACCTTAATAACTGAGATGTATTCTTTTGACTTGTAGTGGCTGTTGTAAGGGATGAGTTATGAAGCACAAAGACTGCAAAAACTTCCAACACAATTGCACCATTTTCATTTACAACAGTGAGAGAGTTATAAGACAGCGCCTTTATAGAGGAGAATTGGAGAGTCATCTGCAACCTTAGATAAATGATATGTTGAAGAACGTGTATTACAGGAGCAGAGTCCTTTGCTTTAATCTGGGAAGGTTAAGCACCAATTGACTCAGTTGAGCCATAACCCGACAATCTGAATATAAAGTAACATTTGTGGAATGTGCACATTTGCTCAGGGATGCTTTGGAGGTTCCAGTAAAAGTGATGCTATCCAGTGGTGAACACGAAAAGCCATTTAAATTTAAATTTTCTTTAGGAAAGCCTCAATACGCTTTGGCAAAGACCGAATTTGGATTTTTAAGACACATGACAATTCGTTGCTTAGAAGTAGATTAATACGTAAAACTGAATGTAAAAGCCTCAGAATCCTATCTAAATAGTACCCAAGAAATCTTATAGCACTGCTGTGCTGCAGGAAATGAATAATCAAGAAAGAAGGCTGAAAAAACCCAAATTATGGATGTGGCATTCATAACTATTAGTTCACAGAAATCTTGGATAATTTCTGAGAACTGCTTCATTCCAATGAAAAACAAGAATTGAGGACCCACGGCTCGAGCATGGCTGTCACAAACACCTCTAGTGACAGTAGTAATACCGAAAGCTACTTTCTAGGACAATTTTTACAGACGAATGAGCGCTGGCTAGAAAGAACAGTTATATACTGCACACTGCACACTGCACATTCCACACTCTCTAGGCACCGCATGAGTGGTTCACTGAAGCATAAACGAAGGGTGGTTTCTGTACACAATCACAAATATCTGAAAGATTTGTATGATCCACTGCTAATAAATGTAATAAAACTAAAGCACACTACTAAACCTGAAAAAAGGCAGTTTTTACTTAACTTAGTTTTTACTGGTCCTTATTCACCATCCGTAGTTAAAGCTTCAGTCATCCAATTGTCGCTAACCGGGAAGTGAGGTTTTGCTCCCTCTGATAAGTGGAGCCCGCTTCAGAAATGTATCATTAATGTCACACTTAAAATAATGCGGTAACACTGCACAGGGATTTATGAATACCGTGGAGCTTGGATTTTCACCAGAGTGCAAGTTTAACACATTATTGTGAATTCTGCTGATCAGAATCATGAATAATTCAGTAAAACCACACTGTTACCCAGTTGCAACCTGCAAAACTCAGAATACTGTTTTTCCCGCACAAGTTTCACTGTTTTACTGGTAACGGGAGTATGGCGAAAACCGCATGCAGAGGTGTCACCATAATAAGGTAATTTTGGTTGAAACAATAAACTGTTACTTAGGGCAAACAAAGTCAAAACTTAAGATGTAGACGAGTTTCATACTTTTATCTTTATTCTATCAATATACTAAAGTGTGACACATGCTTTGATGGTGGACTAGCAAAGGAGTTTATGGCAAAGAATATTTACTACACAGCCCTTTATCGAGCTACCCTGAAGGCCTGTGTTATCCAAGCACAAAAGATCATGAGTGGACGGATGAGGGTCTATTCACAATGTAGGGCTAATAACCCTGGAGTCAAACCAAGTCCAAATGTTGTCTATTTGGACAACAACATTTTGTGGTTGATTGTATCTCGGAATCCTGAAATACTTCCATTATATTTGAGGGCGGTAGTGATAGCTGGTTGCCTAAAAGTTCAGAAGGAAGGCTGCAAAGAGCATTAAACCTCAGCTGGCATGCCAGACCATCCATCCATCCTTCCCAGGAGCACTAATATTACAGGCTGGAGTGGGTGAAGAAAGCCAACATACCCAGTCAGAGTCGAATATTTGAGAGTCCACATCAGCTATGGCTTGACATTTAAATAAGAATAATAGAAAAAACCAATACGTTTCGAAATAAAACAATGAATTAAAAATCAAGCATTGGGAAAGCCAAAAGGTCTTGCCTTTGAACTGTGTTAGCCCATCTTTTGCTTTTGCCAATGCTTGCTGGTGATGCTGAACAGCTTCAACAATAAGAAAACAAATAGTTGCAGTGTAAAGAGAAAAATGATTCTTACCAATGCTGAACATCATCAGTTTAAAATACAAAAGGCAAAATTGGCCAGAACGGTCATCACTCTGAGGGGTCTTCCTTCAATTATAGGACAGGCAGTGTGGGGATTGTAATGCACGTGCTTTGACTTTTGATACAAAACCTTTGCGTACAAGGAACTTTCATTTGCCATGAAGCATCCAACTAACTGAAACAGTAACATTTTTATTTATGCCATATGGTGTCCTTGTAATGACATCCACACGACAAAACACGCAAGTGAAGTGCAGAATATTACAAGGTAAAAGCAGAATTAAGTGCAAGGTTATCACAGTTACACTGGTAACTCACTACCTGGCGCATGTTCCTACAGAGAATGTCATCCAAAGGCAAGTAATAGAAGCTTTAAGACCACCTGAATAAATGAGCGCAAGGAGGAATAGGACTGTTTCTCAGCATTTGCTCTCAGCTAATTCTAATGGATCTCTGTCGAAACCTATGCATTATGCATGACGGGCTGCTATGATAATGATTTGTTTCTTTTTCTCGTACTGTTACTAGCTTTACTTCACTCTTGGGGTAATAGTTTAACAGTGTTATGTCCTTTACTTATAGACAGCTATGATGCGGTCTTAGAAATCTATATGTCCGTTTCCATATACCTTATATTTGGGACCATTATCAATTATGCCCCTCTATGGAGGCTGTGTATACAAAAGCATACCACTCTCATTCAGCAGACAACACTTCTTGAAACATTTTATATAGACTATGCTGTCAATCTCCAAAGTCAGTCGTTACCCTCTTTCTCTTAAAATATATTTTTGTTAATTGTTTTTAAATACCCAGTATTATACAATCACTGACTTTTAACTGCTGCAACTTTAAAATAGTTTCTGAAATACATTTTGGGCACTTTACAACTTGTGCTGATTTATTGGTCGCACATACTCCAATCAAGGATTAAATGGCAGACTGCTGCAGTGTACAAAGCTAAAAAATAGTATTTTGTTTCATTCCTGAAGTAAATTTACTCAACATAAAATAGTCAATGGTTTATCATGTAACATTTTAGAAATACTTTTGGAAAATATATATTTTGCACTTTCCAAAGTCTGTTGATTATCAGCATGTGCTTGAATCAAGAATAAAATGGCAGACCACTGCCACATGCAACATTCCCGAGACAACAGCTTGAAGTGAACCAAAATCTAACAAGGAAATACTCCAGAGATGCATTACTTTGTCTTTTTTGTCTTTCCCTATCTTTAATGGACCATTTCAGTTTTTTTAGAGATATTTCAAGAACACACAAATCAGTTAGTGCCAGCTCTGCAAGCTATTGTTCTACTCAGTTAAGACCTCGAACGGTTCGGTATTTTGCTTTGTAATTTATGTCGATGAGATCCATTTGGACTTACCTATTGTACTGACTTGTGAGGCTCCATTTGAGCTTTTTAGAGTAATGTCTGGGCCACAAATACCAATCACTGCCTACTTCTCAAGCTATTGTTGAACTTAGATACGACTTTTAACTGTCTGGCCATTCCTTGAATCATATGGTATTTTACTTCACAATGTTTCACACCATGTGCACCTTATTAAATATCTTTGTAACCTTTGAAATCAGGTCCATATGGACTCGCATATGGCACTGACTTGTGAGGCAGCCATTCGTTTTTATGACTCCTCTTAAAATAAATGTTTAAATAATTGTACTTTTACCTGGAGTGAGTTTAGTTATATAGTAATCCTAATTGTGTTTGATTTTTTGAGATGCTCATAATTGATTCCTTAGGCCTGATGATGACCCAGAAACGTGTGCAGCAATGGATAGAAATCCTGACTTCCTGTACTGACAGAATGAGTTAGCAAACAGATTGGGAGCACAAATAATTTTAGATTGCGTCTTTGGTCACTTGCCTACACAATTTTTTTTTTTTTGCTAATGATGTTGCTATGTTTAGATTAGCACTTGAGCACTACATTGTTCCTTTTTAGAAATATGTATATATGTTTGTAGTATTATTTATCAATATATTGAACTAACGTCAATACCTTGGTCTATTTCTTGATTGACTGGCATACTGATTTCAAGATGCGTAATAACGTAAAATATTTGTTAGAGGAACCATTGCTTGGGGCAAGAAAATTACTGGCCCCAGCATGCCGACGTATACATGCACATGATGCTGCAGCAGATTTATTTTTACTTTTAATTTGTGGTTTAGTTATTAGCTTGATTTAACAACCTAAGTTGCCAAGGGTATTCCCAGACATGGGTCACTTGCTCACTGTGCAACAGGATCCCAGCTATACCCCACTGACAAGACCAAACAAGGCAGCAATCAGTCTCGGGTTGCTTGTGTTACCTTCTGGAGGGTGCCTTGACAAGCAGCTCGGGATGAGACTTCCGATGAGGAACAGGGTAGTACTAATTTGCATTAGAGTGGCAATATTGGGCAAAGGATGATGGGCTGGAATGCTACCCACATCAATTGTCACTGGTGTAGGCTATTTACAAGCTTGGTGTCCAATTTCTTCTGTGGGTTTAAAAAATACATTTCAATTTTGCTACCATCCCCAAAACTGTTCATATCGAACATACAGAAACTAGGGCAATCAAAGGTGAAGCCTCTGCTAAACCATAGGATGGCATCTTACGCAGGAACTCATGTTCGCTTTGACTCTGGGCTGCTCTCTATGTATCGGCAGCACATACACTTGAATAAAAGTTTCCTTTCCACAACAGCACACTACGTTTCCAAAGCCTGAATTTACTAGAATCTAAAAGGTGACGAATGTTGCTGAGAAGAGTGCATATTTTGAGAAGAAATTGCACCTGCCCAGAGCTAACAAAGTTTAATTTGTATCAGCCAAAAATAGATTTATAATAGTGCTTGGCTTGTTTGGAAGGACATCTAAAAACAGATGTCTAAAAACTAAAGAACCAAAATTAAACGAGACTTGCAACAAAAACCAATGTCATGTAAAACAAGTATAAAAACTGACTGCGAGAGAAACAACCACCGTTGAGAAAAAAGATGGCCAGGTGCAAATACGGATGAAAGATGATCTTGCAGTTGTAAACTGCCCTTGAAAGAGGGTGAGAGTAGCAACTTCCTAGTGTGGAGAGGGATAGGCTCTGACTATATAGTCAAAGAGCAAGGTCCAGCCGATGCACAACCTCCATGCCTGTGTGTCAAGATGCATGTAAATTATCAGGCCAAAATGGATACTACCATCCCAAAGATGTTTGCAATGTCAAGGGGATAGAAAACCATCAGAGATGATTCTAGGCTGCACGTGTTCCAAGACTGCGTCATCACTGCCCCATACTATTATACTCTTTGATGGACCCCTATTTCCAGCTCGTGAGGATTAGACACGTGCTCTCTTCAGCCAGGATCAGAGTTCTGACACAGTTGTCCCAATACTTCAACAGTTTGAACCATCTCCTTAGCCCATCCAATTCCAAAAATATCTGTTTGAAATTGCATTCAGACCTTCACCCCAAGTACTATTCCAACTGTTGAGTCCTGTGAGGGCCCCGTATCTTGTGGGAAAACCATCAACCAAAAATCTGAACTAGCTATTTTTGACAAAAGCCATACAGAATATTCCAGTATATTGGTACTTTTGTGAAGACTCCCTGGGAGTCCAATTCCAACATCAGTAAACACTTTTCCTGAGCACTGACATCTGAGCCCCATTTACAAGTAAACAGGCTCATCCTTAAATCTGTCCAGTGTCCTAGACACTGCTCACTGGAGCCGGGACAGGCCTCTGAAACCATGCAAAACTTTGTGGTGGAATCCTATGGCACTCTAAACGCCTATCTTTTGACTTGGGTGCGATACCCTATTTCTTTCTGGTAGTGGTTTTGGGAGACACTAAGATTCTTGAGTATTTGGAAATTTGGACAGATTCTCAGTCACATGAACTAAGCTATATAAAGATACCTCCTTGTAGCCAAGCTGCTAAGATGCACGACAAAGAACAGATGTAAAATGGCAATGGAAACAGCAAAATTCTCTCTAGCTCCTAGGTCCCACTGGCCAGAACTTCTAAATTCTGCCGTTTTAGAAGATTTGCATCATGATGGTTATCACAACCGAAAAGGACCAAATCTTTCTCCATAGCTTAAAACTCGCCCTAGTGCCCAGAATTATTTTGAACTGCAGTGCCTTACTTTCCAACTGCTATAAATTTGTGGGGCATCTTATCTTGGTAACAGACTGCTAAGATCTTCTGGCTGCTATGTGGTGTTATTTATTTGAACTGTCCTATGGGTTAAAAAGTACCTAATATTTTTAAAGATTTAGCTCGGACTACACAATGCATTTTCAAGTATAATCACTTGTCGTGCCGTATTTAAGTTCCAAACTCTCTTTACCACTTCCTAGAGTAGGCCATGGCAGCTCATCAGAACTACCTTTAAAAGTCATATATGCATTGGAGTGCAAATTGATTAGGTGATCAAAGTGATTTAAGACCCTGGGAGGCAAAAGCAAAACCCAAAACTCACCACAGAAACTGCCTAAACACCACTATCAGCATCATGGTCTAGGGGAAAGGCTAGTACTGTTAGGGCTGACACACTGCACATTCATGTAAGGTCGTGTTTAAATACTGGATTTTCACCAAATGATCCCCATGGTATAAAATTATCAAGGATCTGGAAAACTCAATGATTTATGAATGCAGTGACAAAGTAAAAAAATCAAAGCAGGGACAGCTGCAAAAAACAGGAAAGTATTTAATGAGACAATGAGTGACTAACAAAAGAAAATGCTGCTGATGCATACACCTTTTTCTGCTTGTTCGATGATTTGCCTCACTGCCTTCTTCAAACTGTTGGCCCGGAGCATTAACTGCTCCCTGGGTTTGAAGATTTTCTGGGTGGAAGACTTGGTGATGCTCTCCGTTAAATGCTCTTTGCTTTCAGTCAGGGACTCTTCGCTTGAGAACTCCTCCTCAACGTCTTCCTCTACAATGGGGGGTGTTGACCGCGACAGTATGGGTGCTGCCTGGGCTTCAGTATGCAGAGCCTGGAGCAACAGGTCTAGCTTTTCGTTGAGTGCTGAGCACTAAAGTAGAAAGAAGTACATAGACATCAACATGGATACATAGCTAGCACAAATACATAATTTGAAAAGTGGTTTCTCTCAGGTTTTAAGAGTTGGGCTGAAGAACCAATTTTAATTTTGAACATGTTCCAAAAAATGCATAAAATACTCAGTGCTGCTATTATTTACGGGAGCATATGGCATTCATGAATAGTCTGCACAAGCCCCTCTCACATGTTTAATTTAAAAATCTAATAGTGAAACATATGTTGAGAATAAAAATATTTAAATATTTAGAGTGCAAGACCATATTTCGAAATGAAACTATTATTCAGGCAAAACAAGCCACTGCTAGTGCATCAAGCAAACCCAACCACTGTGTAGGTGGAAATCAAAAGTAAACGTATGAGGCCTGTAGCCCATGGCTCCACACTCTATTGCAGCTTAACTATTGCTTAATTTAAGCGAGTGGTTGCAGGTGGGCCCACCGGTACTCTTCTTTGGGGACTGGGACCGATGTTTAATTATCAGAATTTGACCCAGAACAAGACAGAGAAAAGCAGCAAAGGTGGAAAGAAGAGGAAGAGAAAGAGGAGAGCAGCAGCAAAGCAAGAAAGCAGGGATAAAAGGGACCTATGATGGTGCATGAGGTGAAATAAAGACTAGATAGCTCTGGTATTCGCCAACTCCAGCATTCGGCAGTGGCACCAGCAGGCTTTTTTTCTTTTTTGAACAGTTGGACCCTGGCACTTCTTCTTTCCAAATTAAGCATTGAGCTGCCAAAAAACTGAACAAATTAGGAGACACAGGCATATGTGTGCTTCTTCTCAATGCAATAGAACACTGTTCCCATTCATAGCAAATGCAGTACCATGGTGTGTAGAGCTTTGCAAAGCATTCACTAACACCAGAGCAAAAAAAAGATAGCTGTGTTTTTATCAACTAAGTGAGGTTCTAACTAGCAGGAGTCACAGAAATGCATTCACGACAACAATAGGTGGAGGTTGTGTCCTACAGTAGCTTCACGTTGGAGGAAAAAAATGTAATAAATGTATTAATAATCCATCAATATATTTTCAGTCCACGTTTTTATAGCTAAATCTGGGCTTGCTCAATACATTTTGGAGAGAATGGTTTTGTTATTTTTATCAATAAATGAACACATTACTAATACATTTACACCAAAATAAAACTGTTTTTGTAACATCTGTAGGAAACGAACCCTCACCTTAACGGCCATTGCCTCAGCCTCTTCAGTATTTTCTAACGGTTTTTCATAGGTTTTCCCTACTTTGGCAACAAAATCTTTTACCGTTTCACACAATACTCTGCAATTAAAAAATTGAAAAATATACAGTTAATAAAAAACATTGTGCTGAAGATGGTGTTGGCAGTGATTGCAAACAGTCGAAGTATCATGGGAATTCAATACTTACTAGCAAAAATGAGGACACTGACAATGACCTATTAATATAGGTCCAAAAAACAAGTAAGTCAATTCAGCATGGTGACTTCTCACAAATTGTGGTGGCCTATTGTACACTACAACAAACTTGATTTGCAGTGTATTAATGCTCCATTGCCACTACCTGGCTTAATCAATGCAGCACTAAAATGCACGGTCGGGTATCCTGATGGAGCAGGGTTTCACAAAATTGAAACCTGCTCGGATCAAGTACCCCCAAAATACATACTAACAGTAAGTAGAAGTGATTAAAATCTAACATGCACCTACATAAACATATGGGAATTGCTTTGCACATGCCTGAAATAATACGTTAATGAATAATCGGTATTAATCTTGTGTTGTGAAGTTAAACAAAAAAAGTTGCACGAGTAGGCCGCATGTGCCACAGAGTTTTGCAAGTTGCATTTCCGCTTTGAAAAATCAATTATTAATGCCGCTTTTGCACTAAGCTTATGCTGGGTAACCATAATGGGGAAGTAGTGCTAGGTGGGTGGGGAACAGTGAGGGTTTCATTATCATATAATTAATATTTGTTCGTTTTCATTTACGTCAGCATGTTTAATGAAGCCTCCATCTTGAGAAAGGATGTGACAGGGAGGGGGAAGTTTCCTCGGAGCGAGTCTGCTCTGACATGAGACCAGCAAGTAGTGCTGAGCATTACGAAATGACATGATGGACTGAAGGCATCCAAGCGTGAGACTGGGGATGAGCTCTGCAGAAATATGAACTGAATAAAAAAGAATGTGCCAAATGTATTGATATATGTGAAACGAATGAATAGAATAAAGTTTGGGTCATGGGAACCGTTTCACACAATAAAGTTGTTGAATAAATGCAAGTCACGGTGGTATGACAATGCCACCTCCCCAACCCACCAATCCTGATGCAGAATGAAGAGAAACTTGCAACATTAGAGGGATGGACATGTCAATTTAGACTATAATTAGGGTACCTTTAGGGGCGTGTTTTTAGGGCTTAGGCTGACACGAGAGAAGAGGGGAGATGCGTCGCTGTCCGTCGGGTTGCAGAGAGGCCTAGCTGTTTCCATCCTGTCCTTTCCCCTGACCAAATTTTCCTTGCGTTTCCTGAACAGCTTTTGGGGAACCTCCATCATCTCCTGGGCTCAGGGGGTGGTATTTCCTACAGACCAATAGGTTTGTATCTAGCTTATGTTGCTCTCAGCATTAATGTATTTGTTTCTGAATCTTTTGTCTCTTCACCTATCCACTCCGTCAACAAAATATTGATATGCATTATTTTTAGATGAACCTGTTGTCTCTTCATCTATCTTTCCGTTAGGCATTATATTGTTTGGCATAATTATTCTGCTGAACTCTTTTGTCTCTTACTCTATCCACTCCTTCATTGCACAATGTCGTTGTAGAAAGAGTCTGTAAAAATTGCATTATTTCTCTGATTGTGTGATTCAATGTTTACAATTGTGACCTGATGCAGATGAGCATTTACTTTGAATTTTGAGATAAACTCACCTATTAATCTTTCCGAGAGTCTGTGATTAATTTAAATAATGTTGGGTGGGTTGGTGTCTTATCATTACCATCAACTACTCAACTAATTGGTCCATCGACCAAATAGAGGAAGAGTTGATATCAATAAATGATCTTTAAAACAGATGTTTAGGAGTAAGAAAAAACTAACAAAACAAATTGACTCCAGCGCATCAGGGACATCTGGGTGAATGTGTATGGGCCATAGAAGTGAATTGTGGAGTATCGATCCCTGATCAATTTTTTGGGTATTGGCGCTGGATCAGTTACTTTGGTAGCAGAGGATGGTTATTATTGATTAGTTTGGTAATTATTATTGATTATTGATTATATGTTCTTAACACAAAGGGTTAGTATCATGTTCTATGTTGTCTAGAACTCCAGGTACGGAGATACCGGAGGAATCCCGGGAAGGAATCTGCTGGAAGTCGGCAGAAGAAGAGTGTGGTAAAGAAGCCACACTGCAGAAGTACTTTGTTTGTTGTAATAATCCTAAAAGCTATGGCGGGCTGTAGGTGTTATATTTAGGGAATTTCGTATGTGAGTAGAGTGACTGAATAGTGAAGGGTCCACTTCCGAAACTCTAGCCTTATTTCCAGAGGAATAGCAAGACTCCTTTTTACGCCAAAAAGTCTTCTTGTGAAATTCTGGTTTTATCCCTAGAGGAGTAATAGGTCCACCTGGAGCTTGTCTGAAGGGTAAAAATAGCGCTGGTCGTTATTAGGACCCGTAGTGAGAAAATCTTTTGAAGAAAGTGAAAACTATCTCTTTACTTAGTGGAGCAGACAAAGTAGCATTGTTTTATGTTGTTACTAACAGAATTTTGATTAAGAAAAACATGGAAAAATATTGCCGTAAAATTTTGTAAAGGGAGGGTCAGTGGAAGGAGTAATACTGACGTCAGAAAAAGCCACGCTGGCATTGGTCAGGCAGCGGGCGAGCACAGTGCTGTGATTGGTTGGTTGGTTGGTGTGAGCCGCGCTAGTATTGGTTAAGACCTTGCTTACGTAGCAGTGCTGTGATTGGTTGGTTGGTGTGAGCCGAGCTAGTATAGGACGAAAAGTTAACCAATAGAGTAAATAGAGTTACGGAAAAATTATTTTTGTTGTACATGATAAGACCCATCAGTGGAGGAAGTCAGAAAATGAAGTTAATGCAGAAAGTAAAGAATTTTTTCAAAAAAGACAAACCAATTGTGACTAGAGAGGGAATTCCGATTCCGCCTCCAAAGACGCCTGCTTCTTTTATGATGTTAGAACGAGGATATCATACATGTGTGTGGATGGAAAATTGGATTGAGTATACGAAAGGTGATGGTGTTTTAGCGTTCCCACAACACGGTACCTTTAATGTGAGAATATTGCAAAATTTGAGAAACCGAATGAATTCATTAGTCCCAAATCCAAGATTAACTCAGTACGAAGCATTAGAAGAATGGGAAGTGGAAGCTTTTGAGAGAGAAAAGTATAGAGTTGACAACAGAGGTTACAGGAGTATGATGTTTAGATACCCTTTTGAAAGCAGGGACGACAAATTGAAGAGATGGAGAAGAGCTGTAGTGACGGAAGGGTTGTGTCCAGTTTTAACGGTTGATGAGCAGACTGGAAGTAAATGTAAGGAGAAAAGAAATAACTTAGAGACTCCAAGTGTAGGAGGTAATATGAATTAATCGGATGATGATGAATTGATAGAGGTTATCATGAACGAAAGACCTCCACCATATGAAGAAAATTTAGGGGTTGTGACTCCAAGTGCCCCGTAATTGGGAACCCCGTTGACTCCACAAATTACAGATATAGCGAATGTGATGAAGGAGAATGAAGCAAAATTGTTAAATAAGGCCAGATTAGAACAGGTTCAGAAAATAAACCAGTTGAGTTTGAATACAGAAGCCTTGACGGTACCGGTAACAATTGGTCATGTAGTACCATTGTATGGAGATAGACAGAATGTAACAAAGGTGCATGCATTAGTGATGCCAGGTGGTAGCATCAGGAGCAGTGCAAATGGGGAAAGTCAGGAAAATGCGAACAATACCTTGTTAGATCTTCCGATTAATGAGCTGATAACTGAGACCCCACAAAGAAATGTTCAATGTGAGCCTAGAAGAATAGGACTAAATGATACTCCAGTAGCAGGGAGTTCTGCAGGTCCCTCACCAGAAGAATTAAACAATTGGATAAAAGAAATGACAAAGCCAAAACAACAAAGTATAAATGTAAGTCAATTGAAGGTTGATTTGGAAGAAATGATTATTGGAACATTGAGCCCTGACAGATTAGGAACTTATCATGATGAAGAATTGTTGTTTTTATGTAAAAGTATTACCTGGAGAGCAAAGAACTTACATGAAAAAATATCTGAAGCTGCTAGTGAATATGGAGTTGATATAGAAAAATCAAAGGTGTTACAAAAATCATACAGATTGGCTTTTCCTGACAAGGACTTGGAAAGTTTGAATGCTTCGGGGAAAAAGGTTACAGATAAAAGAGATAATGAATATTCTGAAGAAATGGGGAGATGTGGATCGTTGGAAAGTTAGATGGTCTAAAAGAAAGGACAATACAGCAAATAAAGGAGTGACTATGTTTCCTATGAAAGAAACCGAACAGGTTGAAAGGGCGTGTCCAATGAGAGAAGTACCAGGTGGTGGATATGTACATGTTCCATGGTCAAGACAGGATATATTGTCATTTACGAATGATTTCCCTAGATTGAGAAAAAAACGATTGAATGGCACAAACAGGTAGATAGGTTTGTAAAGGTGTCGAAAGTCTTGTTAAAAGGTTTGGATGGTTTATTTGACATTGTTGTTCCCGCAGATTTATGGACAGAGTGTAAGATTACTGTTGATTGGCCAAAAGAAGAATACCCTAGAGATGCTAAGACAGGTGCACCATCAGAAGAAGTAATGAAAAAGTACAATCAGGTAATCACTTTCTTAAAGGGAAAGATTTCCCCAAAAGAAACCGATTGGGTAAAGATTGACAGAACTACTCAGGAGCCAAAGGAGTCAGTACATGCCTATTATGAGCGTTTACGACAGGTATTTAAACAATATAGTGGTTTTGAAAATATTGGAGATTAAGATATGGGACATTTTGTATATCGTTTTGTGTTCGGATTGAGGCCTGAGATTAGCAACATGATTCAACAGCATTTCATTTGCTGGCAAAGCAAGACAGTGGATAAAATCCTACGGTATGCAAAGTATTGTAGTGATGAAATAGACAGTAAGCATAAAAAGTTAAAGGAAAAAATGATGTGGGCACGAGTGAACGTAGCAGAACAACAAGAAAACAGCAATAATCAAACGAGTGGACAGAGTCAGAATGGGCAGAATTATAATGGAGGTAAAGGAAAGGGAAAAATTAGTAAGGAAGAAGCTATGAAGAAATGTCCTTGTCATGCGTGCGGAAAGTTTGGACATTGGAGGAATGAGTGTAGAACTGCTAAAAAGAATAATGGGGGAAATCAAAATTTTATTCCACAGATGCAGAATGAGGAGGGTGTAAGTCTACAACAGCAGCCGCAGATAGTTACGCAGCAGTTACAGGTGCCATAAGCTCTCATTTCAAGTAATGTGAATGCTCAGGTGGAAAGGTACAATGTGAACACCGGATATCACGGAGGAGACCCACTTGGTAAGAATCAAGGTGTGAGTCAGCAGTATTGGATGCAATGCAATGGGATTGTTTCAGACTTTATACGGTGCCTGAGGGGGGAGGAAAAGTGCGTACTTGGCGCATCTTTAGCAGCAGATCAGTCAGGTCCATTTGCTGACGGAAAGGTGGAAGGAAATTATATTACATTCCTAGTGGACACTGGTCCTACCCTTTCTACTGTGAGAGCAGCAGAAATTCCGAACCTACCCCACTCGGGAGAAACTATCCAAGTTGTAGGAGTCTCAAATAAGCATATTCAAACGCCAGTCACAAACACTATAGAAGTTCATATTGGAAACTTCAAAGACATGCATCGGTTTGTGGTATGCGACTCAAGCCCGGTAAATCTTTTGGGAAGAGATTTGCTGTGCAAAATGAACTGCACCATCTATTGTACCCCAGATGGAATTGCATTTCAGACCCCAGATGAAGATGTAGAGTTTAAGATGATGTTAGCGAAGCAAGGGACAGAAGTGAATGAGTTGTTTTCGCTTCTCACTGAAAATAATCTGCCCGAAGAATTAAAAAGTACAGTGAAACAGGATGTGTGGGATTTTTCAGGAAAAGAAATTGGTTTAATGACAAGAGTAGATCCAATTCAAATAACCATGAAGAATGGTGCTGTATACCCAAACACACCGCAATACAAAATGAGCCCAGAAGTGATTGCAGGTGTTGCTCTGGTAATTGATCAAATGATTGAACAGGGAATCCTAAAGGAAATAATGAGCAGTCCTTGTAACTCGCCTATCATAGGTATCAAAAAGCCGAATGGGTAGTGTCGGATAGTGCAGGATTTGCGTAAAATAAATAAAATTGTAGTGCCTTGTTGCCCAGTGGTACTGAATCCAGCAGTAATTCTTTACCAAATTCCTTGTGATACAGAATGGTACACAGTGATTGATTTGTGCCAAGCATTCTTTTCGATTCCTTTGCATCCGGAAAGCCAATATTTATTTGCTTTTCGGTTCGGAAACCGTGTTTTGGCATGGTGCCGAGTCCCTCAAGGTTATACAGAAAATCCCTCAATCTTTAATCAGATTTTGAAAAAATGCCCAGAGACTAAAGTCATTCGGTCTTGGTTCAATATATTGATGACCTACTGGTGGCATCAAAGACACGAGTGGCATGTGTTACAGACACAATTGCTCTATTGAACCATCTGGCAGACGGAGGACACAAGGTGTCCCCATCAAAATTACAATTTTGCAGACAGGAAGTACAGTACTTTGGACACAAAATAGAAAAGGGAGTTAGAAAAATAACCCCAGAAAGAATCCGTGTGATCAAACAGATAGAACCACCCAAAACTCAGAAAGAGGTGCGAATGTTTTTGGGAATGGTTGGATATTGTCGTCAGTGGATATGTAGTTTCTCATTGATTGCAAAACCTCTACAGAAATTAACACGAAAGGATGTGAGAGATCCCGTTGTTTTGGATGATGAAGCTATGGATGCTTTCTTAAAATTGAGAGGTAGTCTCTGTAGAGCTCCACGACTTCGCGAAATTCTGTATAGTTTCTAAGAGCTATTCAAAATAAGCTACATAAGTATGAGATAAAATATCGCAGTCACAATAAGACTCGAGTGCAGATCAGGCCCGCAATCGGTATATTAACGTTAATATTGATCCGGAGAACAGCTACCATACTGTCTGGCAGATAAGCGTCGATACTGAGATATTGATTTGGGATTTTCCCTTTATGCCCATGTTTTTACATTGTTTGCTTAACATTGATATACTCCAAGTGGCCGCTTATCGGATGCGTGTCTCATATCTATCAAGATACCGACTGCGGGCCTGATCTGCACTCGAGTCTTATTGTGACTGCGATATTTTATCTCATACTTATGTAGCTTATTTTGAATATCTCTTAGAAACTATACAGAATCTCGCGAAGTCGTGGAGCGGAATACGCAACACTATTCTTGATACATTACCCTTACAGGACCGACAAACATTACCTAGGTCCGCTTGATTATACTTAATATCAATAGCAAGCCCTGACGAAGTTCCCAAGGCACTAGGGAACGAAACGCGTTGGCTGTGTGTCGGTTTTTTATCAAGCAACTGTAAATAAAAAGAAGAAATTATTTCAACTACAAGTGGTTTTCCTGTCTGACTCCTATTAGAGTGCACCTTCCTTTTTCTGTCGTTTTAATAATGAAGTAATTCGGTTGATTTGTGCAGCATTTAAAATTGAACAGAAGCTGCATTGTGCCTATAGACCAGAAGCTTCTGGAGTGGTCGAGCAACTTAATGGCACTATAAAATCCAGGTTAGGGAAAGTGTGTGAATCTACTTCACTGAAATGGCCTGACGCTTTACCACTTGTGCTAATGAGTCTGAGAAGCATCCCTGACAAAAAGACTGGATTGAGTCCTCATGAAATCCTCATGGGAAGAGCAATGAGACAGGCATATGTACCAGCGAACAAATTGATAAATATATCTGATGATCTGGTGCTTGACTATTGCAGAGGATTGGCTGAACTGGTACGTTCTGTGTCCCACCAGGTTGGAAAAGACGCCACAACAATACATCGAAATCAAGCTCATGATTTGAGTCCTGGTGAGTGGGTCTACGTCAAGAAACACGTAAGAAAATCGTGTTTAGACCCCAGGTGGCATGGACCTCATCAAATCATCCTGGTGACGACAACGGCAGTAAAGTGTGCTGGCTTGCCAAATTGGATACACGCGAACCACACCAAACGAACCCTAGACCCACCTGAAAGTCCGAAAGAGCCACAACCGGTAAATCAGAGACAAAGGTCAGTGGCTGAAGTGTGTGAAGCTGATGAATCTAGAGTGACAGATTCAAATGAAACTACGGATGGTGAACAGCCAAGCACAAGTCGAGTAAAGGGGACAAAAGATTCTAGGTTGAACCAGAAAAAAGTAATTTCACTGAAGATCCAGATAAAGGTGAACTTCCGACTGAACCTGAAACAGGTGAAACTGTCGTTGAACCAGAAAAAAGTAAGTTCACTGAAGATCCAGAAAAAGGTGAACATCCGACTGAACCTGAAACAGATGAAATTGTTGTTGAACCAGAAGAGAGTAAGTTCACTGATGACGCAGAAGAAAGTGAATTTCAAGTTGAACCAGATCCAAGTGAAACTATACTTGAACCAGAAGATAGTGAATTTACAGTTGAAAGGGAGGTTATTATAGAATCAAAAGAACAGGAAGAAACTGAAAATCAAAAGGAGAAGAAGCCAGTGGAAAGGGCAAATAAGAGAACATGTGAGACAGAAACCAAGAAGAGGTGATAACTGGCCAAAGGGAGTGAAAAGACTCAAATACACTCTTGTGAAAAGAAGATTAAGAAAAAGACCAGAGCAAAGTAATCAAATATCAAGTCAAACAGATCGAGAAGAGTCAGAAAAAGAATCGGTACGAAAGACTCGAAGAGTGAGAATCCCAAGTAGAAAATACAGAGCACCCGAATGGACGTATGTGATTTTGGAAGAACTTGAAAGTCCAGATCCAAGCAAAGAAAAAGAAAATTCTGACACTGAGCTAGTTGATGAAAGCAAACTAAGACCTCCTTAAAGAACTGTGACAAATTAAGGTGTAACCTTGGTGATTGAAAGAAAATGAAATAAAAATTCAAAGAAGACCAAAGAAAGAGAATAAAGAAAGGGTGTAAAGAAGATAGCCTTGAAGTGTTGGATTACACTACTATTTTATTTTTAATATTTTTAGAAATTTAGAGGTATAGATAGATTTTTATTTTTATAGAAAGAAAATGGCTGAAGCAGAAGTGACAACTTCCAAAACCTAGTTTAAAACGTAGGTGTATTAAAGCTTGCTTATGTAGTGTATTATTATTAACATTTATGTGGATAATATTAACTGTTCTTATACCCATACTAATGATAACTGACAAAGGTAACAATACTAATGATGCAACAAAAGAATGAATGAATGATGTCACCAACGAAACCCCAAATACTAAATTAGTACCTTTCAATGGAAGCGTTCTCCATCATGATAAATCAATTAGTGATTTCTCATTAAATGTCTTTACCAAGTTACTCTACGAATATGTAGAAACTATGAATGTGAGTGACTTATGTGCGCATGCAACTGCCTTCGTCTGTTTCTGAAGGGGTGACTTATCACCACCTTCCATTAACCTATGGTGTGTCTTGTAGTATACTTACTAGCCTATTCTATGTAACGGGGAAACTAGAATATCATTATTCTAATATAGACTTAGTATTTTCTGAGATACGTGTCATTAAAGAATTGAATAAGGTGTCTAATGTTAAAAATGCACAATACATGGGAGAATTGTTTTATATTACTAAAACATTAGACAGAGTATGCATGCCTATAAGAACAATTTAACATGCAATTTAAGGGTTGAAGAAAAATTGTTTGTAGAAATGGTAGAAAATAGAAGAGAAAGCTTCCAAAAGAAAGCTGCTGAACAAAAGTCCCAACTACCACCATGGGATTTTAGGGAAGGGAATTATGAAAAGGGCGAAGGATACGCTGCAATGTCTCTGGACTGGTCAAGGAAAGGGAAGATTTGTCTGTTTAGAACAAAGACTAATTATAATAATTATTTTATTGGTTCAAGTGAATGTGAGCATACCTTCCAAATTACTGGAGGTTGGGGATTAAAGGGTGGGACTGATCCTGTCTATCCCGGAATATATTATGTGTGTGGCAAGAAAGCATATTATAGACTACCTGCACATTGGTATGGAAGTTGCTATTTTTCTATTGTTTTCCCAAAGGTGTATCACATGGAACAAAGCGAACACAAACTGAAGGAAATAGAGCAAGGACTAACACGTAACAAAAGTTTTTCAGAAATAATAGGCGATATTTTTGGTGCACTGATACCGTCAGTTTAAGTCATTCTGAATTCACACAAAATTCGAAAATTGTCCACAGTGGTTGATCGATTATCTACAGATACTGCTGGTGGGTTTTTAATGATTGACACGGAAATGGTTGCAATCAGATCAATGGTTTTACGGAATCGACTTGCCCTTGATATCTTATTGGCAAAAGAGGGTGGAGTCTGTGGAATGTTGAAAGTTCAACATTGCTGCACATATATCCCTGATAAAAGTAAAGGAATTGAGGGATATATAAGGAATATTGCGAAATTACATACAGATTTGACCCAACTGGAAGGTGATGGTGTTTGGAGAAACTTGGTAAGAGTTTTTCCTCAATAAGTAATTGGTTTTCTACATTTGAAAGTAGCCTAGTTGGAAAAATAATAATGCCAATAGTTTCAATAATAATAATAGCCTTGGTAATAATAATGGCATATAAATGTTGTAAGTGGGGAAGAGAAAGAAAAGAAATAACAGAAATAAAGGACAGAATAAGAGCAAGAAAGAGAAAAAGAGAAGAAATAGAGTTAGAAGAAATGAAAGGAGAATACTATGATTTAATGAAAGGTTTAAATGAGGGTACCATAAAAAGAGAAAAGAACACAGAAATATAAATGACTAAAAGATGGTACTCGGTATGGTAGGTATTTTATGATGGCTCCTAAAAGCCATCAGAGGGGGGAATTGATGGAGCAGAGTTTCGCAAAATTGAAACCTGCTCGGATCAAGTACCCCCATAATACATACTAACAGTAAGTAGAAGTGATTAAAATCTAACATGAACCTACATAAACATATGGGAATTGCTTTGCGCATGCCTGAAATAATACGTTAATGAATAATCGGTATTAATCTTGTGTTGTGAAGTTAAACAAAAAAGTTGCACGAGTAGGCCGCATGTGCCACAGGGTTTTGCACGTTGCATTTCCGCTTTGAAAAATTAATTATTAATGCCGCTTTTGCACTAAGCTTATGCTAGGTAACCATAATGGGGAAGTAGTGCAAGTTGGGTGGGGAACAGTGAGGGTTTCATTATCATATAATTAATATTTGTTCGTTTTCATTTACTTCAGCATGTTAAATAAAGCCTCCATCTTGAGAAAGGATGTGACAGGGAGGGGGAAGTTTCCTCGGAGCGAGTCTGCTCTGACATGAGACCAGCAAGTAGTGCTGAGCATTACGAAATGACATGATGGAGTGAAGGCCAGAGCATCAGTTGACTGCCAAGTTCCTGCATCCAAGCGTGAGACTGGGGATGAGCTCTGCGGAAATATGAACTGAATAAAAAAAAATGTGCCAAATGTATCGATATATGTGACACGAATGAATAGAATAAAGTTTGGGTCATGGGAACCTTTTCACACAATAAAGTTGTTGAATAAATGCAAGTCACGGTGGTATGACAATGCCACCTCCCCAACCCACCAATCCTGATGCAGAATGAAGAGAAACTTGCAACATTAGAGGGATGGACATGTCAATTTAGACTATAATTAGGGTACCTTTAGGGGCCTGTTTTTAGGGCTTAGGCTGACACAAGAGAAGAGGGGAGATGCGTCGCTGTCCGTCGGGTTGCAGAGAGGCCTAGCTGTTTCCATCCTGTCCTTTCCCCTGACCAAAGTTTCCTTGCGTTTCCTGAATACCTTTTGGGGAACCTCCATCATCTCCTGGGCTCAGGGGGTGGTATTTCCTACAGACCAATAGGTTTGTATCTAACCTATGTTGCTCTCAGCATTAATGTTTTTGTTTCTGAATCTTTTGTCTCTTCACCTATCCACTCCGTCAACAAAATATTGATATGCATTATTTTCAGATGAACCTGTTGTCTCTTCATCTATCTTTCCGTTAGGCATTATATTGTTTGGCATAATTATTCTGCTGAACTCTTTTGTCTCTTACTCTATCCACTCCTTCATTGCACAATGTCGTTGTAGAAAGAGTCTGTAAAAATTGCATTATTTCTCGGATTGTGTGATTCGATGTTTATAATTGTGACCTGATGCAGATGAGCATTTACTTTGAATTTTGAGATAAACTCACCTATTAATCTTTCCGAGAGTCTGTGATTAATTTAAATAATGTTGGGTGGGTTGGTGTCTTATCATTACCATCAACTACTAAACTAATTGGTCCATCGACCAAATAGAGGAAGAGTTGATATCAATAAATGATCTTTAAAACAGATGTTTAGGAGTAAGAAGAAACAAACAAAACAAATTGACTCCAGCGCATCAGGGACATCTGGGTGAATGTGTATGGGCCATAGAAGTGAATTTTGGAGTATCGATCCCTGATCAATTTTTTTTGGTATTGGCGCTGGATTAGTTACCAGACCTCCCAATGTTCACATCAGCTTGCAAAGATGAGCAAGGAAATGTGGCCCATGCTGTACCACTGGTACAGTGCCCTTGGGTGACCTAAGATTGGAAGTTGTCTCAGGCACCCTCCACGGATTTATGCTGAATTTCAGACACTGAAAAGACTAAGATCCTAAGGGGAAAAAAAGTTTCAGCGTCAGCTGCAGGAAGCTACGCCCATCCAATGTCCCAAAGACATGCTTGGGTCTGATTGAAGTATCTAAGGAAAGATATATTCATAGACCCAGCCATACTGACAGCATATTGCCCAAGTGAATAACACTGCCAAGTGTGAAATAACGGGTCTACAATGGAGGTATATAGAGCGTAACAAACCTGCCAAACTTATTACCAAGCAGACAGACTTACGTTTTGTAAGAAAGACTATAAACTCATTTTCAAGCGTGCTAGGAATTGTTCATCTCAAGTTTGTCTGATGACTCACTCCTACGTCCCCTCCCTAAATTTCCCCGACCCCCTGGCTTCTGATCACATGAGAAACTCCATTTGAGCCACTTTGTACTTGTAAGTAAATTACCATTGTAATGGTCTATGATTAGAGTTTGCTAAACTATGGTGCTAAACAGAATCTGCTATCATAAAAGTTTAGCACAGTGGTTCTTAATCTGTGGTCCCACAATAACAGGGTCGTCTGGTAAGGCCTACTGCGGAGGCCTGTGACTTTTTTTAAATAATATTAAAATTAATCAATTAAAACAAATAGAGTATATACATATTAAGAAGAAAAATTGAAAATTGGAACACTTTTACTATATTTGATTGCGAATTAAACAAAATATTTCAACATGTGAGCATTTGTTCGGTGTATATTTGGTTTTGTATTTTTGTGTATTGTTTGAGATGCAAATCATAGAAATTGCTTAGGGTGGGGGGCGCTGGCTGGCAATAATGATTCAGTGGGGTCCCCAGGTTCCAGTTATGATTCAGTGGGTGTCCTCAGAAGTCAAAAGCTTAAGAACCGCTGGCTTAGAATATTATCAACACGGAGGATTCTGCAAACATACACACTTAAAAATCTGAAGACAGGTACTTTCAGTATGAAGATTCCTTGCCAACATATTCCCTAATAGCAGTCAAAAATAGTTCATCAGCTCCAACTACAGTTCAGGCTTTAAAGAGACTACTACGCTGTAGTTTTGAACTGGGTCTGCTAGACGCACAGCAGAATTGTTAGTGTCAGCTTTTTATATTTACTTTGATCTTAAAGAACGTGCTAACAGCGGAGTGGGGTGCCTGGGGCAGAGCGCTGTGTGCTTTCCCTGCCTTTCCAGTACCTGAGGAGAGTAGGTGCTTGGAAACCACCCTTCCAAGGTTTTTCTGGGACTACATTGCTCACAGTTCACAGTGCCTTACCATATCCCCATGATTGGGGGCTAGAAGAAAAACACAAGACTCCCACTGCGCAGAAACCATGCAGGCAAAGCCCGGGTCGGGGGTGAGCCCCTTCTTTTAGCTCAACGACAATGGAGAAGAGGAATCAGTTTGCTTCTAGCTCATTCCTCAGCGGGTAAGAAGTGTTCACTTTCCCTTGGGCGGTGGGAGCTATTAATGACGGGCATGATCTAACTGAACAGAGAACTTGTTTAACAGAGGACCCTTCGATGGTAAGAGCCTCTGTTGCTCAGACTTAACCAAATGTAGGGAGAGATGGGATCTTAGGGAACAAAAGGACCATCATTAAAGGTATGATACACAACGATCCTGCACCCGCCTCAGCACCCTCCATTTTGCAAAATAGCTGGGGTCACGATTCATTGAATGATCCTCCTGCTGATACATAATGAAGCATAATTGCCATCCATAAAGAGCATAGGAAATTTAATATGGATTCTCTTTTGGAAAGTGTTATCAATGACATTAAAAAATCACCTTAATCAACATTTTAAAATTCTACACTCATCAATTGAACACATTTTAGATAAACAAGACTATACTTCACGAAACAGCACTGTAAACGAGGGCACACATACTAAAGTCTGTCCTCTCAGCAACCCTTACCCTGGGCCATCATTTATCAGGACAGATCAATCATCATGCATAACTCAGCACTGCACTACAGCCAGGAGGTTAGTGCATCCAAAGGTAGAGGAGGGAGTAATAAAGTCCGCTAAAAAGAAATTAAAAACAATGCAAGGGCAATTTCCCAATCTTGCAGTTACCGCCGGAAGCCATACCTTGTGTTTTAGTCCTCATTAATGTCCCTCCTTTAAAAGAAAATCAAAGGTAGAACTATGAACACTCGTAAAATAAGATAATACACTGGCTACAAAAGCATGCTGGACATACGTGTCTTGCTTTTAGGCATAGCCATTCATTAATGGACTATTGAGGAGATTGTGTAGTATTTAATGTTCGGGACCAATGTTGCTTCAGAATTTGTATTGTAATTTGCTATGGGATCAGAAGAGAGATAGTTTCATAAAGGGGCTTACACTTGGATATTTTTATAGGCATGAGATTAGATATGAAGCTCCCCTGTTGGTGACACAGCTTCTTTGACTCCAGCTACCAACATAATTTCTGTCCCTGTTTCTGTCTTGGGCTTTCATGAGGACTTTGATTGACTGACACATAAGAATCTTGAATTAGGTACCTCTGATAAGGAAATTAAAAAGGCCGTATATGCATCTGAAAATGTCGAGGAAGAGGTCTGTTCTGGGCATTAATCAAGAGGAAAAAAGGGTTTAAATATTATCTCCTAGAAAATTGTTGGTGTGTCATCACAGTTGGAAACTGAGGAATGGTTTATCAAAACAGTTGATATAATAATTGTGGGGGAAATGTGGGAAACAAAGGAAAGGCATCTAAATGGGTTTACTACTTAAGAAATTCTAGCTACCCTGTTGCCTTTGAGCAAAGCTAAAGGAGGTCTTATAATAAGGATATCTGTGTCCTTAACTTGCGTAACAGAAGTGTTCAATATAGACTCATCGAACATTCAGTTCCTAGTTATTATGTATAGCATTGTTTTAAGTTTATGCTAGTAAATGTTTAGAACTTTAATTAGAATAACTGGAGCATTCTGGAAATTATATTTGGCTGTACTGAGGGAATTTCGAACATTAAGAAATTACAGTGCTCTATAATGATCTCACGCATTAGCAGGGAACTTTAATATTAAACTGTAATCAACATAGTCTACATTACCAGACATCACATTTGTTTTTATCAGTTCTGTACATTACCATCCAAAAGCAAATCGACAAGGTGAGGTCCAATTCGACTACATGGGTAGACAAAAATCCGCGTTATGTAGCCAAGGTTAATTTATATGCAGCTCAACGCTTTTCTCGATAGGGGACATTCTAGTTCAATTGATTATGTTTTTGTTTCAGAAGATTTATGGAGTCTGATTGAAGATTTTAATGTTGCTGATAGCGTATAGAGAGATCATAATCCTTTATTGGTTAAACTCTCTTTCAATGTGGTAGAACAGTTGCATAATCCCATTCTGACGGGTTGATCCCAACAATTTCATGATCAATTTAATGAGGAGCACAAATAGTGACTTCCCAGTGTGTTCGGATGATAATTGTGATGGTCATCAGCACCAATAATAATCTCCATCATGCCTTAAAAAGAATACCATGACACTAACCCAGCTATTTCCAGTCCCTTTGGTAAAGCTCTGGGGCCAGACGGCATATCCTTAAAAACAATATTGAGCTATGGGCCCACATCATAACCAGAATTTTAAATGTGGCTAGTTTTGTTACCTAAATCCTGGTTCCGATCCATAAATCGAACCAATTTTCAAAAAAGGAGACAGATCAGACCCAAAATGGTACAGACGCATATCTTTGACTGACTCAATTGTCAAAGTTCCAGGAATGATAATTAGGGCAAAAAATTGTTTTGGGTCCAAAGAAATAAACATTCTAGTTGATGTGCAATATCTGATCAAAACTACCAGAGGTAACGTTGAGCACTGCCAGTACTTGAGCTAATGATAAGTGATAACACCCATCAGAAGAGAGGTTCTTTGTATCTAGCCTTCAGTGACCTAATTTCAGCAATCAAAAGAGTAAACAAGTTGAAACTTTGGTCCATCTTGGCAGCCATTGGGGCAGATGACGTCATTTTGGATTTTGTGAGGCTAATGCACATCGATCTCTCTGCCCAAGTCTGCTTTGGACCTCCGGGCGAGTCAACAGCTGCTTTTCTCTCACTAGGGAGGTCTGACAAGGGTATGTGTTGACACTAATTTAATTTATTTTACACACAAACTGCCTTGACTCCAGTCTTAATGATCATGGGGAAGACTACCAAAAACTGGAAACAACACACTCCTGGTTTTACTTTACACGATGGAGCAGTTTTTCCGCCACATACTTCAAACTGTCTTACAAGAGTACTTGACACCTTCATTTCACTCAGTGCCTCCAAAACGTATATGTGCACCTCGATCGTATACTATGCTCACTACCTCTATTACCATCGGTCCGTAATGTGGACTACTTGGGCCATGTAGTATCTGACCACAATGCCCATACAGTAGATATACAATCAAACATCCCCTGTCGCCCACATGGCATAACCCCTGAGATTGCCAAGATGACCCCGTTTTCCAGGATAACCAGGAGCCGCACATACACAACTACTTCACCAAGAATGAAGTTACCTCTTCCACCAGGACACTTGAGTGGGCAGACTTTAGGGTGGTCACCCGCTGCATCTGTATCTAAGAAATTGTAGGGGTCCGTAGGACCCTTGATAGGGAAATTGTGGAGGTGGAACAGCGCCTACTGTTGCTGGAGAGAAAGGCAGAGCAAGACGATATCCACCATGCCACGTTAGAAGAGGCAAAGCACCAATATACAACTCTCTTGGAGCGCCTATGATGCTTTAATCTTACTGCCTATGCGGCCAGGACCCACAGGGAGGGAGATAATCTGGTCACCTCCTTGCCTGGTTGGTCTGTCAGGAGCAAAGGGGGACTTCCATCCTAGTGCTCACTTCCCCACAGGCACAACCTATCACGCACAAGAGATCCTTCAAGAGTTCTACAGACATTATTCTGAAATTTATAAGGCGCCTAGACGAATGCTGGGTGGAGGTGAGGAGTCAATTACACTTACCCCTGCCTCAGATTTCTGTGGATAAACAAGAAGGCCTAGACGCAGCGAATGTTAAGCAGGTGATTCGAGATCTCACCACGAACAAGACCGCAGGCCTCGATGGCCTTCCTTTAGAATATTACAGCACTTTCACTGGCAGTGTGACATCTCAAATAGCAGAAATGTACAACAATGCCCTGTGGTCAAGTGAGCTACCACCCTCCATTGGGGAATCTTTGCTCGTATCCATTTCCAAGCCAAACTAAGACCCCACCTGTGCATCCTCATAGCGACCTATTGCCATATTAGGAGCAGATTATAAAATACTGGGGAAAAGTTTGTCCAACAGTTATGCACAAATCCATCCAGAAAGTATCCACCCTGACCAAAACTAATTTGTACCCTGGGCGTAGTACTTCACGCAACCTTTGACGCCTTTTTCACGTACACGATCAGGTTCAGGGACAGTTCCCATACACGGCCTGCCTGGTTCTTGACCTGGAGAAAGTGTTTGATTTACTAGATTGGTATTACCTATTTCAGGTCCTTACACAGATAGGTAAAGGGAAGCGTCTTCTGGCCTATACGTGACTCCTGTATAGGAAATCTCTCTCTCATGTCTGACGGAGAAGATACAGCTCATCTACGTTCCTGGTAGTGCGTGGCACAAGGTAGGGGTGCCCTCTCTCCCCCCTGATATTTTCAATGGCAATGGAGCAACTCGCCATACGGCTATGGAGGGATGGTCAATACTGGGGTATCCTTCTTGCTGACAGGACACACACAGGGTCACTGTACGCTGATGATCTACTACTGTACATCCATAATATCCGTGCAGATCTATCCCCCATCCAAGACGTGCTCCAGTCCTTTGCCAGAGACACAGGACTCGTGGTCAACTGGGACAAGTCCTCCGTCTTCCCGCTGCACCCTGATTTGGCCCGCAGAAGTTATGTTTGGGTGGGATGCCACTTACCTGGCAGAGTTCTGCAGTCCGATATTTAAGAGTTCACCTGTGCCACTCCCGGCTGACCTCATAGAGGGCAACCTGAGACCCTCATTAACAGCACTGAAGTCACTGGTGCAATTCTGGAAGAAATTACCATTTGCTACCATGGGGAAGATTGCTTTATCGAAAATGGTGATCTTACCTCGCCTTCCAAACTACTTTACCAACCTGCCCGTAGTACCCCCGACCCCGTGGCTTCTTCCACGAACTTGATTAATTGTTAGTAGAACTTATCTGGGGACGCATAGCCCTGAAAAAGTTAATGTTACCGACCAGAGAAGGTGGCTTAGGTGCCCCATCATTTAAAGCCTGCTTCCTGGTGGCACAATTGCAATGGGTTGCCAGATGGCTGGCTAACAATAATCTGGAGGAAAAATACCATGGCTCACAACTCCTCACAGCTGCCACAATCTGAGGCTTCCTGAGACCTCTTCTTTTACCAGACTCCCTGCTTTCTTTACAAGTGCAAGATGCCCGTGAATGCGTCACTAGAGTGTGGTTTCTCACACAACATATTCCTCCATATGGTCTGGGATTCCCACTGCAGGACCTCCCACCTTACCTTGGGACATACTCCGCTGCAGAACTCCAAAGCTGGAATGATCGGTCTCGGACTACGGCGACGACCTTTTCTCAGAAGGCCATCTCCTTTCGTTCGAGAAACTTCAGACGTACTATGACCTCCCGCCAGAATATTTCCTCACTTGCTGCCAACTACATAACACTTGCCATACCCTATGGCCTACAGAAGACGAGGAACATCAAACACACGCTGTACACCACGGCTCTACAGAACACTACAAGAACATAAAGGGAACCCTTTTGGTCCCTTATGTGCTAAGTGGGAGGAAGACATGGGGAGGGCATTGCATGCCACTGAATGGGACCAGGCCCTAAACTTTCCCCAGAGCGTCTTGAGAAATGCCAGATTCAAAAACATTAAATGTCATATCCTTCACCGTGCATATTTGACTTTCATGCAACTCAACCCCTACTTCTCTGCAGTGTACCTGCGGTGCCACGCTATGATCAGGGGGACATGGACCTCCACCACATGGTATGGTCCTGTCCCGCCCTTGTGGCCTACTGGAGGGGGGGGTGCACACGACTTTGCATGAGGTCACTGAACTCACAGACGTATTTATGTGGGAAGCCTGTGCCCTTGGCATCTTTAAGCGCAGGAAAAAACATGCAGTTTGTACTTGTTTCACAGGGTTAGCCCTTTTACTTGCTAAAAGGATGCTTACACTCAAAATGCTCTACCGCTGGCTGCATGGCAAGGTGCAGTGCACAACTGGGGGATGGCAGAGAGAACCGCCCTATGCTACAAGGAGGCGAGCTACCTACGCAAGCGCCTAATTTCATAAGAGTGAGAAACTCTTATTAACACAATTACTGCATCTCATGTCCCCTGATGATCTTCCCCTGTGAATCCGACTGCCTTGCAAACCAACCCGGAGTGCACCAAGTGAACGGTTCCCCACAATACATTATCACACATAAAGACTCCTTGACCCTTCTCTCCCTCCTCTCCTTGACCTATTACACAGTGGAAACACACAGCGAGCCCTCCTCCCTGCTCTCCCTATATCACTGTTATGCTATCCGAACCATCACACATTATCTACGCAGCCTTCCATCTTGCCATATATGCATGCCTCCGTGCCCAGTCTCCCCAAGTTGTGGATTTAGTCCTACTGAATACTTATTGGTTCTTGTTGTTGTGTGATTCTGTTGTATTACACTATTATAAAACATGTATACACTTTTTTATTCCTGGCAAAGACAATGTACAGTCTTGAGCTGGATACTATGCTTATACTTGTATTACATGCACAATGCTTACTTCTGCAACTCCATATTTAGGGTTTTTCTTGCATTACTTTGTACACGTTTAACAATAAAATTTTCAACAAAATACATGACGCCCATGTGGCATATACACAGATAGCTTGACTTGGACACTAATTTTAGCAAGAAATACATAATAACAGCTGAACCTAAATCGTCAGAACATTAAAGAATAAGGAGAATCTAGAAGAAAAGGTTACTGTATTCTCAAAAGGCATTTTTTTAACCTTCTGGAAAATAGCTTTCATATGATATAATCCAGAAAAAGCAAATTTGTACAGCCCAAGGAGGAGGGAGGGTTTGATTTTGCTAGGAGAATGGGCAATAAGTCCATTAGGTACACATTAAACATATATAAAAACAAATGTCTCACCATTGAGTCGTGTGGGTCATGTTCATGGGGCTATCCTAATGTGTCTAACCTCCAGATAGAGTAGAATAAGTTTTGAAGAAGATTACTAGGCATAGCTCATAGCACTTGTCATTTCTCCTCCCACGAAGAGCTTGGACTCGGTTATTTGGAGGACATAATTAAATTGTCACTCTTACTGCTCTTGGTTTCTTTTTGGGCCAACCCAACAACTAGTTTCAATACAGACATTGTGAAGATTGCGTGAGCATGCCCTTCTATCAAGAAATCCCATGGATCAAATATACAAAAGACCTCAGTGAAACCCTGGGCAGACTGGAAACTGTCACTGCACCATAGTTAATGACTTCTTAAGACAAGTTACAGATTAAGGAAGCCGTTTTTCTTTTAAAACAGGCAGATAGGGATCAATGGAACTTCATAAATCAACTGTAAGGATCCATTTATTGCTTAAAACATCAGAAAGCCTGGAGTCATATTTAGAGTATGTTTGAGAAGTCTAACAAGATTGCATTTTGGCACTGTACATTTTAAATTAGGTTTTCTCAAGGGTTGATTCAATCAAGGCTGTTTATCAATTTGCCATTGTGATGATGTCTCAACATGAACATTCATGCACTTTATTTTGTTTTGTACATTTCAAAGCTGTCCAAGCAGCAAATACCTGGCCCTGGTGCTTAAACATTTTTAACAACCTTTTTGTATTTTATTCTATGGGCTGTTCTTTTAATGGCATCTATGTTATGTGTGAAATTAAGGGGCGCCCAGCATCAAGTTGCTATTAAGGAAGGCCTGTCCCTCTTAGGTAGTCAGATTTGAAGGGTGGCCACATGATGTGTTACATACATATAGCATAAGCATTGAAAGTCACTCTCCTTACACGTCTGCACAGTGGATGTACTACCAGCTACACTGGCAGCAGCATGTCAAAGGCTATCCTGACTACACCTGTTTGGGTTAGAACTAGGACCTGGATTGGAGAAGATGCCATTCTCCAACAGGAACCTCTGCAGAAAAAAAACAGAGGTTAGTTACTCTTGCCTAGTCCACATTAATGTAGAGTAACAGTTTCATACCTGGACTCCAATACTGCTCCTGTTGGTCTTGAACATTTAAACTTGATATTTGTGAGTCATAAGAAACAAGTTTCACCTGAGGACGTACCCTAGCAACTGGAGAGAGAACTCAAAAATCTGTCACCAACTCTTCCTGTGATTTATGAAAATGGATGTAGACCAACATGATGGCAGCGACAGCAGAGAAGTGGAGAGGGAAGGAGATTAGAGGTTACTATGGAACGTTATCATACCCAGTAGGCTCCTGAACCAAAGATGTGCAAACTATTGATGTAACTGTCCAAAATTTACACATGATGTATATCTGTACCGCTGAAATTGTTATCATGTGAAGTCTACACCCAATAATAAAGTTTAAAAAAAATCATTTGCTGAGAAAATAAGACACCATATGCTACTGGTGATGCACAGACAGGAAGTAATGGAATTAACGTGTCTGTCGCATGCCTGTGGACCACTAAGGGTGTCTTTTTCTGGTACTGATTAACAAAAGATGTTCTTTTGTACACAACGTAATGTTACTCATTTTATTGACGGCATAAAAATGAAGGATAGAAGAACTGCTAAGACCTGAACCTACGTTCATGGGATCAACCACAGGTCACCATAGTGGAATTATTTTTCTCTTGGTCCACCAGACCCAGCACAATCACAACTAATTGTGAAACAAAAACTCCATTTACTGATTCAGAGTTGCTACATGTGGTTAAAAAGGACTGATGAAGAACCACCTCCAGGTAGAGCAGGTAGTTTAGTAGCGAATTACGAAAAGAATTTCATAGTGAAAATGTCCAGTTGTGAAACTATGATTAAAGCAGAACTATTGCTTACACAAAATCCGATATATCTCGTTTTACAATTATGCTGATGATGTTTAGCTGACCATCAATGAAGACCTAAAAAAGAAACAAAGACATTTTGCAGGGTTGACAGCTAACAGCAAACTGATTGCAACAATCTGAAAAATGAGCTCATTTAAGACAGGAGCAATGCTTGTAGGATCCATAGAAACAATAACAGTGTTGCTGATGGAGACCTAGCCATGGTCCATTTTCCATTCTAGTAACACTGGTTAAAAACGTAGAGGTTTTAATTAATTTTGAACAGTTTTGTGCTCTTACGTACACAATTTCAAATTTGCCACAAACAGATTTCTACCATTTTAGACCTATGAAGAAGAACTCAAACTCCTGAGTGTCCCTAAATAGGGCTGAGGCAGAGACGGAGTGTATACTGTGCAGTTAAGACTATACCAATGTGGCATACCTGAGTTGCAACAATATCAATTAGGCTAGCTTGAGAGAATACAGAATGAAGCAGCTCATGTGCTGTGATCAGGTTTCTCATTCCTTTCAGTGGTTACTGATAAAGTAGAATACCAAGTACAAGGCAATATGCACTGTACATGGGGCCACTTAAAAGAGCAAGGCTTCCTCAATGAAAAAGATTGAGGCTATTGTGCCTTTAATGTTAACCGACGTGCACAAGCGTGACTGAAAACAGCTATTACATTTTCAAAGAAGTGATAACTGGAAGCAAGCTTTCCAGAAACTGGCTACTTAATCCTAGAATGAACTGCCAGCTCAGTTAACATCTATGCAAGACCATTTAGTACTTAGGAAATATGAATACTGTTGTTTTCCTGATTTTGGTACATTTTGGTCAATTGTATCTAGTGTGAAAAGGCGTAAAGATGGAGTATTCTCTTTTATACAATTGCTGTGTTTGTATTTGATCCCATGATGAAACCTAGACAGGGTTGAGCGATCGCAAGAAAGTGTCTTGGACAAAAAATCCAAAGACCAGGTTAGGCTTATGCAAAAAGGATAGAGCCTCTCTCTTACCCACACTCCCGTCTTACTTTTTCCCCCTATAAATTTGAGAAAGTTAAGCTTACACTAATGGTATAAGTTTCATTCCTGAGATTGCAACATACTCTTTAGCCAGGCTGAACTTGAACTGCTTCCATCATGGACACTGTACCAAATGGTAGTCAGATTGTGGATTTGTTTTGTTATATAATTTTGCTAACAACCCAACAGGTAACTTCAGAAAACAACTAAAGGCTCAACTATTCCACAAATACCAAAACAAAGAGAATTTGATGGCCTCTGCTGACCAAGCAAATGGTTGCTACAGTCGGCAATCATGGATCATTTTTCACACACCACCTCTGTACTCCGCTTATGTCATCACCAGACCAGAGGGAAATGCATCAAAGTTTTGGCTGTTTAGTTCTGAATTACATTACAAAGCCTGCTGAAACCAGACAATTCTTTAATTATTCTATACGGAGATACAATGTCTTTCAATGGCATCATCCATATTTTGTGATAAAACAATACATTGTTTTATTTCTTAACATTGGCTTCTATATTATTCTTTTTGGTAGTGTTTATGCTCTAAAAATAATTCAATAGAATATATGAAGACTTAAAAGTGTTACCTTTAAGAGCAGGCCTGTCATCCACTTTTTATTGATGATGATGCTTGCGAGCAGCGCCTCGCAAACAGCATCCTCAATACACCCTAGCGCAAAAGAAACAGCAGTATTGGAAGCAGAAGTACACTCTCTGATATGAGGTGCTGGGCTAGGCAATAATCTATTTGGTGAATAGGAAACATCACAGAAAAAGTACAATTATCTTCAATACTGATCATAACTTACTTGGCAGACGATATGACCACAGAATGCTTATCGGAATTGAGCATTTTTGCAAGATGAGCAGCAACAGAATCTTCATAGGCAGATATCTGCACCTGCACAATAAAAGATGGAAAAGCTTGGTTTAATAATAAATTGAAAGTAGAAAACACCTTCTTTTCAGATTAGTTGAAGTCATTCATACAAAACATTTGTTACACAAATAAAAACTTAAACATTTTTTCTACTCATTTTACAAATGGTGAATCTAAATTTAAAAATGCACATTTCTTTCACATCACTAGTGCACTTCCTTTTACTATCTAGTGGACCTTTTTGGAACAATGCTCTCGGATTCCGCTTACTTCCCGCCATCCTGTTGTGCATGTCAAGGAAGCTAGTTCAGTTTAAAGCTTCTTGCAAAGTTTTCTCTACCAGACTTTCTATGTGTCTACCAGTAAAGACTAAAGAAATACTTACATGACTGAGAAGACGCTACTTGGACCGAGCAGTGACTATGCTTCCTAATGTATAACTTTGCATTTTTTCTCACAAATTAATTGTAACAATGTTTTTCACATTTTGTAATATAATTTGCATTCATATGAAAGCATTTTTTTCCATATGAGTATTCTTATTATTTATTTACCTTCCTGATGATTTAATAAAAAATTCCAACATATTTTCTACACAATTCAGCTCAGATCCTTTATCTTTTCTTACGCCTGCATTAGTTAAGGGCTTTACATTAGTGTTTAAGATCTTCATTACACACCAGAATTCCATCCAGCTGCCCCACCCGCCCTCCCAAACAAACGCTCACAGACACGTCCTCCCATTTACTTGCATATAAAACACATTAAGGCCCTTTTTGTTCCTTAACCACCCTCTAACTCTTTACGGAATACGCTTGCACGGTTGGTGGTCAACAGTTTAAGTCCTTGGAGTCCGCAACTCTGTTATGTTATGTAGTGTGCCCTTACAAGGCACTATGCCACCTGAAGGTCTCTTGAAGATCGGTCAGAGCAGTAATGACCACGAGAAAATTACGCGAAGTGTTGATAGAATAAGCTCTCCCATACCTTCCTAAAACACAAATAGTAGGAGATGTTTCTAAGATTAGAGGGCAGTGTGTCTCATATTGAAGGCACTAAGACTGACCGGGCATGGCTTCCCAACTGCATCTTGCGAAATCTGAAAACGTTCAAAAGACTCTGCAAGGACGAACAAAGAGATCTTGACGGGAGGTATCTGATTATTCATTTTACAAGGAATCTATGATCCGTGCCAAAAAAAAAAAACAGTAAACAAAGCACAGTGCCTTAAAGTTGATTAACGTCTCAAAGGGAAGCCAATGCGGAACTTTCAAGATCGGGTGGTAGAGCAGAAAAGGGGTGCAGCTACCAGCGAGGGAGCTGCTCGATTTTGAAAGAACCGAAGGCGGTCAACCTAAGATGACTTCATACTTAAATAAGTGGTATTACAATAAATGAACCTGGTGCAACTGATTGCCAAATTTCCAAAATAGTATCACACCGTTTAGCTTCAGAAAGCCAATGTAGAATATGATGAAGAGAAGTACAGAAAGAAGTAACTGCTGTGACCTGACTGACCATCTGAAAGGAAGAGTCAAACTTAACCACAAGACATTTAACTGTGTGATAGTTTGAAGGAAAGGCTAAAATGAGGGGACCAAAAGGAAGGAGACCAAAAGGAAGGGTGCCAGTCAGTGGAGTTGCCAGCTGTGATAAAAATTGCGGTTCTGTCTGTGCTGAACTTGGGACACTGAGTACACATCCACTCCTTAACCACCAAGAGGCAGCGCTTCAAGGTAAAAACATCGTAGGTATGATGGCTCAATCTGAACAGAATTACAAATGGAGGCCGTATGATCAAATAAGTGAAGATGGCGGTTTGACTACAGGCTAAATAAATTCTAACCCAAAGGTAGAACTGCTAAGAGGAGAAGTAAATCACCCAAAGACTTCTCTTTGATTGTTGCTGGCAAGGTATGAAACAATAGAGCCAAAGAACAAATTCTTTGGACCCCGCGAGCACAGCTGAAAGAATCTATCAAACAATATAAAACACTCTCATGAAATAATTACAACTAAATTGCTCAACAGGTTCTGTTTAGTATATTTCTCAATTCTAAGAACGATATTCTATGATGACCTACCTAATACAAAACTACATGAGATATCATAGCCTATGTTTTGATCTTATATAAAAAATTCCTTGCTCTGGTTCAGTAATGAGGACTTATCCCTCGTACGTATAGCTAGTAACCATTTATACATATGCAGATCACAGGAGCCATCATCATCTAAGTGTCTTTCCTAAACAGCATTGCTCCATATTTGCTTAATGAAGACTAGACTAGATCTATAGATGTAGGCATGAGATAGTCATTTAATCCTCCCTCCTTCCATCAGCACTCATCCATAGTAGGGATGCCTGAGAACTTTACCATCTATGTGCTTATTTTTCTCTTGGGTTCCCCCCCCCCCTTTGGGGGTTCTATCCATCTCGTAATTTCTGAAAAAACATTGTGGCACTGTAGCTTACCCTATCCGTATTCGGTCATAGTGCTTATTTGCCACATATTACCGGCAGGCCATCATCTGACATAGATAAGGATATCCTAGTACACATTGAGGCTGAATACTCTAACGCTCCCTATGAGAATCGCTATTGTGGGTAGTAACATATCCAAACATGTCCAATACTTCACGTGCACGTATTAACCAATCTAACATGGTGACCGCAATTGGCAGATTAGCAGCCCTACAACAACAAATATCGCGAGTCTTAGACCGCGAGTTTTCCCAACCTCTTAAAAATGCCTGTATCTTAATGCTTCCTATAAGAACCACTATTATGAGTAGCAATATGTTTAAATATTTCGAACACTAATCATGAACGTATTCACCATTCCAATATGGCGACTGTAATCGGAATACTAGCAGCCCATCAACAGCAAATATCGCGAGACTTATACCGCGAGACTTTCAACCTTTCAAAAACGACGAGGTAATCCAGCTCACCCTCTCCGGTTGCGGATATACCGGCATTTGGATCTTTCATACCGGCAGGACAGGATATAGGTAAGGCTTATCCAGCATTTCACGGGGCTCGCCGTCTGAGCGCTTTTTGTAAGCATCTCGGCGCGTGCGGCATGCATTCAGATAACTCTAACACCGCACACGGCATGAAACTGTACCACTTTCAGGAGCGGCAGGATAGGTATCTTTGAACCCAACATGTGGTCGTTAACTGGATTGACCTGTATGAGCCTCGGTATCGGTTACGGTTTCGCATTTATAATCAGCAGACACCGTACATGTACGCAACCACATTGTTGCATTTTTTCGAGCAAAAACATAACTTAAGTGGCCTTTTTGCAATAGACCATCATGGGCAACTTGAGTACAATCATTACCATTAGGATTTGTATGTCAGCATACAACTGACATTATGTGTAAACAAATTTTATCTGTCTCTTCATCCAGTAGAGACATGAACAAAGAACAGTTGAGAAGACTTTGAAGCTAATTTGCAACTCCTACCACAAGGACCCGTTGAAGAGGGACCCCCCTCCCTTTTCCTGCCACATTCACCTTTAGAAATGAGGCTTCATTTCTTATAAGGGGTAAATATAGTCCACTAACAAAGAAAGATAAATAGCCTTTTGTTAAACAGTTACTGCAATTGTGCATTTAATCTTCTCTTTGCTACTTTTGCAGTCCACATCTATCAACCTGCTGTACTGTAGTCTGGATACTACCTGTACAGGCTACCGATTACAATTTGAAGGTATTGACCAAATATAACGCCCTCAGTTAGACTACAGTTAGTCTGTTGCAGACTGTATTCCTAAACTTATAATTGTTCATTCACAGAACGATGAAACTTATGATATAAAATAGAAGGACCAGCACTGAGAGAGGACCGTCTACACAAATTCTACTAAGGTTAGCCAAATCCCTTTCAATCCCTTTCAGTTTTAACAGGTATATCTCACGGCACAATAACTCTCAGGTGTCACGGTTGACCGGCATACATCACACTATCCAGGTCTGTCCGCCTTCTTCCGGTTCGGTCAATTTTGATTCTCTCAATATTGGGATCTTGGTCACTTCTATCTACCGTATGCATGGTAAATCAAATCCTGCATGTACTATACAAACCCCCCCCATCTTTTTCACTTATTGGCACCTGAGCACTTCGATGAGAAAAGAGTTAAATCACTTGAAATATGATTAAAACACAGGAAGTTTTCCTTACCTTAAATCATTATTGCTAGTACCTTCTCCCAGCTAATGCCCCTGTTCTTTATTTCAGACATCCCAAGATTTTTTAAATGAATCTTCAAGTAAACCTGGTCCTGAGGAAGGTGGTTTTCCACTGAAACGCGCGTAGACCGCGAACTACTTTCAGAAGAATGATTTTGGAGAATTTCATCTCCTATAATTGGTGTTTTTGATAATAATTATATTAACCTGCTTACAAACACCTTGAAATCCACCACAGGGTCAAAAGATTCTCCCCTTCCCCCTTTTTTAAGAGTATGTTGCTGAAGTTGGTTTGTATGAATGAGAGTATGTGACAGTATGATAGTGGTTCTGAATGAATGATGTAAGTGAGCAATTTTACACTGCTTGTATTTTCTGTGGGATGTCCAATGTGATATATTTATGTTTTCAAAGTATTATGATGAAACATTGTGAAAATTGAAATTATTATATGTGTCATATTTATATGCAACTGTGTGAATTTCAGAGATAAGCACGTATATTTTCAGAATAAAATAAAAAAAGAATTTCATAAAAAGATATACTGCATAATAATATGTTTTGTAAATCTATTTACATGTGGGGCCTCAATATAAATGCATGACGTGTAGAGGGTTTTGGCAATTTAGAACCTTGCTAGGTCGCTTGTCAAATTAAATAGGTCAGTATAGAGGTATATACTAGTTTTGGTTTTCTCTCTTTCCTCCCTCCTCTTGGACCTAAAAGTAATTTAGGGAGGGCCTTTTTCCTCTTTTCATTTCGACCTACCTAATACATACACCACTACTAAATTAACATATAACAACTTAATAATGTCAATGTGTAGTTTTTTTCATAAACCATTACACAATTAATATCTCGATTATACAATATTTCTGATGACAAAAATTCAATGACTCATAGCCCAATGCATTTCGGGATGCACTCCTTTCTTCAGGGGCTGTAGATTCGTAACTGGAAAAATAAATAAATGAAACAACCATCAACATTTTCAACGAATGGGAAATTGGTTCTTTTCTTGCGCAACGAACAAGTTATCTGTGAATATTTTCCAAATGTTTGGTAATCAATAAGCAAGCCAAAAATGAGGCTGTGGAATCAATCAGGTATATGGTGATTTTTCGGGTGTTTTAAAAGAACACAGGGGGAATATCCATTGGTGATTAACATGCTCACCCAATTTTTTATCTGATTGAGAAAGGAACTATTAACAAAAAACAAGGTGTGCTTGAATATGCTAAAAACCATAAATCCCCATATGGTGGTGATAAAAAACCATGCTGTGAAATGTGACCCCAAGCCAATTCTCACATAGTATGCTTAGACTTCAATCTGTATGATTAAACACTTACGGTCTCCTGAATAGTCACCCTATTCCAATATCTAATGAACCTTAAAAACATATGAAAAAATGTCTGAGTTAGTCTTTATTTCAATAGAAACTCCAAAATGTGTATTCCCAGTGATTATACGCTAGCTTCAACCTACCAACTCCAGAGGAGGTACTGCACCTAGGTGTACTCTATGTCTAACACACGTTAATCAAACGAGGCGGATCTTCGTGCTACTCAATAGTTAAACTGAAAAATATGAACACAAACCCTAGTTCAACCACCGAAATATAGGACCCCAGTTATCCTAACTCAACCGAATGTTCAAGAGATCTTCATCTCACCTTCTTTTTCTCTGTGATGTAAACGCTCTCAGTGAAACGCGAACCCGGTGTCTTACCGCAGCTCTTGTAAAGGAACCCTTTGTGTGTGTCAGACATGAATGAAGGACTAATTGTGTTGCACTCGCAGGCAACGTCTAACATCAAATTCGGTGGCCGCCATCTTTGAAGGGAACGCCCGCTGCGAATATTATTCATTTTGAGACTCACTATTGGAAAACACATATACAAAGCATTCATTCAGTGAATGCACCTCTACTATAGTCTTCCGTCTATCGTCCTTCAATAATTATGCTCAACTGATCCGATAGCCTGCACTTTAAACTGATGTACACTTCTCTTATAAATGGTTACATATACTAAACCCTCGTCGTAAATGGAGCTTATGTCTCATCTTGATGCTCTCGGCGTCTTAGTTTTATTCAGCCAAACCACTACGAAAATGTGTTTCTGTGTACCTATGTAAGTATCAATTATCTTTGTTAAGATATTTTCCTTAAGTAAAAATTCTACTACTGCAACCCAAACACTTATCGAACTATAAAAACGCTCTAAAATACTCTTCCTAAAACTCTCACTCCTCACCGCTTCTCTCTATAGTTTATCAGTGTGGCAAGTCAAAAGTGCAAAAGATTAATGAAAAATTTGACGAAAAGAAAGTGAAACATACTGTAAATAAATTTAAATGAGAATAGAAATAATAAAAAATAAAAATGATCTCAATCCCGATACTTTAGAAATGCCCACCAGAGTAAATTCACCAAAATGAATTTACCAAGCTGAATTATTTCGGGAGTTATGTAATTCAGGATGGTGTAACTCCACTTAAATTACTTCTGATAATCATCTGTGGCTTGCCGTATGATATTAAACATATTGGTAGCCGATGCCCATGGACCTGTTCCGATGGAATTTTACAAAAAACATGACATATCAACTTCGTCATTCAAACCCCTTGGTGTTAATGTGGCCAATAGTTTAATCCAGTAAACTTCACGTTGCGAAAGTAATTGAGCCTTATTACATCCTGGACGTGTCTCAACCTTTTCTATGATTTGAAACCTCAACTGAGCTATCAAATGTTGAAAATCTGTCCAATGAACAGCTAAATTAGTGTTTTTATTCTGGTTCCCAATCGTGCACTTATGTTCTGTGATGCGGATTTTTACCTTCCGCTCTGTTTTCCCTATATATAGCAGTCCGCAAGGACATTTAATGCAAATAAACCGATGAACTCTGGTTCATGTTGCCGAAAAACCACTATTCGCATACACCAGGTCAAAATACCTCAAAGAAAGATTGAAATCAACAAGAACAACTTTGACAGAAAACAACAGGAATGTGCCGTTGTTACAATTGCAATAACGTGATTGTTGGGAATAGAATCTCACATCCCAGATCAGGGGAAATCATCAAATTACGACATTCAACTACCTGTGACACAGAATTTTTTATATACAGCATTAAATGTCCTTGCGGACTGCTATATATAGGGAAAACAGAGCGGAAGGTAAAAATCTGCATAAGAGCACGATTCGGAACCAGAATAAAAACACAAATTAAGGGTTCCTTTATAAGAGCTGCGGTAAGACACCTTGTTCGCGTTTCACTGAGAGCGTTTATATCACAGAGAAAAGGAAGGTGAGATGAAGATCTTTTGAACATTCAGTTGAGTTAGTACAACTGGGGGCCCTATGTTTCGGTGGTTGAACTAGGGTTTGTGTTCATATTTTTCAGTTTAACTATTGAGTAGCACGAAGATCCGCCTTGTTTGATTAACGTGTGTTAGACATCAAGTACACCTAGGTGCAGTGCCTCCTCGGGAGTCGGCAGGTTGAAGCTAGCATATAATCAGTGGAAATACACATTTGGGAGTTTCGAATGAAATAAAGACTAACCAGGACATTTTTTCATATGTTTTTATTGTTTATTAGATATTGGAATAGGGTGACCATTCAAGAGACAATAAGTGTTTAGTCATACAGATTGAAGTCTAAGCACACTATGTGAGAATTGGCTTGGGGTCACATTTCACAGCATGGTTTTTTATCACCACCGTAAGGGGATTTATGGCTTTTCAGCATATTCAAGCACACCTTGTTTTTCATTAATACTTCCTTTATCACTTAGATAAAAATTGGGTGAGCACGTTCATCACCAATGGTTTTTCCCTGTGTGTTCCCATGAAAAATCACCATATATACCTGATCAATTCCACATCCTCATTTTTGGCTTGCTTATTGATTACCAAACATTTGGAAAATATTCACTTGTTCATTGCGCAAGAAAAAAACAATTTGCCATTGTTTGAAAATGTTGATGGTTGTTTCATTTATTTATTTTTCCAGTTACGAATCTACAGCCCCTGAAGAAGGGAGTGCAACCCGAAATGAATACAGAAATACTGTACAAGTTTCATGAACCATAAAAATAAACAAGAAGCAATCCCGTAGATCATACATTTTTAGGTCATGAAACCCTCATTCAGAGGGGCATTAGAATACAGAGGTAGGAATCAGTAATTCCGGTATGTGGGGAATACAGCAGTATTCCAACTTGCATCAAGAGTGTTCCCTAAGAAATGGGGAATTACCATGCAAATCGACATTACTGCACATGATTCCTGTGGTAATTCCCATTTTTTTAGCACTTTCGCACCTAGAGATTTCAAGAACATTCGGGAGAGGGTTGAACTCAGGAATGTTGCATTCCTGCATGCCCTGTAATGCCAGGTTAGAGTAGGAACAGTACCAAAAAGCAATTCTAAGAACATGTGTTTTTAATACATTTATTAGCAAGTTCTTGCAAAGTTGGGGCTAGGAGCAGATGCAATAGTTTATTGTTTTGGTTCACACAATACAATGCAGAGTAGTGCAAATCGCACACAATATCACAATTATAAAAATGGCTTCAATGTTTCGAAAAGCATTCAGCCTAAGAAAATGATATATCAGTGCGACAATTTAACAAGTTTAGCAAGACACAGAAACATGGATGGACCCTTTCCTATCAAGCAAAACAGCACATTGCTTAATGACATAACTCATGCCACTGGCTACCACTCAGCACCTGCTCTTTTATTCGATGCCAAACTCTTTGGTACACTTAGTACCTTGCTCGTTAGGTCATGAATTAGGACTGAGAAAGTTTCCTGCCCTCTGTTTCCACTGCTCTACCTTGAAGCTTCTGTTCTCTAAGAGAGCATCATCCTCATGCTTGGGAGGCATGTAAAACCAAACACCAAAAGCCCAGTTTACTCAACTCCCTCATTATTTCTTTCACTACAGCATTTGTTTTACTGATTGTCTTAATGGTTAAAAAAACAGTCCAAACAAGAGCCACTTCATGATTCGTTTCAATGTATAACCGAGAACAACGTATCAATATTACATTATCACTCAAATTATTAAAATCTTTTTAATGAGGGAAACAAATCAGGGAGCAGTCAAATGTAATCCCTACTGCCTCCTTTTAGTAGGGTCACCCAATAACTGCCTTGGGGTAGCTTTAAATAAGGATGCGATGCACTGTGGACAGCTGACCTAGAATGCTCCAGCCAAAAAGTGATGATTGCTCAGTATACATTTTGAATGCTCCTTGTTGACTCTTCTAATTGACGAGATTTGTTGGCTTGGAATACTTGCTCATCGATTTAAAAATACACATATCCACAGAGAAATTGTAAATGTATTAATAAAATACAGACACTAAAAATGTAGTTCAGAGACATGTGACCTTAGCCGACTTTATATGCAGTAATAATATAATATAATAATAAAAGAGGCCTTTGAATTTGAATTACTGCCATGCTAATCTTTTTGTCCTGAAGAAGGCTACTGGGCTCAGCATACTCTACGGGTATTTTACATCACTCAGTTATTTCGCATACCCTATATATAACGGTGCATAATTTCTCACAATGTGGTTCATAGTAGCAGAGAGAAAAACTATTTCTCATCATTTTTACTCTCATAACTTGCAATATGTCAAAGTCTGTTGCTTTGTAGAATTGCAATTTTAAGAAATGACTACATGTTATATAAACACCTATCCACATTTATGTATGTTTTTTTCCCAAGTTAAAGAATAGTCTGGAAATGTGTTACCTCCTCATATGGCTTCCTCATTCCAGTTCTTTTTGCGAAGTGAATTCACCTTGCTAAGGAGGTGAAACACTTGCCAACATAGAAGCAATCAGAGCTTTTGCCCAAGACTCTGCCTCCACTTAGCAAGGAGAAGGAGGGACCGTAGCTGGTTGAGGTCATTGTGGGCTTTGCATTATATATAAGGACAGACGTACCTTCTAAAAGAAAAGGGGGTCCTTCACTTAACATTCATGGGGTTTTATCAATTGACATGACTTTCCTGTCTAAGGACCAACTGATAGGCCTTTTGACAGAGTTCATAGCAGACATCCTTACACACCAGGGGAATCTGAGAAAGAGGACTAGGAAAAAGCTAAATTGGTTATGCCTCATACCTCACTTCCTTCTAACTAAACCTAAATTCTCTTTCATCGTGGATTTTCCCAGCGGTCAGTGAATTCAAAGGGGTAGAAGCAGCTGCCTCTTAGCTAGACCCTAAGGGGAATTTTAACTAGAAAGGGCATGCTGGCCCTTATTACGTACATCTGAACCAAACTTGACCTGCTGTCAGCTCTCAGTCCATCCAGGCAGCAACAGCTTACACCTTCATGATGGAAAGGAAATGAATAAGGTGGAAATTCAAATATGTATGACATTTCTACATGACACAACCTTTCTGCACTCTGAGATATGAAAATGGGACTGTAAGGTGGACCGTATTCAGTAGAGCATACTTTTTTAACTTCATTTCCTGGATGATATGACAGGCCAGGGCTTTAAAGAAAACACGCACGGTCAATCGTTTGCAAGGAATAGCAAGCATTCTTCTACCTACAAGCCTGCCAGGCGCTATTCTTACCTACCCGACACCAAGAGGAGTTACAGCTGAGACTTTTCTCAGTAAGTGATGGGAAATTTTCTTGACGAGCATTCCAGCAAGGGACCAGGGACAGCTCGCTTTAGGAGTCGCCTTAAGCCTATGACACTATCCTATTTGTGTCCGCGTCAGAGAACTTGGCAGCGCTTCGTTTTTACTTATTTTTTAACCTTTTAAACTAAACAGCATTTTTTGCATTTTACCATTTTGCCAACCTCTGCACTGTAGAATCTCTCACGTGCTGCACGCTCCGACCCCGGTCCACCGCAGCTGTTGCTGTTTGCGTGGAGGGCGGACCGGCACAGCGTGACACACCTCCTGTGTCGTCACACGCTAGGGGGCTGCGGGGAACGTACTTCAGGGCCGATGCCACGGACGCGCAGCGGATACAAGTAAGCCGCGTCAGAGAACTTGGCAGCGCTTCGTTTTTACTTATTTTTTAACCTTTTAAACTAAACAGCATTTTTTGCATTTTACCATTTTGCTAACTTCTGCACTGTAGAATCTCTCACGTGTTTCACGCTCCGACCCCGGTCCACCGCAGCTGTTGCTGTTTGCATGGAGGGCGGACCGGCACAGCGTGACACACCTCCTGTGTCGTCACACGCTAGGGGGCTGCGGGGAAAGTACTTCAGGGCCGATGCCACGGACACGCAGCGGACGTGCGCAGCGGGCGCGCCTAAGGCAAGCCCGTCTGCGCCCGTCCGCGCCTGGATTGGGCCCAGGGCCAGAAGTCCTGGTGCTCTCTCCAATTGCCACCAATACTCAGCTGCAAAACAGATTATAAATCGTGAAGAGGCTGAATTTTCAGTCTGCACTAAAACCACCAGGCAGCAATATTCATCGGAACGATTAAAATCCTATTGCCCTCCTCCATCTCATAAGTGTGCCTGCCTATACTTTGACGGCAAGATGGAAATATGTGCAAACTGTGGCTTTTCTTTAAAGGGGAACCCAGGCTATGTCAATAACATTACAAATAATAACATGGCTAACACCAAGCTGACAGCTCCGTCCCATAAAAACTTCTCTTTCCTGTATACCAATTGTCGCTCCCTCCCTAAACATAAATCGGATATGTTTGACCTGTTGCATGACGAACGACCTGATGCCATATTCTTGACGGAGACCTGGCTCCATGAAAGTGCGGGCCCGGATGTCGCTGTTGCTCTTCCACATAACTATGCAATAGTTAGGAAAGATAGAGCCATAAAGACTGGAGGGGCATAGCCATTATTTTTAAAAAGGATTACCAGTGCTCCTTTGAACCTTTTGCGTCTCAGAACAGTGAGGCAGCGCTATTTAAGCTGACCCTGACCCCTAATTTTACTTTCTCAGGTATGCTGGTATATCGTCCCCCGGGACCGTCTGCATCCTGGACCTCTTCCTTCCCTGAACTTATAACTCCTCCAAGTATGAATACAGCTAATTTCACAATTCTGGGTGACTTCAATCTACATCTGGAAGACCCCACCTGTAAATATAGCACTAATCTTATCTCGGACTTAGCAGCTTTAAATATTAGCCTAATGAACTCTGGCCCCACACACGAGGCAGGTCACCTGTTGGACCCCATTTTTTCGAATCTTCTTGGGATCCACTGTTTCCCAGCCTCCCCTCTAAACTGGTCGGACCACTTTCTTACTAAATTTTACCTAAAACTTCCGGAGATTCCTGTACCTACTCATTTAATTCCAGATACTTTAATTAGGAACTGGAAAAATTTAGATGCCACAGCTTTAAATAAGATTTTATGCTCCCACACGCCCATTTCCAAACAAACAGTGAACTCACTTTCTACCTCGGTACAGAAATGGCTCCTTAATGCCATTGACATTTGTTTACCTTTGGCAAGAAAAAGGCCAACAATCATCGACCTCCTGCACCTTGGTTTACTGAGACTTTAAGGACAGAGAAGGCCAATTGTAAAAAAATGGAACGCAAGTGGAGAAGGAACTATACTCCTGCTTCCAAAAGTGACTATAAAGCAGCAAAAAAAATATATCATGACCTTTGCAAAACAGCTAGGGCGGACCATGTCTCATCCACCATTTCGAACGCCCTAAACTGTTCTAAAACACTTTTTAACATGGTTAAAGAGCTTGCCGGTTCCAAAACCCAAACCAGGCCCCCTGCACTTAATAAAAAGCAATGTGAGGACCTGGCTACTTTCTTTGTTCAAAAAGTTGACAGTATATATCTGGATATAGTACGAGGGCAGGATGACAATTTCTCTCCTCCCCCAGAAACATCCACACCATCCTCCATGGACGATATGCCCCCCAACCAAGATTGGAGCCCTAACTTTCCCACTAATCAATTGGACACATGGCCTCTGCTAAACATTACTACCCTAAAAAACTTTTGGGTAATATAAAATCGGGATCTCCAAGGGATCCCTTGCCCATTTCCGTGCTCCAGCAGCTTGAACCACCATCGCTGCAGGTAATCATGGATCTTCTAAATGCCTCCCTGCTGGAGGCTATCGTCCCGCCTGATTGGAAACATGCCATGGTAATGCCTCTCCTTAAAAAGGCAAATGCTGACCCTGAACTACTCTCAAACTATCGTCCCATTTCACTCCTACCGGCCTTCTCTAAAATTTTAGAAAAACATGTCCATGCACAACTTTCACTGTTTGTCGAAGCGCAAAGTTTTCTCCATCCTTCTCAGTCGGGCTTCAGAGCTGGATTTTCAACAGAAACCACCCTGCTGGGGGTAAACGAAAGACTACGCCACCATCTTGATGCCGGAGACACCGTGGCCCTCATTTTGTTGGATCTGAGCGCAGCTTTTGACACGGTGTCTCACGCTGTGTTAATTAAAACCCTAAGTTTGTTGGGCATATGTGGGCCTGCTCTGAAATGGCTCATTTCCTTCCTCACAAATCGTACTTTCCAAGTTTTCTCTCCCACAACCAGCTCTGACATCCACTCTCTTACTCATGGGGTACCTCAAGGCTCTATCCTTAGCCCCTTACTTTTTAACTTATATGTAAGACCCCTGGCGGATATTGCAGAGAAATCTGGGCTGACCCTCTTCTCCTATGCGGATGATTCGCAAATCATTTTTTCTCTATCCATGAAGAGCACGACAGAGATTTCTCCCCTTCAGTTAGGTTTGAGTAATATCGCATCATGGATGCAATCTAATTACCTCAAACTGAACGGAGGAAAAACCGAGGTTCTTACATTCGGGAAAAATAGGGAACTTTGGGGTCCCCAACATTGGCCCTGCGAGATGGGTGCCCTTCCTATACCGGTCCGCCAAGCTCGTAATTTGGGTGTAATTATTGATGATACAATGAGTATGCACAACCAAGTCGTTAAAGTAGCCGCTACCTGCTTCACAATCCTGAAGTGGCTAAAAAAAGTTATCTGGATGCTACCAGAACCCACTCAGAAGACTGTTGTTCATGCCTTGATTACTTCTAGACTTGATTACGGCAATGTTCTGTACTTGGGATCTAACAAAGAGGTGACACGCAGGCGGCAACTGGTTCAAAACTCCGCAGCTAGGCTTTTATGCCGGATCCCCAGAACTTCTTCTGTTTCCGGCCATCTTCGTGACTTGCATTGGCTCAGGGTGGAGAACCGAGTTAAGTTCAAAGCCCTGAGCTACATGTTTAAAATCAAAAGTGGAGTGGCCCCTAAATACCTTCAATTACTGGTCCATCCCTATGTCCCTTTTCGTGACCTCCGCTCATCCACGCAGGGGAGGTTTTCTGTCCCAAAAATCAAACTAGCTCGGATGGGCGGTAGGTCTTTCTCATATCTTGGCCCCTCACTCTGGAATGCCATGCCCTTAGCTCTTCGAACCAAAACTAATTATATCCAATTTCGCAAATCCTTGAAGACATGGCTTTTCAATCATTAGCCTGCTGCCTTTGCTTTTGACATCAGCCTCTGATCTGCGTCGGGAAACTCTTTTTGGGGAGCTGTTGCGCATTATAAGTTTAATTAATGCACAAGTTACTAACTTGTGTAACGATATATCTGTAAGAGACAGTAGTTAGTGACAGATTCCTTACCTTAGAATAGAATATCCCCAGGCGTCAGGCTGGATCCGGAAAGTTTTGCGTAGCAGTACCCTTGCGCGTCGGTAGGCGGCGTCGTGCGGCTCCGCGTCCGTCGTCGGCGTCGTGATCGCCGGGATGACGTAGCGGGCAGTACTTAGACGCCGCCCCTGCGCGCTGACGTCAGTTCTGTACACGACTTTCCGCGCCAGGAACGCAGAGCCATGCAAGAAGCTGACATAGGTGTCTGAAAAATACTAGGACCCTGAAAGGAATGTCCTTAACCCTAGAAATCAGTTCACAGAACGGGGAGGATGGGTGGGGCGGTAAGGAATCTGTCACTAACTACTGTCTCTTACAGATATATCGTTACACAAGTTAGTAACGTGTGCATCTGAAAGAGACACGTTAGTGACAGATTCCTTACCTTAGAATAGATACCCCAGCAATACCAACCCCGGTGGTGGGTCTGCGAACAAAGATCAGACAAGGAAGTCCCGGAGGACAGAACGGCCAAAGAAGCCGTCCCTCCGGACCGGACTGTCAAGGCAGTAATGCTTGGTAAACGTGTGCAGCGAGGCCCACTTAGCTGCCTGACAGATATCCTGCAGCGGAACACCGCGGCCTAAAGCCGTGGTAGCAGCCGTTGCCCTGGTGGAATGGGCACGCAGCCCAACAGGAGGCTCCTTCTTAGCCAAAGAATAGCAGGCTTTGATACACAAGGTTACCCAGCGGGAGATGGTTCTCTTGTGCACCGCCCAACCTTTATTGGCGCCCACATAGCCAACAAAGAGCTGGTAATCCACCCGGAAGTGTTGTGTGCGGTTGATATAAAAGGAAAGCGCACGTTTTGGGTCCAGACGGTGGAGCCTCTCGTCCTCTCTGGAAGGATGCGGAGGCGGAAAGCAGGTGGGCAAAGTGATGGTCTGCCCAATGTGGAAGGCAGTAACCACCTTTGGCAAGAAGGACGGACGCGTCCTAAGAAAAACCTTGTCTGGATGGACAGACAGAAAGGGAGGTTTGCATGATAGAGCCTGGAGCTCACTCACCCGCCGAGCGGAGGTGATGGCCACCAGAAAGGCTGTCTTCAGAGTCAGAAGACGAAGAGGACAGTTATGTAGAGGCTCAAAGGGAGCGCACATGAGAAAGATAAGAACCAAGTTCAAGTCCCACTGAGGCATCACAAACGGAACAGGAGGGAAGAGGTGTGTAATGCTCTTTTAGAAACCTGTTAACAACAGGGGACTTGAAAGGGAGGGCTGATCAGGAAGCCTGAGGAAGGCCGAAATGGCACAAAGATAGCCCTTGATGGTACCCAGGGCAGAACCCTGTTGGGCCAGGGAAAGAAGGAACAGAAGAACCTCAGAAAGAGGGGCAGAGAGGGGATTCACAGCCTTTGAAGTGCACCATGCCACAAACTTGTTCCACCTGCAGGCGTATACCACCTTAGTGGAGGGACGCCTGGCTGCCAGAATTACATCACAAACTTCGGGAGGCAAGTCGAAAGGAATCAACTGCCGCCGCTCAATCTCCACGCAAGCAGGTGGAGGCTGGACAGGTTCGGGTGGAGGACCGTCCCCTGCTGCTGCGACAGAAGATCCTCCCGAAGAGGCAGACGGATCGGGGGATCTACGCTCATACTGAGTAGCTCGGGATACCAAACTCTTCGAGCCCAGTCCGGAGCCACAAGAATGACTTGGGCCCGGTCGTGCCGAATCTTTCTTCAACACTCTGGGTAGAAGTGGTATAGGCGGAAAGGCGTACAACAGACCGCAACTCCACTCGTGACGAAAAGCATCGCCGAGCGAGTGCCGCCTTGGAAATTCCAACGCGCAGAACTGATGACATTGCACGTTCTCTTCGGTGGCGAATAGATCTAACCAAGGCTCTCCCCACTGTAGAAAAAGTCCTTGCGCCACTTCCGAGTGAAGACGGCATTGGTGATCCATCATGCACCTGCGGCTGAGTTCGTCCGCCCTGGCGTTCAGGGAACCTGCCAGGTGTTGAACCATCAGGAACATGCCCTGATGTTCCAGTCATGTCCAGAGGCGCAGAGCCTCCTGACAAAGGGTCCACGACCCCACCCCGCCTTGTTTGTTGCAATACCACATGGCGGTGGTGTTGTCCGTGAACACCTGCACTACCTTCCCTTTGACAGAGGGAAGGAATGCCTTGAGTGCAAGTCGGATCGCCCGGAGCTCCAGAAGGTTGATATGGAGCCGGGACTCCGCCCGGAGACCAGAGGCCTCTGATCTCCGCCTCTCCCATGTGACCGCCCCATCCCAGAAGGGACGCGTCCGTCACAACTGTGTGCTCTGGCTGGGGAAGGGAGAGGGATCTGCCCATGACCCATTGCCGGTTCGAGAGCCACCACTGCAACTGTTTTGCAGTCCCCTCCGAGATCTGGACGTGATCGGACAGGTTGCCCTGGTGCTGCGCCCACTGGAACTTCAGGTCCCACTGCAGAGCCCGCATATGCCATCTGGCATGAGTGACCAGCAGGATGCAGGAGGCCATGAGGCCCAGCAGCCTCAGGGTCATCCGTACGAAACCCAGGATAAAGGCTGAAAGATCGGAATCATAGCCTGAATATCCCGGACTCGCCGTCTCGGGAGGATAGGCCCGAAACTGCGTCATGTCCAGAACTGCTCCGATGAAAAGGAGCTGTGGAGAAGGAATCAGATGCGACCTCGGCACATTGATGGAGAACCCCAGCGAGTGCAGGAGTTCGGCCGTAGTCTGGAGGTGGGAGACGACTGCCTGGGACGAGCCCGCCTTCAGCAGCCAGTCGTCGAGGTAGGGGAAGACTGGAACCCCTGCCCGGCGCAGATGAGCTGCGACCACCGCCAACACTTTGGTGAACACCCGAGGGGCACTTGTAAGGCCAAAGGGAGCACGGTGAACTGAAAATGCTCGAGGCCTACCGTGAACCGCAGGTAACGCCGGTGGGCCGGCAGGGACGGGGATGTGAAAATAAGCGTCCTGCAAGTCCAACGCTACCAACCAGTCTCCAGGGTCGAGGCAGTTAAGACCGGAGCTAGGGTGAGCATCTTGAACTTCTCCTTCCGGAGGAAGCGATTGACGTTCCGGAGGTCCAAGATAGGACGCATGTCCTCCTTGTCCTTTTTGGGCACCAGGAAGTAGTGGGAGTAGCAACCACGCCCTACTTCTGGGGTCGGAACATGCTCGATAGCCCTCTTGTCCAAGAGGGCCGTGACTTCCTTCTGCAGAAGTACCAAGTGATCCCCTGACATGCGGTGGAATTGAGGTGGCATGGCTGGGGGTGGTCTCGAAGGGGAGGGAGTAGCCCCTTCGGACAATGTCCAAGACCCACCTGTCCGAGGTGATGGGACGCCAGTGGTGAAGGTGATGGCGGACCCTGCCCCTACTGGCGTGCTGTGCACCGGAAAGGAGGGACTAGGAGGGCTTGGAGGCCGCGGACGGGTTGGAGGTGGTGGCCTGACCCGCACGCTGGTTGCCCGAACCGCCACGGCGGTATCCACGTCCCTCGGCCACGCGAAGACGCTTGCTGCGCGGGCCGGTGGTTGGGCAGCTGACGTGACTGGGCGCCCTTCCGTGGCCACGAAAGGGGCGAAAGCAGAGGTTAGCGGAGGGCGTACAACAGAAAGACCCAGGGACTTGGCAGTAGCCCGTGAGTCCTTAAACCGCTCCAGCGCATGGTCTGCCTTTGAACCAAAAAGACCGACTCCATCAAAGGGCATGTCCATGAGTGTATTCTGGACATCACCCGAGAAACCAGTTGTTCTCAGCCAGGCGTGGCGACGCAGCGCCACCGTCGTTGCAAGCGATCTGCCCAGCGAGTCGGCGGTATCAAGGCCACAACGGATGGTGTATTTAGCCGCATCTCGCCCTTCCGCAATGGCACGGGTAAGCAGTGTCTGGACCTCCTCAGAACACTGCGGCAAAACAGCCGCCACCGAATCCCACAGGGAGTGGGTATATCGGCCCAAAAGGCAAGCGGTGTTGACGGACCGCAAGCCAGCACTGGAGGAAGAAAAAGCCTTCTTCCCAAATTGGTCCAGGCGTTTGGATTCCTATCCGGAGGGGCGGTAGGGAAGGCGGTTTGGGAGGCAGAGGCTTGGACAGCCAAGCTCTCGGGGTGGGATGTTGGGAGAGAAACAAGGGGTCGCCCGGAGCAGGGCGATGGCGTCGGGCCACGTTCCTATCCACAGGAGCCCAAAAGAACGTCAGTGAGTGCATCATTAAACGGCAGCACAGTCTCCGAGGAGGAAGCCGCCGGCTGAAGCACTTCTGTCAGGAGGTTAGTCCTGACGGCCACAGTAGGCAACTGGAGATGTAAGGCTCCAGCTGCTCTACGCAACACCGTTGCAAAATTAGCTCCCTCCTCCGTAGCCACGGGAGGAGACAGCATGCCAGTGTCAGGGGAGGTGTCTAGACCACTGGCATCCCCAAGTTCCTCAGCCCAGTCCGGATCATACTCACACTGTTGTGTGAGAGGGTCCTCAGACCCCTCCCAGCTCTCCTGGTCCTCCTCTTGTTCAAAATATGGAGGAGGAGGGACATTTGGGACCCAAGGTCTCATCGGCGCCGGAGCCGGCGTCGAGCGACGCCGGTCTGGCTCCATGTCCGGAGCCGGAGAGAGCCGGGACCGACGCCGTCCGGAGCCCCGGACGGCGTCAGGAACGGCACCGGGGACATCGGCGTCGGCGGAGGCGTGGTTAGGTCAACCGGTGTCGATGGGGGTTGCGGTACCACCGGAGCCGGGATCGGGGCCGGAGCCGGGATCGGGGCCGGAGCCGAGGCCGGGATGAAGGCTGGTGGGACAGGCGACGCCGGGACCGGAGTCGACGGCGGCGACGGGGCAACCCCATCAGGGCCCGCGGGGCCCGAAGGCGCACCGGAGGGGCCTGAAGGCCCGAAGAGGCGGGCCATGGCCGACAGGAATTCCTGTATTTCGGCCGGAGTCGCCCCGAACCCGGAAAGGACGGGTAATGCGGGGCGGCTCTACAGGCATGTCCGGGGCCGCGGGGACGGTGCCGATTGGGGCCTCAGCCGAGTCGCGAGACCGGCGAGGCGAAGTCTTAGAGCGATGATGCTTCTTAGACTTTTTGTGCTTCGACTTACCCGAGGAGCGCGAAGACTTGGACTCCGACGACCGGCGGGGACTCAGCGACCGGCCCCTCGACCTCTCCCGGGACCGGGGCTTGGTGCGCGCGGAGCCGACTGCCGGACCTCGAGGTAGCTTTCGAGACCGCTCTCGCAAAGCCTTCGGATGAAGTTTCCGGCAGTCAGGGCACGACTTTGTGTCGTGGTCTCGGCCGAGACAGAAGAGACACTCGAGATGCGGGTCCGTGATCGACATCATGCGACCACAGGCTCCGCGATGGCTTGAAGCCGGGCATCCCTACGACACCTAGGAGTCGTGACGACTCGATGAAGAAACAGTGAAAAAATTCACAAAAAAAGTTAGTCAAAAATTGACTAGGGCACTGCTCTTCCCGGATCTGCGCTTACTGGCGCGGAAAAAGAAGATCTGACGTCAGCGTGCAGGGGCGGCGTCTAAGTACTGCCCGCGACGTCATCCCGGCGATCACGACGCCGACGACGGACGCGGAGCCGCACGACACCGCCTACCGACGCGCAAGGGTACTGCTACGCAAAACTTTCCGGATCCAGCCTGACGCCTGGGGATATTCTATTCTAAGGTAAGGAATCTGTCACTAACGTGTCTCTTTCAGATAAAATAAAATAAATAAATAAAGCTTCAGCTATGGGGCAGACTGTTTCATTTCTGAAACACATGGTAGAGCCTCAGTATTGGACCGATGGATGATGCAGGCTTTTGTAGGTTTTGTTTTGATCATGTATCATATTTGGTTTACCAGTGTACTATGTATAGCTGAATGAAGGTCACAATTCATTTCCAGTTTTGTGATAGATGTTGCAAGTGAGCAGCAAAGATAAACAATACCTGAGCAAATTTGCCTCAGTCCCTTGTGACTTCAGAACACAGATGATCCATACAACCCGACTAGTTCTGGCTCGGTCAGAGATTCTCAGGATATTGAAAACAGAGCCATCTTAAGGGTTCAGAAGAATAAGTGGGGTCAGGGTGATCTTCCTCAGACGTAAAACTCTTAAAGTGCAAACGTGGTTCGTTTCCCTAGCCCTCTTACTGGCAAAGAGAGGGATTACGATGCATTGGAGAACCGCAGAGGGACCCCCATTGGCAGTCTGGGTGGGAGCGGTCCGAAAATGGGGCTCGGCAGAGGAAAACACAATCAGGCGGGCGGAGGCTCAGGGAGTGCGCAGGAAAAACACATCTCAATGGAATGGGCTACAATACTTCATCAATTCTGCCATCGCCTGGCCAACACACAACAGCCATCATTACTACCGACTACACTAGAAAACCTGAGTCAGACTACACAACCCGTGTCTTCCCCCACATACTCATGCGGGCGCAGTCACTCCCATTACCCGTCTGGAAGCGTAACCCAGCAGCGCCCCCGAGAGCATAGAGCCATCTATACAACGCCCAGCCTCAATCGAGCCGCACTCCTGGAGAGCCCCCCCAGCCCCTTCCCCTCATAAATGCATGTAAAGTCAGAACAGTTCCTATTCTTAGGCGTCCGCGGAGGCGCTTCAAGTCCGCCCAGGTATGAACACCCCAAGTTCCAATCCCCAGTTAACTACACATACCGGTAGTTTAAAGGACTGGCCGCTTTTTCAAAAGAATAGTTCCTTATCGGAAAGGCAATGAGGCCCAATTTTATACCACATGATTGCTACAGAGGATCTCATAGCCAAGCCTGCTGCCTTAGAATGCTCCCCCACCCTTGCGGGGCCCAGGGAAATATGCTGGAGAGCTGTATGGCTTAAATCAACTGCTATGCCTACATTCATGTAAAGGAATATGAAAAAGCTAATAAAAATTGTTTAAAAAAAAAAAAGAAAGTGTGGTCAGGGTGTCCCATGTCTTTCTTGTACTTAAGACTTCCGAGGGTACTGAATGATCCTCAAGGTGGGTCAAAAATAATGCCACAGCAATCCATTTCAAGATGGACTCTCTGATCCCTTTGGACCAGGAGACTACCAGAAGACATTACTGCATACTGCGGTTGGATGAAGTTCACCAGAAATTCTACATTTCATAATCATCAACCACCAATTAACTTTCTGTAGTCTGGCCCGTGAATTAAAGCACACTAGGTGTTTTCACCAGGGTGCTGTCCCATTATTGGGTACACCCATCACGAGGAGTGGAAGGATCAGTGCCCACCCTAACTTGTTGGTTTACTCTTCATTTCTAGCAGGACTGAGATGGATTCAAGATCACTCGGAAGATCTCTCTGCTGATATTCTTCCTGGATCTTCAGTTTATGCAGGTCAATCCAGGATGGGCCTGGGCAGAATTACGGTCGAAAACATCAACAGAGACACACTCTGATGATATGTGAGTGATCCCATGATGAAGCAGAAAGCTTCCAGGGTGATATGGCAGGTCACTCTTTCCTGTGTTGTGCCTTGCATCCTTTTGGTTTGTTCTTTTTCTGTTCTTAACAGGATGCATTAATCTGGGGCACTAGTCAGATCATCTAGGGCACACGTATATAACACAAGCCTGATGTATACACAGGTGGTAGAAACCCTATTCCTAGTACTTCAAGGCTCTGATGCCAATGACTGAAGTGGCTTACAATACTGGTAGGGGTGGCTAGAAAGGTAACACCGTACCCAGAGGGTTTCACTGTTCCTTCCTGCTACTTTGCTTCTCATGAGGGGACAGAGGCCTCTGGTTAAGAAGGGGTGGCTACCCTAGCAAACAATCCTCTCCAGTGTCACTGGACAAGGCACGCTGCTCTTCAAACTCGAAAGAATGTCAGTTGGGTCTTAGGCATTAGGGCTTGTTTTTGAGAATGTGCAATTAAATGCACAAGCCTAAAAGGACATGCTTGATACAGAGATACCTTTTCTCAAATGTGGTGGTGAGAAAAGATTTATTGGCAGAGACTCGTATGTTTTCAATATTGGAAATCCACTTTCAGGGGTTGTACAACATAGAAGCTGAATGTGTGAGATGGATCTTTGCATTGTCTTCTGGCTTCTCTTCTGCCATTGGAGCGGTTTGCTTCAGCCTATTTGCCATACAAGAAATAGTCTACTACCCCATTTTGCATATGTTTCCAGGAGGTGGATGTATAATTCCATATTTTCCCCCTTTTCAGGGTCCTAGTGTAGGTTCTGTGCTAGTGGGCATCTCTGGTACTGGTTATTCACCAGTGGTGGGGAATGTTTTGGTTTCCTTTACTCATTCAGATATCAGTAATGGGGGGGGTGGATATCACCAGTCTTCCTGACAGTTCTCAACTTTCCCCTCTTGTTCATGTAGGCCAGACAGTAACTTCATCGGTCATGTGGGAAATTGAAATAATATGCCCTCAGGGGCAGGGCTTATCCAAAGGAGTGGCTTCAGCAATACAAGCATGTACAAGGTCCTCCACACTCGATTTTCACAACCATCACGGGGCCTTTTTCATACCTTGGTGTGTATATAGGGCATATCACTGCTGCAATGGCAATCCCAGTTTGGTCTTGAGGTTTTGAAAGTGGGCTTCATTTTAGGGTTAGCGATCTAATCCCGGTCTCGTATGCAGAGACGTTTTAAGGCATGGGCAAAGTGGGCTCTGGCCCAGGGCCCCAGCCATTATGGGGCCCCCCTGATAGTCAGCTTTGTTCTGCAGAGTCTTTCCATGATGGCCTTAAATAAATCTGAAACAGGTTGTTTCAAATACCGTTTTCCTTTAATTTATTTTTAATGCCGGCGATGTGTGAGTCTATTATAGGCATCTTGAAGATACATTTTGTGTTTATGTTTAATGCAGCATGCATAAAAAAAATCATTCAGATCAAAAGGGGACCTGACATATGAGACATGGGAGGAGGTCACAGGGGTTATTTTAAGTAATATTAGTGAGCTGCTGCTGTGCTACAATGTTGAAAGCACAGGTCACTATTTCTGAATATTAGATATAAACACATTTAGAAGATGAAAGAGTGTGACTGTGCACTGTCAGTGACCCTGCCAAAGAGGGCATGAAAAAGCTGAAATTGGATCATAAATTCAAAGCTGTTCTGAACTGGGGCCCCCATTCTATGTTTGGCCCAGGGCCCCCAAATTCCTTAAGATGTCCCTGCTCGTATGCTATTAGGTGGGCACTCAGTAAACTCAAACATATTGGGATCTTTTTAGTTTATGGTCTCTTCCCTCGGCTCCTGCCTAGGACCTTTGCAAGGTAATGATTGTTTTAATTCCTTGAGGAGGCTTCCTTTAAGTTGTTCTTTGCCAGGACCTTCTTCCTTGTGGACATTACATCAACCAGAAGCTTGTGTGATTTGTAGTTTCTAGTGGTTCAAGACTCTTACTTGGCAACATTTTGAGACAGGTTTTAACTTAACCAAAGACAAGGCTTATACCCAAGGTATATGAATTTCACAAAAATGAGACGTCTGCCTTCCATTCATAACTACAGCTTTAAAATTGCTGTGGGTGGTTCGTGTTTGTAGGGCAGAGTCACTGTGTCTGGGTGGAACAGCTGAGGTCTTTTCATGCACCAGATAGTCATACATTTTAGGGACTACTCTGAAAGGCATTCAGCCTTCAACACTGCTTTCATTCAGTGATCTCTTTTCTCTAAAATGAAGAGGTGGCCAATCACTCAGGGGTTGTATCCTGTTCCACCAAAGATATACACCACCCGAGCAAGACTCAATGATGTGTAAGGCTGCAACATGGGCTTACCATGTCACTTTACACTATAGGCTACACCTAAGGGATAGTGGAATCAGATACTAAGGCTTTGTCATCAGTGCTGGTGGTATAACACACTTCCAGGAACTATATTTTACAGAAGTATCCCTGGCATTTGTTGGATTGTTTGGGAAAATCTTTAGAATTAGAAGTGGGTGTCGGATGATTCCGTGGAGGCAATACTATGATTAGCTACTGGTGGTATTACTTTCCACTGGCTTCTTTCTTGCAATGGTCCTGTTAACATCCCTTCTTCCTTTTTTATGCTGTTCGCTTAATTAGAGACAGTTTAGTTAGTTTACACAGGATGGGGAACTGGAATATGAGACTTTTACAGACCGACGACCAGTAGTCAGGGGTGCAGTCTAGGGCGAAATCCCATATTATGCTTGTGGTGTAATACAGTGTTTATGTAGCACTGTTCCTAGTCACACAAACAAGGATTGGCTAAGAATGACCGAACAGAAATAATGGGAGTATTATTAGGTAATCAAAGCATTAACAATGTCACAAATCAAAAGCCAATAGTTAGATTTGCTCTTTGGAGAACCACAACGCTGTATAAACACTACAAATCATATTCTATGACAAATGCTTCTGTGACATGAAGGAATTGAGTTAGTGCCATAACAGCATCAAATCCAGTTAACATAACATTAAAAATAGTCTAAATATAAAGCCAAACCTGACATTCTTCAGATTCTTCCTCTGGAGTGATTGGTAGAATGGAAGGCTTTGGTGGTAGCTTGAGTTCATAGGACATTATACTCCACCTGCGGATGAACGAACATTATCACAAGGAGGTTAATGTAGAATATTTTTTAAACTGTGCTCTTTATCTTTAACATGCATTTATAGAGGGATGTCTCACAAAGGCACCATCTATTGACTGTTTCTAGATGGATAGGGAAATGAGTTCTATAGGTCTAAGATTTATCTGCAATGAGAAGTCTTATTGCCCAGCAAAGCCTTTTTGCATCTATTTCACAATACTATTCGTGAACATATGAAACAAGCAGACAAAGTCAATAAGTTTCACCTACACAAGAGCTATTGGCTTTGCCAATGTTTTTTAACCATATTTTACAGCAGCATGGAGTGCATTAGAGTAGAGTGGAGTGGCACGGCACAGAGTAGGGTGGAATGGCGTAGTGTGGAGTGGCACAGAGTGGCCTGGAGTGTCATAGACTGCAGTGGTGTAGAGTAGAGTAACATTGAGTGCAGTGGCGTAGAGTACAGTGGTGCAGAGAAGAGTGCAGTGGCATACAGTACAATGGTGTAGAGTGCAGTGGCATGGAGTGGTACAGAATAGAGTGGTTCAGTGGCATAGAGTGAATCAGAGTACAGCAGAGTGGTGTAGAGTGCAGTGCCGTTGAGTGGTGCAGAGTAGAGTTGCATAGAGTGGTACAGTGCAGTGCCGTAGAGTGTAGTGGTGCAGAATAGAGCGACATAGACTGCATTGGCCTAGAGTAGAGTGGTGTAGAGTAGAGTGCAGTGGCATACAGAAGAGTCACATAGAGTGGTGCACAGTAGAGTGCAGTGGCCTACAGTGGTGTAGAGTGCAGTGGCACAGAGTATAGTGGTGCAGAGTATAGTGGCGCAGAGTATAGTGGCGCAGAGTACAGTGGCGCAGAGTACAGTGGTGTGCAGTAGAGTGTAGCGGCTAAGAGTGCAGTGGCGTAAAGTGTAGTAGTGTTGAGTACAGGGTAGTAGGGTGGGAGGGATAAGAAGCAACATGGAGGAAGGGAGGGTGGGAGGGAAAAGAAGCAACATGGAGGAAGGGAGGGTGGGAGGGAAAAGAAGCAACATGGAGGAAGGGAGGGTGGGAGGGAAAAGAAGCAACATGGAGGAAGGGAGGGTGGGAGGGAAAAGAAGCAACATGGAGGAAGGGAGGGTGGGAGGGAAAAGAAGCAACATGGAGAGGGGGCGGGTGGGAGGGAACAGAAGCAACATGGAGAGGGGCGGGTGGGAGGGAACAGAAGCAACATGGAGAGGGGGCGGGTGGGAGGGAACAGAAGCAACGTGGAGGGGCGGGTGGCAGGGAACAGAAGCAACGTGGAGAGGGGGCGGGTGGGAGGGAACAGAAGCAACGTGGAGAGGGGGCGGGTGGGAGGGAACAGAAGCAACGTGGAGAGGGGGCGGGTGGGAGGGAACAGAAGCAACACGGAGAGGGGGCGGGTGGGAGGGAACAGAAGCAACACGGAGAGGGGGCGGGTGGGAGGGAACAGAAGCAACACGGAGAGGGGGCGGGTGGGAGGGAACAGAAGCAACACGGAGAGGGGCGGGTGGGAGGGAACAGAAGCAACACGGAGAGGGGCGGGTGGGAGGGAACAGAAGCAACATGGAGAGGGGGCGGGTGGGAGGGAACAGAAGCAACGTGGAGGGGCGGGTGGCAGGGAACAGAAGCAACGTGGAGAGGGGGCGGGTGGGAGGGAACAGAAGCAACGTGGAGAGGGGGCGGGTGGGAGGGAACAGAAGCAACGTGGAGAGGGGGCGGGTGGGAGGGAACAGAAGCAACGTGGTGGTTGGTTTCAATAATAACAACTTAAGAGGATTTGGAATTACAAAGTCCAAGTTTTATCTTGATAGTACTTTACCTGTCTAACATTTTCGTACTGGCTCGTTCCAATTTTTCCAAAATTTGAGGCAGCTGAGTATCATCATCACATGCACCACCCCATCCGAGGACTCGAGCAAGATCGTTTCCAGTACCTAGCGGAAGCACTCCTAGTTGACACTGAAATGCACAGAGAGAATAGGTCTGGTATTGTGATAAAAACATGGAAACTACACACTACAAACTTTAAAACCAGGTGATGCAAGAAAAGAAAAATAAGCATCCCAAATAGTTTTAATGTTTTGCATTTTGTGACTGTTGTAATTACAGCTGGAGTAAATTTCAGCGCTGGCTGAAATTAAGCACTGTCATTACAATATTTGCCCAGCTAGCCTAATATCAAATTATTCCGCCACATTTAACGTACGTCAGACCTCTTCACTGTATTAATTTTGACCTCCAAACATTAGGATGCATGTGACAACATAATCGGGCTAATGCTCCATTCTTTCTTACTGGGTGCTTTCCAACTGTAACTGTGCAGCTGGACGGATACATGAACACTGCTTCCAGCGTGTAGCTGTGGATGACAAGCCCAATAAAAGGTTCTTTAATATTAGAAATAATACTAATAATAATAATAACTCTAATAACAAACAAGGATAACATAGATGTTTACCCTTATTTGCACCCTGGACATTCTGGCATTAAGTGGGAAAAAATGAGTGAAAAGATGGGTTTCAAAACACAAAGTATTAGGTATACGCAGCACCCAGTGACTAAACCAGTCACACTCATGTAACAGCAGAGCACATAAGTGTGTTTTGTGAGCAGTGCTTCAGTTTAATTATAAAGAGAATGCCTAATAATTTGAAAGTCAATAGATTTAGGAAAAGCGTAGGTATGACCTTGCTTATTAATTGAAGTTATTTCCTTGTCAGTGTGAACAAAATAATAGTCAATCAGATTCGTAAGAGTCCCTATTTTGGCACAGTAAATGGAGAAGAAATTCAAGGGGAAAAATAACCATCAGCCTCTTTAAGAATACTTCTTAAAAGTAAAATTTTAAGCATCTATCAATTTAGGAAATATTTGATCTCTTGGATCCATGATTGTGTATCTCACCTTTTGGCTATTTCTGACTGCAAAAATATCTGAAGGCCTAAACTTTTCTTTTCAAGAAATCAAAAGTAATATACACTACCATCAAAGATTTTTTACTCTTGCTGTTGTCAATAGGCAACTGCAATTGCATTAGCACACACAAACTATTGGCCTTAATAATAAAACAGGACAGAGGCCTAAACATGCACATTTTATATTATGTGTAAAAATGGTTAAATGCAGATATGAAACATCTACTTGCCTGTTTGTGCAAACTGAGCTTATCTATTTCTGACAAAACCCAGCCGACGCTTCCATCTCCTCCACAGACGAGGATCCGAAAATTGTCAAACTTCTGAAACAGTCGTAAACTGCAAGAAACAAAATCTTATTTTTATTGAATAACAAATGTATGCCTCGCACTGTTAAAAATCTGCCTGTTACTTGCCATGTACGAGAATGAATGAAAATGTTGAATTTAGCACAGACATTGTCATTTACACAATTGTTCTGGTTAATGAGCATACACATTGGTCTCTCAAGTATTTTTCACAATATAAAAATTCCATTTAGATCATATCCGTTTCGCAGTCAATGCTTGTTGTAAATATTTCCCCAAGAAGAAATACAATGAATTAATAACAATAAGTAGAAAAGGAAAATAAATAATAATAAGCTTGGCCAGCAGGTTCCAATTACCGGATGCTCTTATAATCATAAAAACCAAAAAAGGACTTTCATTAGATAGCTTTCCATGTATTGACTCAATCGTGTGACGTTTTCCTAGTTGCCAGTTATAATGGCGAAAGACTCTCTTCTTTAATTGCAAGCAACATCCAAGTCCTTTGTACTCTTTACAAGAACAGAATCTAGCATCAAACATATATGATGTACTAGGAGTTGAGCACTATTCGTTTTTATAAACAATTATTCCTGTCCAACTGCAGGGTAAACAGCTAACTGCAAAGAAGAGGCATTGCATTTGGTCCTGAACCTTTATGTTTAGGAAGGTAAACATTGATTACCCCGAATGCGGAACACCGCATGCAATTACAACGGGGTCGTTACAACGCATGCCATTACTACGCAAGTCGGAACAACGACTTGCGGAGGGGTCAGAAGGTGTTAGATTTAAAATCCAACACCTTCCCTACTGTTGCACAGACTGGAGTTGGAATAGTAAATTATACTATTCCAACATCAAGCGCCCCCCCCCCCAGAGCAAGTCGTAATTGCATGCGGAAAAAAAGCATGCATGGTAAAGTGGCATATTCGTATAGGAAATATCGAGAAGCCTATTCATAGAGGTATTTTGGATTACGTAAAGTAGTGCTCCTATAGTACTCTTAAGTACACGCCAAAGTGAATTAGCCCTAAAACATCTCAAATGAAAATATTCATATACAGTTAGTACAACCAGAAATGCCTGCCCGCTATGCACATTTACTAATTTGGAGCTGGGTGTTTTCAGACTGATTCACAAAGGGATGGAAGAGTACATATGATAGAATACTCCCTGAACTACTAAATGCTTTGGGATTTGGCCCTGTCTTGAAGTGTGGTTTACTACACATCATGGACTGCGCCTCCAATGACCTCCTTCGCAAAACGTTCAGCATCTTGCCTTAGTGAGGTTCAGCAGATGAAATTGCAATCAGGGGACATCCCTATTGAAAGGGTCCTTTTGTGATGGCCTGAAAAGAACACAGCTTTGCAGACAACCAAATATTGAAAACCATGCCCAGCATGCCTGGGGGAAAACGAAAAAAATTCAAAGTTTATGAGCTGAACACTCTTTTTTACTCTGTTCGTGAGCTCCGCATTTATTTTACCTGTTCTCTGTGTGTCTGAATGTTTGCCTGAGGGCTAATACATTTTTCCTGGGGAAGTAACAGATTTGTTGTCGTTCTAAAACCAGGCATCATCAATGAACTTAATTGTTTTTATTATATATTTAGGGCCAGATGTACTAAGGTTTTTTGCGGGCGCAAATGGGTTTTAGACCCGTTTGCGCCCGCAAAAAACCTGCGGCCCATGTACTAATCCTATTTTGCGAGTCGCAAATCAATTTGCGACTCGCAAAATAGGATTAGCGACTCGCTATTAGGAAGGGGCGTTCCCTTCCTAATAGCGACTCCAAAAGCTATGTAAGAATGTTTTGCGACCGCAATTGCGTTCACAAAACACTCGCAGTTTACCACCCTTCTCAGAAGGGTGGTAAAGCACTCGCAAACGGGAAGGGGTCCCCCAGGGGACCCCTTCCCCTTTGGGAATGCATGCGCAAACATTTTTTAAGGGCAGGCAGTGGTCCCAGGGACCACTGCCTGCCCTTAAAAAATGAAAATGAAAAGTTACATTTTTATTTTTTAAATGCATCCAGTTTTCCATTAAGGAAAACGGGCTGCATTTAAAGAAAAACTGCTTTATTTAAAAGCAGTCCCATACATGGAGGTCTGCTGACCCCAGCAGGCCACCATCCCTGGGAGTGCTAGCCATTCCCAATGGGGTCACAAATTGCGACAGCCTCATTAATATGCATGAGGCATGCAATTTGCGACCCCATTGGGAATCGCAAACAGTGTCTCTGACACTGTTGTACATTGATGTTTGCGACTCGCAAATTGCGACTCGCAATTTAATGCAATTTGCGAGTCGCAAACATCAATGGTCGTACATCTGGCCCAAAGTCTATCAGTATTTCAAGGAAAATCACCTACTTACCAAATTTCTTTCAGATTTACATGAAAGAACCCAAAGTAGATCACTTAAATCAACAGTAACGTTAACACACAATTTTCTTGTCACTATTTTCATTTCAAAGAAAACTACTCCAGCCTTGGTTATTTTGCCATTTCAGAGAACCTGGTTGACCAACCTCTGGTTAAATTTTGATCACACACCAATTTCTCGGCTTACTTCAACCAGAGTAGGCTAGATGTGAAAGTGTTACTCACAGCTGATAAGGATGTTTGATCTACAGCTGGTCCCAATGTTAGCTGATAATCTTAGCTTGAGATGGCTACTAAGCCTATTGCACAGAATCCGGAACAATGGAACAGCCATACCCACCCATACAGGGACTTAGCATAGGTCTCTGTAGACCCTTTGGTGCACAGGGACCCCATAACCTAGGATCACTAATTCACCCTAAAACCTATGAATATCTGTGAGCCCTCACTATTCCTCATCGTTTTGCGTTATCCCACTGTACCCAGAGATGGCTTTTCTTTATCCAAAGTGTTTTAGTAGTTTTACAGTTCAGGCAAGAAGTAGCTGCAAAACATGCACATGTGCAATGCGTTGTCGGAAGTTTTATAGAACATTTGCAGGTGGCATAAATATAGCAGTGCATACAGCAAAAAAGGGAAGCACATTTGAGGTGATCAGCTGTACAACAGTGCAGCAGGTAGCCAAAGTACACGTTAAGGACCACCATAAGTCCAGTAGTAATCATTAGAGCTATGTACAAATTAAAGCAGCATGATACAATAAGGATGTAGTCATCAGTTGTCCAATAATCATGCACATGAAGGATAAGCAGCAGAATGGACAGCAGCACTGCGCCAATAATAAAGATGATATAGTACGTATAACGGAAGCGGATATGGAAAGTACAGGAGATTGAAACTAGCATCCACTTCAGAACTTTGTGGAAATTGTGGCAATGCATGTGCAATATAGTGCAACTCAAATGAGTAAAAGTATAGTAATTAAGTCACTGGATCATCACAGTGATTAGTGTTATGGTTGGTTTAGAAGAATCGAAAGATGACTGAGAGATTAATTCAACTTGCAACCTAGAGTTTTTGCTTAAGTCCTATCATTAGGGAAAATATTTGGAGCCTATAGTTTGGAGGTACAGTCAGAGGGAAGGAGCTTTGAGTTGTTTGAGAAAGTAGGAGAAATTATGGTATTACGTGTGTTAAGGTGAAGTGTAATCCAGCATTCATATGCTTATGGCAGAAAAGCATTGGGCTAGAGTGGCAATGTTCTCTGTTCCATCAATCTTGAGGTACAGCTGTGTATCATCTGCTTACTGGTGGAAGTCGAGAACAGCTTTGGAGAAGATCTCATCCAAAAGTTAAACATACAAGTTGAAATGAAAAGGATCAAGAATGGAATCCTGTGGAACTTGTATAATTGTGGCATCCAATACAATTACCTGTTTTAATGCACTGTGTTCTGTATACAGTCCTTGGGGAATTCATATATTTTCTACAAAATTCAACAATTACATCCATGGCATACATACAAGGCAAATTATTTGTCATCTATACAGATCTATGCATTCCTCTCTTACTCACCCTAAGTGGGGTCCTCCATTCATTAAATCAAACACCTGAGCGGGATTTAGTAACTGCTTGAATCGTCGAAGAAACTTCACTCCCTGGTTATCGCCACTCTTCGAGTTCACAAAAACTAGAAGTGGGCTAGCACAGGATGGAGGGCATGTTGCTTTCCAGAATCCTGCAACAGGTTCAGAGAAACAAGGTGAAAGATTAGAGATGTTCTCATAGTGAATTGATATAGAACACTTTTAAATGTACCTACACATTTTCAGTCGTGGCCCTAACACTCCAAAACTATTCATTTACATTAACGCCAATAGCAATTAAAATGGCATCTAAATTTCAGTATTAGGCCAAGTCTGCGCATGTGTGTGTGTATATATATATATATATATATATATATATATATATATATATATATATATATATATATATATATATATTAAATTCCACTTTCTAGTGCCTTAATCTGTTTTTATCATCAGATCTGATTTTTGTGAAGTCAGTTTTCCTAATTTTTGGAATTCTCTTTTGTTGCACAATTTCACATTGCTAATAGATTTCTCCATCCAACCCCTTTAAAAAAAAGTTTAAAAGGCTATTTCAAAAGAGAAAATTATATTTAATTCTCTTTTCTCCACAAAAGTGAAGAAGCGTTCTTAATATCCTAGAAGAGGCTGGTAATAGAAGCATGTTACTAATAACTTTCTTTTTGAAGTCTTCTCTCTTTGTTTCTTAAGGGAGATTGCGTTCTATCTGTGCAGTGAAACAGAATTGGATTCTGCTCTCCTTTGAACTTAAAGAAATGTCTGGGCATTGAAGTATAAGTCTAAGGGGGATTGGTCAAGTGGTTCAACTAGCAAAAAAATACACCTTCCCAAGAATAAAAAGCAGAAGGTAGCTCTTTGTAGGGTTATTGAATCTACATTTTATGTAACAGTTACCTACACATGATGGGAGTAATTTTCAGCCAGTGTTAGCTTTATATTCAGTAGCACTTTGGATTCCAGGACGAACAGATTCTCTTTACTCATTTTGCTCAAGGGTCGATATGTGTACAAACTTAAAAAGCCCACAGCTGTATAAGGCCTAAACTGGCTGAAGATACCAATTATCTCACAGGGTTCCTTGGCAGCTATGGTTCTATGCAAGATAAGATTGAACATTTAAAATATGCATGGGATATTTTGTTTAATCAAAGATTTGAGTTAAAGAAAAAAACATACACAAGCAGATGGCACAGTAATTTGAATAATGGGAACAGCTACAATCTGTGGGATATATTCTATTGTAACTTGAATTTGTAATATCTTTGCACTTCCATGTCAGTGATCTTAGTGCCCTTCTATAGAGTGCACACTTTAAGTCTGACACAGTTCAAACATCTGTTTCCTAAATCCAGGAGCGAATGATAGTAAAGGGCATCTTATATACTCAAATGTATATAGGGGCAGATGTATCAAGGATTGCATTTGCGATTCCTTAATAGCGAATTTTAGCGAATTTCTATTAAGGAATCGCAAAATGCTATGTATGTAGGAATCGCAATAATAATTGCGATTCCTTAATATTCCTTAATTGCGAATTGCAAATTGCGATTCGCAATTAAGGAATACCTTCCCATTCATTCCTATGGGCGTAGAGGCCCATAGGAATGAATGGGAAGACATTCTCAATTTGCGAATCGCAATTAGAGAATCGCAAATTGAGAATGCAATTTCAAGGGTGCCAGGGTGTCCTTTTGACACCCTGTTGCACCCCTGAAATATGTGTGCGCGCACATGCGGCGCACATACATGCCCTAAGGGCATGTATGTGCGCCACATGGCACTTTGAAAAATGCTAAAAAGTGCATTTTTCAAGGAAATCGCATATTACCACCAACTTGAAGTTGGTGGTAATTTCATGATTCCTTAAGCCAAATTGCACTTTTTCGGTGCTTCTTACATTGGATTTAAGGAATCGCAATTTGCGATTCCTTAAATGCAATCGCAAAATAGGGAATCGCAAATTTTGCGATTCCTTATTTTGCGAGGCAGTTTTGCCTTAATTCATACCACTAAGCAAAATTGCGTTCGCAAACGCCAAAATTCTGCGAATTTCGGCGTTTGCGAACGCAATTTTGCTTGATACATCTGCCCCATAGTTTCTTGATTCACAATTTTTGACATTATGCAGCAGTGCAAAGAATGATAGCACCATTTATAAAAAAAACTGAAGAAAGAAAAATATTTTTAGACAGATTGATGGTGAAATATCTTGGGTCATGACAAACGTAAAGCATCATTGTGTTGTCCAATCTGGTGCAAGACAAAAGCATCTAAAGAGAGACTTCACATGTGGCTAAGCTTTAAGAAACCAAGGGATGAGAAACAAATGGCATTAGTGGGTAGGTATGGTGGAAGAAAAAAGTGTGACAATTGAGGAGAATTAAGACTTCAGAACAATGCAAAAAAAAAGATGTAAAAAAGGAATTAGTACAGGATTTGCAGCCACTTTAAATGGGCAATAATGTTTGTACATTCATGAATTAGTACCCACCCTCCTACAGTGGTTGTCTGCTTACCATCATGGTTTGCACATTATAGCATAAATACAATGGTGAATGATTGAAGGACTGGAGGACACCTAACAATATCAGAACTGAATGTGGCATAATTGAATGGGCCAATTGGTTCTTAAAAATGGAACTGGTTCAACTGGACTTGTAGGGTTCTGGCAATAGTCATTAAAGCAATGTATGACTCTGCACAACAGAGTTTTCTTCTGGCTATATCTAGTAACAAAGGCTGAAAGTACAAAATCTTTATTCATTGGGCTCATTGTTTTTCCAAATAAAAAGGATGAAATCAGACAAATAAGATTCAAACAATGTTACAGCAATAACACAAAGGCTGAAGAGGGAATACAGAAGAGGGGATGATCAATAGTAAGAAAAGGAACAGACAGATTAAGTAGGAACTGACTAGATAATGAGCTTAAAAAAAGATGTAAATCGACATTCCAGAAGTTGAAACAAACATAGCAATACTGAAATAAAATGAAATATTAGAAATGAAAAAACAAGTGAAATGGTTCATAACAGTGGAACACAATAACTGATTAAAAAGTCTAGACCTCAGACATTGGTTAAAGAGCACAGCCATACACAAGAAAAAGTGGAAGATGTCTTAGGGTCCATGGATCATGCTGTAGGATTAGGATGAGACAAAGTGGAAAAGTCGAGAATCTGTTACTCTTTGAGATCAGGAGAAAGAAGCTCCTGCAGCAGTCTGATAACAACAAATAGAAGATAACTGAACAACTGCTATAAGAAAAGCTCTGAGCATATCAACCCTGAATCTGAAAAAGTCAACATAATTCAGATCAAAGAGGTGCAAATATCAACTCTAAAGTACTAAATAACCTAAGAGGATTACATGGTTAACGGTGAATTAGAAAAGAAAATACTTTCCCTTTGCCCGAGTGAGAGACCCTGCATAAGTTCAAACAAGACATCGAATGGTGGCCTATCCATGCACCACAAACATTCTAATATAGTCATAGGCGATCAGGATTGAATAAGTAATTTGCGTCATTAATGTGCCTTCATTTTAGGTAACATTAACACATTCAGGTGGGTGGGCAGCAATGAGGACAGAGGTCATAAGACTTGTCAGAATAGGCTTAGTGAGATGACAGAAATTAGAAACTGATGACGGATGAGCCTGAGGAGAAGTTGTGAGAGCAACTGGGGAAAGACTGAGAATGGATGTGACTTGTGCAGATGTTCAAAACGTTATTGGGTATAACTAGAACTAAAGCATCAAGAGACAAGAAGTGATTAGATGGTGGAACCCATGTAGCACTGATTAAGGGCAAAGATCTTAGATCCAATGTACCTAGCAAGATCTAGAGTCAAAGATGGTAAAAGCTTGTGCCCAGGAGTCAAAAAAAGCTAAATAAAGAATGGAAGAGACACCAGCAAGATGTATTTTACAGCAACTAGGAGCAAGAAAGTGGAAAGATAGATTATAGAAGTGCAGTCAAATGACCAAGGAATGGCTGCGATGGGCCTCTTGGGTAGTATGTATATTGCCTAAATAATGTTGCTTTAAACATTGTCCAAAGCACTTTTCAGTTGACAACCAATACACCAAAGAGGAAATTATTTTACCATTCTGACCTACCGTCTGAGTCTATGCTGTTCAGAGCAGTTGGAGGAATTATGGAAACTTTACATTGTCCAAGGGGACATTTTCGAGGATACATATCCTTGCAGGCAGTGTGCACCTAACAAAACAATGAAAACCTGTGTGAGCCAAAACGCTGAGAACCACTGTCTCTACAATCACATAACTATATATTGTCCTATTATTAGGCATGCTTTACACAAACGAAATTGCATTGCACGAGGCCTTGAACAGGTTGTGCCACTCTGGATCAAGACTCCATGAACATTTATACACATTTGAAAATAATACATTCATATAAGACCTACTAAAAAATTACTTAATTGTATTCCAAGTGGGCTAGTAATCCAGTCTTTTAGATTAACCTACCTATAAATCTATGGACAACTCACAATTGCACTCTGGACTAATAATTCATAAGAGGTATTTAAAGCGATGTATAGTATATTAATACTGGAAAGTGCATTACTCTATCCAATTGTCATTTTGTACTGATCTCCATCACAGGAAAAATAGAAACACAGAATAAATGTAATACTGTCAAAACAAAAAAAGTTTAAAACAAGAACATTTAAATTTAACAGGGGAAACATAACGGTCTATGAGGAATGTACGTAAATACAATACAAAGGAGAGGAATGCAGATAACAAATATCTCTGAGGTGTTGCAAATCTTACCATAGCTTTACACCAAAGGCACCTCCAGTCTTGTAGACGAAGTACGCTACCACACGTCTTGTCACAGACCGCACATTTGGCACTGACGGGTAAATTACCTTCCAGCCACTGGTGAGGCATTGCAATCTGTTGGGAGAATACAAGAGGAAAGGTGAACAAAGGAGCAAAAATGCATATAAATATGAAAATCGGTCTGATCCACTTAGGTAAAGCAGCTCTACTGAGGAACTCAGCCCATGAGCAGCCTAATAGACTGCAATTACACAATCTGTAGTAAGAGGATTGTTCCCTCCATCATGCTCTGAATGACGTACGGATCTCTCTTTTACGTACTCCGTCATCACACGTATAATTACCTCAAGAAGTACTAAAACCGGCATGCATGTATTACAATTTGTATATAGCAAGCCTAGTCTGCAAGCAGCCGAGCATGGAGACCTAAATTATGTACCATGTGAGAGACAGATTTCTAAAATTATTTATGACAAAAAATGACTATCCTCAAACGCAATAATTAAGTTTACAACCATGCGTTGGCTTTTTTTTTAATCATATGAAGCAGGTCAGTACGACAGACCTATTGGACTCACAGCTCCACTTAGGAATAATCCTAACATAGAGCAACAAATGACAACTATTGCTCTGCATATTAAATGGCCATAGCTACTGAAGACTATAAAGGAGCTGAACGCAGGCACTGTCTGTGCATACCTCACTACCTCTCACATTTAACTTGTCTACTACCAGGCAAGTATTCTGTATTGCGGGCAGAGTTTTAGTAAATGTGTGGTGGGGTAGGTTGGGAAAATTGAAACAGGACTGGAAGCATGTATTTTTAAGTTATTTTACAATCATCACAACAAAAACCAGCAACCTTGGCTTGCATTCCAATACCATGTCCTTATACCTTGTTATAAAAACCCATCTCCACAGGCACATGCATTACAGAATCCTCAGTTTTGTTATATAGCTGTGACCTTAAAGTAAAGGCATTTAAAAATCACTTGGATTCACTGAATATACATTATTTTGTAATTTTCCTACACATGAACAAGGAAATATGCTTGACTCATTTGTATAGATCCTCAGTCTCTACTGACTTGCCTTGGGCTGATTAGAATGATCTAGTAAGATTACTTTTTGATTTTCTTTTAATGCCTTTCGAAATATAAGTACTTGAAAAAGCCCCCATCCTTTATGAAGTATAATTAAGCATTCTTTTAAATCTGTATTATCCAAGTAGCTGCCTTGGCAGTTTGAAACATATTTTAACGCTATGCATATTGGCCAAATCCAAACTTAGCTGAACACTTGTCATCAACTTAAGCTGTACCTTTAAAAGTTTTATAAATTCACTCGATATCTTCGCCGATATGATATACTGAAAGTCTTCAAGCAGAAGCAGCAACAATTTGGCTTACCAAGACAGAATGGATAAGATTTGTACATCCAGAGCTATACTTGGCCTATAACTGCTGAATTTCTATGGTTTTGTGCGTGTAAAATCTGAACTTTACTAAAAAGTCCCTGTAATCTTTGTTTTTTTTAGTGAATTTCTATTTTTTAAATAGTATTTATTAACTATAACATCCCTGTAACCTTTGTATTTTTTCAGTGATATATATATATATATATATATATATATGTGTTTTTCTAAACTAGAGGACTATGAATATATGTATAGAATCTCAGGATTGAAATTGAAATTCAAGAAGGAGAGAAAAAAGTATGTAACCGAGAAAGCAATGAGTGCTGCAATTGAAAGAGTAAATGGGTCATCAATCATGTTATAGTAATGAATTAATGTTTCAAATTAATTATGGAGAATACTGAAAGCTTCAGAAAGATGTGGTGGTGGGAACCAACAAATGTATGTATGTATGTAAGTGTGACCTCTGTCTATGCGAGAAAAACGTAAATAGAGGGACAAGACGTGTGCATGTCATGTGATAAAGGCCGCGTTGATGGCCCAAACGAGTTATGGCAGAAGGCGAATAAAGTTAAGAAACAGAAGGAACTGCCTTGGTGTCTGCTTCGATATATTTGGTGCAATATGCCAAAATATGATCGCCGAAGCGATATATATATATTTTTGTGTAGAAAAAAGATCAATCCATTTTTGATATTCAGAAAAGGTCTTTTTTAATTTCATAAAGTTCATCAATCTCCAGAAAAATCTCGGTGATGTTCACATCACATTACTGTATTTTATATCAATGCAATAGTTGATCCTGTGTTAATGTAACAGCCTACACGTTTTGCAACTCAATCGCTTCTTCAGGGCCAAAATTCTTAATGGAGATCTTTTTCAAGATGGATCGATCTTTATTCTACACAACTGTCTCTCAGAAAATTGGATTTAGACTAATATGCACCACAGTCCTCAGCTCACTGGTATTTTGATGTCACGGCCAGTACAAAATTAAGTAAAATCACCTAGAACAGCAAATATAAATTGAAAGCACTTAAAAATGTGTTCTAGTGCTGCATTAACAATCCCTGACTGACAATTAAATTGAGCAAAAAATTAGTGTTACAAATTAATACATATGATTTTGTTTAAAGTTATGTTTAGTATCATGCTTGGACCTTTGCAGACTCTTAAAACAACAGTAAATGGCCGGTATTTTTCTCCTGGAAAGGTGGCAACCCTTTTCACGCCTCAAGTAGTCATGCGGCTCCAGCAAGCGCCATTGTCACACATGCAGCCTGACTAACAATGCAGTGTCCGAAACAAATGACCAATCACAGTCGGCTTGCCTGAACCAATGGGAGTTTGGCCATATACTCCTGGATGTACACTGGCATGCTTGGTTGTATCAGTATAGGGCCTGTAACAGCAGGATCCCAAGAGGCTGCTGCACTAGCAGGGAGTGTGTGTTTTGTGTGTGTGCTCATGAATGAGTGTATCTACATGTGGAAGCATGAATGCACATCTATGTGTGAGTGCATCTGTGCCTAGTGTGATGTCAGATAAAATCGAATTTTCCCTCCCGACAAAGCACGCATTGCAGAGGCCATCTGTAGCATCCCTGAGGCAAAGTTAATCATTACTGGAAGACGACTTGCATTTCTGGCATGATGAGGGTACTCCTGGCATAATGGTCACAATTCTTGGCAGACTGCGGGTTTTTATAACTTGTTGAGGATTACCCATGGTTTAATTGTGATAGCTCTAGGCAGACTGTTAAAGTTTCTGGGAAGATGGGGCCAAGCCCTGGTGCAACAGTTTTAATTCGTAGCAAGTCTCTATACTTCTAGCGGGATGGAGGCACCTCAGGCATAAGCGTGGCCATTCTGGAACTATGGTCATACTGGGAATAATGGAACCCATCACTTGCAAGATGTATTTCATGAACTAATGGTAGTCCTTCTTGGCATATGATAAGCATCTGTGGAATTATGGGGCCCCACTGCTGGCATGTGCTTCCGAGCATAACAAGCTTATTACATAGCATTCCTATAACAACATGAGCACACCTGGCATGCTGGATGGTGGCAGTGGCACAATGGTGCCCAATTAATTACATATGATGGCCATTCTTGACATGACTGTCGCCATCACAGGCATATGGGTGGTGGAAAACACTAGCGTATGATTGATTACCCTGGTATGTGCTGATTATATATGAGCATGTAAGGCAAACTCTCTTTGGAAGGGGAACAATCGAAAAATGAAATTAACTAAAACTGAGAGCAAGGAAAGACACACTTTACATTTTGAAATGCGTAAAATTGCATAGATTTTTGTGAACTGCCCGCAATGCTTATGACTTATTAACCAAATTCTTTTTAATGCAACCAACCGGCATGTGTCTAGCCTTTGTTTTATATTGTTTTGTTGCAAGACAAACTGACTTTTTGCTGTGGCTACTTCTTAACAAATTTAAAAAAAGAAGCATAGGTCGACTTCGCTAAAATGGGCAGAAACGTCAAGAAAAAAATGAAAATCCGTTAAGACTGTCTAAACGCAGAAATATAGTAAGCTTTACATACTAGAACGGTGCGCTGCCCACCGGATATACTGCAATATTTAGACACTTTAAACAGAATTTTATGTACCTTCGCTCAATCTGTAAAAAAAAACGTAATTAGTTTTAAAAAAGAACATGCACAAAAAAATTGAAAGTGGTGGTGTCTGGGGGAAGGGGGGGGAGCATTCGTTCTATTAGCAGCATGTTTCTTTTTTATATCAATGCCATTAGTTTCTTCTTTAAAATGGAGCAACGCAATGTTTTAAAATAAAACCAGGAGCTGAGCTGCAAGGGCAGGAGAGACGAGTGTATTTATTAGAAATAGAGGAGCAACAGAGGAGTCTCATCATCGAACTGTCCACTCTGACATTTCAAAGACCAACATAAAGGAATAGCAAAAATAGTAGATTAGACCAGGCCTAAAGCAATACAATTACTTTAACCCAATCTTTTTAATTCAATTTTCATGACTCTTCGGAGAAGACATCTTAGTTGGATCTCGTTTATTGTGAGCAATAATTTGGCTCCGACAAAGTATTCAACAAAATTTAAGTGTGATAATCTGGGACACAAGCTATACACACATCTTAAGTTATTATCCTCCGATGGTCTGGAACAAATATTGGTATCAACTTTATTTGCTTTGAAAACGTTTGCTTTGTACACTTTGAGATATATATATATATATATTTTTTTTTTCTTCTATATATATAATCACCTTAGCGGGTTTTGTAATTTAATTATTTGGAGGACAAGATCAGCATTGAAAAGCATGTTAAAATAAACTAAACGTCCCAACTGCATGGATGTAATTGGTAGAAAGCATTCGCATGTTGCACTGTCACCAACATTTCTGATATATAAACAATTGACTCATATACTGACTGCTGTTTTACTACTAGTTTCACATGACACTGTTTCTATAGTGCAAGGCAAAATTAGGTGCCCAATAACTTGGTTTAATGTGCGAGAATGCATGTATCTTCAGACTGCAAAATGGCGGAAATGCTAAATTTACACTCATCAATCCCAGTCCAACTCGTAATTCAAATAAGTCCTTTAATGTCACCTTCAAAAGGATTTACACAACCCCTTTCTTAGAAAATATCTAATCGACCAAGTCATTTATCTCGGTTTGGATAAATCTGTCACAGAAAATTATGACCTTGAAAAGAGCAATTGGGCAACATGAAGGCCACAAGCTAGGAACAGAGTTCACTTAATCGCCATCAGCAAAGTAAATCAAGCTTTTGAAGATTTCTATGAAGAGGATTGTTAACATCCTGGCTGGGTTGTTAGATGATAGTAGTTTGGTATTTAGCAACCAGACAATGCATAAAAACTCCTTCCATCATTAATTAAAAACGTTTTTAGAAAAGGGAATATGGAGTATGCATCTCCTAGGGCATGGATTGACTTCCCCATGGAATGAAGAAATGAGCTTGTCTTAATGTACACATTCATGCTTGTATTTGCATGGATTGTAAAAACAGTCATTTTTGTTTTCCTTCAAAATATCTCAAGAGAAGTCTTAATGAATAAAATGAACTGAAAGTTGTGATTTCAAGTACAAAAACACAAGACTTCTAAAGGGATTGCTCTAGCAACAGAGAGGACAGTCACAGTTACATTTTGAATCCTTTCTCCAAATGCCCTTCCCTCATTTGCTGTATCCATTGATACTATGAAATATAACATTTCATAAATCAAAATGATTAAAAAGTGACTTAATAGGGAGTAGTAAATTGATAATCTACAGCATAAAAAGAACTGCAGCAAAAATATTGTAAAAAATATTCTGAACAAAAAAATCTAAAAGGACCTTTGTGAGGAGCTTCCAATGTGGCAATAAGATAAAAAGCAAAGATTACAAACCCTGCCTCACAGCTGCCCTCCAAGAAATGGCATATATGTGACAGGGCCGTTTCAAAGTACAGTCTTTTTAATTATTTTCTCTTAATTTGGACATTGTTTAATATTACAACATAGATTCCCAAGTACATCCATTTTGAAATAGAGGCTTGTTCTATTCAGAAACATGTCTATATTGATCTTTGTTATTGTAGATACATACCTCATTAATATTTCTTTATATAAGCTGAGAAAAATCATTTCAGAGTACAAATAGAAGATGGTTATCAGTTTGCTAAACCTAGCACATGATGTTACAAATTCTTGTAGTATGACACAATAACCAGTTGCAACTGCATTGCTTGTTTGATTCCTACTTACCCCATCCTCGTCCTCAATGATATCTTTCCCAATGGAGGCAAGCGTCGTCCACTTGCAGTTGTTGATTGCCCTAACTGCACAACGTTTATGCGCTTTAAATTTACAGACTGAAAGAAAGACATAGCCATATTATTACTTCTGAAATGTCGATAACTCATTACACAATTATAAAAATGCAGTAGCTAATTTCAGTGCCTCAAATTTACAACCACTGTCTTAGGTCAACAGTTTGTTTATGAAAGCCAATCTAGCACAATCATCTTGCTGTCTTAAAATAATTTCGTCTTAAAACTAATATGCTAAATTGTACCCATTTGAATGTTTTTGCCTTGGCATTCATTTCAATCAACATTTCTTTATCCAGTCCATATTACTATTCAGAACTTTTAGCGTCCCAAAGAAAATGGTGTAACATGAGAAAAGTCACAGATTTGGGTTACTCATTTGAATACTACCTGCCCTACAACTGCTGAATGGACTTATCCCACTGATGCAGAAAATCTTAACTCTTTTTTGTGAATGTCATGGTCTTTGAACTCAAATTTCTAGTTGTGTTGAGTACCATAGTTCACTGTTCATACTTCTTCACACACAATATGAACTTAGAGCAGGTAAAGAGCAGAGTTACCCAGCATTGGCCTAAGAGGGGGAATTATGGCTGCATTCCACGATATGCAAATGATAAACGTAACTAACATTAATCTTCAGAGGCAAATGCTCACAAAGTCTATAGCTATGGTGTACATCTAAGATCAGTCCGTTGTGGACCAACATTAGACAACACTGGTGTAGAAGCAGTCATTTCAACTTAAGCAGTCAAAAGGTGAAGGCATGTTTTATTTTTGGCCACAAGAGTGGGTTTTGCATTCCACCATTTGTCTACAGAGAAGATCAAACGTTCTTTATACAATCATTTAATACAACGAAGAAAGTTTTCCAAGTCATATCTAAGATTAGAGAGCCTGTTTGGGGGATGTATGTCTAAAAGAAAAAACAAAAGGTTCCTTTCACGGTTTATATAAAGTAATGAGAAGTGCGAAAACTTGTTCTCACTTTGTTGTGGTTCACACCAGTCAATCTCTCCTTTCTGTGAGATGGTAATGAACATGAACTGGTAAGATGCTGTGCAATGTTGTAAACTCCCTTTTGCGGGAACTGACAGGCCACTGAATTCCTATGAGATTAAAATTGCTTCAACAATACATTACTGTTTCCTCTGCAAATAGCGACTTTTCTGCAGGACTTTCACAACCACGCACTGCCCTTCCCTTCGATTTACCTTAGGCGCTTCTGGCGAAAACAACAAAATGGGCGACAATCGTAAAGCCAAGTCATGCATCAAAGAGCACACACTACACGTGCCCCTTTGAAATAAAATTGGGTTGCTATCCAAGACACACATAATCCTGTTCAAGCAACTATAGAGTGTACTACATAGAACCCAGGTGAATGCACAGAGGTAAAGCAAGGCCATGCTCCTCATATTTCATCCCTCCCAACATCACCAACAGACAAACAACTGAGACATGGTTCGACACACTGACTGGACATGGCACTAAGCATCATTCTGCAAGTCATAAGAAGGACTCCGGGTTCAGGTGAACAATAACTTAACCGGTTGCCTCTATGCCGTACTGTGTAAATAAAAAACGATGCAAATGCGCATGCACTGCAAAAAGTTTATGGGATATGGCATGTTTTCCTGGCACCGCATTTGAGATTATCAATGGTCACAACTCTGTGTAAAGCAGGGGCGGCTCCTCCACTAGGGCGGAGGAGCGTCGCCCCACTGCTTTCTCGCAGTGCGAGAAGCAGAAACATAAAATGGTAATAACTACCATTTTATTTTTCTGCATCTCGCACTGCGAGAAAGCATAAGGGTTATGTTTCCCATCTGCTCTAGAGCAGGGGAGGAGTGACTTACCCACTCCTGAGGGCTCTGACTGTTTGGTCTGGGGCCGTCCAAACCAGTCATGCGCACTCTGCCCTCTCTTCATGTAGGCTGCAATGCAGCCTACATGGAGAAAATGGCCCCCCATAGGCGCCTGGCTGGACGGTGTCCCCACCAATCACAGCACTGCCATTGCAGCGTTGCGATTGGCGGAGGGGAGGGGTGCTGCCTGCTTCCTGCAGGAGGCAGGAGAGCAGGTCAGGAGCAGAGGCGACGCGGGACCCGGGAAGTTAAGTTTATTTTATTAACCCCCTCGCCCCCCGCGCGCGACCTCCCCACCCGTGACCTCGCCCCCAACCCGCGAGTCATGCTGGCCGCGACTGGTGTAAAGGACACCGTGCTAAACACAAAGGCTTAGAGTCAGTTTTAGCATCTTCTGAGTGGCTGGCTGCACATTTGTCTGATTTTCCTCATTATAACACACTCTGTTATTTTGTACGCTCTGTCTGATAATCGTAGCTTCATTTTGGCTTATCTAACATTATCTGCAGCTGTAGCTGCTGTGACAATCTCAATGTACTGGCAGAGGCAACAAGACAGGACAAGCATTTGCAATGCAATAGTTCTCGCGTTTGCAAGAGTTTAAGCTATTGGCATTGTAAATGACAATGCCTTTTATTTATGTGCTTTGAAAACCAGCACACACGTAAAAGGCATTGTCATTTAAAATGCCATTAGCTAAAACTTTCGCAAATGAGAGATCACTTTAATGGTCGCTGCACCCCTTTCTTTAGACGCTGCTCGCCCTATTCAGGTTACAGCGAGCCGCGTCTAAAGAAAGGGGCATGGCCACCACTAAAGTGAAAGCACTGTATAGGGCGCTTTCACCCAAAACTAAAAAAAAAAACAACAAAGGTTCCATAGCGCGGCCGCTAAAGTTAAAGCAGACTGCGTGAAGAAATTAAATAAAGAAGCGGAGCCGCTATAATTAATGCAGACCGCGCAGGCAAATTAAATAAAGAAGCACAGCCGCTATAGTTAAAGCGGACTGCCCTTACTAATAAAAATATAAAAGCGGGTGGCGTGCTTTGTAGGAAAGCACACCGTGGGTGGAATAGGGGAAAATCATTAAAGAAAATAGGGCTCACAGACTAGATAAAGCAGACCGAGTAACAACACAAGTAAAAAGTCCAGTCCTTATGGGAGGTTACAAATGCAGACAAGGTGGTACCAAGCCTATTCATTAATCAAAAGCAACGATTTAGAAAGGACAGTAACCGGAGCCAATTGAAAAGATGGGCGGGAAATGGGCGGAGCTTCAAGTCCATACCTGAATACAGCGTGCCTCCCAGAGCAGCGCATGTGCTGTCCAGGCTCCACCTAAAAATGTGCTGCCCCACTACACGACTCTTGTTGAACCCCAATGCATCCCTTATGCCTGATGCCCATCAGGCATCAGGCCCGCAAACATTTTGTTAGGTCTGCCCTAGAGATAGCTTTTGCTGTCTCGCCAATCAGATATTTTGCAAAAAAAAATATAATAAAAAATATATACATACTACAAATAGCGAGGCAATCGATTAGCACTCTTCATCCATTGGTAAGACATTCACATTTGACTTCGGCCCGCCAGAACCTATAGCATGGGGCAAATTGTTGGCCCACTTCAGCTACTGTCTCTCTTCACAGTGAGTGACAGCATTTGGCCCTTGCACATGTGCATCTGCGCCTATAAAGTAGTCTATTTCATTATCAGGGCTGCTAGACCATTCTCAGCTTTAATTTATGCTGTCATTTAATTTTTAGTATGTACTTTTGCAATGTGCCTTTTATACTTCCTTTTTTTACAAACATATATGCATGCCGCATTTAGGTGGCAGCAATTATACTTTTGATTTGCTTTACACTTTTAATGTCTGCAAAAAAATAAATACAAAAATCACATGCTTGTCAAGACCAGTTCTATTGGCTTTGTCAATGCTTGCTTAAGAAGTGCCACCGAGGCACCAGTGCTGCCACATGCTCGCACAACAAAGCGATTCACAGCACAGTAAGAGTATACAAGAAAACCAGTCATGCTTCTGCCGCACGAGGACCAATCAGGTTTCAGGCTTGGTGCTGTCAATCACATCGTGTGGGTTTCTGTGAGGGCTGCCATGGGGGATGTGAACTAGGAGAACCAGAGCATCATTATGTGACCCCCATTGGGCATTGGGAACAGAGGACAGAGTGATAGATAGGAGAAAGAAAGCATGAGTGTGTTTGGTGTTGATGTTGCTCAGCCACGCAGAATCCCACTGCAGCCTGGCCCTTACATCTTGAGCCATCCATGGCATCTGTTAGCATATTGGGACATGTATGCATACTGAGACCATTTCTGGTTCAATGTCACTACTGGTAAATTTGGCATTTTCAAGGCATCTAAGAAATGAGGATGCCCAGAGCTGACACAACAGTGGTGTGTGTGGGCAATAGCGGTATGATTGTACCCACCTTAGGCATGATGATGGCCCTGGCAAAATGGCTGTAAATATAGGCACATAGCTACCGCCCAGAATAGTCTTATGCTAGCCTATACACACAGAATGTGAAAGAACCCAGCCTTATCTTGTTTACATCTTGGACAATTTGACAAGGATAACTGGTAGCAAATCTTTCTAATTTTCTCAGGATTTAGTATGTTCTTTGGAAGGGTTCAAAATAAATGCATTTGGAGCAGACGTTTGTAGAATACTTGGAGAGTACTTAAGTATTCTTTTCCAGTCCTTATTTTCTAATACCATTCGCACTTCAACTTTCCATTTATATTTCAGGTCTTGGAGAGAGTTCTTAGCCATATTAAACAGCGCCTTATTAAACAAAGGCACTAACCCTGATGTTTCCGATAAGCCTCACTAACGGTAAACATCAGCTGCTGAAACCATTCTCCTGGAAGGAGCTTCACTATTGTCGTGTATTGCTGGAATTGTCCAGCTGAGATGAGAGTCCATCTTCCTTGACCAACACTCACGTTGGCCTTTGCTCACTCACAGAGTAGTAATCTAACATTGTCGTAATTCTTCCTGCTATCGTCCAACCCTTCAACTGTCTTACTATAAAGTATACAGATTCTAGGCAGGTCTACCAGTGGTGATCCCTGGGAGTAAATCAGTCTAGGGAAAGTTCTTAGTAAACTTCTATTTCATCACCCCCAGTAATAAAGAAGACCCTTTGCCTGTCCCAAGAACACGTTGTTCCATGCGCTCTCTTGCACCCTGTTTCATGAGATTCCAGTTTCACCAAGGTGTGCCCCACTTAACAATCTCACCGTACACTGCGACTGTGCAGCCAGGTACTAAAATTTGAAGTCAGGCACACCCAAGTCTCAGTCTCTCTCATAAGGAATTGAAGATTTCTTAAGGCAAATCTGTGTCTACAGGAGCCCCAGATTAGGTCTGAAAGCAGTAATACAAATCCTGAAAGAATGCTCTTGGAACCAGTAGTGGGAGGGTAATAAAGGAATATAATAAGCACGGGAGAATGACCCTTTTAATTTGCACAATCTGACCCGTGACCAATAAGAGTAGTGTTTTCAGAACCCCAGAGAGAATGCTTAAGGGTTGCTAGTGATGCGCCTAGATTCCCCACCGCTGTATTCACCCCAAAATATTTTAAAGTGTGGTTCCCACATGATACTGCAATCGGCCATCAAGGACACCTCGTCAGCTCCCGGAGAAGATATTCAGGGAAAAATTAAGCGCACATATGCGTATAGCATGATAACATGGATAACATCCAACACTGTTGGATCCCTTTCTCTGTCCTCCACAAAGGGCTCTATCACCAGTGGGCACCATTACTATATCCCCTAGCCTATGCCAATATGAGGTCATGATTATATTACCCATTCACAACCTTTCTGTCAGCCCAGAACGCAAAAGGCCCCACAGACGTGCCCATTACTATCAGATTTCAACCCGCAACCCGCTCGGTCCTCTTCTGCGACTCTTCTGTGACACAATCTTGCAACAATCCTGAGATGGGAATAAAAAAACTAAAATGCTCTTTAAATGTAGTTTTTTTTGTGCAGGCTTTATCATAGCATTTATAATTCTTGCATTCCAATATGGCTGTTGCTCGAGACATGGATTTTATTCCTTTCCATACCACCTTTGAGACAAATGACGGACTTTGGTGAAAACACCTGAGGCGCGATGGACACTTAAATACATAAACCCAGGACCAGCTCGGTCTCCAGTTGCAACTACCAAATACTAGATCACCTTGGGTCTAGTAGACAACACTAACCAATCCTTTTTGATTAAATTAACTATAACTGAGAAAGTCCACTATTTGGTATGACTCAAATTGCATGAGACTTCGATGAGTGTCTTCCATTCTCCAGAAACACAGACAATAACTTGACCTTAAGATGACAGGTATAATTACTTGTTCAACAGGACCACTTTGAGATACCCACTTTGTGTTTACAAAAACATTTTAACGGTCTTTTTGCAAACTTGGACTCAATATTTACCATTGAAAGTTAGCCTGTTTACCCTGCCTCCCCAAACATTATGCTTTAATGCACTCTCCTGGAAAATAACAAACCCTTTTCTCCCACTATTTTATGCAGGTTTGCTGTGCCCTTGTCCATGTATGCCACATATTTTGGTTAGCTTGTTGTACATATTGTCCAGGCCTAACAACTCACAGGAACATGTGTCAGCTACTTTTTAAACACCATTGAACTTTATGTCATGCCTGCTAATGTAAAACCACTGGAGTGTGTACTCAGGGCATCAATAATGACAAACATAAAAATGTATTTGCTACACAACAACCAGATCATTTATTCATTTGAAGAAGCATCTAAAGGTTAATCGTAAAAACTTAAATGGACACTATGACTTTAATATTGTCCGGAGGCCAAATAAGAATTCTAAATCCTGGGTACTATATGTCTCATTTTTTAGAATACAAAAATGAGATTCATAGCAGAATATTCTAATTCCTATATGATGGAGAAATGCAAACAAGTATTTCCAAGTAAAGCGTATCAAATGTTTTTTTCAAATCATTCGCCATGATCACTGATGGAGAAGCACGCACAACAACTTAAGTACTTGGAAAAGTTGTTCAATATTCTGAAAGGTACAGTTAGGGGTTAAATTTTTTGGGGTCAGGATGGACCATCAACAGAAGAGCGGAAAGCATTGTACTAAGAAAGGTTTTACTCCGAATTTTACAATTGGTAACAAGGGTCTGTAGGAGGATCTTATCCATGAGGTCTCAGCAAGGATTAGGCAGAGACAGCATCATTGTCTCTCTATTTGTTGCCAGCAGATACCCTAAGTTCATAGTTGCTCTGTATATCTTCACCAACCATGATGCCAACTAACCTTTAATTTAGTAATTTTGTTTTATTATAGTGCAAACATGGCCTAAGTGTGTTACGATCACTTGACAAAAGAACCCACTAAAAACAAACATTGAACATAGCCAAATAAATTAGTCAAAACACAAGCAAATATACTCATCAAACCCAGGGTGAGAACAGAATAAACATAGGTTACAAATTATGGTGAATAAAGACAAAAAGTAATAATTGCTAGTAAACTTGGAAAGGGTAGGATGGGCAGTGAGGGTTTATGGGAAGGTAGTGTATGTGGAAAAGGATTTTATGATAAGTCTAAAGGTATGTTAACTCAATTTGGCAGTCTCTACATCGGGATTATTACATCACAGGAGTTACTTTGGGAGTCATTACAATGCAGGGAAGTTTTATATCCTTTACTTTGCAGGTTTTTTCTTCACATGGAAGTTAATTTTTTTAAATTAAGCCACCTAACTTTAACTTTCCAAGTATAATATTGTATTTGTGTATACACACAAACACATATATACATGCATACACATTTCACATATATATATATATATATACATATATGTTCTCAAATAAAAGACATATATATATATATATATATATATATGTGAAATGTGTATGCATGTATATGTGTGTGTGTATATGCCTTCATTTTGTAATGGAGTGCGTAATTAATGTAAAATTCAACTTAGTTAATTTATAAAAATTAAATTGGTTTAATTTTGAATAAATAACTTCAATGTAATCATTGTTTGAAAAATAGAAATATGTAAATGTAACTGATATACCTTTAATAGTTACAAAATATTTAATTTAATACTTGGGTATATAAGTTTTTTTTAGTGTTTTAGATTAAGGGTGATTTTTTTAAAGGTAAATGGGGTTTTAGGGGTACATGGTTTTTTGGGTGGTAAGGATTTTTTTAGGTTTCAGAGGAGGGTAGTGTTAAGGCGTAGTATGGAGTTTAAGGATTGCTAGTGTTTAGAAGTAGTAAAATGTTTTTATCTTTTAGGGATAGCTTATGTTTAGAGGTAGTAAGCTGGTTTTCGGATTCATAGATGGGTTATGTTTAAGGGTAAGAGTTTTTAGGGTTCAGCGATGGGTAGTTTTTAAGGGTAGTAAGGGGTTTTTAGAGTTCTGGGATGGGCAAAGTTTAGGGATGAGGGTTTTTAGCAGTAAGGGTTGTTAGTGTTTAAGGGAAGTCCGGGTTTTTTAGGGTTAGGGAAGGGTAATGTTTAGATTAATAAGAGGTTTGTAGGTTAAAGAAGGTTGCAGAGTTCAAGACTAGGAAGTGTTCAGTGATGGGTAGAGTTTAATATATATAATGTAAGGCATGGAGAGTGTAACTTACTTTTTGTTACATTAAATAAATTAAATGGAAATGATCCATAAATTACATTTTAAATAATATCAGAATTGTAATGTAAAAAAGTACCACTAAAGTGTATGGATAGTCGAGTAATTGTTAGAATTGAATAAAAAATACATATATATTTATATATATTTTTTTATTTAAAGTGAGCAAAAAATATTTCTAACATACTTGCGTAAAAAAGACACTCCCAGTGTAACAAACTGAAATATAAAAGTACTCTGATACCTTTTGCAAGGTAATGACTCCAGATGTAAAAGTCAGTGAATTAACAACGTACATTTAGACAAAAAGAAAATCATACTACACTTTTGATTTTCTCCCAGTAGCAAACAACTGCACTGGTCATAAACCCTTGAGACTCAAACAGGAACACATTCTTCAATAGTTAGAGGTTAACATCCGACTTCCATCTACCTCCCCAGCTACCAAATCTTTTTCTCTTATTTTTTTAAGTGAGACGTCCCTTCTCTTATCATGTTTGCATCGTACCGTGTTGTGTGTAATTGATCATTATTGTTAATCATACCCTAGTGAAGTTTGTTTACACTTTGACCATATAAGGCACAATTCTTGTCAGGCTGAACCATTAAATTCACTAAATAATTCTGAGCTCAACCCACAGTAGCTATGGCACAGAGCAAACAGGCTTAACTTAAAGGCAATGTGCAAAATATTTATGCAATACTAAAACGGTAATAAAGTTGAAATGAAAAACAAAAACCACTAAACGAATTAGAAAAATAGAGTAAAATTTATTACACAGAATCACAAGAATCCAATTAGGGGAAGTGGAAATAATCATTTTTTTTAAAAAAATTTAAATAGAAATACTGCTTAGAAGTACAAAGTGCCAATGATAGTCAATGGTCGCAGTAGAGCAGGACCTAGATGCAACTTGACGCTGACCGCGAGGGACTGTGGCTCGGATACACTAATCAGGTTTGCCCTGGTCAAAGATTTTACCTTCTGACTTTAGATCTGTAAGCGCCAGTCCACCACAGAGTACACTTTTAAAGCACCCAAGGGCCTCAGGGGAGGCACTTAGAGACTTACAGGGTGGGAGGTATAAGTCAAAAGGATGGACCTAGTCCAGGTCCAATTGCCATTGGTGACCTGGCAGTTAAGGTAAAAGGTCTCTTGTAGCTTGGTATGCAGTCGCGGCCCATGCAGGTAAGAGCGGTGGAGTCGGGTAGGGTGGATTTCGACAGACGACGAAGAGGGAAAATTATTTATTTAATTTTCCCTGTGGTCATCTGCCGAATCCCCCCACAACCCGGCCCCACCGCTCTTACCTGCACGGGCCACAGCTGTTGGTATGTCGCTTTAGCTTTAACAGGAGACCAGCATTATGACCCATGAGGTCCACATCTTTTTCCTGGTTACACAGGGGAGAGCATGTCCAGTCTTCAAGGCTCTTCTCAGGTCACAGACATCAGATCCAGTCCTCTTCTGCTTTTCCACAGCCCCAGAAAGAGATCCAACGTGGGTGACTGGAGATGCCACATCTATGCCTGTCACAAAATAGAGTTTGGGTATGACCCCTGGGGATGCCCCAACCAATGTGGTAAAGGGGCCCTGGGCTAACTCCATCCACTTTGGACATTTAAAAAAAAGGGGGAGTCTTCAGCCATGCTAAACTTGGGCTGTAAGGGTTTGGGGTGTTCTAGGGGAGTGTACTATGGTAATTCTAGTTTCCTCCCACATCTAACACCAAAATCCAGTTCTGATGCAGTCTATGTACCCACATCAACCTCAAAGACAGACATCTGGTAGAAAAAAGCTGAGCTTTCAGCAACCAGACATGGGATATACAATAATTGTTTAGCTATCCTGCATTTGCCCTTAGAAGGGCACCACTAATGTCATATGTAAACCGACCACACCTGACACACAGGCTGTGACACTGTAATGTAAAAAAGGGCCTAGTTTCACTGGGGCCTGACTGGGTGGGGGAGGGTTAACAAAAAGACCTTGTTCCAAGTGTCAGCTAATATCTGCCTGTCACAAGGGAGGCTCTTTGAAGTGTGCACCAAACGTCATATGAAAAACCCCAGCAGACCGGTCAAGCAAGATGTAACATTCAAGCAGGACTTGATATTTTAATGGTAAAAACATCCTTCCAAGATATTCAGTCAGGCTCAGGTGGGTAATCTAAGCCCATTCTGGTCAGCCAATTGTTTGCTCCTGGGAGAAGGTTTACACCTCTTTTATACATATTATAATGCTAATTACTGGCTGGCAGACACTGAAGAGTAAAATGCAGATTGAGCTTCTAGGGGCTTCACAAAGGGCAATGGTAACTTTCTAAAAGTTGCTTTTGCTTAATATTTAGATAAAATCCGACTTCAATATTGAATAGGATTTTTAATAACTATTAAACGTAGTTGTTTAAATATTTTTTCTCGCTAGTCCCCTTCTATAGATACAGTATTAGTATTTAATATTGCATCCCAGTGCTTTCAGACTCTGGATTGCCTTGGATTGGTGGCTTGGACTCAATTTCCTACAATACACCTGCACAATACAGGAATAATACAGTTGCAACTGGTCAGCTGGGGTGATCCTCTCTTGGGCTTTACAGGTGATTATTTCCAGCTCTGTTGTAGCTGCTGCTGATCCAGGAGTCAAATTCTTTCTTTGTGGAGCCTTGTGAGTGCAGCAGGTGCAGTCCTTCTGAGTGCAAGCCTTCTGTGGTGCAGTCCAAGCGTCCAGCAGGGCAGTCCTTCTTCTGCTATTCCAGGTAGTGTTCTGAAGAGCTTCTGCAGCGCTTCTGCAGCTCTCCCATATTTATCCTCCATTCTGGGCTGGGAAAGGGGGGGCACCCCAACCAAATGGTGTAAACCTCCCTCTGCTATGACAACTTCCTATAATTTGTGGCATATTTGTGACCCAGAATGCACTGTTCTCCAAAAATAAAAATGTAGAAAATCTCTCCTAGGTGTGTGTGTGTCTGTTTAACCCAATCCCTAAGGTGTGGCTAACATCTGACTACACTCCCCGTCCAGCCCCTCTCCTAATCTAATTAGGGTAACTCCCATCTAGCTGGGGATCAAGGAAGTGGTGGCTGGCCTGGGTCCTATGGTATCTGTTCTTCTGCCTTTGAGGTCCAGCTTATCTCCCAAGCCCCCTTCCTCTCACTAGCTTCTCCAGGAAGCAAATATCCTCCTAACAACTGACTGCATTGTTTATCCCCAGGCCTCTTACTATCTACTCAGGAAGCACTTTGGCTCAGGGTGTCAAAGGCTGGCCATTCAGAACAGGCTGCTATGGGGCTGCTTTAGGTAACTTCAGGACAGTAAGTACTAAAAGGAAAATGCTACTTGCCAGTATGCATCTGTTCTTGGCATGTAGAGCTGTAGATTCGTATACTTGTGCATAGATCGCCATCTGGTGTTGGGCTCGGATGTTTGCACTTTGTTTTTGTCTTCGAAGAAGTCTTTGTAGTCACGAGATAGGTGACTCCTCCTTACGGTGATAGTGCGCATGGCATCGACTCCATTTACAGATTGTTTTCGCCATAAAGGGTGATGATGGAGTTAGTAAGAAATAGAAAGAGATGTCCATGTGTAATGTATCTAAGTAAGATAGTACTGGAACAGATGGAGGTATCCGGGGAGGCGGGTGGGCGTATACGAATCTACAGCTCTACATGCCAAGAACAGATGCATATTGGTAAGTAGCATTTTCCGTTCGAGGCATATGAGCTGTAGAACGTATACTTGTGCATAGACTATACAGCAGTTACCTCTTTAGCGGTGGCTACCTGTATCTGTTGCAGTGGTTTGAAAAAGCGTTCTTAATACAGCCTGGCCCACATTAGCTTGTTGTTTTGCTTGCACAGCTACACAATAGTGCTTTGTGAAAGTGTGTGGTGTAGACCAAGTTGCTGCTTTGCAGATGTCATCTAGGGGAATGTTCCCTAAGAATGCCATAGAATCCCCTAGTTTGCGTGTGGAATGGGCTCTAGGGGGAATGGTTAATGTGCGTTTGGCTTTAAGATAGCATATTTGGATGCATTTAACAATCCACCTTGCAATCCCTGCTTTTGAAATGGGATTGCCCTTATGAGGTGGGGAAAAAGCCACAAAGAGTTGTTTAGTTTTCCTAAAGGATTTTGTCCTTTCAATGTAGTAAAATATTGCTCTTTTAACATCTAGTGTGTGAAGAGCCCGTTCTGCCACTGAGTCGGATTGAGCGAAAAAAACTAGGAGTTCAACAGACTGGTTAAGATGGAAGGCAGAAACGACTTTAGGTAAAAATTTTGGATTAGGCCTAAGAACCACTTTATGATGGATTTGCAAAAATGGTTCTTGTATGGTTAATGCCTGGAGTTCACTACCTCTTCTAAGAGATGTGATAGCGACTAGGAAGGCTACTTTCCAAGCGAGGAACTGTAGTTCGCATTTGTGCAGAGGTTCAAATGGGGGACCCATGAGTCTGGTAAGAACAATATTTAAATTCCATACTGGAGAGGGCGGAGCTCTGGGTGGAATTCTTCTTTTAAGTCCTTCCATAAATGCTTTGATAGCGGGTACTCTAAACAAAGACAAGTGTTGTCTGTTTTGGAGATAAGCTGCTATTGCAGCGAGATGTAGTCTTATGGAAGTATATGCTAGGTTACATTGTTGTAGGGGTAAGAGATAGCATATAATGTTTTGAATAGAAGCATCTAGTGGATTGAGTTTGTTATTTGTGCAGTAAATTACAAATCGTTTCCACTTTGCGGCATAACATGCTCTGGTGGTAGGACGTCTAGCCTCTTTAATGATGTTCATGCAGTCTGGCGGGAGATTGAGGTAGCCAAACTCTAAGACTTCAGGTGCCAGATCGCAAGGTTGAGTTGATTGGGATCTGGATGTCTTATCTCTCCATGGTTCTGAGTGAGAAGCTTGGGTGAGAGGCGTAGCTTTTGATGAGTAACTACTGATAGTTCCAAGAGGGTTGTGAACCATGGTTGTCGGGCCCATGTTGGAGCAACCAGGATCATTGTGAGGGAATGCTGTTTGAGCTTCCGAACCACTAACGGAATTAGTGGGAGAGGCGGAAAAGCGTAAGCAAATTTGCCTGACCAGTTCATCCATAGAGCATTGCCTTTGGACAATGGGTGTGGATACCTGGACGCGAAGCTTGGGCATTTTGCGTTTTGATGTGTGGCGAACAGCTCGATTTCTGGGTGGCCCCACATGTGAAAGAATGGAAGAAGAACTTGAGGATGAAGTTCCCATTCGTGGATCTGCTGTGTTTGACGACTGAGCAGATCTGCAATCTGATTGTGTACTCCTGGGAGGTGTTCTGCAAGGAGATATATGTTTTGCGGAATGGCCCATCTCCATATGCTTTGAGCTAGGTGTGAAAGCTGTAGAGAGTGTGTCCCGCCTTGTTTCTGTATGTAGTACATTGCTGTCATGTTGTCTGTACGGACTAGGACAGCTTTCCCTACTAGATGGAGTTGAAAGGATTTTAGTGCTAGAATTGCCAGTAGTTCTAGGTAATTTATGTGGTACTGTTTTGGTAAAGGGGTCCATATACCCTGGATGGTATGGTTGTGAAGGTGAGCTCCCCAGCCGGTGAGCGAAGCGTTTGCTGTTAGCACTGTCTGTGGAACCGGGTCGAGGAACGGCCGCCCTTTAGAAAGGTTTTGTATGTTCCACCACTGCAGAGAGCGATGTGTGCGGCTGTCCACCAACACCAGATCTGTTAGCTGACCTAGAGCCTGGTTCCACTGGCGTGCCAAACACTCCTGTAAGGGACGCATTTGGAGTCTTGCATAAGGGACGATGAGAATGCAAGAGGCCATCATCCCGATCAACTGCATGAACACTCGAGCTGTTAATGAGTGTTGAGGCTGAAATTTGGATATTAGAGCTTGCATACTGCTTATCCTGAGAGGGTTGGGGTATGCTAAAGCTTTTGAAGTGTCTATTGTAGCACCTAGGTATTGTTGTGTGTTGGACGGTTGGAGGTGGGATTTGGTGAGATTCACCGTGAATCCCAAGTTGTGAAGCAGCTGTATTGTTTTGTGTGTGTGTTGTACACAGCTGCTGTGTGACTTGGCTTTTATGAGCCAGTCGTCCAGATAAGTGAACACGTGAATGTGTTGTCTTCGTAAGTGAGCTGCTACTACTGCAAGGCACTTGGTGAAGACTCTGGGTGCTGTAGTCACTCCGAAGGGAAGGACTTTGAATTGATAGTGTTGACCGTCCACCACGAACCTGAGATATTTCCTGTGAGCGGGGTGAATGGGAATATGAAAGTAGGCGTCCTTTAGATCTAGAGTGGAGAGAAAGTCGCCTTGTTGAAGCAGTGGGAGCACCTGTTGGAGAGTGACCATGTGGAAGTGGTCTGACTGAATGTAGAGGTTTAACGGTCTGAGGTCCAGAATTGGTCTGAGAGAGCAGTCCTTTTTTGGGATTAGAAAGTAGAGGGAGTAAACCCCTGTGCCTTGATGAGGCAAGGGGACAGGTTCCACTGCATGTTTTTGTAATAGAGAGAGAACCTCTTGTTTTAGAAGAGTCAGATGCTTTGAAGACATTGGACGTTGTCTGGGAGGGATATTTGGGGGTGTAGAGGCGAGTTCCAGGCAATAACCATACTGGATAATTTGTCTTACCCACTTGTCTGTTGTGATAGAATTCCAGACAGGTAGGAACTGTGAGAGGCGTCCCCCGACAGGAGTGGGATGATCGGGGGGAAGTGAAGGGAACTCACTGCTTAGTGGTAGGGGAGGTGCGGGTATTGTTACCACGACCTCTTCCCTTACCATTGTTGGCTCTGTACCCTCCGTGAAAGTATCCTCTGGAGGAATTGTTTTGATTGGGGCTTTTATAGGAAGAAGAGGGATGCTCCGAGCCAATAGTTTTGGAGCCAGCCCTGTAAAAGGAGCGACGAAAAGAACCTCTAGGGGTTTGCAAGGCCCCCATGGCCTTGGCAGTCTCCGTATCCTTTTTTATCTTCTCTAAAGATGTATCTACTGTGGGCCCAAAAAGATGCTCTTGGTCAAAGGGCTGATTAGAATAGTGGACTGCACTTCCTGTTTGAATCCGGAGATTTGGAGCCAAGCGTGCCTTCATAACAAAACGCTGGTATTAATAGCACGAGAGGCAGTGTCGGCTGCATCAAGCGCACATTTGATGGACGTATTTGTTATTAATTTTCCCTCCTGTATAAGGTCATTAGCTTTGTCTTTAAATTAGTCAGGAAGATGTTGCATTAGCTTTTCAAGCTCATCATAGCGAGCTCTGTCATATCTGGCCAACAAAGCTTGGGCATTGGCAATCTGCCAATGATTTGCAGCTTGTGATGCGATGCGTTTTCCAGATGCTTCTATAAGTTTGGATTCCTTATCAAGAGGAGGGGTGTCACCTGTGCTTTGTGAATTTGCTCTCTTGCGTGCATTAGACACTACAAGAGAATCTAGAGGGACCTGACCCTTAATGTATCCTGGTCATTGGGAGCTGCCTTGTAATTTTTGTCAATTCTGTTGTTAAGAACCCTGGCTCTGACGGGGTCTTTAAAAACTTCTGGTGCATGTTTCAACATGCCTTTTAACATTGGCAGGGTGTGTGTAGACTTCTGTGTGGGTGTAAATGTTTCCAGTAAAAAGTCTTCCTCTAAAGGGTCAGAGTGTAACTGTACCCCGTGGTACTGAGCAGCTCTATTAATGAGTTGCGTAAACCCAATATTGTCATCTGGTGGTAATGGCCTAGAGGGATACAGGTCCGGGTCATTGTGTGGGTCGGGATCTGTGTTGTAATCATCCCAAGGATCTGGATTGTGTGGAATGGTATCTGCGTCATCATTATCTGGGTCTCCATTTCCACCCTGATCACTATAGTCATCTTCATCATCCTGCGGTTGAGGTGAAAATGTATGTTGTGGGGAGTGTGCTGGAGAAATTAGTAGATTTGGATTATCTGGAGAAGGAGGAGAGAGAGGTGGAGTAATGTTAGTGCCCATCTCTTTTCGCTTCATGGGTATTTCAGGGTGTTCTGAAGTGTCCAATTTTCTCTTTTTAGGAGGCTTGGCGACAACTTTGCCAGTCTCTGGGTCAATGCAAAGAGTCTTATGTTTCGGATCCGAAAAATCTGTTGGAAGTTGTTGTACGGGTACAATGTCCTTTGTTGGTGCGGAAGCTTTAGGGTCAGAATGTTGTTTAACCCGTGTCTCCGAAGCTTTCTGTGGTGTCTTGGACTCTTTAGCTTTTTGTATAGGAGTTTGTGACTCCTAGTGTTTTTTCGGTTCCGAAGTTTTGTTCGGCTCCGAAGATTTTTTCGGCTCCGAAGATTTTTTCGGGTTCCGAATGTTTGTCCTTCGTTTGTTTCAAAGCAGAGGGCTTCGTCGACGACGAAGAAGGGCGTGGCACCTCCTTGGTTTTGGACTTTGGTGCCGAAGGTGGTTTTTCGGCACCGCAATGGGGTTGGCTCGATCCCGAGCCGAAAGGCTTTTCTTTTTGTTTCATCGTCGGGCCCAAGGGCAGGGCGTCTGAAGTGTGTTGTCGGTGTCGACCTGAGCCCGAGGGCGAAGGTGTTACCAGAGCCTTATGTTTGGTTTTGGTTGGGAGAGGGGTTTCAGTACTCACGGACCGCTGAGCCGGGGTGACTTCCTGGTCTTTGACATCGGAGTCGTCGGCTTCGAAGACAGAGATCTCTCCTTCATCCGCTTGTTGTTCTGGCTGGAGATTGGTATCTGCTCCGAAGATGTCCGGAATCAAGCTGCTTCCGCAAGACATTTCGTGACGTCGAGCCCGACGGTCACGGATGGTTTTCTTCGACCTGAAAGATGAACAGGCCTCGCAGTTCTTATCTTCGTGCTCCGGGGAGAGGCAGAGGTTACAAACCTCGTGTAAGTCCGTGTGTGGGAACTTAGCACCACACCCGGGGCATTTTTTGAAAGGGGTCCTTTCCATTGACTGCTGGTGTGGTCGGCGCGGATAGGCCCAACGGCCCGCGTCAAAGATAGAGGTCGAGGATTTTATATATTTTGAAGATACGCGTCGAAAAGGAAATGTGATCGAGACAATACCGTCGAGTGGAGAGGGATTACGCGTCGAAGGGGGTTCGAAAACGACACCGACCCGGAGCGCAGCGGATCACATCCAAACCCGATGGTGGAAAAAAACAATCTGGAGATGGAGTTGATGCCCATGCGCACTATCACCGTAAGGAGGAGCCACCTATCTCGTGACTACAAAGATTTCTTCAAAGACAAAAACAAGGTGCAAACATCCGAGCCCAACACCAGATGGCGATCTATGCACAAGTATACGATCTACAGCTCATATGCCTCGAACCTATTTTTCTGTAAGTTATAATAAATCTGATCTTGTCAAATTGTTGGATTTATTGTAACCATTATTTGATACTTTGAATGATATTACTAGCTATCTCCAAAGCAAAGGTAGAGTTTATTATGTTTAATAAAGCCTTCCCGATGTTAGCCTATGGGGCTAGCAACACTACAAAAGGGAAAAACTACTTTAACTGGTTTTCCTTACCAGGGCATATAAAATATCTTTTATATTCTCCCTGCTTTTTATAACTATGCACCTTACCCTTGGGGCACCTAGGGCAGACCTCAGGGGTGGCTTATAAGTAATAAAAAAGCAGTTTCAGACTTTGGAGGTACTTTTAATTTTAAAGTCGAATTTGGACATAGTTTTATTTTTTTTAAACCGGCCTGCAAGGCAGGCCTGTCTTTATAATGACACCAGACACCACAGCAGTGCACACTTAAGTGCATCACGTCCACTGGGGTCTCTAAACCTACATGCCCTACCATATTCTAGGGACTTACAGGTAAGTTGTCGTTGCCAGTTAGAATTATACCAATTGTAGCATTTAATTTACAAGCCCTGAATACACTTGGTACCATAAACTAGGTCCTTAGAAGCAAATTATATAAACCAATGAGATGTATACCAATTTTACCATGTAGAAAGGTGGAGTACAAGCACTTTAACACTGGTTAGCTGGGGGTAAAGTGCACAGAGTTCTATAGCCAGCAAAAATAGGTTTCAGCAAAGAGGCAAAGAAATCTGCGGTGACCCTGAAGAAAAGGTATAATTTCCAACAGGTACACCTCACATTCAGGTAGTCATGGCTGCTTCCTGGATCCTTGGCGCTGACTCAGTGTAGCGGTTTCTGCTCTATGCTGCCAGTTTAGCCCTTGATTGTGCCCTAGCCATGATGCCTGCGACAGAAGAATGTAAATTGTACTTTTCTCCATCGCATACCACTAGGGGACTTCATAAACGAGCATCTGCTAGTGACTGTTTTGCACTACATTTTCCCTTTATCACATCTTTGTCTTACACAAAGTCTCAGATGACATCTTGGCCTGTTCAGCCCTCGACTGCCTGGTTGTTCGCCATCGATGGGTTTGTTCATTTTATGAGGCAGATGCTATTTCTTTGTTATTGCATAAAGAGCCCTTGGGGGTAGTGCCCATACAGGCATTCAGTCAGTTCTTTCAGCTCTTGAACGTCATATTGGGGCCAGCCTTGAATCAATCCAAAGCAGTTCTTTCAGAGCCTCTTAGCTGGTAGTTACTGGCCACTACATACAGCACTTTCTGCTACTAGGTGACATGCACAATTTTCTTTCTCTGGAGCTTTAATCCTCTATTTCCCCCCCTTCAACTTCCAGTCTAGGGAGGAGGATTCATGGGTATTCCTTTGACCCACTGTTTACCGCCCTTAAGGGATTTCCTCAAGATGTACAGTTCTGAATGCACTGATAAATTAATTGCGCTTTTTTTTCCCTGTTCCTAATTTTTTGGGGGGAGATTAAGTGATCTGCCCAAAATCACAGGAAGTTGAGCCGATGCTGGGATTCGAACCTGGATCCCAGTCCCCAGTTTCAAAGATGCCATAACATCTGATCTTCTCCTCCTGTGTACTACCGCTACTGCATTCGGCTATCAGCTGCATTTCCTAACTTTAAGACGGTTGAATACGGATGGCGGTGGAGGACTCTGTTGTTTTTCAAACATTTTCAGCTGGTCTTGGGACACAAAAACATCCCTTTTAGCCCCTTCATTTCTGTATGATTTTAAAGGCATTTCCTTATGCACATGGCCACAATTCTGTGTTCCCAAAGCCACCCTCACTCTAATGCAACGAGGGTAGTGGTAGTTTTTACAAAATAAGCATGTCAATCATCAGAATTTGGCAACCTTTCAGAAAGGTTTTGATTTACCTAGTACTCAAATTGTATCCCTTTCCAATGTCCAACTTAACAGATGCTGCAAAATGATAGCTGAAGTGTGCAGTGGTTGGGCTGAAGGCAGGGTGTCATACACCTGTAAACATCTTGTCGCCTCTAATTTGGAGTAGAGAGAGGTACAGAACTTCTTGACACACTGAAATGGTACTGGTGCAGACATTTTTTTCAATATATCTGAACATTTTGGTGGAAAAAGTCAAATGATTACTTCTTGAGTTGAGAATATTGTCTAGATTTTGGAAACCTTGCAAACTTGACATGCTTTGTCTAACACCTCAGCACATTACTGCCGGCATGTGCAAACCTTAAAAAAAAAAAAAGTATGTCTGGCCACTTACTATAAAAATGAACTTATTTTTAGGTCGAACGTTAGCCAAAGCCTTTCGATTATACTAAGATTATACATCATGTAGTTATAGGAGCTTTCAGTCAGTCCTATTCATTCATTGTGCTGTTGGAGTGTCATTCACATGGGGCAATGGTTCAGCCCACTTTTGCCATTGGTTAATTTCACTGTGAGCTGTGGCATTCTGCTTTTTCACCAGGAGTGTATATATTCACACATAGTTCTGTTCAGTGGCAGGCATTACCTTGGCAACATGTTAAAAAAAATGCTTTTAACCATTTTATCAATAGTGGCAAGGGCCTGGGAGCTCCCAACATGTTCTATTTTGTGTGCTCATTTAGTGCTGCCACACAAACTCTATCCAAGTGCTTCAACAAGTGAAATATTTTGTTTGGAAGGCTTACAACAGATGCAGTGTTATGTTATTGGGCATTTGTATAGTGCAGCATTACGTAATTACTTGGCCCGTTTGCGCTTTATCGCTTTTATAAGTCTAAAACTATTATTTGTGTAGTTTAAATAACATATTATCATAAATTTCCTGTAACACCTTTTTGGCCTCTCTGCAAAAAAGGTCAACATGAAAACCACAAAAGCTGGGTAGGTAACATTGTCATCCTGGTGTTATGTCCAAAGAAAACTCATAAAATGTGACTAGTTACATCTGTGCCAATACTCTCTGCATTTAGTTTACATTTTTCAGAAATCTATTTCTATAAGCAGCGTCTTCCCTGTACTTAACACTACGCTAGACTCTGGTCTTCTACAGGGCATCCTTTTTTTGATTAATGTATATATATTTTTCCCTAAGCACGTAAAACTGCAAAACCAATTTAACAATATGAAGACGAATGTCCTGTCAGCTGTAGGCGGGCACTTCCTCCTGGAAAGCAATGAAACAGGTTGACTTTGTGCATGAGAATACACCAGCTTCCCTCAGCCGTTTGCATGAAAAATTGTCCGGAAAATTGATCATGACTGGGGTCCAACAAAAATAGCAATATCCAGTTGTCGCCTACAACATGCCAGCCAGAGGGAGGAAAATATTTTGATCTTGACAGGGCGCGCGGCAGAAGACGCCCACGCACATCCGGATTCTCATCATAGATCGTTTCTTTCTTCTGTCAGAGGCATAAAACGGGTGACATTTAGAGATCAGCACTATCTGCGCCAACCTTGGCGAAACACTCGAAAATATCGGAGCGAGCTACAAGAAACTGCATTTACCAGAATGCCAGGGGCGAACCTTGCCTGAGAGGTCAGCGGTGTGCTCCCACATCCTGTTGTCTAAAACGGGTGACATTTAATATCCTCCAACAGGCGCCACCTTTCCTTGAGAGGTGAAATCAACAATGCATATTTTATTAAAAGATATAAAATGTGCACGTGCTACGTGTGCACTCACTGTAAAATCCTATTTATCACCATTAAGTGTGTGGAGTGGTCACGACTCAAAGCAAGCAAGTATAGTAATGTAGATTCAGATATTTATTTCTACAGTGCAAAGGTCAAGTTGCTGTTATTACCACAGTGAAAGGGGTGGGAAGGACTCAGATTCATTACACTCTTGATCGTCACTGCTTCCCATTTTGGGCCTATGCTCTGAGAACGTGCTCTTGTTCTGCCTTCAGACCAGTGTTTATAACTAATGCACATGAAATAACAACATGTAGTAAACCCTACATGCAGACACGCAGTAATATGTTACCACTGTTGAGTGTGCAGAAGACTAGTATGATGCACTCTAGGTTTCATCTGTCGTGAGTGTTTTCTCTCGCGCTCTCTCGGTCGCCACTGAGTAGTTATAATTTGGATCGTGTTTCCATAGGAAATGTCTCTTTTGGGTTGATAATAACTTTGGCGCCGTTTGACTAATCTTCATTAAACCTTCCCAAAAAAGTGCTACTTTTGACTAGTTTGTGCATGGAAAGTTTTGGGGTGATCCATCAAGCGAGGACTGAGAAAAATATCCGAATTTATTTTTCCATAAGAACTTTAGACACGCAGCCCGAGCCTAAAAAGACCCCGGGAACCCCATTCCCCGGGGCTGTTGCAGTAATTAAAAGGGGGGGGGGACTGCATAGCCTCCCTCCCTAGCATTTAAGGGCCCCAGGACCCCATCCGCCCGGGGCCGACTCAGTGACTATCTACAGAGGAGTCCACCCCTGGAACACAGTAATTTGATATGCCCGCACCTGCTGCAATAATATAATTTAGAGAGGCCCTGGGGATGGGGTCCCCAGGGCCAATATATGCTTAGGGATGGGGGCCAGATAGCCCACTCCCCTTTTTCATGGAATTCGGCCACGGGGATGGGGTTTCTGGGGTCTATTAAGGCTTTGGGAGGGAGCTGCACACCCCTTTCCCTTAATATATATGATTTGGCACCAGAGATGGGGCCTCTGAGGCCCGAAGTCCTACCCTACGTCACGCACACCAAAGGCTGTGCTTGGTGTGGGGTTGGCAGCCTCTTGGGCGGGGGGTTGGCAGCGTTTGGGTGGGTTAGCCAACCGCCGGTTGCACACGGTCAAAAGGCTGTGCACAGTGTGGAGTTGTCTGCCTGCTGCCAACCTCTCACTGCGCATGGCCACAGGCTGTGTGAAGTGTGGGGTTGGTTGTCTTCGGGTGGGTTGGCCACAGGTCTGGTCCTGTTGCCAAGCCCCTCGTCGCAGCCTGGATGAGCAACAGCTGCCTAAAGCTCGACTCGGAGAAGACAGAAGTCCTCGTCCTCGGAACCACCCCATCGGCATGGAACAACACCTGGTGGCCCACCGCCCTCGGCCCCCCCCCCCCCCCGACTCCCACGGACCACGCCAGAAACCTTGGCATCATACTCGGCTCCTCCCTCTCCATGAACCGTCAGGTCAACGCCGTCGCCTCCAGCTGCTTCAACACCCTCCGCATCCTCCGTAAGACCTTCAAATGGATCCCCCTCGAGTCAAGGAAGACAGTCACCCACGCACTCATCACCAGCAGGTTGGACTACGGAAACGCCCTCTACGCCGGCATAAACAAGTCTCTACTCCGCAAGCTCCAGACGATACAGAACACAGCCGCCAGACTAGTCCTCGGTATCCCTCGACACGAGCACATCAGCCAACACCTACGAAAGCTCCACTGGCTACCCGTCGAGAAGAGAGTCACCTTCAAGATACTCATCCATGCCTACAAATGTCTACACAACACCGGACCCCAATACCTCAACAACAGAATAACCCTCCACGTACCCAAAATGAACCTCCGATCCGCCCACCTCGTCCTCGCCGAAACCCCTCGCTTCCACAGAGCCAAAGCAGGGGGAAGATCCTTCTCCCACATCGCAGCCAAGACCTGGAACGAGCTCCCCATCAGCATCAGACGTGTCCTGTCCCTGAACACCTTCAGGAAGGCTCTCAAGACCAGCCTCTTCGGCTGAACGGAACTGCTGCGCCCCCGCCTCCCCCCAGCCACTTGAGACCCTCACGGGTGAGTAGCGCGCTTATAATTCCCTGATTGATTGAACCCCCTGCTGCTCAAGGCCTTGCGCAGCGTAGGGTTGGCTACCTGCGGTGTGGGGGTGCGTTGGCCACAGGCAAAGGCCGTGCGCAGTATGGAGTTGGCTGCCTCCGGGTAGTTGCGTCATCAGCCAATCTTGAAGGTCTGCAAACTTTTCTGGTGACTCATCAAATGGTGACAAAGTTATTGCAGGCAAAAATCTGAGGAATTCCTGTCTCTCAGAATCCTAACTATAAAGTTGCAACTGCCTCTCTGGGGAGAGAGAGAGAGAACGAGAGAGAGAGTGTGTATTTTGATTATATAAATTGGTTTATTGATGGGAAGATTGATCACTCTTCTCTTCTGCATATATCAATGGGCTCTGCTAGCTGGAGAGATCGGAGCTGCGCGTTTGCTATCAGACCTCCCTATGTAGAGTTAAATTCATTTGACAAGACAAAATTCAATATGAGAGACAAATGATGGATTTTCTGTGAACATTTATTCCATTAGCACACAGAAACCCATAGTTCATGAGCAACGCTCTATTACGAATCCTGTTACAATGTGTTACACCACCATACCTGTTCCATCTACAGAGAAAAAAAAAATCCCCGATCCAAGTGTAGAGAAACAGGCTTGTCACTGTTCATTAACCAATGAGTTAAGTAAGGGTTTCCCAACAATTTCGTTCAGTGGCATGAACATTTTCTAAATTCGAGGGGGAATGGCAGTCAAATTTCGGATATGTAAACAGGGCTATTTCCAAATCTACTATTCCATTTTCCTGTCATGTTATAGCTGTGTCCTGGGACCACTAAATAAGAATAACATGATTTAAAAATAGTTGCACTCAATATTTTTTGTTATGAGGTGACTATTATTCATTTACCTTTGTAGTGTTACGAGAGAAAACATTTAGATAGCATTTTTATTCGAACTAAAAGCCGTCCTGTCTGCATAAAATGTTCCGTTAGGTGTACACTAAGACTAGATAGTATACATATGAACGTGTTTACGTAAAAAGTAATTTCATATCCCAGCAGAAATAAGACTATTTCCCTAATATAACGCACACTAATGAATTACACCCAAAAGAGTTGAATAATTTGGAATCGCACTAGGAAATTGGCGTAGGTACGGTAGAGGAAGGGTTGTGAGTCACCTATCCACCCCTGAGAAGTCTTGTGACATCAGGATTTTGCTTAGTGCAGCAGGAAATACTATACAAAATATATCACACCAGGGTCCAACTGAATAAATTCAAGAGAACAATGGCAGAGACGTGTTTAAAGGGATATAGAGAGCAAGGTAGATTTTTACACACTAAATGGAAATGCCCCGCTGTGACAAAATACTAGTCAGAAAGAAATAGAGAAAGTATTAGAACTCACTCTGGGTCTGGAACCAGCCTCCATACACTTAGGGATGTTGGGCAGATCAAACTCTAAATGGGTACCAGAAATGGTTTAATAAATCTGAGCCTCAGAGCGGCCAAGAAGGATATTGCACAACAATGGGTCAACCCAACACCCACAACTATAGGAGAAAGGAACGGCAATGAGAATTGGTGCACGGCAGCTGATAGGACAGTCAACACAGGTAGAGGACCCCCAAGAAAGTTTGATCATATATGGGGTGCCTGGATATTATATAATGGGCTAACACAGAAAATAAAATAAACACAGGTGGAATGAGCAAAGGCCTACCAAGAACTTATCAAAATGCAAAACACTAATTATCAAGGTCACAATTGTATCCCTCAGGCTATATATTGCACCCTTATTATAATTATAAAAAGTTAAAATGCTTTGGATCTTTTTTCCCTTTTTAACTTCTCATAAATGTGAAGTAGCACAGTTCCACAGCACCTGCTTCTGCAAGCATGTATAGTACATCCAGAAAGCAGACATTAGCATTCTAGGCTCCCTCTCTCCTTAGTAGAGTCAAAATACTATATTATGTTTGTGCAAAGCGACGCAGGTTGCACTGTCTTTTGGACTGATGACCCACCTCCATTTCCAACTTCGAAATAACGGTCCCACTGTGCGCTCCCAGTAGACCTTCCGGCCCTGCTCTAAATGTTATTTGCGGGAGGATTTCTCCCTCCAAGCCTCCTACGTTCTCTCCTTTCTCAGCCCAAATCCATCCTATTCGCCTTAAAACCTTTTGAACCATTTTCCTTCAAAGATGCCTATCAGGAGGATCAAAATGGTTTGGATCTCATTAGAAGTCCAATTGTAAGCATACTACTAAACTGCTCTTGGCAGCCTGTATCCTGTTATTATTGAATGCTGCTCAGAAAGAACGATTCTAAATAATTTCACTGTATCGTTTGAAGAAAACAAATAAAATATTGTTTAAAAAAATAATATTAATTTCGGCAGACTCAAATGAACTATATAGACAGAGGTACTATACGGACAGTAATCATTGGCAATAGAGCACTCTTCTGTAGTTTATGATTAACTGGAGACGTACAGGCAGCGTGATGGTACTCCCAACTGTCTTAGTGGGAATTCTGGTAACGGGGTGCCGTGATGAAAAACTATGCTGTGTTGACCATACAAGATATTTTTACCCAAGGACAAATGTAATTCCATCATGGAGACAACTCAGATCAATTGAAGGTCCATCTGCATACAGGGGTCCAGTGAAAAAATGCCATCCCTTAAGAATTATTAAATTAGTTGCCAAAAACCTAATGTGACTCTGAGGGAATGCACAATCACTGAGTGACTAAACAACTAACAGTTCCAGAAGCAAACATTTTTGGGTACTAGAAATTAAGAATTCTTCAAGAAAGGCAGCTTTCAATGTTGGAAATTCACTGGGCAATGACCACATCCAACGAAGGGACTGCTATCTTAAAATATTTACCTTCCTAGGAATGCAAGGTCCATCACTCTTACATACTGTAATATTACTGTGGTGAACTGGTTTCACGCTATCTCCCTTATATCGTGCTAAAAAGGTGCGATGTAGACGCAAAATATTTTGTAAGTGGCCTCAAAGACCAGATAAAACGTCCCACATTAAAAATCTTGGCATCAACAAAAATAAAATAAACACGTGACTGAAAGTAAACCTGCCCCACTAGGATGATATTTGGGTCAGCGTTTCCATCACAATGGTTTCTGTATTAAATAGAGCCACACAAAAAGAAAACACGTTTTTTTTAAATAGCACTGCGCTTCTAATAATTTCAACTGGTACTCCAGAATTTTGAATTGTTTGATGATGTCTGTCTGGGTTTTGAGACCTAGTGGGAAATCATTTATCATTAAAAATAACAATTTACAGATTTTCTTAGGTAGTAAGTGAGAAATATAAATAATGCTCAGATCGCATTTTATTTATGGATCAGTTTCCAATAGGAAATGTATTTTTATGCTAGACATATAGACGTGCTCTTGACTAAAGATTCCACAAATGGCAATGCAATAAAGTGGCTTACCATTAGGAATAAGGACATCAGATAGGAAAGATTTGGGGGATCAGATGCATCATATCAAAATGACCCTCAAACAACAGGTTTGTTTAAAAATCATGAAAGTCACAGTATTCAGGAGGCATCAGTGACTCATCTGCAAGGTAGGGTGATTGCAGAGCACCTTCTACACTACAGCAACAGAGCTCAAGACATCTAACTGAAAACACGCTAGAGTCATTCTTTTCCTCGTAGGAAATAGTGGACTTTGACTAAATCCATGCATTCAAGAGGAAGGTTGATATATCAGTGTCCGAACTTGGATCAAATATTCTATCAAGCTGGTGATTGGAGTACTAGTGCTTTAACTTACAAAAGTGTCCCTTCCTGGAGGCACAAAGCTTGGCGTTCCAGAGACTGCCAACGCAGGTCTAAGCGCCATATCTGATGTCTCAAAAACAAAGTCTCCAGGATCATGACTAACCCCAAATTTTGAGATGATTTTTTTCTCTTTTTTCTAAAATAAATAGGTAAATGTACTGTGCGCACCAAAAACGGACAGGAATAAAGACCATGCCAGAAGAAAATATTCTTCCTCGGAAACTCATTACGGCCCACAGCAATGCATGTATGGAGTTGTGGTACATTAGTACACAAGTTGTTTCCCTTGACAGCAGAGCTTGTTTTCCTTGGGTGCGAAGTCTATACCACCCGAGGCTTCAGGTCCATTTGGTCTCATTCGAGAGGGGTTCGCGGTTTTTCTACTCCACTGATCTGCCAAGTTGTTTTTCAGTCCTGCAGAGTGAACCGCTAACAGGAAGATCATGTTAGCTATTGGCAATTTCCTCTACTCTGCTATTGCCTACCTTGCTTAATGTGTACCTGCCCTGCCACTATGCAAGGAGACACTGCGATTTAGTTGAGATACCACTGACTCGGAGGATTAAATCATTCTTTTTTAATTAAACATGTTAAAAAAACTTTTCCCACAAAGGAACATACAATTATATGTCACAAAGACACTACACATGAATAAAGCCATGACAAGCACACAAAATGTATATGTTAAAACTTGGACAACCTCAAAGACTGCGCATAAAGGTATAGGAAAGGTCAGCACTATTTTGGACAGCTGCACCAATTGCTTATAGTGAACAATTCAGTTGAAATAGGAAAGTTTCTCTTTGTGCCACCGCTATAATCAGTCACTGTCTTTGAAAGATTTTATTGAACATTTGAATTGTAAAAAGATTTCAATTATGCAAATTAATAAGAGTCTGTTTACAGTGGGTTATCCTATATATCAACATTCGAACTATGTCTATTTTGTTTCTGTCTTCTGTGTTTGAGCCAATAAACCGGAAAATTTGAGTCATTTCGATAAACCAGTTAATCTAAGTTGTGCCTGGGTCGCCACAGTAAACATACCTGTGTTCAAGGTCTGAATCTAGCATCCTCAGCCCAAAGGTAAATTAAAGGTTAGCTTAAGTGATGGAGAAATCAACCATTCGTGTCACAGCCAAAACTCAATACCAAAATTTAAATTTCAATAATCAATGCGATGAGCAAGCGAAGATACATTTTTAAATATAAAGTTATTTTCTAAACCTTACCCTAAATGAAAAGTATACTATGCTGTTGAGAAGAGGTGCAGCAGTAACACTGAACGGTTACATTCACAAAAAAAAAAAAAAGAAATCACATTTCAAAGACTGCCTTGTCTACTTAGTACACCCAACACTTTGCCTCGCTGCGTCTCTGTCCTATCTGGCTATGTCGGAGGTGGAGAAACACAACAGACCCATACACTTCATTCAGATCAATTCTCATAAATCAATAACAAAGAACACTGACTGGAAATCCTTACCTTCGCAAGACAGGCCATGGGAAGTGACTCCAGAGAGGCTTTCTCTGCACACATTACAGAAGGTGGGCCGGGCGTGGGAGCAGGCGTACCAGTTGTGCATCCCTGAGAAATGTTCCACATTAAACTGTGCGGTCTAGCAAAGGAGAAGTCAAGACAAATTTGGAAGAACAGGAGACAGCTATCGCTAAAAACATTTACACTGATATTTAATGCTGAAATATTTAGCATCTTGGAGAAAAGCATGCAGAAAAATAGTAAGGATCCTAATTACGGCAGCAAGTAATGCATATTGCAGAATGAACTATTGTTCCAAATAATTCATATTTTTTTTAGCTCAAACAGTATATCCATGCTTGTTTGAATGGTTTGAAAAGATGCTCTTACAACTGTGCATGATGATATTTGCACAGATAGTTCTAAGTGCAGGAAGGCGTGCTTCCTTACCTCATAATGCTCCCGGGACTGCACGGACTTCAGCGAGCTGATCCAGTCTTCCATCTCCTTCCTGTTTTCTGCACAGAGTATCAGCCTCCTGAAGGGGGTGATTACCTGAAAGAGGAGGGCCTGAATAAATTACTTTGAATTACAAGTATGGCGCAGAGGTCTCCAAGGACTGAGATCTGACAGGAGCACTGATGATGATATATGCCCATCACTTCTCCATGCAACCACCTCAAGGACTGCATGAGTTCTTCACTGCTCTGATGAAGGTTAATAGATCAAGAAAACATCAAACAGGAGACAGAAGAACAGAATGTTCGGGTGTGCATTCCTGTAAGTGGGGCACAGCATCAACAAGGTGATGGATGGAATGCTTTCATTAATCTCACCCACTGGCAATCGCTAGGCCGCACTCCAGTCCATCGTTTTTCACCCACTATGCTACCTCAGTTTGGAACCAGCCATATGCAAATCATTCTTGACCCTGCTTCAAAAGGAACAGCCCAACCTGAACCACAAGTCCAGGTTCTCTCTGAAACGGAACACAAGCAACTCAAGACTGGTTTTGCCCTCATTGGGGCTTTTCAGTCGGGTTTAGCTTGGTTCCAGTGGGATTGGGATACGTCCCATAGCGATTTACAGTGGCTGCAATTAATTCAAGCATTCCATTCATCACTTTGTTTTTGAAGACCTAGGTGTGATGGGTATGCCCAGACATGGATCCTGCGCTCGCTGTGCCACTGGAACCAAGCTATACCTGGCTGATGAGCCCTAATAAGGGCGAATCCAGTCCTGGTTTGCTAGTGTTGCGGTTCAGGAAGGACCTGGCCTGGCAGTTGGTGCTGCACTGTTCACATTAGAGAAGGGTCAAGAGCAGGGGCATAACACACGCCCCCGCAGCCCCCGCAGTGCGGGGGGCACCCAAGCTCCAGGGGGCCCCCTCAGCACAGCTCTCTGGCTGGAGAGCTCCTGATTGAGCTCGGAGGGGCCCCTCCACGTACCTTGCAAGGGGGCCCCCTCAAGTTTCGTTACGCCACTGGTCAAGACTAATTTGGATATGGCTAGGTCCAAACTCAGGTGGTATGGTGGGCGGAAAATGATGGATTGGGATGCGGTCCAGAGCCATTGCCAGTGGCTGAGAATAATTGAAGCATTCCATCCATCACTTTCTTTTTGATGACGTAAGTGGGGCACAGGGCGGGAGAGTGAAGGGGGAAGGACTGAGAACACATTCAATATAGGATAACGGAAATATATCACCAAAAAACAAAGCACAGAAGCATATGCATCGACACCCTGACAATCCCAGACATAACCGCATGGCAGCTAATCCTGGTGTGTATTCAACATGTGGAGTAGTAACGTGAATAGGAAGTGGTGATGTGAGTTCTAATACAATGGGGCTTTTTTAGCAGCATGGTCAGGGTGGCCTGTGGGTTGTTGGAGAGTTTGTGGCACTCATCTGTCAGGAATACACTTGTCTAGGTTACTGCCAAATTAGACCTGATGACAGTATGATGATCATTTCAAAATCACAGTTGTTATTTTTTCCAATGGCAGAGGAAGGAGTAAGGGAATTATACAAGAAGAGTTACATTGGTGCAAGGCACCAGTCTTTTCCCACACTCACCTGTAAGATCAAATTCGAAATGTTTCCATCCACAGGGTGTACCATATAGTTATGGCTAGATTACCTCGAGTGCTGTGATAAGGTGCGGCTTCCTGCAAAGATTGCCTCAGTTCAAGGATGGCTCAGCAGGCCATCAAAACACGGCCTGGGCCATGGATGACTGCAAGATTGATGTCACCAACGGATCTCAGGACAATAGATTCCCAGACCTGTATAATTAACAAAATTCGACCAGAGCAGGTCTTTCATCCCAAACCATACATCATAGTTTGTGAAGCGTGCCCCAAAGATTTGGGACTCCCAATTATCAGAGAAAGGGAAGCCCCAAAGGCCCTATATCTGCGGTTCAAGCAAGAACTATTTGGCTTTTCCATAGTTCCTCCCCCTTAACTCCTATGAAGCTCTCTCTTCTGAATGTATTATATTTTAGATATGCATTTTTTGTTAGATGCACTCAGGCTCACTTCAAGGTAACAAAGCACAACAATGAAGTTTGTCCACCACTTGCATACTACAGAGTCCCCAGATACTGACTGTTTTCACCAATGCAATACCCTGCTCCCCGCTAAGAGGCAACAGTGATTTTGCCTACTACTGCAGATAAAATAAGATACAGAGAAACAGAGGGCAACTACTTTTTTCACACCATGAAAAAACGCAGTCCTCATTCAAGATGCTCAATCTTGTTAAGAAGAAAGCTGCTGGCACATTTTTCCAATAGCAATGTTCTACAGCTGGCAATTCAGAGAGAAAAGCAGCATATAGAAGTTTGCAACAAAAAAGGGAAGGAAATCAAATTCGCGTTGAAACAGTTTTCCTCGGTCGTGGTCTTGCTGCCAGAGAACCACCAAACATAGGTTTGTAAACCTCGTGATAAAATGGCCAATAAAAGTACAAGTTAGGTCTGGGAGCCCGCGAAGAGAGGGGAATATAACATTCTAGTCTACACAAGTCATTGAGACCACATGAGAACATCGAAGCAATTTGTCAAAGAAGCTATAAAAATTGCAGCTTTCTTCCCCTGGTAAAAATAGGTTTCGTTTTTAAAGAAAGAAAAGGCGGACTGCGACCTCCATCGGAAACTAGCTTGGAGGGTTGCACGCGAACCCCTCCTGTGACCTCAAGGTCTCGCTTACCCGTGCCCCCGTAGGTGTTTCGCTGTCAACTGATGCCCCGGAGTTTAGACTCAACAGGTGGAATAAATTGAATATGTTACAGGTGTAGTCCTCAAAAAAGATTCATGACCCAAAATGTACTTGCCTAAGTACTTACCATGCTTTTTTGCACGTTCAATTTCGGCAAATTTCACCTTCTTAACAGTGACGTAACGTAAAATGATGCCCCCTCCTCCCGTGCAGAATGTGAAGAGGGGTCCCCGAGTCGCCCATATCTCACAGATGTTCTTTGGCATTGGGCTAAATAGGGGGGCCCCTGAAGGGTAGGCGACCCCGTGCAGCTGAGGCTGCAGGAGCCTGCGTCACGCCCCGGATTCTGAAACGTATCCAGGGGGCGTGGACTTTATCGCATACCAGGGCACTCTTAATCGAGGCCCTAGACTTTTTGTTAATACCACAGTTTTGATAAACTGACAAATAAGAGGTGTGACCATCTCAGGAATCAATCACAGGTCACATCACACCCAGAGAGGATTTAAGTAATCTGATATGTGCCAAAAGTACTCAGCAAAAGACTCTGCATGAAGGTTACCCGTTTAAAAGAATTAATGTTAAAAAACTGTCTCCAGAAAACGATCGGAGTTTGCAAACACAAAGCACAGGAAGTTGGCCTGCAGATTTAAGGTCCAGCGTGACTTTCCCACTAGACCCGTTTTGGAATTATTGATCCGGAGTGGAATAGAATAGAGATTCCTTACAGTAAGGCAGTGATACTCTCAGCAGTTTGTGGAGCTAAACAAAGAGGCTATTATTTGAGCATCAATAACCCAAACAACCCAGTGTCAATATTTACTATAAATTAGCGTCCTTTATCGGCTGAAGTAGAACACTGCTTCCTTCTAATCACATTTATATTACAGTGTGGGCACATGATGCCCAAATTATCATACTTCCAAAATTATTATTTTGAGATTTCTGATTTTATCCCATAGATTTGAAGATATCCACCCTCTGCTTTGTACCTGCATATTTACTAGTAAATGGACTGATGGGAAAGATCACTTGCAACAACAACTAAAGAATGCTTTGTCAAGTGAAAGTCCACTATAAAATCCAACTGATCATCAGTAACGAGTATATGGTTGAAGTCCCTAGCGTAGTAACCATGCCCCATCCTGGTTCTCGCTTCCTCATTCTGACTAACCCAGCAGACATTCTTCAACTGAAGTCTATGGCCACGAGTCACCAACAATACTCTGCTACGCAAAACATTTACGCCAAAAGTGGTACTATACTGTCAACATGGATTAGGCCAAACACAACATAACATGACTAACGGTTGGTAGCAGCGGAGTACAGACCTACTGGATTTTTGTGCAAATCTGTTCAATCTCTCATGACTGGACTGCCCAATTCCCAGAGTGTCAGAGGCGATTGTGAGTGGGGGTTTGATACACGAGGTACCACGTTTGCCCTTGCACAAGGGCGTAGCTTGGGGGTGGGGGGGTTTGAGGTGTTACACCCCTTAACAGATGCTTTATTTAATAAATAGTTGAGTACAGGAGTTTTCAGTCAGGTATGTAAGGTGTCTCTCAGATTTCACCTGGGATTTTTAAATACTCACTCAGACAAAAACATACATATACACAATCTCGTCTCTGTTTTGAAAGTCTTAAAACGTGGTTATTTTACAAAATACTGTGTTTTAAGTACCCCCTCACAGTCCACACCCCTTTCCGTTTCCACTGGCCCTTAAGCCCCCTCATGCACCGCTTCTTATATAATGATTAACATGATATGCCAGCGTGATTGCAGGAAAATTGGAAGCACACATCCCCCCTCAGCCTTACTGACTAAGCTACGCCCCTGAGAGGTATGCAGCATCTACCATTGTAGGCTTGTTTGTGTTCAACTCCATGGCTGAAGCCAGTTCCAGCAGATGAGAGATGCTATGCCTGAACAAAGAACTGTGGCCAACGGCATAGACACAGTTACACCCCTTCTCAAATGAGAGAAGCCTAGCAACAGCCCTTGATTGGTCTGAGATCATCTGGCTCCAATACCCCAAATCAAGTGGACATTATGGAATCCGCTGCCACCATAGAAACCAGTGTGGCTGTGAATCTTTGGTAGCAGTTTACCACAAAACTGTACAACACTTACATGAAAATGCACTTCACAATGGTTTGTTTCATCCAAATGTTTTAATCACAACTTTACACTTGAAAGGTCAATTGGCTAGGGCCCAAAGGATATATAGTCTCTGAATACAAGTTGTCCCTCTTGTCAAATTCATAGTTCACTTTTTGACTTGGAATTATCCTGTATATTTGAGCAGAGGAAAGGTGATACAGGAGTCAGACTACCTTGGCTGTTCAGAACTGATGGCTACTGCAGCAGCCTGAACAGAGAAGGAGGAAGACTGACTGGCTTGCGGATAACTTACCTTATCCCACCCCAGTATTATCTGTTCCTGGCACTGCCGTGAGGAACTTTAATTTGCAGAGACTGGTTACCACTGTGCAGGCCAATCCAAGAAAGCATGGTAAATGAGGAGTGAGGAAAGATGTAATTTGGAGACCCTTTAGTAATAGCTTCCCTCCCCCATCCAGTGTCTCCAGCACCTGTCTGACATACCGAAGCATATCGCTGCTGATCATCCACTGAAAGCCTGTGGCCTCTTTGTCAGGGCAGCTGAACAGACTCTCTGGTAGCCAACAGAGAACCTTGCTCCCTTTATGAGTCTCCACGAGCCGCCATATTGCTGTGATTCTGGTTACCCAAGCAGTGCAAGTCTTTAAAGCAGCTGATTTTGAGAAGCATGCCACAGCACCACTAATGCAAGCAGAGAAAGAGCGCAATATAGAGAAGGAGAGAATGAGATTTATGCACAACACAGTAGATGTCAGATCACTGCGGTCCCCATCCAGTGGCCAGCGTAAACACTCCTTGCGTGCACTTCTCTACAAGACTAAGTAATACTAGACTGTGAACACATATTCTCACAACAACCCAGGCTCTGCATTTTGACTAAAAAGAATTTGCTCTAGAGAACTGTATTCCTGTGTTAGGAATATGTGCAGGTATCGTTAATGAAAAGAGGATTAAAAGCAGAGGGTACAGAGTATCTAGAGAACTTTATTCAGAAGTAACTAATTGATAACGTTTCCATAGTTACTAGGCATTTTGTGTTAACATAATTAGGCATTCTCTTTTTATAAATAATTAGCAATGCCTAGACATTCTATTTACTGGAAGAGATGCATGTGCTTGCTGAATCTAAATCTTGAACCGCAAACTAAACTTCAGGTGTAAGTTTATGGTTCAACCTCACTACATCTTGAAAGAGGAAGATCTAAAGGGGAGGTACTTGACAAATCTGTGAGCGTGCAGTATTCTAACAAAAGACTGAAGGACACAAAATGATGTGTACCCGTAAAAAGAAGTTGTGTTGTAAATAGAAGTTGTGTTTTAGATGTGGCTTTCCATTTCCACATGAAGGTAAATGTCCTGCAACTGGACAGGTATGTAAAGACTGTGTTTGAAGGAGAACTATTTTGTGATGGTTTGCAAAGCAAAGGAAAAAGTAAGCGTGTCACGGCACCAAGACAAAATGGCCACCAGAATGTTCTAGAAGCAACATTCAACACACATCCACAAGGCAAGAGATGACATCAGTTAAGACAAATCGACACTGAATGAGGTCGATTGTCATCTAAATCACTGTCAAACAGTTCTTCTTCATCAATATCAATTGAAAGTGAAGAAGATGGTTGTGCCATGTTGATAGTTACCTCAGAAAAGAATGCACATGTGGGACTGACTGCATGTGAAGAAAAATGCCAAAGAAAAGTCGCTATGCCAAAGCACTGGTCATTCAAACTTTGTCTGAAGATTACACTGAAAGTAAATGGTTGTTCGATACCTTTCATCGTTGATAGTAGTGCTTTGATAAACATTATGCCTGAGGAGAAATATAATGAATTGTCTCCATAACCGCAACTTACGCCATTGAAAACCAAAGTGTATACATGGGCTGCATCGACGCCCTTAAAAAGTCAAGGTTCTTAGAAGACAGGGTACTGACCGAACAGATCAGAGACAAAACCATATCTATTTTTTATAAAAATATTGTCAACAATGCCCCAGACACCACCGTAGCACTCCGCTCGACATGGGAGCAAGACGTAGGTACATTAGAAGATGAGCAGTGGGAGAAAATGCTGCAGGGTCCACGAGAAGTGGCGATTCGCGCAAGGTTTCACTTGATACAACTTAAAATACTCCACAGAGTGTATTATGCTAGGTCAGCCCTGTTCAAAATGGGACGTAGTGAAAGCGCGAGATGCCATAGGGGATGCGGGGCAGAAAGCTCCTTCTTCCACTTTCTTTGGGAGTGTCCTACTCTTCAGGTATACTGGACTGGAATAGCCCAAAGAATGGAGGAAGTGGTGGGTATGGAAGAGCCGGTGGACCCCAAGTGGCTCCTGTTGCTAACAGGGGCGAACGAAGACTGGCCACGACATACAAAACAATGGTTGTCTCTTGCCGCGGTGGTGGCGAAGCGGAATATAGCGAAGGCGTGGGGCGCGACCACCCCCCCACATTGGAATATTGGGAAAGGGATATGGATTGGTGCTGGCAAGCGGAACTGACAGTTTACAAAGGTAGAGGATGCCCCAAGAAAGGAGAGAAAATTTAGGGGGCCTGGCAGACATACCGGGGTCTATAAGGAGGAAAACAAAGCTGAAAATAGGAGGGACCACTCTGTTGATTCCAGAAATGACTATATTCAGTGTTGAAGAGGGTGTTACGAAGTAGGGAGGGAAGAACAGAGGAAATGGAAACATAACTGTGATTGTACTATTATGGCTCATTGTTGTACAGATTTTGTATGATTCAATAAAAAGATTTTTTTTTAAAAAGTCAAGGTTCATATGTAGTGACAATGAAACACAAGAAAACAAAGGTGCAAGCACCCATCCATGTGCTTCAAGGTACATCGTCAAGTGCCTGTCTACTTAGGTTCAGCACAGGTGCTGATATGGGGCTGATTTCTGTAAACTACAACATGAATGTTCACCACGAAATAGTAAATCAATTCTCTTCAGTGTTTCATGATTTAGGAAAGCTTAAGACTACGAAAGTAAAGCTGCATATTAATGAGGGCATCCGTCTTGTTGCTCAAAGACAGAAGAATTGCTTTTAATTTACAAGACGCTGTTGAAAAAGAAATTGAATCGTTACTTAAGCATGATATCATTGAGTGTTCTACTGGTCCCATGCCATGGGTTTCTCACACAGTGACAGTGGGCAAAAAGGACAGTGAAGGAGCTGTACACGCATATGCGTTGGCATGCGTCATGCAAACAAGGAAACTGAATGAGAACAGCATCCAAGTCCACACATAGCTGACATGATAATGCAATTAAATGGTGCAAAGGTCTTCCCTCACCTTGATATGAATAAAGGTTATCATCAGTTGGAACTCGAAGAAAACTGAAGGTACATTACAACCTTTTCTACACATGTTGGTCTGTTTCGATATAAAGGCTACATTTTTGTGTCTCATTGGCTATAGAACTTTTTCAAGACCTTATTCGACGCATCATGCAGCCTGTCATGAATACGTTCAATTAAAAAGATGACATATTGGTTTTCGGAGGTACACAAAAAAAGCACAATAAAGCTCTCACACAAGTATGTCATTTACTTGCTGATGCAGATTTGACTTTGAATGCAGATAAATGTAAATTCCACAAGACAAAGCTAAAGTTCTTTGGCCATATCTTTTAAGCTGGGGGTATGACACCCAATCCTGCTAAAATACAAGCGCTTTCAAATACTGATCGCCCCACAAGATGTTTCTATGGTGCATTCATTTCTTGGCATGGCCATCTACTCTTCCAGATCTATACAAGACTTTGCCACTGTAAGCGCTGCATTGAGCGATTTAACGAAAAAGAATGTTTCATTTCATTAGTCACGTGAATGTGAGAAATGTTTTAAGAAAATCAAACAAGCCATTGAGAATGCTACTGAAATGGCATATTTCAATCCAAAGCTTCATACAGAGGTTGTTGTCGATGCTAGCCCAGTCGGGTTAGGCGCTATCCTTGCACAGCACAGCGGACACCCGAATGCTCGAAGGTGTATTGTGGCATATGCAAGTAAGAGTTTGTCTCAAACAGAACGTGCTTATTCACAACCTGAAAAAGAAATTTAGCAGTGATATTGGCTTGTGAACATTTCCATGTATTCCTGTACAGAAAGCTTTTTACGCTGCTAACTGATCATCAAGCTTTACTAACTATATTTGGCAATCCAAAGCCTAAGATGTCTCCTCGCACTGAACGATGGGGACTACAATTACAAGAGTTTAATTATAACATTGTCCATCTTACAGGGAAGGATCAGAACCCTGTTGACTACTTTTCCAGAGTGCCTATACAAGGTCATGGTACTCCATCCAAGACCGCTAAAGCCTATATCAATTTCATTACAAAATCAAACACACCAGCTGCCATTTTGTTAGCCTAGGTTATCACTGCCACAAGCATGATAGTGTTATGCTAAAGTTGAAAGATAGAATTACACAGTCATGGAACCAACACCCTCGGCCTCTCACCAGTGATGGTGAATATCAAAAATGCAAAAATGTCAAGGATGAACTGTCCATAACTCAGGAAGGAGTTATAATGCGAGGGTCAAGAATCCTGATTCCGGAGAGTCTGCAACAGAAAATAATTTACGTGGCCCACAAAGGAAATCGTGGAATCGCTGCCAAAAATGAGCTATTCGAGACAGAGTCTAGTTTCTGTATCTCAATGAGTGGATTGAAAAATAACTAAATTCTATTTGAAAACTGTGTTAAATTCTACCCTAAAAGCTTATCGTTCAACGCCTCACTCGACCACATGTGAAATTCCTGTGACACTGATGATCGGGAGAGCAATGACAACCAATATACCCTCCAATGGACCAATCAGAGAAAGAAAAATGAGAATGCAACTTGTGAGAAGGACTTGGTTCATAAACAAAAGATGAAAGCATATGCTGACAAAAGACGACATGCGAAGAACATGGTCTTTAAGAAAGGAGATCAAGTGTTCGTACGCCAGAGGCGGAAATGAAATCTGATGCTCCATTTGATGCAGAACCTTTTACAAGTGGTGTCTACCAAGGGACACATGGTGACTGCCCTGGGAAGTCCATTACCAGAGACTCTTCTCACTTTCTGCGTTTATCTCATTGTTCATCAGGTCTACATGTTGAAGGAGAGACTGGTTCTGAAGCACCAGTGACTGCTGTTGCCTAGCCACCGTCAACACCGATCCTGGACATTGATGGTGACAGTTCACAGTTTCTAATGATAAGATCAGGTCGAACCATTAAAGGGCAAAAGAGACCGATTGAAGAGATTTGATTGTACATGTATATATATTTCGTTAAATTTTTTTTATTTTTTTATTTAACAGCGAGGGAGATGTAGTGTCTTGCAATAGCAATGACAGAACCCTTTTGGCTCCTGATGGACTCTGTAGAGCTGTGACATAAGTGGTAGAGCGGAATGCAATGAAGGCTGCTTTAGTATGTTGAGTTTCCAGTCACACGCAGACTAATAAAAATTTACAATATTAAGCTCCGTGTGTGCCGTAGTCATTGGCGGGTACTCAGGCTGGGGAGGACGCTACATTCTCCATTTCATGCTTTGTAATTTATGACATTAGTATCTGGAAGTATAATGAAAGAATAGTCACTTGAAAAAGTGGTGCTGCAGCACCCCCAAAATAACAATGCTGAAGTTTAGAAGGTGAATGAGCAATAAAGATGCCTTTTAATTTTCTCTTGTCATTGCGGTCAAGTCGGGTTTCAGTGAATATTTGTTTCCATTACATTTCAGAATTAAAAAAATGCTTCATGTGTGTCTTCCCAACTGCTGATATATTTTGAAACATTTGTACAGTTAAGTTTGTTGTGCATTAGAAATAAATTAACATCCTACAGCCCTTTTTTCCACACTCAGTAATATATTTCTAAATCATACTGCCAAATATATTTGCAACACTGTTCTCCGAAATGCGCTACCAGCTACATACTACAGCCTTACCGAATGGGCGTGGCTCATTTGCTACATTTGTTCTTTGTGTGATGCTTGTATTTTCTCAATCCCAAGGATTTCTGTGACGCAACCCTGATGGCAGCACCCCCACTGTGAAAATTGTTCAAGTACCGCTGGTTTAGAATCACTGACTCTCAAACAAGTCGAAATATCTAGAGATCTTGTGGCCACTGACTTGTCTTCAGGATAAACTGACAGCAGAAATAAAAATACTGCTGGGATATTCTCAGGGCTGTGAATCATCGGTGAGCTGCTGGCATCTCTAACTTTAGCGATTTAATTTTAGTGTTCCTTTTGTCAAGTCTGCATTGCAAGAAGGCTCCTGGTTTTCTCACCAGTTTTATCAGTTGTTTGTACCTGTGATATAAAACAGTTATATTTGGCCTTCTCAAGTAGAACTCCTTCAGCTGCTTTTATTTCCAATACATTTCATGCAAAAATCCAATGTGCAAGTGAATCATTTCACTCTCTGGAAATATATTAGATGCTTATGTAGGCTGCATAAGTGCCCCCAAACATCAGGGACATGCATTGAGCCTGTGATAAGCTCAAACATTTGTTAAAAGTGCTTATCTAGCTTACTTCTTATTTATTTTATTTATTAATTAAACTTATAATGCGCAACAGCTACCCAAAAAGGGTTTCCCGGCGCAAACGCAAGTACAGAGGCTGATGTCAAGGCAGAGGCAGCAGGCTAATGATTAAAAAGCCATGTCTTCAAGGATTTACGGAAATGAATGTAGTTAGTTTCGGTTCGAAGAGTTAGGGGCATAGCATTCCAGAGTGAGGGGCCAAGATGTGAAAAAGACCTACCGCCCATCCTTGCTAGTTTGATTCTTGTGACAGAAAACCTCCCCTGCGTAGATGAACGAAGGTCACGAAGAGGGACATAGGGATGAACCAGTGATTGAAGGTATTTGGGGGCCGTACCACTTTTGATTTTAAACATGTAGCTCAGGGCTTTGAACTTAACTCGGTTCTCCACCCTGGACCAGTGCAAATCACGGAGATGGCCGGAAACAGAGGAAGTTCTGGGGATCCGGCATAAGAGCCTAGCTGCAGAGTTTTGAACCAGTTGCAGCCTGCGTGTCACCTCTTTGTTAGAACCCAAGTACAGAACATTGCCGTAGTCAAGTCTTGAAGTAATCAAGGCATGAACAACAGTCCTCTGAGTGGGTTTTGGTAGCATCCAGATAACTTTTTTAGCCACTTCAGGATAGTGAAACAAGTAGCAGCTACTTTAACAGCTTGGTTATGCATACTTAGTGTATCATCCATGATTACACCCAAATTTCGAGCTTGGCGGACCGGTATAGGAAGAGCACCCATCTCGCCGGGCCAATGTTGAGGACCCCAAAGTTCCCTATTTTTCCCAAATATAAGAACCTCGGTTTTTCCTCCATTCAGTTTGAGGTAGTTAGATTGCATCCATGATGCAATATTCCTCAGCCCCAGCTGAAGGGGAGAAGTCCCTGTCGTGCTCTTCATAGATAGAGAAAAATGATTTGCGAATCATCCGCATAGGAGAAAAGGGTCAGCCCAGATTTCTCTGCAATATCCGCCAGGGGTCTTACATATAAGTTAAAAAGTAGGGGGCTAAGGATAGAGCCTTGAGGTACCCCATGAGTCAGAGAGTGGATATCAGAGCTAGTTATGGGAGAAAAAACTTGGAAAGTGCGACTTGTGAGGAAGGAAGTGAGCCATTTCAGAGCCGGCCCACATAAGCCCAATAGGCTAAGGGTTTTAATTAACACAGCATGGGACACCGTTATACTTATCACTTCTTATAGCCTAATTCCAGGGAAGTGTTTCCATTTGCACATCTCTTCTGTCAATTAGTCCACCAACTTATTTTGTTGTGGGCTTGTGCTCAGCTATGCACTGTAACAGGCAGTACTACTACACAATTTACTCTTACTGAATTCGCAGACTGGTGATTGATGAAAAGCTCAGTCGGGCTTGTTGGTATTCAAACTCATTACCAGATGACTGCCGCTTATGCTAGCAGCGGTGATTTAGCTCACAGAGTGATTCTGTTATAAGCTAAGGGAGCTTCTCGGTGCTTAAAGAATGTGGTGTAGACCGTTTCTTTGTCCTGCAGTGACTACACCAACGCTCGGTTCCAGCAATTTCACAGGTTAGCTCTCTAGCCCTCTGCAGCGACAACAGAACGTTCCTGTTTGACTCATTTCAGGAGGTTCCAGGTTTGCCCTGCATTGTTGGCAAAATAATTCTGCCTGGTCTACATAATTGTATACAACATTCAAATGCCGACCGATACTTTAGAAAGTGATTCACTGGGTCACCCAACTGCTTCACTTTAAAATGAATCAGTTATTTTTTTACTAGAATCCCTGTCTACGCTGCTGGTTACCCTCTCACTTGAACGACTTACTGAGAACCATTTGATCCACAACACTCCTAGTTTTCTTGCAAAAGGGCCTACTAAGTCATCTCTTCCTTCTATCCCTCGCCTCGGGCCAGACTATGACCTTGGGATGATTGGTGGTCTACCTGTATATGCTCCATTCGGGATATGGTCCTTGTGCTCCTTTTCCTAATGTGACATTACTTTTAATTCCAGTCCTCCCTGACTTTTTGAGCTGCACTGTAATTTCTCATCATTGTGAGGCACTCCCCAAGCAAATTATAAATGTAAATAGAATTCATTACATAAACAACCTAAATACAATCTTCTACCTCAGACCTAAATGAAGAGATTAAGTGGGAAAAGGGTAGGTCTGTGCAATAAAATGGATATTATATTGAAGATATAGTTGACCTGAAATAATCTGCATTATTTCCCCATCCTGGAGTTAAAATTGAGTGGCGCCCTTATAATTCTGAGGACAGGCAAATTCCAGGAACTACATGTTTTTGGGACATACAATGCTGTAATCTTTGATTCTCCGTTGATTCTTGCTTGTTTTTTCACGTGTTCCACATGGAGATTTATCCTACTTCCATGAGCAGAAAAGTGTGTGTGAACCACCACAACTTGTAATCTTGATAGGACCAGTAACTCCTAGCAAAAAATTTTTAAAAACCCTACATAATAAATATTCAATCAGGGAGGTAAGAGAGATTCCATTTTTCTCATGTAAAGGATTTCCTAGGTTATCAATGAAAATTCATGTTACAGAAACTCTACTCAGTTATTTTAGGAGGGAATTTTTAGTAGAACCCCCAAATATTTCGCCAACTCTTTTTAAGTTCTGATGTCTCCAATCTTAAAGTGACTCCTAGTAGGTACAGTCTTGTCCAGGAATGGTTCTTGACAAAAACAAGTGCATTCAAAGAGCTGAAAGTGCGAAAGCAGACTAAACCAACACAGAATAAAGCTGAATCTAAAGTCAAGTTTTAAATATAACTTGGATCCACAGAATAAAAGAGGAACACCTTTTATTGCAAGAAGTGTGTACATAGGTTGTTTGCTTCCGCCTGTAGGTTTTACACAAACTATTCTACTATGAGAAATGGTAAGGGAGTAGTTAATAAAATGGCGTCTCTGGGCGTGAAATGAAAGAAAAATCTGTATTAGCAAACGTAATAAATTTGGAATGTTCTTATTGTTTTCTTTCTCAAAGCAACAAACTTTCTATAGTACTAGTATCCCGTTAAGATTGATGTGCATGAACATGGCAAAATAGCTAAACAATAATGCCAGAGAAAACGCTACATAACTTACCTTTCCTTGCAACATAATTTAGACCCTTATTATGCACAGTTTGGCTAGCCACAAGCCTTTGTCATAGCCGCTCGTGTCATTCTGTATCCATGCACCCCACTTAGGCTCCTGCACAATGACGCAGGTGCTTTTTTTTTCTTTTTAGTAACTGATTCAAGATAGAATTGTCAATAAAAAAATTTTTAAAAACAGGCAAAACTTTTTGTTTTTCAAGTGGGCAGGTGGGGAGAGCAGAAGCAACACAAGTGAGTGGGGGGGAATGGTGAAGCAACATGGAGGAGGGTCTGGATGAAATGGGCGGGTACGAGAAAGCAACAGGGGAGGGTTGGAGGGGGCACAAAAGCAACAGGGTGGAGGGTGGCAGCGAAAGAAACAGAGGGTAGGGGGAAAGCAACACGGAGGGTGCATGTGGGGGGAAGCAATGAGGAGAAGCACACGGGAGAGCACAAGAGGGAGAGGGCGGAGGAAGCAGTCAGCAACAGAGAGCGACACAGCGTGCAGGGGGAGAGACGTATACAAGGAAGATGAAAACACACACACTCTATTGGAGTGTTTCACGCCAAACAAAAAGTAATGCTTGAAAAGCAAGCAATGGAAGCAGTGATGACAGCCAGTCAAAGAGATTTTAAAGAGGCAATGCTCCATGGCAGGGACAAACACAAAATTGACAAACTGGGGCATGATTAAGAAGCAGGCAAATAAGAGTGATGAGGGAAACCCCAAAAAAATGTTGAGCATGGACTGGCTCCCAGCCCTTCTATGTTTTTGGCAAGCTACAACATGTCTCGCAACAGGCAGCACATGGGCTGTCTAGTAACTCGACCTAAAAGGGCTGTCCGTGGATGTCAACTGGGGGTAGTCACGGGAACTACCCTTGCCAAACCCTGGTCATGAAGGAATCAAAAAGACCAGAAAGTGCTCTCAACGTACGGCCCTCAGCGGCAAACAGGAAGCTGTGAAGGGAGACACGAGTGCGACATATGACATCACTAGTGGTCAAAGGCTGCTCAATATCACGTTTACTGGAGAATAAACGTTTATGAGGCCCAGTAAGACTATCTAGTAAAGGCATGCTGCACCAAGTGATGCATTACACTTCTAAGAACCTTTCACACTGATTTGTGAGATTGAGTGCCATGAAGCTGAAAACAGCCACCTAATGTGGAGTACAAACCCGCTGTAACACAATGAGATCACTGCATTGTCGAGCTCAAACCAGAGAATCAACGCAACGTGAAAACACAAGATCTGCTCAAGGGGAGAGCCCATGACTGTACCTCATGTACACTGTGTTCAGAGTTAAAGCCACAGAGGTTTGCACCAATAGTGACAGTACACTATTCTGTATATAAATATAGGTCCCTGTACTGTTCATCCTTACTGTCAAAAAGTGCACTGTGCGTAGGCTGTGGGCGTTTGGGGGACGAGTCCATCAGAATGTTTGACTTTCTTCCTCTTCAATTATCCCCTGCAAAGAAAGTTTATTGGCAACTGCAACTCTCAATTTCTGCTAATATCTGCCTCTTGGTTGTCCCCAAAAGTTGGAGTCAATACAATTGTATTCAATACAATGTTTCAATTGTGGAACAAAAACGAAGTTACAGAAGACACTTTAACACCCCCCACATGCACACACCAATCAATACGAAGTAATAGCATGTCCGGCACTTTACAGTGTTTAAGGGATAGACATAATGACTGGGAATGAGTGAAAACGAGGATCTGTTTTAACCGGACACACCGAGGCAAACGAATACTTAAGAGGTGAAAACTAGTCAACCCAAATCAAGATGGATTTTGTTTCTAGATATCAATATTCTGCAGTATTTACAGATCACGCGACAGCTGTAAGGACATCTGCAACCTAGATGCAAGATCTACATTAGGTATTGCCAAGATGCGAGTTGTGCAGTGCATGATGCTGTCCAGATGTCGGCTGTGCTGTGCATTATGCACTGCGGCCTCTCTGAGCTGCTGCAATCCCAGAGAATGCATCCAAGCAGCCCAAAGTAGTCTTATGAACCCCCACCTCAGGTGTAGCCACTCATGTAGGCAGCCTTGCTGCAGTCATGCTGGGGAGATAGCGCTAAAGGACACAACTGCACTAAGGGCTCATGACCTGAAGGAAGTCTTTCCCTTCAGCAAACCCTTACAGGTCTCTAAGTGAAATAAAATACGGTGCACGAATGCTCGTCTGACCCTAAAAGGATAATGGACCCGATGCCCATTTTAGGGTCAAGCAGAAGCAATCGGATTTTTAAGAAACTCTAGCAGGAGTGTTTTCTCATTTCCAGAACCCCCTGTCTAATATTGGAGTGCTGCCATATTCGGAGGTGCCCCTACTCTGCCATCCACAGTCACAGTCTGGGTAGCACTGCAGGCTCTGACAGCACTGCCTCCTGTTTCAACACAGCGATACCCTTGAATAAATAACATCACTATAAAAAGCTATGGGCGGATCCTTTGCAATTAGAGTGCTGGCCTGTGGCATCTATTCACCAAAATTACAAGGCTTCTGAAAACTCTTGATGTTGATACCAGATATTTTAGCAAATCTGAAAAAACCCTTCTGCAGCAGAGTATGTGGTAAGGTCGGATATCAATTTTTGTGTTTAAACGACACTCAGCGGTGCGTTTTAGAATAAATAAATATGTATGTGTATATATATATATATATATATTTTTTTTTTTTTTTTAATAGAAAGCAAACACTGCCCAAGGGCATAGGAGCACTTTACATGAGCAACAGATTATATGCATATGGTCAGAATTTTTTTTTTTTATGGCGTGGGAGAGTGTAAGTGATTTGCCGGAGCTAACACTGGGATTCGAACCTGGTTACACAGATCCATAGTCAGCAGCTCTGGCCATTAGGCCACATCCATATTTCACAATTTATATGTGGAGGTCATACACATGTGGGATGACTGCGCAAGATTAATTATAGTGAGCACAATCTCTTTTGAAATGGCTTTGTGAAGTAGAAAAATAGCAGCAAAAAGTAATGGAAGATTCACCCGAAGTCGTGCTGGGGAATATTTGAAAGGCTTTGTTTTAAGACTGGAACTAGGGTGATGGTGCTAGAACAGTTTTCAGTGTGCTGGTACATCACTGTAGGCAAGGGGATTATGAAAAATCGTAGCTTCACTCAAAGTGTACGAAATGTATTCAGCTGGAAAGTAATCAGAGTGCAGTATGCAGCTGGTGGTACATTTTGAAGCACTGTCACAAACATATTTATAAACATCGCGCATTAGCACACTGTCATTTACAGACAGCACATTTTCCAGTGAAATGGCCACTAAATTTGCACAGGCATACAATGTTACTGATAAATCACTGTAGCACACAATGGAAATGTATGGATATCCGGTTTCAGCAAATATTTATCATTTGCACATCACTGAATAAACGGGTCTTGATTTGTTTTGATCCTATTAAAATCTTTTATTTCAACACCCAACAGAATTACAACAAACAAAATTCTTCATTTTTGCTTTCATAACTGCTGGTATATTCTGAAATATCTGTACAGTTCATTTACAGGTATTTAATTTCTGTTGAGTGTTACAAAACAATTACATCCTACAGCCTTTCCTTTCATACTCCATGTATCCCAGCAAGAACTGTCTTAGAGTTCACTTTACTAGGACTACTAGGACTGATAGTGGTTCTACAAGTCTCTACAGTCAAAACAACAACAGGGTCCTTAGCAGTCGATATCCACAGCATGCTTTAAAAAACTCTGACAACCTCCTCCCAAAATGCTTGGACTTCAGCGCCACCTGGCAAGTACAGAGAGTCACCATTCTCCACATCACACTTTACAAGCTGACCCAAGGAGTCTGCGTACATTACACCTAGCCTTGCTGGCATACAGCATACCTGATGGAGATATTTGTAGTGTAGAAGTTTGTGCCTGTAATTTAACAAAAGCCTTTAGTTAGGCCGTATAGTTGCTACCACTGGCTATCAAACAGTTGTGGAGGCAACTGTGTTCCATATGGGCTTGCCCGTTCAACCAGCTTCCCTCAGGTGGGCCAATTCCATCTTATATAAGGTGAGGCTAGTTCCCCCTCACCCCTCATTTTTATAGCTGTCTTCAGTGCCCTTAATAGAAAACCTGGGAGTACTGTAGTGAATTAATGTTCACTCTAACGCTTTGGTTCTTAACCTTTTGACTTTTGTGGACCTCCACTTAATTACTACTGGAACCGGGACCCCCACTAAATCATTAGTGGAATCGGAGGACTCCCACAAAATCCTTACTGGAAGCCAGGGACCCCAGCGTAAGAATTTGAATCATGTGAACCTCAAAACTATGCTCAAGAAATACAGAAACAAGCATTTATCAAAGAAATACAGAAATGGTGAAATATTTTATTTAATTCACAGGTAAATATTTTTTTTAAATCTACATTTTAAATTTGATGTGATTGCTGGAGATTTTCTAAATTCAATTGAGGCCACTCGTCTATGCTATATCTTTTTTAATGCACTTCCACTGCTCACATGAATCAATCCGAGAATACTAATTCAATTTTTAGCCTCTAATTTTACATTTTACTTCTTTATTTATATACACGTTATTAATCTGTTAATATTATTTATTTTCTAAGTAGTCACAGACCCACTGAATAGGTTTTGAGGACCCCCAGGGGTTCCCGAACCATAGGTTAAGGACCACTGCTCTAAAGTAGAAAAACATCTGGGAGTCACAAACAAAAAGAGACACGGTATCAATAGAAATACTGTTTTATCAAAACATGGATGAAATGTAAGTAAGTAATCAATTTATTGTACAGTTACTTAAAACCATAACAAACAAATATCTCATTAGTAAAGTCAAAACAGGAGTCAAAAATCAGGAACACGTTATATAAAGCCAGGCAGAACAAGATAAAGTGTCAATTGTAAAGCATCCTTTTTGGTAAATGACAAAATATATCAAAGTTGTTATAGCGCCAGGGAAAAGTGCAAGATACAAAAAGTCACTGACGAAATGTCCCAAGATACTTCAAATGCCATCACTTGGATTTCAGCAGAAGGGCATTTATTCTGTTATGTTATGTTACTGGGCACTTGTAAAGTGCACGGCTACTCCACGGAGTGTCCCGGCGCTGAAAAAAGGACCCCGTGACAGAACACTTTGCGCAAACGCAAGAAGACCTAATCTAGTATAGGAAGAGCCAAGTTTTTAGATTTCTCCTGAAGCTGAGGAGCAAAGGACCAATTACATAAAGAAGAAAGATCTCTTTCTAATTGTTCTGAGTATTAGGATGCATTTTGTGTCCCTTAAAGTGCATGTGCGCTGTGCTATATTTAAAATAGACTAATCTTCAGGTATATTGTGCAATCACTGGCACTAGCGAGTATTCCATTGGGCATACTAGTAATTTTTTTCCAGCCATATTTAAAAATGTTGTATATTGGAAGTTAACCATTGGGTCTATGGACCGTAGACATGCAATGACAGCTGGCCTGCAGGTACCAATTCCCTGCTTGTTAAAAAAAGTTTTCAAGAATTTTCTTCTTTCTTTTATCAATCCTGGACATACACACACAATGTGGACAATATTCTCAACCCCATTGTTACACAGTCTGCAGGGTGTTCTTGTAGACGCCTTAGTCCATTCATTTTCTTCTCCTGGGGTTTTGCCGAAACGGTTGTGCATCAAATCAATTTCAGTTTTCTAGATTAGCCAGCTTCTCAATATGGTTTAATTTTAAGAGTTTTGTATTCATTAATTACTGACCAGGCATGGGCTCTAATAGCTAATTTCTCCTTATCCTTTTAAACAGATACTTTCTTTGCTATCTTATTAATTAATTTTTTTAAAGCAGTAGGCGGAAGAGAATTTGCCCATATTGATTGGATACCCAATTTGTTTATTGCTGTATGTAAATAAATATGAGCTGGAGATTTTTCGTTCCGTTGCATCTCCTGCCACAAGGCTTTGCACAAATGATTTCCAGAGGCAGTTCTAATTCTATTCCACGTTTTCACATATGTCCCCATCCTTGCTATTGTTTGATTAGTAAGTCCGAACTCCAGTCTTATCTGGGCTGGAGATGTTTTCAAGGATAGGAGGAAGAGCGATCTGAATACTTTGGAGAGGATCAGATTTAAGAGAACTGCATCCCTGCCGCAGAGAACTTCACTACCATATGAAACAGCTGGTAGGAGCCTTGCTGAAACCACTTTCAGTAGTGGAGCATAACTTAGACCTTCTAAAGTTCTTTGTAAGATGCGGAAAGCCTGGGTTAAGGAGATAACTTCTCTCTTCAGGTCCACTTTTTGCAGTTTAAAAGTCGCCCGATGGTCAAAAAGTACTCCCAGATATTGGATGAAACATATACATAAGTAAACAGACTTACTTGTGCAAAGATGAATCTATAGTTAGAACACTAGCCAGCTATGGCCTCAACATGATAAACAAGGATTGATAAACAGGAGAAAACAGCAAATAGGGTGATTAATAGGATTGCAAGAAGTAAAATACAAAAATAACCCAATTCATTACACGAATAAGGAGTTTATTAAGTATAATGAGCCTAATCTTTAAAAAGAGAAAGCTGAGTGGGAACATAAAGGCACTATAAATATTTAGCATAAACTGATCAATGAGAAGCACATCAGTTATTTAAGGTGACAATTAAAAGGTAATGTGTTGAAACTAAAAAAGCACTGACAATGTCATTAGGTCTGGGTTGTAAGCCCTTGTTCGGTCACTGACAGGTTTAGGCAATCAGTAAGCCATCACTCTGTCACTCATCCTTGCACTCATGCATCCATTCATCATTTTTGCATTCCCCCACTAACACAATGACATACACAACCTCAACAAACTCAACAATAAATGCATTGCGGAAATATGGTTGCAATAATAAATAAAATGGAACATAGCAGTGGGTGGCCATCTTGCAACAACATTGTACTTAATGTATTGTTGTTTTAAAGTTCTTGCTTGGCAACCACTTTTAGAGCCAACATATTGGTCATCTTGTAATGGTAAAACAATGATGCACTATGGACAATACAATTTCATGCTGGTCAACTGTTTTAGAGGCAGAGGCCGTGTGGGAAGCAGCGGACTGCAAATTAAATGAGTGGCAATGTAAGCCTGTGAGCACTGACTGGGGAGATATAGTATGGTAGAAAATTAAAATAAAAAGAGAAGGAAAAAATGAAAGAAAAAAATGAAAAACTAAAGATCTAGTCCTGTCTTGGCACTGAACCACACTCATTTTAAGGTGGGTGTGGATGCGAGCTGCCATTCAGAGGTCAAGAGAGACAATGGCTAAATTGGGACACTTGCCTACAAGGAGAATCTGTGAGATTTCATGTAATAAAATACATATCAGTAGACGATATCATAGTGTGATAAAAATCTACCCTTAAAGGCATAATGGTTTTAACATATGTGGTTCAAAATAAATATATTACTGCTTGTCATACTTTTCCTAATAATCGCATGAGCCCTACGGCATCTGAAAAAAAACTTTCCAATGAACCAATCAGGCCTGAAGCCTATGTTATTGTATTGTTACCATAAGCAACTCAGACCAACTGTTTTAAGCATAAGCATTCCCACAAGGCAATCCATCATGTATACCATAATAAAATTACAGTAGTCAAAACAAGAAAATCCCCTCGAAGAGGGCCCAGTAAAGATTAACATAGTGCAAACGTGCCCCCACGGTTTGTTCAAGTTAGTCACCAAAACCTCTGCCTGCTACTGTAATCTCTGAGCTTCCATGCAAAAAATAACTGCCTACAGGCTTTAGCACTGTGTAGTAACAATCCACAATCAAAAGCATATTGACCTTTAATACGGGTTTACTCCAAGTATGTTTGGCTGACAGGCTTTGTCATAACTTTTCATAATAGATAGATCATACCCATGGAATCTGACATAACATTTTTTAAGAAACCAATAAGCCAGATACCCTTCACCACTGGCTTGACGCCATAACCAAAACAGGCCAACTGAAATGTGCAAAAAATAGCAACAATTATGCACGCATTTATAAAATCACAAATACGTACAAAATCACAGTTGGCAAAACAATACAACCCCTCTCATAAAGGCCAAACAAGAATTATCTCTGTGAAAATAATCTGCTGCTTGGGTTTGTCAGAGGGAGTGACCAACACCAAAACCCTAGACTGCTATGGTAATCTGTACAATTTAGTCTATTGTCTACAGCCGGTAACACTGTGATAACAACCTAAAGTTAAAGGCCTTTTGACATTAGCAAATGCTTTTCACAACGAATAAGCTAGGCCTACTGCCTTTGTCATAACTTTTCCTAATAAACAGATCAGACTTATGGTATGGGACAAAACATTTCCTACTGCACCAGTCAGGCCTATCATCTCCTTCATTGCACTGACTTGTCACCATAACCAACTGAGATTTAGTGCATTTGGCCTAAAATGTTACCATAAGGCAACCTTCAGGCATAGATCCATAAATTTACAAGTATGCAAAATTTACAGTTGGCAAAGAAAATACTATCTATATTAACAAGGGCCTTACAATTATTATTGCTGTGCAAATATTTTATCCCCACAGATTGTCAACCCTTGCTTACTAAGGTAATCTGTGACATTACATGCAACAAAATACTCCTCTACAAGCTTTAATACAGAGTAATAACAATCCACCCTTAAATGCTCATTGACCGTCACATGATTTTCACAATAAATAGTCAGGCATACTGCTCAGAACTTTTTATAATAAACCGACCAAGCCTGTAGCCTTAATCACTGTCTTGCCACCATAACAAGTTCTGCCCTGCTGTATTGAGCATAATATTCCCACAAGGCAAAAAGTGCACTACACAGGGGAAGCACACAACTTCTGCCCAATCAAATGCTGTACTCAAGACAAACATGTGGGCGAATCTTAAGCACATCTCTCAGTAGTACTTCTTAAACCACGTTTAAGGTTGGTCAAATAAGGTCAAGGGAAAGCTGTGTTATCTACACTGATATAAAAAAAATAGGACTGCGTCTTGGAAATGCCTTCCAGCTATCCAATCTCTTTACTAATGGAACAGCCTACTCTGTGAAGTCGCTGAAAGCTCACGATTACAAAGCTTCAAAAAAAGCTTGATGCCAGGAGTGAATAAGAATAGCCATGGCTGCCGCACCACAAGAGGGGTATTGGGTATAATGGTTGCTTTGAATCGGAAATCACATTTCTGGGATTCATATCAAGATAGGAAATTATATTACTGTATTTGTACGGCTTTGTGTATTGTACATTTACTTCAGATAGTTTAATAGCTCTAGGACCAGAACTGAAATGTAATAAAGACATTTCCATGCACTGTGCAAATCAGGTGGCTGCGTCATTCTTTCATCAGAAGCAAAAGTGTGAGTGATGAATTGTGGTAACAAAATGACCATAAATGGATAGGTAATTTCTTCCGGTGGGGAGGGGACTGAGGGGGTACAGGGGAGAGCAGTGGCATGGAGTGGATGAGTGATGCAAAGAAGGTGCGTGTTGGGTAAATGACCAATACCTACATGGAATAGAACTATATTTCAAGATGGAAAGGGCAGAGATGTGAGATGATTGTGAATGTAATCATTATTTCAAAATAATGCAAAGGCATTTGGCTGATAACTAGTCCCAAGGAAGGATGTTTACAGATTTTTATTTTGGGTATTCATGTGCTCAAATTACTTTCATATTTGACTATACTGATTCACCACTAATCCTTATATGGGTTCCGGAGTAGTGTGCTACTCGCCAAAAAAGCGCTGCAACACCCCTCTGGGGTAACAAGCGCTATATAAATGCAAATCTTTTTTCCCTCTTCTATCCTTCTCAAACCAAATAACTGACTAATATCCACCACTCAAATTAATTTCAGATTTCACTATACTAATTCACCACTAATCCTTTATGGGTTCCGGAGTAGCGTGCTACTCGCCAAAAAAGCACTTCTACACCCCATCAGGGGTAACAAGCGCTATATAAATGCAAACCTTTTTCCCTCTTCTATCCCTCCGCTATCCTTCTCAATCCAAATAACGGACTAATATCCACCGCTCAAATTACTTTCATATTTCACTGTACTAATTCACCACTAATCCTTTATGGGTTCCGGAGTAGCATGCTACTCGCCAAAAAAGCACTTCAATGCCTCGTCAGGGGTAGTAAGCGCTATATAAATACAATGTGTATATCAAAGATTGAAGTTGGAAGCTTTAGTATGATTCAAGTCAGGGTTTTGTCGGCGTAGTCCCACCAAAAGTAAAACAATTTCATGAGGTGATCTATGCATTTTATGCACAAGATGAAATAGCAAACTGGGCATATAAGCTTGTTAGGTCTTGCAAAGACCATTCCATGGGCTGAAAAATAACGATTGGGGTGGGTTGGGGATGTATGGAATGCTGCAAAGGAGGCCTGATCCAATTAACTGAACGGGCCCAATGTACGTTTCTGGACTAGATAAGAAATAATAGCTTCCTTGCCCGCCCTGGAGGTAGGAACGCTGATAGAGGGGCAAAACGCAAGGCCCTGCAGCCCCTGTGGTGCAGGAGGGACCCCTAACCTTTCAAGGTGTCCCAAATCCTTTAGGTAGCCCCCATTCAGCTCATGGACAATGAATATGTGTGGGAAATGAAAAAAATGAGAGGCCCTCACCACATTCTGCTGGGGGTTCCCATCATTTTACATTAAGCCGCTATGTTGAGAAGAAGACAGGTGATCACATCTGCCAGTGACCAGATGTTCCAGCTACTGCCTCAAACTCAGCTGTGGCCAGCTTGGTGGAAGATGGAAAGGAGTTCAAGATAAGCTAGAGGGGATTTGCATTAAGCTTTTAACTGCCTGACAGTCTGTGCCGAAGTCTCCAATTTAATCAGAAGTTCTCCTGGCTTGGACAGTACCATACAACACAGTTCAGAAAGAATGCATGTGTTATTGAGTTATTAAGCAGATATCTGCATAGAGCTAAAATATATTTTTATTGCTGGACAGTGGTTAATTTGTAAAATAAAAAGTGCCAGGGCTCTCCTCAGGAGGCAGCGCTAACAGGAGAAATGTGCTGGTGCAAACTACCTCCTGACTAGAGCCCCAGCACTTATTTTTCTGGAGAGGACTTGGCCTAATGGCTAGAGCTGCCGATTTCGGAGCTGGGGAACTGGGTTCGAGTCTCGGCGTGGCTCAATATTCCTGTGATTCTGGGGAAAGTCATGTGCTTTGAAAATGAGTGTGTCCTTAATTGGTGCTATAAGCGCCTGTGCTGAGGATTAGGTGCCGGTGCTGAGCACCGGAAAGCCCCGGCTCAAATTAAGCACTGTTGCTGGATAGTTATGCTGCAAATACTTATTGAGAGAAATGTCTCCCAATATACAATCTGCCAGTCTTTTCTCCAGCAAAAACCAACTTTTTAGGGGATTTTCATTCTCCAAGTTCAAAAACCAAACAAAAAAAAAAAGCACAGCCATCTTTTAACTTTGTATTTTAAGATTATTGCATTTTATGTTTGCATTTTTAAATTCTGATGTATTTTGTTCTTTTGTATGAATGATTGTATGGTTTATATGAGCCGCTATCATTGCTTACAGAAACAGCAAGGTGTTTGAAACTGTGACACATATTGACAAAATACAGATGAACACAGTAGTTTGTTATATATTATGAGACCATTTAGTATATCAATGCATGTTCTTAATACGATACAGACTTAAACCTGAGCCTACTCCTAATAAGTCCCAGACTCCAAGTACAATGCTCATAGTCAAGGCTGAGCAAAACATCAAGTGTGCAGCATGTATAAAAGGTTAGCAAGGTAGCTGAATTGACAGAAGGGATATCAACCAATACAGAAACAAGAGTCATTAGGATCATAACACAATTTTTAAACCGGGGAAAATGTATGGATTGCATATGCTTTCAAGATCACGTTATTCCATATTCTAAACCCCTACAATACATGGCAAAGATGTAAGACCGTAAAATATAATAATTACAGGAGAGTTGAAAAACACTTCAGTATAAAAAAGTGATCAATTGGTATTTGGAATATATCGTCTTTAACAGCTGTGGAAAATCGTTTTCTTAGATCTTTGGTTGACCTCCCCGCTAGCACCCCCTTGAAACCTTTGTATATGGATCTGGCACATAAACTACTGGAACACAAGGCAGCGTACCGATTGATAATGTTTTGGTTTAGGTTATGGACTGTAGAAGAGCTGGAGACCTATCGAGAGACTCTGTTAGATCTCCTGAGATTTCCTAAGGTATCATCAATAAACTGGTTTACCACCCTACGGAAATCTCTGGCAAAATTGGACTGGACAAATCCAGAAACCATGAGGCAAATCTCAAGAGAAAAAATGAAAGAAGTGTTTTGGGATTCTGTTTCAAAAGAAGCCTTTCAGCTCCAGTATCCAGCCTGACCGAAGTCTTTCTCAAATCTAAATGTTCTCCGTTCTTTGAGTCAACCATTGATGAAATTGTTCCACCGATGGCACAGAAACTTTTTATGCAGTTTCGCTATAAAACACTCCCTACCAAATTGTTTTGTTCAAAATGGTCTAGCAACAACGATTTGGTTGATTTGTGTCCCACTTGACAAGGTAGTCCTGAATCCATAGTCCATCTACTCTTTTTTTGCCCGACCTATCAGTCGCTGAGGAAAAAATTGATTTTTCGGTTATGCTCCTTAGTGGGCCGGGGGCATTACTTAGAGGTCCTAAGACTTTTGTGTATTGATACTAGACAACCTATTGTATTTGGTCTTGATAGATTCTGGCATGCCCTTTGGATTAGGCGTAGAAAATTATGTAGCTGAGACACCGCGTTTTGGAAAGCCTTGCCAGACCAGAATTTTATCCAACTTTTTAAAACATTTTGTTAATTAATGGTTGTATTTGTAGGAACCCTAAGCACCTTAATTTGTGCTATACAATCTGCTGCTTTGCACACATGCACTTTACAATTGTCCTGGGGGCTCTGTTATTCTGAATTTGTACTAATGTTTTTATTCTATATTCTTCTATCTATACCTTTCAGTGTATATTTTTTAGAAATCTGTGCTGTATACTTTTTAGGATCTGTGTGATCGTAATAAAGTTGTTGTAAAGGTAATTGGAATACTTTAATGTACTAAATAATTAGGTGCAACCATATGTTATGCTATTGGTGTCTGTTTACTGCACATTCTTCTACTAGTATGGCCTAGTGTTATCAGCAGACTGGTCGACTTTACACCTGGTTCTGAGATTACCATCACAGAATGGATACTGCTTCAGCTTGTGACGCTGTGTCACTGGAAGATGATTCTGGTCCTATGCACACTTAGGAGGTTAAGTCTTAGGAGTTCCTATAGAACAGTATTTCGCAATGTCCTGTGACCTGTACAGCACATCTAATGTTGCCCTAACCCGATCCCCTATCAGATAATGAAATACCAAATTTACACACACAGCCTCATTTTCCCATAAAACAGTCAGTGTCATAGAATACGACCCAATGTTTCAAATACATTCAGGGGACAGCGGCATTTCATGTCTGCATACAGTATGCCAGCCTCTGACCCTTGATTGGCTAACGGAAGTGCCTAACTTAGGCAAATATTTAAGAATTCTGTTTGCCTATCAGTGTGTTATGTTTCTCTTGGATATCAATTGTGCTCTTTGCCCAGATCCAAATATGCAAATCGGATTATATGATTTATCTAGTTCAGTTATTTGTTCTCGGCTCAGTTTGCTTCCTCGCAGACAGGTCTAAGAATAGATTTTTGACTCCATATGAGCACCAGCGAGGTTAATAAAATTTCACAATCGCACGTCTTCTACAATTTAGAAGCAAATCAAACAGGATTATTATGCAACACTCCTGCCTCAGTTTGAAGACATGCACAGAGCTTCGTAACTAGCGACTGTCAGACTAATAAATACAATCTTATCCAAACTCTCATTGTTTAACATTGACCTTTGTGATCAGAGTATCTGTGTATATAGCATCATGGTGAGATCCTATGCACAAGCAATCTGGGATCAGAGAAAAAAAATTAAATGTTTTTTAGACTAAGGACAAGGTACACCCCTGTAAAAATAGTTTTGTGTGTGAAGTGTACCAGAAGTGGATCGACACTCCCAAATGTGCAGCCCTCCAAAGTTGGGACTAATGATCGCACTCAAAAACATTTTAAAGCAAAAAACGGATGTGGTGGCTCTAGTCCGCTTTGAGAATCCCTGTCGCGAAGACGGAGTCACGCCCCTTGTGCAAAACTCTACCCGGGATAGGTGTACTGGCAGAGATTCTGGCACAGGTAAGTCATGTTACCTATACTTGGAAATATTTATTTGCCCTTTAGCATTTTAAACTTGTTTTCGTAATAATGATGACATGCTTCTGTATTGCTTACATGGCTAGGTTGCTAATCCTTATTTAACTGGAGTGTTCATATTTTATTACTATTTCTGCCTTCTGTGGTCTGCGATTTTTGTTATTATTACATTAAGTATTTCTTAAGCTTTGATAACGGCTGTAATATAATGGACTTGGTGTCTTGGTATTATGACTTATACGTTCAATGCACATTTTACTGCAAAAATATATATATTTATTGAGTGACACGGGGTCTAACTCGCCTTCCAAGAATTGGCAACACTCCACCACCCTTGTTACATCTTTGCAACATACAAATGCCAAAAATTATAGACATTATCAACTCGTAAGCAAATATCTCTCTTTGTAGGTTGGTATGGACATCTTAAATGCAGTTGCACAAGATCTATGACGCAGGCGGTTTAATTGCCCTTTTCTTTATAAAATGTAGTTTCTTCGCCTATAAATAAAACGTTCATGTACAGTACATACACCTCAAAAGTGCTCTAGTGCAATAATAACACAATACAATGTATAATATAAGGTAATTAGTACACTCTACACCTATGGTATGCTGATTAACGAACCACATTTTTATGTTTCCATATACTTCACCTATTCATAAAACTGGTACACAAAATAATATCGCTTGTGCGTATATACAGTTACACAAAAAAATGAAAACTGCAGATAAAAATACATTTAAATAATCAATAACCAAGAGTTCCCATGCGTTAGTCGTAAAACTGAAACAATGCGAGAAGACAACTAGCCAGTTTGCCGTTCAAACAGTGCGTTATCTTTCAAAGCGGCTGCAGGAACAACAAGTAATGACCGAAATACGAATAAATCGCAGTACTTGCCACGCTTCGCACTTTGCGTCGGAGGTCCTTCCACGCCCGGTCAAGGGAAGCACGCGCGCCCCATCGCTGTTAATCTGCGCAGCGCCGAGCAGACCGTTCCCCGGGAGGTTCCCCCGCGAGGCGGCGCGCGCTGCTAGAGACAAGCCTTTCCGGGATCTCGCTGCTGAGCCTCGCGCGCCAGCGAGCTGTGCTCCAGTGCATCTGACGAGCGCCTTCAACAAAGTGAAGCCGGTAGCTGGTCACATGGGAACACGGAACAATCCCGTCGGGCTTTACCATAAAAACGTCGAAGCTGAAATTAAAGAGCCTTCGGATTTTTTTCTCTTCCAACTTGTACGTACTTAGCAGCCCCTTCCAGGTCTGGGCAAAGCTTTACAACAACGGACTCCTTCCCCTCCAGGATGAATAGTTAATGCAAAGAGCTCCTTATTGCATCAGACTTGAGCCAATAGATCTTATCTTTCACATTTGTCTTCTTTGGGACGCCTCGTCAGTTTCAGAACAGTGATTACTAGAACTCACTGTAATGCGGGTTCCATTGTTTCAAGCCTCGTGCTTCAAAAGTCCTCAGTTTCTGTACTCTCGAGCTCGCCACAGAAGGCATTCAAAACCACCCACACGATTCTCTTCCTCATTAAAACTATGACATAACCGAATGTATACCTGCCGCTCTTATACCGTACACATTTCACCTACCACACACAACCGACGGTCTGCCACCTGCACAGCAAGAAAAAAAACATAAATGGAGAAATAGCAATAAAAATATCTTAAACAAAGGATCCCTCTCGGCAGTCAGACGTCCTCCCACTTCTGGGAACTATGTCCTCCCTCAAGGCCCACTTTACTGAACCTGTCAGCCCACTGCATCTGGATGCACGAAGCACACCCGAACCCCTCTCCCCCTCTGCAAGGGAGGCAGTCGTGCTTCCCGCCTTTCCACCTGAGGAACATCGCTTCTTCCTCCCCCAGACTGACTGGGGTGCTCCATCCGCCTCTCCCACATCCCAGAAGAGACGATCAGGGCTGTAGTTGCCAACCACATGTGGGAGTGGGACACGCCCCCAGGGCACAAACTAGGGTTGGGACAGCAGCTCAGCACTGCTGCATAAGGTAAGTATTTAAAACAAGTATTGATGGGTGTGTGTACAGGGGTGAGAGTGTATGTGCATAAGGAGTGTTCTGCCTACCCTGGTAAGATGCTGCCTCTCGCGTGATGGTGGTAATTCTTGGTAACTTGATGGTACGTACCCATATCCCACCTTAGTACATTGTTGATATGGTTTATAAAGCGTGTGAATGCTGAAGGGCATCTTGGCGCAAGCGTCTGCAAGGTTCAAGGCAACGGAAAACAATTAGGGGAGTGAAAAGAGCCTAGATTTAAGTTGCTTCCTGAAACAGGTCAGATTGGACTATTTTTTTGAGATGCCAAAGTAATTTATTCCAAAGTTTACAAGTAGAAGAAACAAAGCCCAAGAAACGTTGTTGCTTTTGAGGACTGAAACAGTTGAAGATGCAGCTGATCAAAGAGCTCTCCTAGGTGTGTACCATATGAATTTCTTCCTCAGGTACTCTGGGCCTGTGTCGTGGAAAGATTTGTGAGCCTTACAGAGTGCCTTAAAGGCTATTCGCTTCTTGACAGGAAGCCAATGTGTGAGAAACTGATGTAAATTTAGGTATTCTCTTAAGGAGACGAGCTGCTGAGTTTTGTAGTATTTGACGTTTGTTCAAGGAGCGTTGCTGAATGTCCAAATAAAGGGCGATGCAGTCATCTAACCTGGAAATGACCAGCCCACTGATAACTGTTTTCTATAGATCAAAGGAGATGAATGGGAGGGGTTTTTCTCAGAGTTTTTAGCAGGAGAAAACAAGAGGAAGTGAGCTTGTTAATCTGATCTGCAAATCTAAGATTTTCTTCGAAGATCACGCCCAGGTTCCTGACTTCTGGGACCGGGGAAAGAGGGGCCTAGATGTTGGGGCCACCAGAAAAGGTTCCAGAAGGATATATCTTTTCAAAGGAGAAGAACCTCGGTTTTCTTCGAATTTAATTGAAGGCAATTGTATCTCATCCAGCTAACTGCTTGGCTCACGCAGCTATTGAAGTGTTGAGAGACCTCATCAACGTCACTAGAAATCGACAACACAATTTGGGTGTCGTCAGCAAAGGAAATAGTCCAGAAGCCGAAAGAAAGAATCAGTCTACCTTGGGGACCCCTTAGGGACACCACAAGGCAATGAGAAAGATTTTGATGTAAATTCTCCAAGGGAAACAGACTGTTCTGCATTTGTGAGAAAAGAGCGAAGGAAATCTAGAGCTACTCCGCCGATCCCGATCTTATCTTGCCGATCTATAAAAACAGAGGGGCTGACGGTGTGGAAGGCTGAGGATAGATCCAAAAGGATGACAGTAGCGTTCCCTCCATTGTCCATAATGGATCTAATCTCTGAAGTGGCCACTATCAAGACCGATTCCGTGCTATGGTTTTTTCTAAAACCATATTGAGCACCATCAAGTACTTCGTTTTTGTCCAAATAGTCTGAAAGTACGGTGTTGAGGTGTTTTTCAAGGATTTTCACTGGCAACGGCAAACATGAAATCGGGCAATAGTTATTTTCCTCGTTAGGGATGAGGGTAGATTTCTTTCACAGAGGGAGTATGGAGACTTTTTTGCAATCGATTGGGAACTGTTCGGAAATAATAATATTCAATAAGGTGGTAAGAGGGACTGCTGCAGTCCCTCCTATTTCATGAAGGATTTTAGGTGGCCAACGGTCAGAGGGTACCCCGGACTTGGTATTTAAAATTAATTTGATCACTCCTACCATAAGAGGGAGGAACTCAAGAAGCTCAGTGTTCCTGGGACCTAAAGGTTCAGTTCCAGGTAATTCTTGGCAATTGGTGGGCATCTTGATGTAAGATAATGCCCACTGTCTACTCCTAGTAAAATGCAGACTGGCAGAGTAGTGATAATTCTTGCCTATTTATTGGTATCCATGGGGTAACACCCATTGAATTGATATTGTATTTATATAGCACTTACTACCCCCGACAAGGCGATTGAGCACTTTACGGCGAGTAGCACGCTACCCGTGAGCTCAAAGTTAGTAGTCAGTCCATTGGTTATTGGAGTTAATCTTACATGCTGAAGATATTGTTTATGGTAATTAGTGACATAGATGTGATCACTAGAGGGGGCTATGTGAGAAGCGACTGATTGCTGGAATATATATTGTTATGGTTTTAAAATTGGAGCTTAAGACATATGGGCAAGATAATTAACGTTAAATATATATATATATATATATATATATATATATATGAGAGAGAGAGAGAGAGAGAGAGAGAGAGAGAGAGAGAGAGAGAGAGAGAGAGAGAGAGAGAGAGAGAGAGAGAGAGAGAGAGAAGAGGCATGTAGGGAAGCAGAGGCGCATTCAAAATAAATTAGGGAGGGAAAAAGTAAAGGTTTCATTCAAGGTCAATTTTTCATGTACGGTTTTAAAGAATATAGCATATAGCGGGTGCATATATATGTTTTTTTTGGGTGCCATTTGTGGTTGTAAACCGGTTGAAAGAAACAGGTAAAGATTCTGCTCTAAAGGAATGTGGCTTTTAACAATCTTTAATAAATGGGGCACTTCCTGCACTGCAAAAAGGAAGGCCAGCGCATGTTGAGACCCTTTTAGGAATGACTGTCAGGCAGTGCGATATTACCTGTAACTAAAATTGATAACAGCACCATCGCCCCACTGTATGCAATGCATCCAGCTTTCAAACCTAGAGAAACCCCTATGGGTTATCTACAACAGTAGTATATTCAATTCTATAAAGTGTTGCTGCAGTTGATGCCTGGCTATGGAAAGTAACAATTTTTGTCTAGGGAAAATAATCTACATGGACAAAATATGATCTAGTTGTATGATTAGTTAATGTGTCATCGGGTGGCCAGCTTACTCAGCCCGTCATCCACACTTAAACAAAGTGTATGATCCTCTGCAAGTGATTTACATCTGGCGATCTCATACTGCTCCATTGACAAGTGCGAGATGCCCAAATCACCTTGCACTGAAAGCCATGCAGGGTCCTTTTCCGATCATAAATCCACGCCTACAACAACTGAAGTGTAAAAGCAATGATCACCCAAGGGGGACATCTAACACATACCTGGAACAATTTGAGTGCCCTGTGCCACTTATTTGTGATCTGCCAAAAGTGGGATCCTTCGATGCAGGTTAAACCAGAGAGCTCAGTCTTTTCCATATCACGTGCACATATCTCACAACCCCAGATTCCATTATAAATCACAGAAATCTTTCTGTGATTTATAATGGAACTACAACTACCAGAATGCAGCTGGGATTATGACATTGGAACCTGCACATCTGGTTGTCGGCACTTGATAAAACATTTTTTTTTAAAACATCGCCTGACAATGTTAAGATCTTTTCATCCTTCTGGACCTCAAATTGCAAAAGGTGTCATAAAAACAAACAAACGTGTTAATATGTATCAGACCATATAAAACAATTGCGGAGTGCTGTCCGAAATACACTCACACGCACAACACAAATGTTTTTGTACAGCACCTTTTGTTTAGTGTATGGCTGTTACAATAAAAACTGTCTATAAAGCGCTCGGCCCTCCAATGAGCTATTTCGGCATAACATCAGATGGTTAACATATATGTATACAAAACAAACTACTGCCGGCATACATGAGCCAATGTGAACCTCTGCCTCCACACCAGGATAAAGTGCTACATAATACATTACAAAGTCATCTGCATAAAGCGCCAAAAGACAAAACGACGAACGCTGCGCTTTGCAAACACCCAGTGACTTAATAACAAAAGTTGACATTATTTATACATCGAGTGGGACAGACATCATCCATACTCCATCCTGTGTGTAGAACGTCCTTCCTCGTGTGCTTAGCAGCTTCTGGCAGGTATGTCTGAGCACTCGAAGCATCTCACTGTTAGCCACACCCTTTAGAAATAGTCTACAACCTCTAACACTGCACTACCAAAGCTCAGTATTGCACTACTGATCCCAAGATAACAGTACCATCAACGCACCACATTACAACCCCAAGCTAGCTGAAATCCCACACCACCATACTCTTCTCTTCAAGTAAAACACTACCATCCAAGCACTGAACTACAAACACCTCTCCGGGTTCCATCTCCACAGCATGGCACCCACAATACGACCCCGCTCACTGCACTAGCAAACCCCAGCATTGCCCCTTCACGACCCACATTTACACTACATCACACATCAGGAAGCTAGCAAACCCACTGCTCCGCAACCACACAAAGCATCACAAATGCGCTGCTGCTCACTCATAGTAAAATGTTGGCCCTCACATAATAGTCTTATTTCTTGGCAACCTGGTGGCATCCATGTCTTGACGCCCGCCACTGGGAAACTAATGGACCTAGTAAACTGGTGATAAATCTTGGCAACTTGCAGTCACTCGTGGAATAACGCCCATTGTCCACCTTCGTGAAATGCTGGCCCTGCACAAAAATAATTCTTGGCAACTTGTGAACTCCCAAATGATGAAGCTCATTGGCAACTTCTGGTAAAATGCTGGGCCTCACATATTGGTAGTAAATTCTGGCAACCTGTGGGCATGCATGGGATGATGCCAAGCCCTGGTACCTTGCTAGCCCTTTCATAATGGGCGCATTTCTTGACAACTTGTGGCTTTCTACAGCATGGCGCCCACTATTAAGAAACTGCTGATCTGGGCACAATGGAAGTAATTATTCGCAATTTGGGCATCCATGGCATGATGCCCACACCTCACCAATGTTAAAATGCTGACCCACTGCATTATGGTGATGATTTGTGGCAACGCGTGGGTATTCGTATAATGATGGCTGCCAAAGAAGCAAACAAATAAGTTCAGTAGACAAAGCGATAGATTATATTTAAATAATAAGTGATCAATAATTAATTCTGTAGAATCCCCTGGATCCAGAGGCATATTTTCTTGTACAAAGTCCATGGCAGAATGAAACGTACTCAAAGTTTACGTTTAAGAATAGGAAGGTTAAAGAAGGCAATGCTCACAACATGGGGTTAAGGTGGCAACTATGCCAGGGCAGAGCTATAGGTGGCTATAGGTGGCCTACACTCCTTGCAGCTCATCCATCTTCCCCTAGCCCTTGTCAGCCGTCCTGGGAGAGTTGAAAGCCCTGCTATTTTTTATTTTAATAAATGATAAACAGTGTAGTGCTAGGACCCATGACAACTGCCAATATTCTCCTTTTTCCTTCCTTCAATCCACATACATACCTTCTGATCTCTGAAGAGAGGTGAACAGAAAAGCTCCTAGGGACCAGGGCAAAGGTTATTATGAAAATATTATGAAATGCAGGGTTGTCAATTTATCCCAGGGCAGAGAGAGCGCTCATCAAACCCTAATTTTAGTCTTAGCATTCTGGTACTTTAAGTTTAGACATGACCTAAAGTCCCAGGATACAAACAAACATAACTGAATGAGCACCTCACATGTGACACAAGACAGTATGAGATGTCTAAGAGATACCCAAAAGACAAGTGAGGATGGCCTTGAACAGAGCCTGGGTCCAACTTGCCCTACATTCACTGTCTGCCTTTTAGTTCCCTAGAAGGTGTAGTTTACCACCCTGACCGGAGCTTCATCACCAACAAGGGCAGAATGGGGGACCAAAAGCAGCTCAAAAAGCTCAAAGCAACCCCGCTCCCTTCCTCTCCTTGTGCTATCTTTCTCTTTTCATCCATTCATTCTCTATATGTTCTTCCCCTTCCCCCTCTCTGTCTCTCTTGAAGCCACCCAATGCCTATTGCAAATAACTTCAGGGAGCCAGAGAAAGTGACAGTCTCCAGCAGCAGTCCTAGGCTTTCAAAACTAACCTCTAAGGGCCCAAACCACTGGGGAAATGCCCGGTGGAATAAAAGACCTGTCGGCCCAATCACCAATCAGTGGAGCTGAGAACCAGACACCAGGGGCCGTATTACAGATTGTACCCTGTGGGTGCAATGGGTGTGTGCGCCCGCTTAATGTGCCTCCTGGGCACTATGGTATTACAGAAGGGGCCACAGACGCTTGTGCAGCCCCTTCCGTAATAATGATAGTGCACATGAAGTGCCAGCGCTGTCTTCAGAGGGAATTCCCTCATTTGCATAGGGGCATGGTGCCATGCAAATGAGGAAATCGCTTTGACTCTGCACCCACACCGTATTATAGACATGGGTGGAGAAGCAAACATGTCCTTAAGAGCACATTGGCAGTGTGCCATAAAAAGGTGGTGCACTGTCAACCACACCTCCTGAGCGCAGCCCCACTGGAAGGGGGAGACCCTCCAGACACCCTCCTGCAGGCGGGTACAGTTAATGTGTTTTAAATATGTTTTATTATCGTTTTATTTTAATCCCTTGGACCCGCCCCCAGGACTGTGACGAATCTTGGGGGCGGGTCCTGGGGATGACACTGCTGCTGCTGGTGGGGGAGTGGTGGGCACTCCCTTCACTGCGCATGCGGTGTTTGGCTGGCCGTCTCAGGCTAAACCCTCATGCACAGTGAAGCTCTCTCCAGCCCCAGCTGCGTTGCTGGGGCTGGAGAGAGCAGGCACAGGCTCCTAGTGTGCCTGGGAGTGGAAGTTGCCGACGCTGAGGCCAATTCAGAGGCTACTTTCATGCAGCGTCAGGATTGGACGCAGTGCATTCTGGGAGCCTGTGCCCAGAATCAGGAAGAGCGCGATGCGGCGGGAGACAGGGCAGCGTTGGTGTTAAGGTACGTTTTTTCACTTTTATTTACTTTTATTTTTTTGTCTCCCGCCACTCTCCCGCCTCCCCTCCCCCGGCCCGCCCCTCCCCTTTGGCAGGGGACGAGCCGCTATTGGCCAAAGCGTCAGCCCACTTCAGCCATTAGCTGACTTCACTAAGAGTTACGGCATGCTGCCCTTTCACAAGGAACACATCCACACACAAAGTAGTTCCCTTCAGTGCTGCGAAGTATTAAGGTAATGTGTTTTTTTTTTTGAGACCAAAAAACCTTTTTGCCTGTAGTAAATGATTTTTTTTTGACTAACGAGGGTCCCAGCATACTCCTAAACAATAAAGGGTTTGCAATAATCATGACAAAGCAAAACAAGAATTGTCAGAAGGCCAGACATACTGCAGTTACCAATGCTGGTTTCCTTCTGGAAAGACGATGGAACAGATGTTAGTAAATTGAGGTGGATGGAGAAACATTTGGTGACAGTGAGACCAGGGTACAGTGGCAAAACAGGGTGAGCAGGAAAGGAATGAGAGGAAGCAATTGAGAATCAAGTTGAGAACAAAAGAGCAGAAAGTTATACACCAAAGAAGGGATGAAAGCAGACATAGAGAGAATAAATGTGATTGAGATCTACCACTGTGATGATGGAGCCAGGAAAGCTAAACAGAGTTGATCTGGGAGGGAAGAGAACACTTTCAACTCTTGGGCACGTAGCCAGAAAATCACAAAGTTTTGAAAAAGCTGAGAGATGGTCGATATGATAAAAATGCAGTAGGTTTTGGGTAGAATATTATATTGTTTGGCAGCAAGTTTCCTTTGATGTTTAAAGAGACGGGGAATCTGGTCACAACTACATATTTTTATTTTATTTTTAATTTTTAATGCAGTTTTATAGCGCGAACTTGACCCAAAGGTATCAGGTATCAGAGCGCTCTACATAGCACCAGTTGCGTTACATGAGGACACATTCATTTTTTGGTAGGCACGGGGAGATTAAATGATTTGCCCAGAATCACAGGATGTTCAGCGTCACTGCCGAGACTTGAACCCGGTTCCCCAGATTTGAGGTCGACCGCCCTAGCCGTTAGGTCAGCTCCTCTCCCCAGACATATTGTCGTGTGGAAGATAAATTGGCTGGAGAACTTTATGTTCTTGTTGTTTGTGAGAAATGGTTCAGGAGTCGAGGGCTGTCGGGGTTTACTGGGCTCCAGCTGCAACAATTAGCAGTCTTTTACCTCTGTTGTACTAGGGCCATCTTACTATCGTAGTGAATAACTTTCACAAGGAACAGGAGCAGAAACATCCTAGGCTTACACAGGGGATCTCAGGGGTTACAGAATTAGGACTCAGAACAACCTAATGGTAAGCAGCAAAATTTGAATGGGCAGCAGGTGCTTTGTCTCTTAAAAGGAAAAATACTTTAAGCACAGCACATTGCTCAATACTACACATGAATGTACATAAGACAATATGAGGAAATAACCTCTAAAACAAAATAAGTCATGTAGGATCATTAGTAGCTGAAACAAGTTAATCAAATAGGTTTCTCACTTTTCTCGTGACTATTTTTGCTTGAGCGGCTGCCCACAATCAGTTCAATCACATCGACAAATCTCTTAAATTGTCGATGCCGCTCTGGCTGATGGGAAAGAACGAGCTTTATACATGCACATTCAGAGAGATGCGCGCAGGTGAACCCTGTGGATGACGTGGACGCTATTGCGGAAGTGATCAAGTAACTGAGTTTGTCATGGCTTCCACAGTGGGTCTCTGTGTCTCTTAATGAACTGAAGGCTGGGCACTCAAACAAGGTCAGTATCCCACTCCTGCATATCAATTCGTTCACAAGAGGAGAGAAGGGGCCAAATCAGGGGTCCTTGAAAGAAGGACTGAAGCTGGTCCATGGTGCCAGCAACAAAGATCTCCAGGAGAACAGTACTTTGAAGCAACGACATGGAGGGGGTTACACAAATTGGAACCACACCTCAGCTCAGAAATAGCTACTCACTTCAAGGAGTGGGGGCAGCCATGGAACCTGGCAGATGGGGTCAGGTTATTCTGCGCCCACATTCACAAACATCAGTTTCAATAACGCAAATTGAGGTGCACCAAGTAGAGAAGTCCAACCAAACTTATTATATCAAAACCTTTATTTTCTCTTTTTTCATCGATTTGAAGCCCTGATGAAGTTCCTACTGTTTATGGAACGAAACGCGTTGGCTGAACAGTATATGTAAATAAAGAAAAAATGATGAAAAAAGAGAAAATAAAGGTTTTGATACAATACGTTTGATTGTACTTCTCTACTTGGTGCACCTCCATTTGCGTTATTGACCAAGGATCTGGTACACAGAGGCGCCGAACAACGGCAGGTGGTGGAGTAATTGTGCACAGGACTTATAAATTTGCAAAACCAAGCGTGAGATGCAGACTGGAAGGTCCGCCGTTGGGTTCTTTTCATTTGACTTACAAACATCAGTTTGCAGGACTTGGATTGGCTGCACATGGTTCCATGAAGGAGGAGCTTAATGTATATCATCTCCGCAACTGCCACACTGATTTAGATGTGGTCTGTACAGGTGAGGTTTTTAGGCTGCACTAGTATTCCTAAGACAACTCCCAGGTGAGGGAGATGAACCAGGTTTTTAAGAGCAGCTAGCAGGTAGGTACTAACTACAAGGTTCCGGGACAGGTGGAGGCCTCAAGCACTCCTCATCAACAGAAGGTGGGCATCTTCCCTTGAGGAAAACAGTCAACAGCACTACTAGCAAAGTTCCTGGATTCTCAAAGTCTGGTCTTGACTTGGCAAGGACACGAGCCGTTTAGGACCACAACCCTGCAGCTCACCGATCACTTAAGTACCCTGGGTTTTATTTCACTTCTGGTCACAAGTTATGGGATACAAAGTCATTTGCCTTTGTGACCATTCCTCATACCTGGCTGAAAGACAATAATGTGGATTTAAACATCCTGTTCTGTTTTTGGTTATGTCTAGATTAAGGGGTGGTAGACCGGTTCCCACAGAATGTCTTAGCGATAAACTTTGGTCATAATTATGAGAAACAAGAGGCGGAGTTGGATGTGCCCTATGAAAGGGGAAATACAAAGATCACAAAAGGAATGCAGAGCAGGCCCAAGTATAAACTACACAAATCTGTCTGAGTGATACTCCTGTGACGTCAAAGGAGGGGCAAACCTCTGCAGATCAGACGTCAGAGTATTGCCATTCTCGGTACAGTGGTCTGGTGTAGTTCAAAAGAGAAAGGCAGAGAAATTTCTAGACTACACCCAATACACAAAGTATCCAAACAGTTTGCTCGCCTGACTCCAATTTGTAGGCGATACATATGTACGTGTTCCAAAATGTATTTCTGTCCCGGAGGAGAAAGCTTGCACATCCGCCATCCACACTGTTCCCGGTCTGGAGAGGACTTCCATGTACAACACTGTGAATCTTGGACCTTTCTAAACCCTATATTTACACAACCCTATAGAAAGGGCGACCACCTCAATCAACATGCATTGATCGTTTTAATCAATCATTATCAATGTGTTCAATACGCCATTGCACACTCACACGTGAAACAAGGAAGAAAAATACAGATGTTGCTGCTTTTATATCTTGTATAAAAATGTCCACGCCCAACTAATGAAGTTTAATGACATCAACACCGTTTCCAGTAAATCACTATTACGAAAAGCTATTACAATTAGCAGTACATTTTACATCACCAGTTAGGGCTTTTCACCTTTCACGCACTTACATTGTTAATTCTTTTATGTGGATGTGCGCATCCTTAGAACTTCCCACAATTCAGCGAGAGCCAAACATTTCTTTGGAGCGCCAGAAAAACTGCTTTATTTTTCATTTATTTTTTAATTGAGGCCAAAAGTAGTTGAACATGTTCTCTACAGTTAATAAAATGCAAGCACCATTTTTAAAAATACATAAATAAATGCCAAGTAATTAACTATTAATAGAGTAAGTGTACCTATGTGCGTAGTATTTTCTGTATCGTGCCTTAGGCGCTAGGATGCTTAGTCAAGCCCTTTGCATCCATGCTTGTGTGAGAATGGTGTCACCTGTCATAGTGTGACTGGGTAGGACAGCTGGTGAAGATCTCTGCTGAACAGGGTATGGATCCCTACACCTGATGGGGCTTTACAATACCTTCTACTTGAATAACTACTACATAGAGTGTCACCTCTTTACCTAATAAACATCCTACAGAGAATCTGCCCCCCACAGCATGTTTCAACAGTGTGCAGCATGTTTGGGGGACACAACACTCAGAAAGGACAGTAGTTCTCGATTAGGAAATAGAACACTTTAAGAACATTACACTTATTTGTGTGGTTATATAGAGCTTACAACCACATTTTTAGACATTTTATAGTATTGTACAAAACAGGTCTCAACTCAGTGGTAATCGATGTATCCACTTGGAAGGATAAAAAGCTGAGCGGGCCTGGCCGGGACGTCAACCAGGGGGCTGAAGGTAACAGAGGGATGTCAAGCTCATAACACACTACACTTTGTATCGTATTTTTTCACTTTGCATTAGTTTTTTCATAAACAGGACATTATGTACTCTATTTACACAGCTACCTCTACATTGAACTCAAGTGTGCACATAGCCTTTTCTTCTCACTGCAACCCCACCTTGAAATTCACAAAAGTTGAGTTTACATTTGTAAAGGTTTACTGACACAAAAATTTGAGAGAGTAGATTTACTCCGAGGGGCGGAGGATTGTGGGTTCCAGTGCTGGAATTTCCTGCGAGTTTTTGCAGACTGACAAACACTTGGAGATATTCACAACTCCTCTCTAAGTCTTTACCACCAAGGAAAATGTTAGCAATTTACTCCTGACTGGACTAGGAGTAAATCCTTATCTATCATAGGAAGAGAACACCCCAAAATTGGTGGTTTTGAGAAAGCGGCTTCTCCACAGGGGAAAATATTTTCTCTATGGAAAAAAGGAGAAAAAGTTCGCAAGTGCATTTTTCAGATGAGCAAATATTCACCTCTGTGCTGTATTTTACAGAAGTGCACATCACACAAGCTTTCCAGGAGTATGCCCAGAAACCTGTGACTAAGGCATACCTGTGGGATTTTTAGTGAAAACAAATTCAATCTGGACCCATGGAAGTCGCAGACCAATGGGTGCAGATTTACTACTCTCTTGTGGCCCTGCGTATCTAAAGTCACCGTGTAAATAATAATAAAAACAAAAACACCACCACATTCAGGCAACCAGAAGTACACAAGTATATTGAAATTCACACGGTCCAATGCACAGTGAGAAGGGGGTTGACAGTGTTGAAGTTTGTGCACGGATACGGAACTAATTATTCTATCTGAAAATCACAGAGTATTAGTAAGAAAACAAAAGCTCCTCCATCTCCTACTCCGGCTCCCTCACAACCTTCTCTTGTGAGGCTGCCACTCAAACAGCACCAGTCGAAAGCCGCCACAGCAATGCCGGGTCTGGTGGCTTAGTGGACTAAGGCCTCCACTGTAGGGGACTGTGTTTGACCTCATGGTCACAGGTTCAAATCCCGACGGGTCCACTCAGCATTTCATACTTCTGAGGTCGATGAAATGAGTATCACTGAGCTGGGTAACAATAAACAACTGTTATTTAGCGCCAAGATACCCTTGGGTGAACGTGCGCTTTACAAATACACACTTTATGTTATAGCAAGCCACCTTTCACAATGGACCAATCTCTGATGCACATCTGATCTACGCTTTATTTCGCAAGTGGAGATCAACAAAGCAAAACTCCACTTTTAATGTCTGTTTTGGCTACAGGAAACATTCCATTTTAGGATATTTTGTGTAACAAAATAACAATGAAACAAGCACTGGCAAAGCCCACATGACTGACACTGGCTGCCAGCCTTTTGCCGCTTTCCATGCCTGTTTTGTTAAGGTGTTAGCAAAATTGTATTGTTGGCGAAGCTGCTGGGATCTCATCAATCAGAAAAAAAAAAAAACAAACAGTGGCTAAAGGCAAATTTATTTTTGGTCACGAAGAGCAAACAGTGCCGTAGTAGTTCCTGGCACTGAAGGAAAGTACTTTTGTAGATGTGTTCCTTGTGACAGGGATGAATGCCGTCACTCACAGTGAAGTTAGCCAATGGTTGAAGTGTGCTGGCCCATTCTGTATGTTGTGGTGGGCAGAAAGAAATGTGAATGATATAATAACAGACTGATGAAAAGGGTGCCCCTATAGGTATATATTATACATATAATTTTAGTAAACTCAAAAGGTCTCGGCATAAAAAGCAAAGCTGATATGTATGCGCACACAAACTACCATCACCATATAAATACATTTTTCTAATTGTTTATAATTGAATATGGTAGTAAGGGATCATTAACTCTTATGGGACTGTAATTGAGGCAAGGGGCCCCTAAGTAGGTCAACAGACAAACCAGAGTCTTTCCAATGATAAAACTGGGAGTGGACAATTTTCAGCAGCAACAATGGCATTTCCACTCACTACTACCGGAAACGCTGGTCTGAAATTACACCGCTCGGCATGCAGGGCCTCTGGTGTCCAAGCCGCTTGGACCCCTTTCGGAGAGATGACAGAGTTTCTTCATGACCCACCTAGAGAAAAGCAGGTCTCAAATCAAGACCAGCATAATCCAGGTGTAATCCAGAGCAGAATTACCCATTTCCCTTGCAGGCGCCATATTCCTGTACAGCAGGGGTGGATGGAAGTAGCAAGCTCGCAAGCCCAGCTCATTTTGCAGTCCTCCAGCAGTGTCCGTCAGTGTCTGAGCTTGTGGTAGAAGACAGATTAGTAATTCCTGACAAGCATGCACCCACCAGTCAACCACGGTTACTGCACTGCACCGACCCCCCAGGATATTGCAGCATAGATTTGCAAAATTTGCGGCACAAAAATTGAAATTTAGCGGCATTATTGCAGCACTTTATTTTACTCTGAATCATTCCTTTTCAGTCTTAAATCAATGGAAACTGTTTTAGTAGAGATTTCCACTTTCAAATAGGCATGTTTAAAGTGTCAAGAGTATTTGTTTGCTATGCTAAGTCCCCTATTACAGTAATGGCTGGTAGCATAGTTTTTCGCATGTTGCTGGCAGCCAATCAGAGAAGTTGCGGGACTCTTACTTTCCGCAGAAGCGATATGGCCCAAGGGAAATAAAGATCCCAGGGCCAATCATAACTCTCTACTTTTAAACTGGTGTGCTCATGAGAGTCTAAGACACTCTTGCAAGCCTAAATGCACCCCTGCAGGGTCCCGAAACAAGAAGAGAGGGGATGCGTTGGTGCCCAACGCTGCTCTCTGCATCCTGTCTACTCTCACCCCTGAACAGGGTGCAGGCACCTCTACCCTGACCAGTGGCATCAACCCTTCCACTCTCCCGCCACCGACCCTGCTTACAAGCCTCCACCATGGTTTGCTGTAATTAGTTTCTCTCCCGGCTGCTCATGCACTTAAAACTGTGCAGTAAACAAAAGGTTGAACAAGTGATTATACTGACTGACACCCCCTCGCCCCCATCTTCCACCTACCACCACCCCCTCCTCCTCCAGGGCACCAGTCCTAAAAAAAAGAAGTGGGGGGACTAACCAAGTTAGGTAGTTTGCAAGTGACATCATGGCGCGTGCCACCATAGCACATGACGCCACAACGCGTGGCATTGCACGTGGGATCACAGGAAGTGATCTCTCTAGAAGTGACATTAGATATTAAGACCTCACACATAGGTTTATCAGGTATATCATGAGTACATTTAAGCGCATTATGAGATTTAACAAATTAGATTTTGATTTGGGCTTGCTCCAAAAAAAGTGGTGCAGTCCCAGCACAAAATCTGGGCCTCAACTAATAAAAACTTTTTCAAGCCTTGCCACAAAGAAATTGGCAACAAGGAGTAGCATGGCAGTAAATCTCTTTTGCTTAATTGGTTGCAAAGTCTGCATTTTAAAATATTTTATGGGGTTAAGGCTTCTGCTACAGAGGTGCCCAGTAAATCTCAGGGAATAATAATAATGGTGAGATGACTCTGGAGGTTAAAGCATTTGCTGGAGAGATCTGTGTTTTGTGTAGGCCCAGATTTGCATCAAAGTAGTATAGAATGTTAATGTGTCTCCTGCAAAGTACATCACGTAACATGCAGATGAGAGATTTGTATTTTATGTTGCTTGGTAAGTAAGTTACTGCTTTGAACACAGAGATCCTTTTGTTAATTGCAGTTCATAAATTATAATCCCTCTAATATAGCACAGTGAGCTGTGAAGGACATGTGACTCCTACACCTTATAACCCTCACTGACTCATGTAACAATTCTTGTACATTGATTTACACACTTACATGATTTAGTATCAATGTCTAATGTGTATGTTATGTAAAGCGCTCTGACACCCTGCATTGGGATGAGTAGCGCTACAAAAGAAATAAAAAAGTACAATTTAAATTGTTATTTTTGTAAATACTTGGACAGACCAACACATCTGACATTCTTACAGTTCATGCACATACTTACATAAAGGGACTGAACAAAGTCGAAAGTAAGCCTCTCTTAAGTACCTGTGAAGAGATAACACGCTGTGTGCTTTTGTTTCCATTCCGTTGTATTTGTTGTTTAATGGAGGTTCCAGGCCATGTCGAGTCAGGATACTCGATCAAAAGAAGCCGCCTGATGGCCCCTTAACTTTGCCTTTATCTTCTACACAGCTGGAGGTGGCAATAAAAAATGCCCCCCTTTCTGCCTGCACGCTGTTGCAGAGAAGGAATGCAGGAATTGCCCTGCACGCGTGGCTCGGCTCTTGCAGGAGACAGGACGGCTGAAGCTTTCTGCAGCCCAGCCGCCAAGCCCTGGTTTCGCGGGCACTTTTGTAAAAAGCACTGCTTTTTTTACAAAAGTGCCAATTTTGCGATTATTTTGCAAATCGCTAAATCGCGAAATCCTGGAGGGTTTGACTGTAGATGATTAGCTCCGGTTATGTAATGCACCAACTGTGAGAAAGTGCCATTTTTCTTGCATGGTATGCCCCCCACTTTTTGCTGAATTGCTGATGTACTTCGACTGAGTGTGCCCTGGGCTCCTGCCAATCAGGTGCCCAGGGCCTGTGTTCCTTCCCTAAAAACTACATTACAGCCTAAACCCAATTGGCACCTCTGGCCACATGTCAGCCCCTGGTAAAAGGTACCCTAGGTACCCAGGGCATTGTGACCAGAGAAGGCCCCTAAGGGCTGCAGCACTTATTGTGCCACCCTTAGAGGCCCTGTACCCTGACACCCACACCCTGCCTTTGCAGGCTGAGTGTCTTGGTGCAGAACTAAACAGAGAGCCGACATGGCACACATCCCTGTGTGCCATGCCCACAAACACACTGCCCTGACATACCTCAGTCACCCCTCTAGCTGGGTGCACTATGCCAGTGGTGTGGGCACAGGTGCATGAGCCCTGTGCCCCTACAGTACCCAGGGCCATTCCTGGGCACTGTAAGTGCAGTGATGCCATTAAGAGTATATGGTGCTGGGAGGTTGTCATTACGAACTCCACAGCACCATAATGGCTACACTGAAGACTGAGAAGTTTGGTATCAAACTTCTCAGCACATTAAACCCACACTGATGCCAGTGTGGGATTTAATGTAAAATGCACTAAAGAGGGCAACTTAGAGTTGCCCCCTGAACCTAACCTACAATCCACGTCCTGTCTGAGGGGCTGCCTAGGCTGCCACCCAGCAGACATGTTGCTGGACCCCTGGGTAGAGAGCCATCCGCTCTCCCGGGCCTGCAACAATGCACATCCTGGGCGAGGTGCTAGGCCTCCTCCCCCAGGATGGACAGGGGGAAGCTTCAAAGGCATTCCACCTTTGTGAGCTTCCCCAGACCACTTGCTGTACTCAGCAACTGGTCCCCACTGGTTCTAGCCCCCACTCTGGCGGGAAGACTGGCGGGAAACACCAAGGGAGGAGAGGGGGTGTGCCAGCCTCTGCCAACCCCACCCCTCAGGTGGGGGAGGCGAGGTGAAGCACATCTCCGGGCTCTCGCCATCTTGAAGATGGGGAGCCCTGCCCAATCAGGCCTAGGCTCCTGCCCCCTCCCACTGGAGAGTGGCAGGATAGGGGTGTACCCACCCCAGGGAAGGGACCCATTGGTCCCTGCCCTTTACCTACCTGTAACGCCCCTAAATCTAGAATTTAGGGGCACCCTGAACCTTCCTTCCTTAGATCCAGATTCCGAAACGAGAAAGAAGATCAAGAAACAAGAAGACCTGCCGTGCAGCTGCTAACAAGAGGAAGACACCAACTGATTTGGCCCCAGCCCTACCGGCCTGTCGACCCTCAAACCTGCTCCTGCTAAACCCCGGCGTCTCCAGTGGTCAGCAACCTCAAGAACCCCGGAGGACCTGACTGCCTTGTGACTCTAACTACCTGGGACTCCCACGAGCAGTGGTACTGCTCAAAAGCAAGTAACCTACCCCTGGTGCCAACCGGGAACCGCGAATCCTGCACCCTCTGCACCCGCCGAGCCCGGCCTGTGCCTGAGTGGACAAATACCACGAGGACGTCCCCCGGCGACTGTGACCCAGAATCCAGCACCCAAGGACCCTCCTCGACGCTCCTGGACGACGCCTGCAGCCTCAGAACCAGGGACCCCTCCAACCGCGACCAGCCGAGGGTAAGATTTCCGACGCCTAAAGACACCCCTGCACCCAACACACCACGGCCTCCTGTGCCCAACTCCTGGGTGCCTACCCTTCCCACAGCTTCCCAACTTACCTCCCGAAGTGGTGGTCGCACCTGAAGAATCACCGTCCCCGAGCTTGCAGTCTTTGTTCGTCACGCAGCCTTCCCATTGAAATCCATTGGGCGCCCAACGGCCCAAAAGCCCACTGCACCCGGCCGCCCCAGTGCCGCTGAGGGTGCACCAACTACCCTGTCCGACTTCCCCACTTGCCCTGAGTAAGTGACCAGGAGCTTTGCTCCCACAGCCGCGTGGCCTGCTTGCCAGCAGCCACCAACCAAAGGCCCCCTGCCTTCCATAGGATAACATTGGGCCTACTCACTCTGCACCCGGCCGCCCCTGTGCCGCTGAGGGTGTAACAACGGTACCTACCTGCCCCTGGGAGACCCCGGAGTCTATGCCCAGAACCTTAACTCTGCCAGTCGAGTACTTACCCAAAAACCGATAACTCACTTTTCTTCCATAGGGTAACATTGACTGGTTTCACTTGGAAATTCTTCTAAGTGTGGAGTTTTGAAACTTTAAAATATTCATCTAAAATCAGCCAAATCACGAAAACGAAAATACTCACCTGTTATCAGGAGAGATCCCAGTGCTGGATCTTGGTGCCCAGCACTGACCCTGAAAAGTAATTGTAACTGTACTTACCGGTAACTTGAATTTCCTTCCATAGGATAACATTGTCTGGTTTTTGCCGAAAAAGTTTCTCTGTGTCGATTTTTGAAACTTACAGATATTTGCTAAAAATCGCCTGTGTGACGTAAACGCATTCTTTCAATTGTTTACAGGAGATGTACCAGTGCTGGATCCAGGATCCAACACTGAGTAAGAAAAAGTAACGATAACACTACTTACCTGCTACGTGAATTTCCTCCCATAGGATTACATTGGTAATTCCATGTGAAAAAGCTTCTAAGTGGCAACTTTTAAAATACAATAATATTCCTTAAAAATCACAACTGTAACCAAAAGTTTTTACTCAACTGTTTACAGGAGATGTCCCAGGACTGAATCTAGGATCCAGTCCTGTGGTAAGAAAAGTAATCTAAAAAGTAATCTATTGCATTTAACTAGAAAATTCCCATTGAGCTCAATGTTAAATTGTGTTTGAAATTGTGTTGCCTATTGCAACAACTGTACCCATTGCATTCAAAAGTCTATTGCCTATTGAAAGTATTTATCTAAAGCATCTCATTCTGAGAAAGTATATTTTGATACCTATTGTTGGTTCTAAAATAAAACAAGCATATATTTTTATATACAAACCATTGGCCTAGAGTTCAGTTCTTGAGTGTGTGAGACCATTTGCTGACTGAGTGTGTACAACAAATGCTTCACACTGTCCTCTGATACTGCCTTACTGCTCGACCAAGCTACCACTTTAGAGAGTAAGGTTATATCTAACTTTAGCCTCTGCCAAACCTCTGGGGACTGTGGACTCTGTGCACCCTGTACCTATTTGGGAACAGTATATACAGAGCCACTTTCTTACACCAACTAGTTTATGGCTTTATCCCATTAGATGGGAGGCTCTACCTACAAACCTTCAGGCAGTTTTAGTGGAGAAAGAGTCCCTCAGTACCTGAGCAAGTGGCAAAAGAGATGTGCCACTTTCTCCAGGGAATTTTCTGCCTAAAAGACGTAGGACAGCTAGTTTCCCAACTTATCCTAGACCAGGGGCGGCTACTCCATTTGAGCGGAGGAGCGTTGCCCCTTATACCCCAGAGCTGAAAAATAAAATGGTAACAAAGTTTATTTATTACCATTTTATTTTTCAGCAACCTGTGACCCGTCCTGAACTAAGTGTCTGGATGGGGCGGGACCATTGCTGCTGAGTGGCAGCAGCAAGGAGCTGTGCGCTTTAAAATGCGCATGTCTCTTTGGCCAGCTGCCTTGGGACAGCCAGCCAGACATGTGTATTTTAAAGTTCTCTAACCTAGCTGTCTTAGACAGCTGGGTTAGAGAAAGTGCAGGTCTCCAGAGCGCCCCTAAGAGCGCTGAGAGAGCCTGCTCTATCCAATTCTGGTGCTGCTCTCATGCTGTGAGAGCAGAGCTAGGATTGGGTAGTGCAGTTTCCTGGTCCAGAGCTTCCAGGAGGAGAGAAGACACCCGAGGGAGGACGACGTTGAGCGGCAAGTTAAAAAGGTAAGTCAGTTTTTTTTTCTGTGCCCGCCTCACCACCCTTGGTATAAGCCAGCCGCACCTGTGCTAGGCACGGCAGGTTGCGCTCTTTGCTACCTTGCCTTCCTTCTGTATATAGCCCACATGAGAAGAACCACAGGTTAATTAGTAAAATAAGTGCCCTGCTCCAAAGTTTTACTCAGAAGTCCGCGGCCGGCATGATCGAATTTCAGTGGTTTTGAATACCAAGGTTGCATAGTCTGTTCCACCTCATGTGTCTTTCATTCATTCACCACCTGCCCCTATATCGCAGTCTTTCAGGTTCTTTTTCTGCTCTTTTTATTTGTCACAGTTTCCAGTCTTTGTCTTCCACCGTCTTTCCCCCTTTTGTTTTTTCTCTCTCGCTCTAGGAGAAAGACTGCAGATAAAAAATAAGCACCGGTCCTCAAAAAGGAGGGATGGTGGCCCCACCTGCAACCACTGGATAAAATTAAGCACTGGACTGATGCTGTTTAGGTAAGGAAGACAAACAAATCAGAACAACTGTCAGTGGTACTTCATTAATGTTGAGAATGAAGAGCTCCAACACCTGCTTGCTGCTGGCACATGAGTAAGGCATTGGCACCCCTCTCCTGGGTGTCTTTATTCTCTTAACTGTTTTACTTTGAACCGTTGATCATTGCAGCCAGAGCACCTCCCCTAAGAATACATCTTAGGTTCACTCAAATGCCATTAATGGAGGAGACCTTTGGCATGCATCTCGTGGGACTTTCCCACAAAGGTGCTGTGGGGGTTCTATGCTAGGCATTGCGGAGAACCCCACTGTGCAGCAAGGCCTGCCACCAGCAGTGGAGGTTGTCCGGCTGTGTAGTGCTTAATTTGAGCCGGTGGTTTCCGGTGCTCGGCACCAGCACTTAATTCTTAGCACCGGCACTTGTAACAGTCTGCCACAAGGTGGCACTGTCTGCCAAAAATGGATATGAGCACAACAGCTGTTTATTAATTTAATATACATTAACAATCACTAATATGTGCCACCCAAGCCATTCTTATAGCTTTGGGGCCCCTGAATAGTATGAATTGTCACACTTGTTGGAGTGTGATGGTTAGTAGTTGTGTTGGTGCTGTAAATGGCAGCGTTGGCAGGGGCAATGGGTGGTTCAAGCTGCCGTGTCCGCCTGACGAGGGCCCTGGCACTTATTGTTTTACAAATTAACCGCTGCTGTGGCAGGTTAGTGCATGGCTTGGCCAGAGGCGGAGACCAGCGGTCGCGGTCACACTCACCCACGGCCCTGCGAAGCTGGGATTGGCTGCCTGCGGCCATCCACCACTGTTAACAGCCAAAGGGCCCAGTGACATCCTAGGTACGGATGAGACATATACACAGATAACTACTTCTGTGTTGTTCCGCCGCACATATTTACAGTCTCTTGGCATCTTGAATTAAGTCATGCCACCCATGGCTCTCAAAACCTTGAACTATGAACTTCATTTAAGAGTCTCAGCTGCGACCACGTCTGCTTTGCGACCCCTGGCCTATTCTTCTGACCCCTGGCTCTGATCTTATCAGGAACACCAATTAAAGAAGGTTCTATACGAGCCCGGTTATCGTTCCATTGCTCCAGCACCTTGCCTCTTATTTTTTCACTTTCGCTTTGCAGGTGCATTTCATATTTAATTTTGAAAGTGTCCACTTGTGGGATATCTTCAAAAGAAAAAAAAGAAACATCTGCAATATTAAGGTGAAAACAAAGAGGTAAGAGGGTCTTCAGCAATCCCATCAGATGCAGCAATAAGGCATTTTAACTAATAATTTTTCAAACATCTAGGTGAAAGCTCACAGCATTTTGGTATTCATTACCAAAGCAACAGCTCTCCTGTGCAGATCCCTTCCATGCAAAACAAACAAGCATTTACAATGCAATAGGTCTCGCATTTACAAGTGTTTGGGGTATTGGCATTGTAAATGACAATGCCTTTTATTTATGTGTTGTTTTTAAAACAGATAACTAAAAGGCATTGTCATTTATAATGCCAATAGCTTCAACTCTCGCAAATACGAGACCTATTGCATTGCAAATGCGTTTGTGCTATAAAAATAATAAAAAAGGCCTAGGAGATAATACAAAAGCGTTAGGAGAGAACGTGTCCTGCCTGCAAGAGCAGGCAGGACAAAGCTATTTGAGAAAATAGTGCTCGGAGGCTGTAATTAAAGCCCTCCGAGTAACAACACACATAACAGGGGTTTTCGCCATGGGAGGTTACAAAATGAGACAAGGCGGTACTAAGGAGGGGCTACTAAGCCTATTGACCAATGAACAGCCACTGTTTACAGTGGACAATGACACAAGCCAATGAAAATATGGGCGGAGAGTGGACGGAGCTTCAAGTCCCTACTTGAATACAGCATACCTCACAGAGCAGCGCATGCGCTGCCCAGGCTCAACCTAAATATGGTTCCACTCATTTATTAGGAGGAGTTTGCAGATAGTATTTCTCTGTGCTTTACCGTAAAGGGGCATACAGTGAAAAGAAAACACCTCTCTCTTACACAGTCCTATTTCACTAATATTGATTAACTATAGCATTCTAAAATGTTGCTTTGTTTGATAACATCCGTGGGGGTTTCGAGATGTTGTGACACCATTCACTGGAAGACCCCTTTAATATTTATATGGGTTAGTGTGCTGATCACCGCACATTAAAAAGTGCACTGCAGAGACAAAGAATGTGTCATTGCCAGTAATGTTCCCAAGGTTATAGGTTGGATGATGTCACTTTCTGTGATGTGCTTGAGGTCTAACGTAATGCAAGTTGTGACCTGTGATGTCACTTCCGCTACCCCAGGCATTTTGGTGAATTGATTTGCATGCCTTGAACTTCTAAAAGAAAGCACCACTTTTAGGGCTACATTGACAACATTTTATGTACATCTAAATAAAGCCCATTTGAAGAAAAAGCTGCACTTATATGTGTGATTCCCGGTGAGTGCCCGTGGGGTGCTTACAGCAAACGTGGCAACACTGATAAAGTTAGAATTTTTTTGGTTATCACAACATTTGAAATATATTTCCCATAATAACTGTATATTTAAACTTGAACCTAAAAACTTACTTTTATGTTTTGTAGTTAGCGTGGGAGAAGGCATGAGCAACTACAAGTGTTTTTATGTAAGGATACAAATAAATATGCAATTGTTCTAATACAGATACAGGAAACTGCAACTGATATATATATATATATCTCCATATATATATACATACACATATACATACATATATACACATATACATACATATATACACATATACACATATATATATATATATATATATATTCACTGAAAAAACCATAGGTTTCAGACACGTTATAGTTAGAAATTAGCATTTAAAAAACCTTTGAAATTCACTGAAAAAACCATAGGTTTTAGGGACAGTTATAGTTACAAATTAGCATTTAAAAAACCTTTGAAATTCACTGAAAAAACCATAGGTTTCAGATATGTTATAGTTACAAATTAGCATTTAAAAAACCTTTGAAATTCACTGAAAAAACCATAGGTTTTAGGGACAGTTATAGTTAGTTGGACATTTCACTCGTACAAAACCCGTGAAATTCCCCGTTATAGTTAGTTCAGCTAACTATAACTCGCGCCCCGCAATGCACTGCTGATGACGTCACATATTACATCACTCATGACATGCTCAGTGACATCACTGATGACATCTCAAATGACATCACTGATGACATCATCCAGTGACTGTGTGTTTCTGTAAAGTTTAAATATTTTTAATATATATAGGAACCAATCAATCAATCAATCACGGCATTTATAGAGCGCGCTACTCACCCGGGAGGGTCTCAAGGCGCTGGGGGAGGGGGTAAGTTACTGCTCGAACAGCCAGGTCTTGAGCTGCTTCCTGAAGGAGAGATGGTCCTGGGTTCGCCGAAGGTGAGTGGGGAGGGAGTTCCAGGTCTTGGCTGCCAGGTAGGAGAAGGATCTTCCTCCGGCGGTGGCTCTGCGGATGCGTGGTACGGTGGCGAGGGCGTGGCTGGTTGATCGTAGCTGGCGGGTGGGCGTGTAGAAGGTCATGCGGTCGTTGAGGTACTTGGGGCCCAGGTCGTGGAGGGCCTTGTGTGCGTGGGTGAGGAGTCTGAACGTGATTCTCTTGCTGACGGGGAGCCAGTGCAGGTCTTTCAGGTGTCCGGTGATGTGGCTGTGCCGGGGATGTCCAGGATGAGTCGTGCGGAGGCATTCTGGATGCGCTGGAGTCTTTTTTGAAGTTTGGCTGTGGTTCCGGCGTAGAGGGTGTTCCCATAGTCCAGTCGGCTGGTGACGAGTGCCTGGGTGACGGTCTTCCTGGTTTCAGTGGGGATCCATCTGAAGATCTTGCGGAGCATGCGCAGGGTGTTGAAGCACGAAGATGAGACGGCGTTGACTTGTCTGGTCATCGACAGGGAGGAGTCCAGGATGAAGCCCAGGTTGCGTGCGTGGTCCGTTGGCTTGGGCGCGGTGCCCAGAGTCGTCCCAGGCGGAGGGTGATGAGCCCAGGATGAGGACTTCCGTCTTGTCTGAGTTCAGTTTAAGGCGGCTGTTCCTCATCCAGTCGGCGACGTCTCTCATCCCGTCGTGTAGGTTGGCTCTGGCGGTGGTGGGGTCGTTGGTGAGGGAGAGGATCAGCTGGGTGTCGTCGGCGTAGGAGATGATGTTGAGGTTGTGTTGGCGTGCGATGGCTGCGAGGGGGCTCATGTAGACGTTGAAGAGGGTTGGACTGAGTGAAGATCCTTGTGGAACGCCGCAGATGACTTCGGTGGCCTCGGATCTGAACGGGGGAGGCGGACTCTCTGGGTTCTTCCGGCGAGGAACGAGATGATCCATTCCAGTGCTTTCTCTCGGATTCCGATGTTGCTGAGGCGCTTCACTAGGGTGCGGTGGCAGACGGTGTCGAACGCCGCGGAGAGGTCTAAGAGGATGAGGGCTGCTGTTTCCCCGTTGTCGGTTAGGGTTCTGATGTCGTCGGTGGCTGCGATAAGGGCGGTCTCGGTGCTGTGGTTGGCCCGAAACCCGGACTGCGAGGGGTCGAGGGATCCATTCGTCTCGAGGAAGGCGGCAAGCTGTCTGTTGACGGTCTTCTCGATGACTTTGGCCGGAAACGGAAGGAGCGAGATGGGACGGTAGTTCTTGAGGTCGGTGGGGTCCGCCGTTGGTTTCTTCAGGAGGGCGGTAAGCTCGGCGTGCTTCCAGCTCTCCGGGAAGGTGGCGGTGTGGAAGGAGGAGTTGATGATGTCCCGGAGATGGGGTGCGATGGTGGCATCGGCTTTGTTGAAGACGTGGTGTGGGCAGGGGTCGGTTGGTGATCCGGAGTGGATGGAGTTCATCGTGCGGGTGGTGTCTTCGGTGCTGATCGGGGTCCAGTTGCAGAGGGTGGTGGTGGCGGGCGTTGGTTCGGCGGTAGGGTGCGTGGTCTGTGCGTCGAAGCTGTTATGTATGTCGGTGATCTTGCGGTGGAAGAACGCGGCGAGTGAGTTGCAGAGGTCTTGCGAGGGGTGATGTCGTTGTTTCCGGGCGCTGGGGTTGGAGAACTCTTTGACGATGCTGAAAAGTTCCTTGCTGTCGTGGGCGTTGTTGTCCAGTCGTTCTTTGAGTGCCGACTTCTTGGTGGCACGGATCATCTGGTGGTGTTTGCGGGTGGCGTGCTTGAGGGCGGTCCTGTTGTCTGTGGTCTGGTCGAGTCGCCAGGCTTTCTCGAGAGTGCGGCAGTTCTTCTTGGATTCCTTGAGTTCGTTGGTGAACCAAGGGGTTTTCTTGCTTCCGGGTCTGCTGGGAGGGTTTTTAGTGGTGCGAGGTCGTCGGCGCAGGCGGTCAGCCACTTGGCGAGGTTGCTGGCTGCTTCGTTTGGGTCCGTTGTGTTGGTGGGTGTGTTCTGGCTGAGGGAGGCGGTGAGCTGCTCGGCGGTGATCTTGCTCCAGCTCCGGCGGGGAGCCTGTTGCGGGTGGTGGTGGGTCGCAGTCTTTCTGAAGCTGAAGTGGACGCAGCTGTGGTCGGTCCAGTGGAGTCCGGTGGCGTGGCTGAAGGAGATGTGCTTGCTGGAAGAGAAGACGGGGTCAAGCGTGTGGCCGGCGTAGTGGGTGGGCGTGTTCACCAGTTGCTTGAGTCCGAGGTTGGCGAGGTTGTCCAGCAGGGCGGTGGTGTTTCTGTCGTTGTTGTTCTCCAGGTGGAAGTTGAGGTCCCCTAGGAGGATGTAGTCGGCGGAGGGCATGGCGTGCGGGCTGATGAAGTCTGCGATGTCTTCGCTGAATAGTGTGCGTGGTCCCGGGGGTCTGTAGATGAGGGTGCCTCGGAGGGTGGTCTTGGGGTCAGTGTGTATCTGGAAGTGTAGGTGTTCGGCGGCGGTGAAGGTCTCGTCGGAGTTAGTCGAGATGCGGAGTGTGTTCTTGTGTACGATGGCGATGCCTCCTCCCGTCTGGTTGACGCGGTCCTTCCGGGTGATCTTGTATCCGTCCGGGATGGCTATGGCGATGTCGGGCGCTGAGGAGGCGTTCATCCAGGTTTCGGTGAGGAAGGCGACGTCCGGTGCTGTTCAAAGACGTATTGAAGAATGAGTGGGTGTGTAAGTGTCTGTATGGATGATTTAGTAGGTGCGTGACTGACTCTATAAGTGAGTGATTTAACGTATCTTACTGAATGCATGGGTTAGTGACTAAACTGGGTGAATGTCTGTATCCGTCTGTCTGTTGCTGTGTAAGTGGCTGCATGGGTTTGTGAATAGCTACATGAGTGTCTATATGAGTTATTGATTGGTTGTCTGAGTATCTGTATGGGTGCCTGAGTGTTTGTGTGGGTGGGGTGGGTGCGACTCTGTGCATAGATGTGTGAGTGGGTGATTCACTGGGTGGATGGTTTCAAGAGTGCATCTGTGATAGACTGTATGGGTGGGTAAGAGTGTGTTAGTGAGTGAATGTATGTCCCAGTGGTACATGTGTGAGTAACTACATATGTGAAAGCCAGTATATATGTGTGTTGGAGTATATAAATAGCTATAAGCTGAGAGTGAGTGATTGTGATAGTGGCTGTATGGATGAGTGTGTGCTTGTATCAGTGATTGTATAAGAGCGTAACAATGTGCTAGTATTTGTATGATTAAGTGAGCTGGTGTGTGTATAACTGTATAGGTGAGTAAATGGCAGTGTGTTTAATTATTTGCATGACTGACTAGGTGTGTGAGTACCTCTTTGGATGAGTGGCGGTGTTTGAGTGTCTATATAGGAGTAAGAGTGCATATGATAGTCCTGTACTGAGTGACCATAAGTATGAGTGACTGTACGGGTGAGTGAGTGGATGTGTGTGTGTAGACCTAAGAATCAGTGAGTGGGTATGTAGTTATTGGTGTTGGAGTGTCTATAGTTTTGCGAATGGCAGTCTGTAATTTAGATTGGGTGTATCAAAGGTTATATTAGGGTGTGAGGAGCTGCATCAGATTATCACGTGGATGATGTCATTTGAGATGTCATCAGTGATGTCATCAGTGATGTCACTGAGCATGTCATGAGTGATGTAATATGTGACGTCATCAGCAGTGCATTGTGGGCGCGAGTTATAGTTAGCTGAACTAACTATAACGGGGAATTTCACGGGTTTTGTACGAGTGAAATGTCCAACTAACTATAACTGTCCCTAAAACCTATGGTTTTTTCAGTGAATTTCAAAGGTTTTTTAAATGCTAATTTGTAACTATAACATATCTGAAACCTATGGTTTTTTCAGTGAATTTCAAAGGTTTTTTAAATGCTAATTTGTAACTATAACTGTCCCTAAAACCTATGGTTTTTTCAGTGAATTTCAAAGGTTTTTTAAATGCTAATTTCTAACTATAACGTGTCTGAAACCTATGGTTTTTTCAGTGAATTTCAAAGGTTTTTTAAATGCTAATTTGTAACTATAACATATCTGAAACCTATGGTTTTTTCAGTGAATTTCAAAGGTTTTTTAAATGCTAATTTGTAACTATAACTGTCCCTAAAACCTATGGTTTTTTCAGTGAATTTCAAAGGTTTTTTAAATGCTAATTTCTAACTATAACGTGTCTGAAACCTATGGTTTTTTCAGTGAATTTCAAAGGTTTTTTAAATGCTAATTTGTAACTATAACGTGCCTGAAACCTACGGTTTTTTCAGTGAATTTCAAAGGTTTTTTAAATGTATTAATTTTTATATTATTTTTTTTCATACTGATTTACTACATTTTTAGAAACAATTTCTTTTACATATTTTATTTTTAAATTACATTGTAATTACATTATACATTACATTACAAAAATACTTTCTCAGAATGAATTACTTTAGTTTAAATACTTAGCACATAGGCAATAGACTTTTAAGTACAGTAGTTACAGTTGTTGCAATGGGCAACACATTTTCAAACACAATGCAACATTCAGCTCAATGTGAATTTCTAGTTAAATGCAATTAGTTACTTTATGGATTACTTTTCTAACCACAGGACTGGATCCTAGATTCAGTCCTGGGACATCTCCTGTAAACAGTTGAGTAAAAGCGTTTTGGTTACAGTCGTGATTTTTAAGGAATATTATTGTATTTTAAAAGTTGACACTTAGAAACTTTTCCTCATAGAATCACCAATGTTATCCTATGGAAGGAAATTCACTTAGCAGGTAAAAACTGTTATCGTTACTTTTTCTTACTCAGTGTTGGATCCTGGATCCAGCACTGGTGCATCTCCTGTAAACAGTTGAAAAAATGCGTTTAAGTCATACAGGCGATTTTTAAGGAATATTTGTAGTTTGTGAAAATCGACACTTTGAAACTTTTCTGCTGAAAACCAGACAATGGATTCCTATGGAAGAAAAGATAAGTTACTGGTAAGTACGGTTAAAATTACTTTTCAGGGTCAGTGCTGGGCTAAAAGATGCAGCACTGGGTTCTCTCCTGATAACAGGTGAGTAAATCGGAATTCGTATTTCGGCTGATTTTAGAGGAATATTTGTATGTTTCAAAAATCAACACTTAGAAACTTTTTCAGCAAAAAGCAGGCAATGATATCCTATGGAAGGAAATTCAAGTTACTGGTAAGTACGGTTAAAATTACTTTTGAGGATCAGTACTGGGCTGAAAGATGCAGCACTGAGGTCTCTCCTGATAACAGGTGAGTAAATCGGAATTCGTATTTCGGCTGATTTTAGAGGAATATTTTAAAGTTCCAAAACTCCACACTTAGAAGAATTTCCAAGTGAAACCAGTCAATGTTAGCCTATGGAAGGAAATTCAAGTTACTGGTAAGTACGGTTAAAATTACTTTTCAGGACCAGTACTGGGCTGAAAGATACAGCACTGAGGTCTCTCCGTATAACAGGTGAGTAAATCGGAATTCGTATTTCGGCTGATTTTAGAGGAATATTTGTATGTTTCAAAAATCAACACTTAGAAACTTTTTCAGCAAAAAGCAGGCAATTATATACTATGGAATGAAATTCAAGTTACTGGTAAGTACGGTTAAAATTACTTTTGAGGATCAGTACTGGGCTGAAAGATGCAGCACTGAGGTCTCTCCTGATAACAGGTGAGTAAATCGGAATTCGTATTTCGGCTGATTTTAGAGGAATATTTTAAAGTTCCAAAACTCCACACTTAGAAGAATTTCCAAGTGAAACCAGTCAATGTTAGCCTATGGAAGGAAATTCAAGTTACTGGTAAGTACGGTTAAAATTACTTTTCAGGACCAGTACTGGGCTGAAAGATACAGCACTGAGGTCTCTCCTGATAACAGGTGAGTAAATCGGAATTCGTATTTCGGCTGATTTTAGAGGAATATTTTAAAGTTCCAAAACTCCACACTTAGAAGAATTTCCAAGTGAAACCAGTCAATGTTAGCCTATGGAAGGAAATTCAAGTTACTGGTAAGTACGGTTAAAATTACTTTTCAGGATTAGTACTGGGCTGAAAGATGCAGCACTGAGGTCTCTCCTGATAACAGGTGAGTAAATCAGAATTCGTATTTCGGCTGATTTTAGAGGAATATTTGCACAATGGTGAAGGGAGGGGCGGGGCCTGAGGTGACATCTGTGCAAACGCGCCCCGTGGCGCGTTTTAAGTAGGGGGATTAAGTCCCCTTGAATCATGAGGGTCCCTACGGGCCAACTAGCCCACCAGGAACCTCCAGTATGCGCTAGGGGCTGCGTTGCAGAGACATGTACAGAGGCCACACCCCTTTTACACCTCTCTGCAACGCAGCTCTGTGGCGCTTTCTGGACGTACCTGTTGGGCTAGTTGGCCCCAGGGACCCTCAGGATTGAAGGGGATTTAATTCCCCATCTTAAAACGCGCCACGGGGCCTGTTTGCACACATGTCACCTGAAGCCCCGCCCCTCCCTTCACCACTGTGCAAACGCGCCCCGTGGCGCGTTTTAAGTCGGGGGATTAACTCCCTTGAATCCTGAGGGTCCCTGGGGTGCAACTAGCCCACCATATACCTCCAAAAGCGCCACAGAGCTGCATTGCAGAGAGGTGTAAAAGGGGCGTGGCCTCTGTACACCTCTCTGCAAGGCAGCTCCCTGGCGCATACTGGAGGTTCCTGGTGGGCTAGTTGGCCCCCAGGGACCCCAGTATTCAAGGGGAATTGTCTCCCTCTGCAAACGCGCCAGGGGCGCGTTTGCAGAGTGGTGAAGGAAGGGGCGGGGCCTGCGGGCCCGATCGCTTTTTTTTCACTCCCTGAAGGGGGCTGTGTGGCCCCCCTTCCTTTTTCCTATTTTTAGGCCCTGGGGACCCCATCCCCCAGGGCCTTACCCCTTTTTTTTAATTAAAATTAAAAAAAAAAATGGGAAGGGGGCCGCTTGGCCCCCTTCCCTGGGCCTGTATTGGCCCCGGGACCCCATCCCCCGGGGCATGGCCTCTTTTTTTATTTGGAGGGGGCTGCATGGCCCCCTCCTCAGGCCATTTAAGGCCCCGGGGACCCCATCCCTCGGGGCCGGCCTAGCACTTTTTTTTTTTTTTACTTTTTTTCCTTTGGGGAGGGGGGCTGCGTGGCCCCCTCCGTGGCCACTTATGGCCCCGGGGACCCCCTCCCCCGGGGCCTGGCCTCTCGTTGGGGACTGTGGGGGTCCCCAAACCCCCACAGTCCCGCCGGCTCCCCGTGTCCTACGGGAGCCGGCATTAGCGCTACACATGGGGAGCAGCTAACATGCTGCTCCCCATGTGGAAAGCAATCAGCTTTGGATATTGGAAGAGAGACAGGTTTCCTGCTCTCTTCCAATATCCAAAGCAGTTTGCGCTTGACGAATCCCCCCGAGACTTTCAGGGTAGGAGCGGACCGGAGCGCCCCACAAAGTTTGAAAATTTTGCGAAGATACGTCAACCGGCAAGAGAGTTATTTCAAATAGAATGTCGCGGATTTCCTATGGATAATAGGTTGTAACTATAACTATCTACTGGCGACCGCCAGTAGATAATATATATATATATATATGCACCTAATTAAGTAAATAGCTTTGTGAATCAAGCCCAATACTCTACACTAGTAAACGGTCAACCAAAGACTGCCGCAGAGAGCAAAAACAGATATGAAGCAAGAGTTAACAGAACAGTGAGATAACGGAAAAGAGTATGTATCAGTTAGATGCTGATTTCCGTCTCCGAACAAAATGACTGAGTATATTCAACTGTCAAAAAGTTGTGTTTTTTTTTTTTTTTTTAAGTAACAGACTCAGGAGAACATAGTGTAAACCATTCCAGTACCCTACATGCTGCTGGAATAGTATTTGAATGACTCCTAAGGGGAAAAAATATTGTATTCAGGGATGAGTATGTTTAGCAATCTGTCCCCCAGGACACATGATTATATTTATTTTGTTTCACTAAAGTGACCACAGAATACAACCGCACAGGATCACAGAAGACAATTCGAATATACATTGTTTTAGGGGGATATGATATGAATGAGTCTGCATAACATTGACAATATGGATGAATACGTTAGCAAGGCCTACAGTGCTCTATCTACCACAGCAACAATCTTAAATTAACTTCCCCTCAGAACTGACTCACTTAAATTAGTACTTCAGGGCATGTGTCACTCCGGCTCCAGTAGAAATCCAAAAAGCTAAATTTATAAGATTCCCCGTGGGCTCCAGAAGCTGGTTGACAGATTTGGGGATTGTTGTAAAAAAAGAGGGTTGGTGATAAATCTTGGGAAAACAAAGTTCATGACCATAAATCCTCGTAAGTCATTCACTGGATCGATCTATCTAGATGTAGCACCCTTGGAAAGAGTAAGCGAGTTTACTTATTTAGGTATTACATTAACAGACCAAATGTCCTAGACACATCAGATAAAGAAAAGTGTGCCAAGCATAACTCACCATGCTGCGGCTGTTTATAGACCTTATAAATCAGCAAAGGCAAGACAGATTTCTCCTCTTCTAAAGGTATATAGGGCTAAGGCCGAGGCTAGTGGTTATATGAAGAAGAGATGTGGGGTTATGCAAGGATAGACGATCTCAGTAGAGCGGAAAATCAATTTTTGCTCTCTCTGGTAAGTTTATCTAAGAGCTCCCCTTTAGCCCCCTCATTTAATGATTTGGGGCTTCAGCTGGTGGAGAGAAAGGCCAGACTACGCCCTCTCCTCTTTTGGTGGAGATTAAAACACACCCCTGCTCTTTCTGAATACTATTTAGCTTTTAAAGAGATTGTCAATCTGGCTAAGTTCCATGTCATTAAGTGGATGACTTTTAGAAGGGAGTTGTTGACGACGCTTGGGCTGGGTGAATATTGGTCAGAGGATTTTCCGCCATTGCTGTGAGAATTGTTGAAAGTGTCATATTGGAAGTGGGTTACCGACATAGAACATATGTCCCTTGACTGATGCCTGTTTGTGTTTTAAGCCGCAGAGCGCCTTTGAGCCTTTCCTTGATATTCTATTGTCATCTGGAGGCAGAGTCCTGTTCTTGAAGTTACAATACGGTACATTACCTATTGTGCCCTTTACTTCAAAATGGCAGCCCATGACTGCTAGTAAGGACACTTATCCAGTGTGCCTCAGCACTCAGGAGACCTTAGCCTATCTCTTCTTCTTTTGTACTGGTTATGCTCGGCCAAGGAAAAAATAGATTTTGCCAACATGCAGGTTGATGGGATGCCGGCAGTATTCTATTGCACTTAGGCTACTGTCTGTAGAAACTAGAGAAGCTGTAGTGATCGCGGTGCCCAAATTTCAGAAATGGTGCCAGGCCATTTGGGCCAGTGCCTTAACAACATGAGATCTGCGAATTAATAGCATCATAACAAGGACCTCAGGGGCCTTTTCATTAAATTTTAATTGTTGGTATATAAATTAATTTAAGTTAGAGACGTGGTTAACTAAATTCATTTTAACTAAAAAAGAATAAGGAAATGTTTTCTAGGTGATCTATTTTAATAATTTGTATATATTTTTGGCGTGTACCTTTTATATAATGTTTGTATACTTTTTTACATGTGATGTTCATCTGTGCACTTTGATGGTCTTAAATGTACCGAATAACGTTACATGATGATGATGACAAAGCTAAATATCAGCGGCAGCTGCTTCCTATCTGACATGGGGGGACAACGCGGGAAAACAATTTAATAAAAAAATGACTTACCTTTCGCTGTCGGCCGCCGCGCCTCGCTGCTCCTCTGCTCCCACTGCAGATATCTCCAAGGAACAGACTGGAGATATACAAGTGCGCATGTCAGTTTGGCCATCCTGACCCTGCCTCATAGCCCCGCCCTAGACTACGCAACTGGAAGTGAAAAATAAAATGACAAAATAATTTTATCATTTTATTTTTCTTCAGTCTGCTCCATTTCAGCAGTGGGGCGATGTTCCTCCGCCATAGCGGAGGAGCCGTCCCTGCTAAATATGTTGTGGGAGACATATAAGGCTCAGTTATTAGGCTTCTTCCATATGGCATTTCTATTTCTGCCATTAAATTATTCTTCTGAGAGTTTATTGGGTCTTTTAAAGTGGCAGTCACCGGGATTAAGCGGGTCGCACTTTTGAGAGCAGATGCAGTCATGACATGACAGTGGAGTAATCCTCTAGGTGATGGGTATACTTGCCTTAAGATCCAGCTGTACAGATCTGTAGGTAGAAGAAGCCCTCAAGCACCAGCTCTCTCGCCTGCTCCAGTGGCCAGCAGCTTCTGACGCACCAGATCTGTCTGACACTCTAGGCCCCTCAAGGTCCTTCCGATTGCCGGAGAGACTAGAGAGGGCAGGGCAGCTCTCCCGTGACAGACCTAGCATGAGAAGCAGAGCCTGTCAGCCCCCTACTATGAAGGAGTCCACCCAGTCAGTACATCCTAGGGGAAGCACTGGTGCAGGCCAGACAGTTTCTCCTCTTGGCTCCAGACAGGCAACCAGGTGGGTTAACCCCACACCACTCCACTGTTAGATGTCTCACTAGCTGTGGCACTATTTGGAATGCCAAGCCATCAGCTTGTCTCCAGGCAGATCAAGCTTGTTCCACGTCTCACTGCATCCACCATAGAGCACCTATCCAACACCAGGCCTGCTGGTGAGGCTTCAGCTGAGTCCTAGTCACCGTTCACGTCAGAAGGGACCCTGCTGCCTTCTAGGGAAGCTCCCTGGACAGACACCCTAACAGATTTGGTCAACAGTTAAGGATCAGCCAAAAGCAGGGTAGATCACACGCTTTCACAAGTGAAGAGAGAACGCCTGCTAGGCCTCATATTGATTCCTCCTGTCAGGTAACACAATTTACATGATGAGGATGCACTATCTATTTGTTCCCTGTGGTGAGCATGGTGCCCATTGGTCTGAGCTGCCGTCTGTCCCTGGGAGATTGCCTGTTACCCCCAACAGTTGTCCAATGTGACAAAGGGTATGGAGTGCGTAGTTCCATAGACTGTTGGAACCTTAGAAAACAACAAAAGGTGATGGGTGAAATGCTTCTGAAAGTTTCAGCCACTGACAATCAGTCAGGTCAGATTCCAGTCCATCGTTTTAAGCCCTCACTGCTCCACAATGAGGAACATTCACTGGTGAAAAATTGCATCACCATAACATTCTTTTATAGGTCCGGTGATTAAACTTGTTCTGCTTCTAGGTGTCTGATGGTTGGCTGGGATGGAACTCTATTATCCCTGGCCTGTGGAGAACTGTTTTTCACTCCCCCTTCCCATTCTGGATGGCCAGGGGTCATCTGCCTTTGCCACCAGTGCAGGCTCTCCTGCATCTTCAGCCTGCTGAAAGATGCTGCTCCAAAGACTCATGGTCTGGTTCCCTGCCAGCATGAGGATTCCAGGGATGGGTCTCACTACAGGGACACTAGGTAGATTGCCCACAACACTGCCTTGTGCCCCTCAATCTTGTTTGCCACCAACTCTTGTTGGGTTATGGTTCAGGCTGCTTCACCATCCACCTGTACCTCCAGGGCAGCCCTATCACCCCATCTACATGCTGCTCACTGCAGCGGACTCCAGCATTACAGCCCTGCCACCACAGACAGCACACCATCGTTGTCGGACAATGCAGTACACCATGAGGTCTTTCTTTTGGGCTATAGGTTATCCGTTGAGCCAGAATTGAGCAAAAAATAGTCTTTAATGTCAGATTGAGTTCTACACAACTGCCACATAACAATACAGTGGTGATAGAGCGTAATGATGTTCTGAAAAATTGTAGGGGTGCATCATATTCATGAATAGTCCGTACCCGCATATATTTTTATGTGTATTAATATTAGTTAGTAATCTGTGTTGTGATAATTCATGGTAAATGAATTAATAGGATGAGTTGTGTCATTTAAGAAAGTAAAATTGGCATCTAGAGGGAATTATGTAATTTTTATATACATTGCAAATGTTTAATGAAGTAGTTCACGCGTAATGTAATGCATTAGATTTAAATGTGTTTATTTTATAGTCGCATATGTAGAAATGATTAATTATGTTAATTGTGATGAATTATAGTGTTGTAATGTAATGTTCATTAATGTGTAATTTTGATGTGTGAAGGCCTCATTTACGTTTGTTATGAAAGGCCTATTCGTATTTTATGTTAGCTGGATTTGTAGGCCTGCAATATATTTCCCTGGTCGAGCTCTCATTTAGAGGTAGTCAGCAAAGTTGTGTGCGTGCAAGGTTATTCTGTTCTCATGCTTCTGCTGCAGGTGCAAGGACATCGTCTTCGTTAGTTAGACTGACGCCTTTTGTTTTAGGAGTTAGGTATGGAGGAGAGCTGCAACAGAGTATCCTGGAATGTTGATAATCGAAGGAAGCCTGGGACTTAAGGACATCCCAACCGTTGATGGACGAAGTACAGGTTTCGATGGAAAATTACCTACGAAAGGTGCCTGGCCAGAGGAGGCGTGTTTTACGAGAATTGGGTTTTGTATTAGGGACAGTGCCCCAGGGGGTTAGAGAGGCAGATGAGGGCAGATGCTAGCAGAGAGCTGTTGGAGAGGTAGAAGAAGGAATCGATCCTCAGAAAGGAGACTTAGAGCAAATTTGGTAGCTTTGGCTACTGGCCGTTACGACGTGAGTGTACTTCTTAGGAAGTCTTCACGAGCGGACACCTTTTCTTGATCTTGCCTGGGAAATGCTAAGTAGGGATGCCACTGTAGTAATAGTGTAGGGACAGATTAATGGATTTCTTCACAGGTACTAATGAAGACTAACTTAGATGTGGGAGCAGTTATTGCTTGTCTAATATTTTTGGAGATGATCATTCTTTTCATGCTTCACCGAATTAGATTGGTACGTAGGATGAATTTTGTATTAGTGCCCATGTATTTCTTTAACCTCGTTATGAGGTGCTTGTATGTTCAGTTATTTTTGGCTTTGAAATAAAACCCCTAAAATTTGAATTCGGAGTCAGTGATCCTTTCTCGAGGCTAGGTTGACCAAACTGGAGTTTACTGTGAATGTATTGGTTTCTCCCCTTTACACTTTTCAGCAGGTAACAAAGGTCCAGTCAGCCTAGGATTCTTAGATAGATCCACGATAAGATAAGAATCCGGCGTTATCAGTTGGTAGCAGAGTAGGATGGTTACCTCTGTAGTAAGGGGAGAAGTAGAGTAGGAGAGCCATTGAGTCCATAGAGCCCGAGTGATGGTGATCCGGCGGATCGTGAGTAGAAGACGACGGTGCTCGATGGAAATCAGCGGAGAGTGACGGTGCGGCAGAAGCAGCAGTTCGTGGGAGAGTGAGTATGAACAGGGATGTGTGGTTGTTAGATTGCAGTGTTATTTTGATTGTGTGATGTCTTGCGGAGTTGGAGTGAGAGTCGAGAGAGTGTGGTTTCGGACTGTGAGCGCGCGCGGTCCATGAGTTTTGATTTTGATATCCCGGGATAAGAGATTGTGGTGTAGAAGACACCCAGAGTTGAAATTGTCTGACCAGAGATTGTGGGAGTCATGAGACGTCGTTGACTGACCCACCGGTGATAGGGAAACGTGTGCGTGAGTAACCGACGCAGGTCGTGGGTTATTGTATGTGAAACATTGAGTGATTGGATCCCATCGATTAAGTATATGACTGTCCGGCCGTCCGTGGGCAGATAGTCAGAGGCAGTTGTCCGGTCGTTTCGCGGACAGACGATTGCCAGAGTTGAGGTCGACAATTGTATGAGACTGTCCGGTCGTTTTGTGGACAGACAGTCAGAGAAGTGACTGTTCGGTCGTTTGGTGGACAAACAGTTATTTCGTTGTATGAGAAAGACGCGTGAGTGTGCGAGAGACGAATTGTAAAGGAGGGGAACTGCTGCATGCGGAGGAAGAGTGACGTCAGGAGGTGCCGTGCTGCAATAGGCCGGTTGGTGTGAAGCCGCGCTGGTATTGGTGGGATTAGCATCAGGAAGTAAAGCGAAACGCTGCGTGTAAAGAGTGATTTCATCATGAAATGTTTTAAAGTTTTACGAGATATGTGTAGAGGAGATAGAAGGGTGGTTACTCGGGGAGGAGAAGAAGCCCCGCCTGAGGATACCCCAGCCCATTACATGGCTACGAATGTGGGACTGCATACTATAATTTGGCTTGAAAATTGGCATAAAATGACAGAAAAAGAGGGAGAATTGGCTTTTCCGCGATATGGTACTTTCAGGTTGGAAGTGTTGTATCAGTTGAAGATGGTGATGTCTTCATTGCGACCTCTGCCTAGACCGACACAGTTCGAGGCGCTACATGCATGGATGAGAGCAGCACATGATAGGAAAGGGTGAAAAAGTCAATCAGGGCATTTCAAGATGCAAGATGGGACGCACTGGAGAAAAGATGGAGGGTATAAACTATTGAGGGGGATAGGCTATTCCCGTTGATGATAAAAGTAGGAGAGGCCCAGAAGAAGTGGGGCGAAGAAGACGATAGTGATGACAGCCTGTTAGATAGGTTACTATCAGAAAGACCACCTCCATATAACCCAGATTCGGAAGAGGAAAAATCAGCTCCAGGCGAGGGGACTGGAGATTCGCAGACTCAACCTAGAGCGAGAGTGGTAGGGAAAATCTCAACAGGAACAGAGGGGATGAGGACACAGACACCAGCAGGTTCCGAAACTAATGGAGTTACAGGCGTTACAAGGTTACCGGATGCTCTTACAGTGCCGGTCACCATTGGCCCCATAGTGTCAGTATATGACCCAGATCAAGTAAGTGAGGGAAGTCTAACGCAGACAGTAGGAAGAGAAGGGACTAGCTCTGTAGGGAATGGCATAGTGAGTGGGATAGTTCACCTTCCGAGACCCATAGAATAGAGTATGCCATTGCCAGCCACTGCAGACTCCTCTAGAGGACCGGTGGAAGTAAGAACAGTGAGGCAAAGGTCTTTGGCCGATTCAAAATCTGATTTAAGAATGTGGGAACCACCAGTGAGGAACCAGAGTGATAGGATGGCAGGATATTGGGATCGTGGAAACTCAGGAAGCCGACCAGTCCTTAGGAATATAAAGCAAGGGAATCAATGTGGAGATCAGAGCAACGACAATGAAGAATCGAGTGGTGCATCTAGTAGAGGGACCCTAAAAGTTGCTATAAGAGCGAAAATGTTGGATGTGGTGAGGTTGAAGGCTGAAGTAGAAGAGATTATTAGTGGAAACCTGCCTTTGGAAAGAGTGGAGCTTTATGAGCCAGATGAGTTACTGTTTGTAGCAGAGGATGTAACTCGTAAGGCAAGGTCAGCACACGAGAAATTGACAGAGTTGGCAAAAAGGTATGAGGTGGATCTATCCAAAACGAAAATGTTACAGGGAAGTCATGGATTACAGTACAGTGATCAGGAATTGGAAGAGAAGAGAGTCATAGGATTGAAGGCTCACATTCGAGAATTGATTATAGGGTTATGTGCAGGGAGCATGCTCGATAAGTGGGAGGAAAGATGGTCCAAGAAGAAGAATACCAAAAAGAGCGTAGGAGAGACACCACCTCCAGGAGGGGGAACAATAGGAGTGGAAAATTATCCCTTGCGGGAGGTACAGAATGGAGGGTATGTGCATGTGCCTTGGAGTAGAGGTGATTTGGCAGCATTTACGAATGAGTTCCCTCGGCTGAGGGAGAAGCCTGTCGAATGGTACAAGCAGGTTGATCGTTTTGTCAAAATCTCGAAAGTGTTGTGGGTCGATTTGAACACGTTGTTTGATATCGTAGTACCAAGTGATTTGTGGGCAGCTTGTAAGGTTGCAGTTGATTGGCCGACTTCTGAACCAGACAGGGATTCTGTTACCTATGGTCCATCACCTATTGTTATGAAAAAGTTTGAACAGGTAATTACATGGCTGAAATCCAAAATCTCGCCACAAGATATTGATTGGGTTAAGATAGATCGAACGGTTCAGGAACCAAAGGAGTCTGTACATGAATACTACGAAAGGCTCTTGCAAGCCTTTAAGCAGTACAGTGGGTTAGACACCCTAGACCCCAAAGACATGGGACAGTTTGTGTCCAAGTTCGTATGGGTCTGAGGCCAGAAGTTAGTTTCATGATTCAGCAACACCTGATCTGCTGGCAGAACAAGTCAGTGGACGAAATACTGCGGTTTGCTAGGTACTGCAGCGATGAAGTGGACTCGAAACATAGGAAGCTTAAGGACAAGCTGATGCTAGTCCAAATGAAAACCGCTGACAGGGAACCCCAGACACAGTCGAATGGAGGGACGCTAGGGAGAAGACAGGGAAACAATCAAGGAGGGACACAGAATGTGCAGGGTCAGGGGAGAGGGAAACCTGTAGACCCCAAGACAGGGATGGATGTGGCAACACTGAAAAAGACGACTGCGTGTCACCTTTGTCACAAGGTCGGGAACTGGAAGCGCGAGTGTAGAGTGAACTTAGCAAACCAGGTGCAACAAGAGGCAGAGACAGTGCAGGTACCTGAGGTCATCAGTACAGTAACGAGACCCAGATCCATGCAAGGGGGCCCGCAGGTGCAAGTTCCGCAACCTCCGAGGATTCCGCAGGGAACCCGAACGTACCAGCAGAAGCCCCTTTTTGAGAATTATGATGAGTACAGCTCAGACCCGTTGAAATGACGGTGCCTGAGGGGGGAGGAAGACTGCACTCTTGGGGCAGTCTTAGAGGTAGACCAGAAGGGACCGTTTGTAGAGGCAGATGTTGACGGTCATCCAACCACCTTTTTGGTTGATACTGGTGCTACCAGTTCTACTGTAAGATCTGCAGTAGTTCCCAACCTACCCCTCTCGGGACAATCAATCCAAGTTGTAGGAGTGGCGAATAAGAAGATGACTGAGCCGATTCCTGTGAGAATAGGAACCTTCCGAGATCGACACCAGTTCGTGGTGTGCGACTCAAGTCCAGTCTGTTTGTTAGGACGAGACCTTTTGTGCAAGTTGAATTGTACCATCTATTGCAGGCCCAAGGGAGTGAAAGTACAGACAAAGGACGATGATGCCACCTTTAAGGTTGCAATTCAGCATTTGTGCATAGAGATGTATCCTGTGTTGACAGTGGAAGAGCTTCCACTTGACTTCACGGGAGAAGAGATTGGGTTAATCAAGGGTGTAGAACCAGTTAAGCAGAATGTCGAGTTCCCGAGAACGCCCCAGTACAATCTGTCACCAGAGACGATCGCAGGGATCAAACCTGTAATCGAGTCAATGATTAAGCAGGGGATCCTGAAGGAGGTAATGGGCAGCCCATGTAACTCACCCATTATGGGATTGCAGAAACCAGGGGGTCCGGCTGAGCAGTTTGCCTGGGCCGGTTTCTGTTCCCAGTCCGGCCCTGCCCACGTACAATAATATATTCACACCTCTAACTTTATCATCCTCGTTTTTAACAGTTTCAGACATAAGAAAGTGTGCTTGATGAAGGCTGCCTTCAGGTCACTCAGTTATTACAACACTACAGATTGAGAAACACGCCTGGTCTGACTGATTAGTGAAATGGACTTATAAAGTGTTAGCTGTGACTTGTGACTGTAGACGAGCAATATGGATGGAGTAAGAAGGACACTGCTGTCAATCTGCACAGTGGTGGCTGGCATCTATGGGGGGGGCACCCGCAAATAATATTAAACTTACCTGAACCAACGTCCTCCGCTCCTCTTCTCAGGAACTGAATGCAGTGCGTGCTCCAATGCTGGCACTGCTCTCATGCTGTGAGAGCAGAGCCCTGATAGTAGGGAGAGGCCTCACTCGGCGGTCCCCGGCAGCCTGGAGGTCTGCACTTACTCTAACTGTGTAAAGACAGCTGGGTTAGAGGTTTCAAATTGCGCAAGTCTGGCTGGTCATCACAAGTCGGCCGGCCACATGGACATGCGCACTTTGAAAAAAGCACAAACAGCCCACCCTCCTCCCTGCTGCTGTCATTCAGGAGTGGCCCCGCCCTGACACTTGGTTTAGGACGGGAGGATGAAAAATAAAATGGTAATTCATTACCATTTTATTTTTCATCTTTGGGGGGAATTTAAGTGGGGGCGATGCTCTTCTGCTCCAACGGAGGAGCCGCCCCTGAATCTGCAAACAGCAGAACAAAGGATCGAAATGAGGGCATCTTAACTACTGTACAATATAGGCGTAGGCCGACATTGGGTGCCTTAAAACATGTCACTTCCAGCATTTCCTGCTGCCAGTGTATAACATTAAAATAAAAGGGGAAAGGCAGTAACTCAAAGGGGAAAGTAATAAAATGATATTAAAAGGAGTTTTTGTTTAAACATGCGTTAGTGGTGCTCCATTATAAACACAGAAAGGTTGAATGAAACAATGCACGTTTCTATAGCACACCCTGGTAGATAAAGGAACTGGTGCACAGGCAGATTCACTGATTTACCCAAGATCACACAGTTTGCTCAAGGAGGAAGCCATGCCTCCTGGTTAGGGAATAAGCATCTGCTTGAACGCATCTGATGTCACAAGATGTTCTCCTAACCAACGTTTGACACCTCTGCATTAGATAGCGATCACAAACTCGTCAGGACGGTTGCTGCAATCGCAACGTCTGTTAGGAGGCGTCTGTTTTGGAAAAGCACAATGTGGATGATAAAAGACCAGGCTTTTCAGGTAGCTTACGATCTAGGATACACGGTTTGAGGGAAACTGAATTCATCTGCTGCCAACTCTTGGTACTTCTTCAAAAGTTGCCTCATGCTTTTTTTTTTTTAGCCAAAACATACCTGTGTAGTTTTGCACTCAAATTTTCGCACACAGACACACATAAATATACCGATTGCCACAAAGTTAATTGGCTGCGATGTAGGATACAATGTAAAGGTCATTGTACTGACCGGCTGGTCACGGTCTAGTGTTTATAAATAATGTGTTTCCACCAGCCACTCCTCGAGGGCTGGCTTCCACACTCACTCCACACCCATCCATCACAAGTGTCACCGGTCAGATGACTCTGTAAATAAAAGGGGCCGGGCGCACGTGCCCTGGGCCAGTTCCAGACCATACCACCATGTGTCTGTCTCATGATTGTGGGCCTAAGGCCCTAACTGTTACAGTCATGGCACTTTCATCCCTCGGTGCATCGAAGATACCTTGTTCATTGACTCGGAGGTGAACGCAGGGCTGCGTTCTTACCATGCTGCTGAGAAAATGGTTGAGGCCGATCTAGCGCAAGTAGATTCCACCTGCAAAAGAGTGTCCCATGCAGTGTCGGACTGGCCTAAAGGGCAATCAGGCTGTGCCCAAGGGGTTGCTCCAAAAGGTCAGTGTATGGGGCAGCTTTTTAGCAGTTTGTGGGCCTGTTTTATGTTCTACAGGGTTGTTTTTTACTGCCGATTTTCCTGAAATTAAAACAAACATTGCCTGCTCCAAGCAGTCTGCTTTCTTCCATACCCTGCAAAACACCTATACAGCGTGTCTTCAGAAGTATAAAACTGCCCCAATTTGCAAACATGGGCCTCTTTTTTAGCTTTCTGCTTCACTAATTTGTGGCACTTTAATTTTGGCGCATGGGCCTATTTCCTGGCCCGGTCCGACCCTGGTCCCATGATGCATAAACCTCTAATTTGAATTCTGCATCTCAGCAATCGAACCAGAAACCTGGTTTCTACCTCAGTCCCCCACATTCATGAACTGCCTTCATGAGTGAAGTCAGCAGCTCATCTAGGTGTGCATAGAGGATATGTCGCAGTTATGTTGCTCTTTTTTCTACTTTGTCAGTTTGGGTTGATGAAGTTTCCCCATCTTCATCACCCAAGAACATTTATAGGACTGAGCTTTCATCTCCGCTGGTTTCCTAGGTGACTTGTGAGCGTTTGCCATGTATTAATAGAATGATTTTTCTTGAAAACACATGTCAAAAATTTGCCCTGTTAAACTCTGGGCTGGTGTTTAATATTTGCCCTTGTTAAACACCAGCTGGCATGCAAGAACTGAAGGGCTAAAGTTGTGGATTTTAGAAATAGGCTAGAAGGGGATTGTTTCAGCACTGCTGCTCAGTTTGACGTTCCCTAACTCATCCCATCGCAGGCCATGCCATTTTACTTGCATTTATCATATGTAAATTGACCTCAATTGTTCGGTACAAAGCAAATCAATATAAATTGTTTCAGATACTTCTAGTAAATCCCATCAAGACTTGATAACAATATGCGGCAATCATCAGTTTGTGGCAGCAGATAATCCTTCATTCCCTATGCTCGGTGGCAGCTAATTTTTGTTCCCCATTGTCTAGTGCTTAAAGTTTCTCCGCTCTAGATACACAATTTTATACTGCAAGGTTCTGATTTGTCCTAAATTTCTATTTTTCCCCCAAGTCATCAGGAGGACCCGTACGTTTGTTGTGCTAGAGTTGCATGCATACTCCCTAAACCCCTGCATAAAGTCCCTCATAAAGGCTCAGCTATGACTTTTCCTAAGGATTGTTCTTAGTACTCAAATGACCAACACCAGGCCTCAACAATACTACCACTCCCCAGCACTTTGTCTCATGCCGCCTACATTGTTGCTGCAATCCATGAGACTTCGTGCATTACTCTTTTAAGTCTTGCCTACCAGATAGTGCAATATCTCTGTTGGCGAAAACACCTGCTGTCAGGTCACAGTGGGCTTAGAGCCTGCCCATTGCTTACCATTGGTTGTCTTTGCTGTCCCTCTCATTTGCTTGCTTTTCATTTGTTAGCTTGTGTGGGCTTATCTTCCTCTTCTTTGGTATGCCCCCCACGCCGGAGCAACAACATTACTTGTGTCTTTTCACTGCTTGCTTTTCAAGGACTACTTTTTTCTGTTGGGTTAAGCACTCCATGAGAGTGCATGCGTTTTCCAGCTGTCACCCTCATGTGCTTCTTTCCCATGGCTGCACTCCGTTTTGCTCTCTGCTATCTGTGTGCTTCTTCCCTGCCCCCTCCATGCTGCGCTTGCTCTTGTGTACTTCTCCCCTGCGTTGTTTTTACATCCATGTGCTTCTCCTCCACCCACTCCACCTTGTTCTCTCTCGCCTGTTGCCCTGCCCCACCCCCACACTTCATGTTACTTCCACCCCATGCCCTATGTCTTGCTTCTACCACCCGTGCCCTCTGTGTTGTTCTCCCCTTCTTACGTCCTTTGAGATGCTTCCCCCATCTGTGCCCTCCGGATTGCTCCCCACCCACCTGAGCATCAACCACCCCCAAACACTTTAGCACAACATATTTTTTTAATTTACTGATCCAACTGCATAAATACAAAAGAAGCACTCACGTCATTTTCTAGGTGCGCACATTCGTGGTGCTCATGCCAAGAAAATTATGTTTCCTTTCTTAGATTATCTGTTACATATGTTAACAATAAGATTACTAACACTAACACCAGCAGAAACAACAACAACAATACTACTAGTGCTAGTCATAATAAATACTATTAAAATAAAATGTTGCTGAACATAAGTCTTCATTGCACTATAAAAATAAATTTTTGTTATTCTCTTTATTAAATCTCAGATGGTGAAGATGTTGAGCCCTTCCCATCCGGATTCAAAATCTGCATCCCACATTAAACATAGCTCATTGGAGAAGATGCAGGAATCCACTAAATGACAACCATATATTCTGACTCCATTGTCCACTGTTTTATTATATGATTCATATGTGAAGTTCACGTGCAAACCAGGCAGAATACCATTTGTCTTTGATTGGAAAACCAAGTTAAAGAACATATGCCAACAACCATCCTTCTTTCTGGTTTAAATAAGTAAATATATTTGATAAAATCCCTAAATTATTATGTTATTTTCTACAGGAAAGAGAAACCAGAATAAGCCTCTTGGATTACCGTCAACAGGAAAAATAAAATTATTTCCAATTTTCCTTACCAATTTAAAAATTAGGACAGTGTTCCGGTTTCCTGCAATATAGACTAAACAAACATTTGTGTAATGTTAGGAAAACTGTGCTGCAAGTAGTTAAAATGGTCTTGTGTAATGCAAAGGTAAGATTGGAGGTGTATGAAATTATAAGGTAACACGTCTTAGCTTCGCAAAATTTGTCAGCCTATCAAATTTCGTTTTAAAGCAAAGATTCCTGCATTGAAAGCTCTGCATACGATTTTGCCTACAAATTTGTCTGCAAACATCCGTTTGAGGGGATTTTAGCGTGCAACTTTTTAAAACTTAGCCAGTGTTGCATATCCCCAACTTTGTACATTTTACACACACAAAGTTAGAGTCAAAAGATAATTAGGACATTTAACATAATATATTTCCAGTAACGATGTGTGCAGAATTTCTAACTTTTCTTGTTCCATAAAACTCCAAACAGTACTATGGAAATGTTTGCAAGTCACGCGATACCTGCAGTATTCCAGTTCCCTCTCACTTACTCTGGGCTAGGGATTGTCTGCAGTGCAAACAATCTGCAGAAGTACGTAAGGCAGAGCTGTGCATTTCTTCTTGTAAACCTTTTCAAATTTACTCAGTCATTGCTCTGTATATAGGTATTTTTATATTTACCTGAGATGTCATGCCTAGCGTGACGTGGCATAAAACAATAATGACATATAAATAAGTAAATGAATGAATACTGAACTATGCTATTTTAGTATTTGTGGGTTAACACATTTGAAGAAATAATTGATTCATAAAGAACAAAATCAATTAAAAAAAAAATGGCCTAACCCGATCTCTCACTGGAAGTGTCTTTACACGGTCATAACAAGCAGACATCTATATTTCAACATTTTTGAGAAAAACCTTCAATTTCTTCAAATGGGGGGTGGGAGGCGGGGGGCAAAAAGTAATTGGGATTATTTGTGAATGCCCACAAATTTACAACGGTTTTGGTGTCGCCCACTTTTACTGTGTCCATTCCCATGGGCCCACCGATAATTCTACTTATTAAGTACATTTTCTACTATAGAAAAGTCTTTCAATTTAGCAGATTTTCTTCAGTGATAAGTAAAATCTGAGATTTTGTGATTCGAGATTTAAGAATTAGGACCTTTAATTTCCTCTTTAGGTGTTGTACCTCTCATAAAACTGGAACCAAAACATGCAATAAAACTAACTACCTGTAGGGCTTTATGGACAGTAAGAAAAGCATAGTTTACTTGAAATTTAATCTAATCTGCTATATTTATACTGATTTAAATATAAATAAAAGAGGAAACATCACAGAATTTATGATGATGAAAACACATGCTTTGCACCTTTGCGAAAGGCATAACACATTTATTCAACGCTAGTCGCAGCTGTTGACTTGGAGAGACTGAGAAAAATGGCCAAATATAGACTTTCTTTTACTCAAAAGAAATGTGAGAAGCCATTTCAGGAAACAGCAGTACGCTATATTACAAGGACTTCAGGGCACCTAGTTATTAGCATGGCGTTGAGTAGTTTAGTGTGGGGTTGAATCAACTGTGAAAGTTTAATTTATACTAAAATTAGACAATAATTTGAATGGCTAAATGAGGAAAATTAAGTCAGTGGTTATTGTTTCCGGAGATCATGTCTGGTTTTATAAGATTTCTTAGATTATTAATCGCATAGTTCACTGCAAGTTGAAGGTAGCTGTATCACTGTCGTTCTGGTATTCTGAGAAGTCTCATAATAGATGTATACAAGCTGCCGACTCCACAGTCGTGCAAACCCAGAATCTGTGTGAGACGATAGCTAACATACTCTAGAAAGAGTCTTAATATATTCCTGGCTGTTTCAATATTAGATTTCCTTTACCTATAGTAGCATTTCCTAGCAAGTATGCCTGCAATACATGCACCTGAGCCTACAAAAAGGTGATACATACATATCATTTATATCTTTCACTTGCCCAAATTATTACAAATTAATCTGGTCTTTAAAAACCGTAAGTCATCTGAAACCAATTGATAATCCCTCGCTCTTTCAATGTCTCATTAACTTTTTATGACAAAGTTACTGGCCTTATAGAGGTGGGAGAATCAAAAAATGCACTGGTTCCAACAGCAGCTGGTCCCAATTATTCAAAACTACAGATGAACCAATGCCAACCTAAGTTATCCCTTTGTCAATGTTCGTCAGGGCAGAGCTGGCCATTCTGCTACTCTGGCATTTTCCTATGGGCTGCGGGCTGGAGGGTGGGGGGCTGTGCTCAAAGCTGGATCAGGTACCATGGCCCAACAAAGATAGCCCCCCATAGCCCCCATTCTAGTCTCTCGGTCCAGCAGTGTGGGGAAGGTTTGAACATTTTTTGTAGGGCTGGTTCTGGTTTCTTATGGTGCTGCCATTAGTTCAGCTAAGCTCCAGTCTTGACACTTACATAGGTGAAAAGGCTCATGGTGAGGTAAGGCCACTTCCAGCTTATAAGGTGCCTTTATGCTATAAAAAAAAGTGTAATCCTGAAGACTCCTTTGAGCTTATGGTCCAGGCCAAAAGATCTCTGCGTGTCTCTTTTGGAGCCTCAGGGAAGTGGACCCTATTAAAAGCATCTCAGTAGACAAATAACATACTGTTCAGACATAGGAAATACCCCCAGTAACAATAATGTTTCGCTGGTAACTACTAAGGCTTGTTAAATAGGCAATCAAATTATATTAGATGTACAACCAAGGGGATGCACAGCAATAATGTAATAGCATATTAGAGATTATTCAAAAATTGAAACTATGAGGTAGGCATGGTTGCTGTGCAAGATATATAGGTTCTGTGATAAATCTGATACCGACAACAACTCAGGAGGCCACAGACATCTGTAGATCGGTTAGCCTATGTACTGCATGAACGCCATAGTCATCTTTCAAGCACATAGTCATCTGATGGACGATCAACCATGATAGCTACTATATCACAGCAATATGCTTCTGACCACAAAGATATCACCCACATTCCTAGACAAAATATTGGTCCCAATTCCTGATAAGGACACCAAGCCTGCAACATACCAACTGGAAGCATGCAGCCTCTGGGGTTTAGCCAAGGAGTCAGCAGACCTACACAGATGGAAGCCCAATGTCTCGACTTAGCTTCCATGTAGAATATTTAAAAAATCCACAAACTTAATTTTACAACTAGGTGTACAGTTGGTTCATTCAATCATTGTCCATCATGCAAATATACTCTGCTGGCCACTCTTTATAAGGAATGCCCAACGCTCTCCAGTTATGCATCTTTGTAACATAGGCAAAGAATCGTTTGAAGAAACTTAAAAGGCAACAGAAAGAACTTACTGGATGGTACATGCACTAGACCCTCTGGACCACCCCAATCAAATAAACCAAAGCAGCGGAATAGGTCCACTCGCCAGTGGTACAAAGGACAGCTAGCAGAAGAGATGAGGGGCAAGCTAGAATGCTTGATAAGGGAGCAAAGGAAGGCGATCCCACAAAACCACCAAGAAAGTTAAACAAGCTGACTCAGTGAGCACATTAGAGAAGGGTTAATACGACACCCCTTGTGCAACCAGAAAGCACACATCTGTGAATCTGAGCTAAATAAAACTCACCCCATCGCCCTAAACCCCCATTCTCACCCCATTATCTCCCATAGCCATCACCAACTTCGTTCAAAACTATGGAATAGTAGTTGGTGAAAATGCAGATTCTTAAAATGAACGCATCTAGCCTGCTGGTTAACCACGATCAGCATCAGCCATGACGCAATATTTCCCCAACACTCTTGGCTGATATAAGGAGAATAGCTAGGGTGCCGCTCCGAAACTGATTTGAACTCGGTGTTCTGAGACTTACAGTCAACACACCCCTCCTAAAGAAACCACCAGTGGATGCATGGGTAATGGCATCCAATCAATACAATACTTCTCGATCTATTAGCAAATAACAATATTTTGGAAAAAGGCTAAAAGAACGGTAGAAATACCCAACTCTGATTTTGTGTCAAACCACCCCAAACCCTCCCCTCAAGTACATTGGATAACTGGTGTCCTCGATCTCCCCTTCCACGCCGGTGAAGCCATTCCTTCCTCTTCAAGCAAAGACAAGAAATATGGATTGGGTGCAAGAAATAGTCTGCAGGTGTGGTGCCATGCAGAGTGCCATAGGAGTCCCCCAATTATCTTCTAATGCTGAATGTGCCAATGGGCATAGCAATTAGGGCACACTTTCTATTGTCTGCCAATGGCATCCAAACTCATAGCAAACAGGACACCGGCCAGGGCACTCAGGAAATAATTTGAAAAGTAATTGAAATACACATAGTATTGGATGAAAGAGAGCTTCATTTCATGTACATAGTCAAAACCAAGATCTTAAAATTAAGGGACGACAACTTAAGACACTTCCCGTTATCTGGGCTCCCTCCCAAACAGGCTCCCGTGCAGTCTGTAGACACTTGAGAACCAGGCTGGGAGGATGTGATCAACTTATAAAATGAAAACATGTGCAACACAAACTATCCTAAAAACACCCCGACAGACTCCAGGCGAAATCAAATCAAAGAGCAAATTTAAAATATACTGCAGCATGAAAAGTCCTAAAGGCCAGTTTACATGTGTACGTCGTGAGCCTTCCTAACATCTTGGAAGATTCTCTATCGACCTCTGTAATAAGCCGGCTCTGGTTTTGACCAGAAATTAAAACTATAGGGGAGCTGGTTATGGTGAATTCCACTTCTCACTGCAGCTCAAACAAAAAGTTAGTGAGCTACTCCAACTGTGTGATGTACATGATAGGTATTTAAAGAACTGGATCAGAGGGATGTTAAGTCAAAAAAATGGTCCAGTAGGCTGAATGGCACCGACAAGAGGATACTTTGTTTCTTTAAAAAAAAAAATGTAATTCAGCTGCTACATTAGGTGACCTCATCCTTGCGTGGATGTTGGTAAAATGTTGATAAATGATGGCTGGATCACTTACGAAATCATAAATAGCAATTGCTGGCTCAGGACATTGAGGTATGTTAAAATATATTAGTCGGACAGCTCTTTAGTTCTTACACAAGACTCTTGGCAAATGGGGTTGTGGCTACAACCTCATGAGGATTCAGTTTGTGTTCATGCATCTGGCACATAAATACCCCACAAAACCGGCCATACCACTAGAGGGCTCTCCCAGCGGACCAGGCACGCTCACATCTATTGCGCTTGCAGAGTGGCACGAAGCGGACATACAGACCCTAGGAGACTTATATCGCGACGGCATTCTCAGGACGTATGAATCCCTAGTTGAAGAGTCGGGACTGCCCCCGGGCAATTCCTTCGTCATCGTTCACTGATTGCATCTTTGACATCTAGTTGGGGAGACATGAAGGACGAGCCCAGCCAACACCATACCATACAGTACCTTCATGTTATGGGGCAAGGTAGGCACTTAATTCGGTGGTTTGCGGCATCCCTACGTACACACGCGGCGGCAAGTCTGGAACCGCTATGCCGCAAATGGGAGGTGGATTTGGCGCGGCCACTGGAGAATAAAGAATGGGGTAAGATATTACAAAGTCCAACACGTATCCCACGCAATATGAGATTCCGCCAAATACAGCTGTTTATACTCCACAGAGCATACCTCACGCCCGAAGCGATCAACAGGTACTTCCACCGCACAGACACGGTCTGCCCCCGTTGCGCGGAGTTGGGAGCTGGGTTAATACACATGTTGTGGAGCTGCCATAAACTCCACCCCTACTGGGCGGCGGTGCACGAGGCGCTGCACACATGCACGGGCCGCATTATACCCTTTGAATGGCCTGTCTACCTGCTGCACCTCTTTCACAGAACACCATCCACAAAAGTCTCCTCCCGCTTTCTCGACCTGGGAATGGTGGTGGCCAAACGACTACTTACTAAACGGTGGAAGGCGCCGGATCCGCCACACAAGCGGGCATGGAAGTATTCACTCCTGGCGTGGGCTAAGGCAGAGGGAATAGCTATACTGAGGGAAGAAACGCTGGGACTCCGAAGGACGCCTATGGCGTCAGGCTGGGAAAGTCTACTACAGTCTCTGACGCGGTCTGGGGGTGACAACACAGAGGGGCGTCCTGAACATAGTGGAGGCACCCGAGGGGGGAGTGATGAGTAAAACCACCAATGCGCAGGAGCAGCGCCACGCAGACACCAAGGTACCATCTGACGCTCAAGAGGTGTAGTGTTGAGTTCTATGCCTGTGGGGGGTCTGTCCATGGGACGCCTGGGGTCTGAGAGAGGTGGGAACAATGGGAACAGGAAGTGGAATGAACATCCTAAAGTCGGACTATGCTGCTGTTATCGGTTGATGGGGATTTATCGAATTTTCGCCTCCCCCCCTGTTTATTAATGTTTTAGTTTTAACATCTGTGTAGGCATGTATCCTGTGATTTCTGCGTAGACTCTGTACACCATGCCACGATACCATACCACCAACGACTGTTGTAATGTACTCTGTTTAGGTTCCACTAGTTCCTATGCTAGCGATGTCCTTGATATGTATAACAGATTATCACTGATCCACGATTACGCTTAATTACTTTGGCCAAATGCTTCAAGGTATGGTTATTGTTACATGATAAATGTTGCCTGTCTTCAAGATGTATACTTTGCAAAAATAATAATAAAAACAGATTTAAACAAAAAAAAAAATACCCCACAAAGGACTGTCTTATTTGTTGCAGGTACATAGCATCTCAAGTCAACTATTTGGAATATCCCCAAACCCTGTCCCACAATATATATGAGTTTCATTACCTTGCAGATGTTTCACAGTTACTACAAGGGACCATGGAATCTGTAGTGCTCCAGCCAACTTTCCATTACTGGTGAACGACGTAATAATTCTCACCTCTCTGGAAGGATAATGTCTGGCCTATTCAGAATTGGATACTTGTTCCAATAAAGCAACTAAGTGCTGTAAGTGACTGCTTTTTGGATAAGATTCCTTCCAGAGGTCCCTGTGGTGGTAGCTTTCAATGCTCTTACACAACAATGGTTCTTGTAACAGAGTAAAAAAGCATCTAGAAGCATCTTCATAGTAATACTGCCAAAGGTGTAGGTGAATCAGCAACACTTCATGTGGCTGCCTTGGGACATATCTTGTCTTGCAGTCCAATATGATACATTTTAGACTTAATAATTAGCCAAAGAAAATACCCTACCTGTGACACAACCATAAGTTCTGAGAGCACTCGCAAGACTTTAAAAATAGCAAGGTCCCAGTCAAAATCTCTATTATTGGACAGGGTGCAAAATATGTTACTCCAGTTACAAAATCTACTTAATGACCAAGGCCTATTAACCAAACATACAATTGACCTAAAGACTCAAATACAATGGTTTCAGAACTGTTCTTTTTCCACATGGCCCATTTAGAGCACATATGAAAGGGAAATGGTAAATGTAAGAATTCTACCAGCACCTATATTATGTTGATGACGGACACCTATTAGAAGGACGAAGGAGTAGGTTCTGCAGCAAGAAGATTAAGAAAAGAGAAAGGTAGCATTGGGAAGGCAATGTCCAAAACAAGCAGGTTTATTGAGGCCTGATACCCAAAGCAAGCAATGCAGAATACATGAGGTCTGACCGAACTGATGGCTCGCATCAGTCACAGAAACATGCCTGGAGAAATATGGTAATGCGCTTCCGTCCTAGTGAAATGTGTATGCACAATCAAAATAAGGGATATCCCGTGTAGAAAATGATAATGTGAGATAAAGAAGTTACAACATTTAGCAATGGTGGTTTTTGAAGCAGCTTTTCCAACACCCAAGCCTCATAGCCAGAAGAAAGTATATCCCTGGTTTTGTACAGACAGGAGCTTGGGTCATACCAGACATCAATGCTGCATAACACTCCTCAGACAAACAAGACCAGAGGTGTAAGAAAAGGACTGGATGAGGAATCTAATTTAAGCCGGGGAATAGTATGTCATTTTAGAATTGTTTAGGACTTCATTGTTGATGTAATGGCAAGGAGGAATGTTCTTTTCCATGCAAGCAGTTTCATGCCTCAGAAGTCGATCAACTCCAAGGGCTTGTGTGATAGGGCAAGGCTGAGGTTTCAACATAGCAGTAAGGCTTTTAACTGCAGGCAACAAATGTAATAAGCCAGTCAAATTTAGTTGCTGGCTTTGCAGAAGGTAGAAAATAATGGAGTAGGCCTATTTTTGTAGGCTCTGGTAAGTAGACCAAAGTATTTTTGTACTTCAGCTTACATCACAAGATTGATTTCCTGTGTATTGCTGAATTATGTCTACTGATCGATTAAGAATCAAATTTTTTGACCAGGTGCCTTTGTCGCATAAAGCTCTGTAACCAGACAACTGTTTCACTAAGGTGATTGAGTGGTTATTCATTATAAAAATAATACTTAAAATGCCGTAATGCCCCAATATCCTTGGGTAGGAAGACTTGGTAGTGTCGCTCCCACTCAAAACATGAAAATGGTAACAGTTCCAGTCTGTCGTCCTCTGGAGTCTCCTTGTGTGAATGATCTTTTCATCCAATCTACTCAAGCACTGATCATTACTTATACCTATTGCTTGTTCTTGCCTATTTCAATTTACAGACTGAAAATCCTGAAGCCACACAACACATTCTTTCAGCCAAGACCTGTTGGCTATTAATTTTGTAACCATCTGGTTGATGTTGCTACTCACTCTGGCAGCCACATTCTTGTTGTTTGTAAATGGACTTACAGATTCTGTGAGTGTCCTGTACTCTGTTTTAAACATCTGGTTATACCTTATACAGCGATGCCCAAATACACCACTGTGAAGGTGGCTGATCAGTACATTTTTGTTACATTTGCAAATCACCTATTCCATCAGCAATTCATACAGCTCGCAATCTCTTCAGAGTGACGGCCGTCCTATGCGTTTTCATGCTTTTTTATTATCTTCTTGGCAACCCTAGATGTGAAAGCCCCATATAAATTCAGAATGAATGAGTTAATACAGAAACCCTCCATGAGAAAGGTCAAATGTACAGGGCTTCATTTCCTAGGTCACTACTACTAGAATGACAGAATAACATATCGCCGAAGAGTTCTGTGATATGGCCGCAGACTGGATGCCTTGTCTGGTATGGTTGGGGGTATTTTATTCCTTATAATATATAGCTCATTAGTCTAGAGGGTTGTCTTTTTAGCTCCTCCAGTTCGAAAGATGCTAAAGTTGCTAAGCAGAACTATGTCATGTTTGCATTTTGAGTCAGACCTGGCTTTTTTAACAGAGTATTTTACATGCTAGGATTTTTCTAAGCCAAATTAACCATTTTAAAATTCTTAACTACAAGTCGCAAACTGCAAATTGTTTTCATTAGTGAATTAAATCATGTCTGGCGTAAATTGTCACATTAAAAAATGTTTAAATTGGCACCTAGTGAGGAGAAGCTTCAAAGCAATAAAATCAACCCTAGCCAGAATATAAAGCTGATTCACAGTTGAAAAAAATGAAATAGGTTTTTAAAACAACATATTCCAGAGTGCCTGTTTGGGATTGGTACCTTGACTTTGCAAAGTACAGCCATGCTGCTCTGCCCTTGCCTGTGAGATGTATTGTTTACAATAAAGGGCTTAGAGACCACCCATTGCTTATCATTTGTTGGCTTCAGTGTCATTCTCTTTGCTGCCTCCTAAAGGCTAGAGCAGGCCAAGCGTCACTTCCATTCCTTTCTGTGGAGCATGGACCAAGCACAGATTGATTCAACTTAATTAGTGCCCATCCGCTGCTTGCGCTGTGATTGAGGTAGTATCTCTTCTTTCTCCTCCTACCCATTCCTTCCTGTCTTGCTTCCCTCATCGGTTGCTCACTCCCCCACACCTCCCTTGTACTGCTTTTACTCTCTCTTGTTGTTGCTGCTTCTACCCAGTACATCCCTTGTGTTGCGTCCCCTGCCCCATTTTTAAAGAAAACATATTGCACAGCAGTGCTGGCTGCTGTGCAACATGGCTATAAAAAAAACAAAAGCATTGTGACGCAGTCAATGCTAGCCACGTCATAGAGCTTTGTTTTTTCTTGACTTCAAGCCATGTTGCACAGCAGCTTGTGCTGCTGTGCAACAAGTCTAAAAAACATTGACAAAGCATATAGGCCTAGCATAGGCGAGACCTATTGGCTTTGCCTGTGCTTGTGTTTTTTGGGTACATTGGCACTGAATCTTGCCGCTTACAGCTGCAGCTCCGCTTGGCATGCTGTTGCTTGTCTATCAGTGCGAGGTAGGGCTGTAAAATACTCTTCTGGGCCAGGAAAGACGTGTTGATGCCAAAAGGCAGAGTTATTTTAGAGAGGCGGAAACATTGAGAACTTGCGAAGGAGAAGTTGCACTGACAACCGAACACAGGCTCTTAGAGCTGGAACAGGTAAAAGTTGCATTTTCCCTGCCTCTGGCGCATTGGTAATTTGTTTGAGCAGTCGCACACATTTTTCTTTCTCATCTTCTGATGGAAGAAGGCCACCCACGGTGAACTGTCATGAAGTTTAAGGGGGTATTATATAACTATTCACTTGTGGTAAACTATTACTGGTTAATAGTGCTGCAAATTTTGTAATACATATACATTCAGACGTCAGAACTCATCTGTAATGAGAACATAAATGATGGGAGGTTATGAAGAAATCATTAACTCCCTTATAAAATATACTATAGAAAATGTTGGTGAACAGGGTTGACGGACTGGAACGAAGTCTGACATACAAAGAAAAAGAGCCATTATGAACAAATGAAATCTTATTAAAGGGGAAATAAAGCAAAAGCAGAAAAACATGTATTTTGGCACTCAATGTTATGGCAGAAGAGGAACTGCAGAAAGATTGATATTTATGAATGTCACCAGGAGGAAGAAGATGAGATTTATCCAGAAGAGGAAAAGGATGGCTAGGACAGCCCTGTCCCAAACAGGAAGATAGAGCGCTAACGGTTTTCCAGGGAGATAAATTTGAGATGGACAGAAGTTGAAGGTACAATATGTAAAGGAGAATTAAAAATAGATTCAATTTATAAACACTTTGTGAAGCTTTAGGAAATGAATATATTCATGCTCACAGCTGTACTATGGACTTATGCATGGCATGGATTATGGGTCATGCCAGATAAATCTGACTGTGCCAGAAATTTATGGGAGGGATGAATGCCGATGATGGTCTTCCTGAATTTCAGCAAGGTCTTTGTCGCGGTTTTAACAGAACAACATGGATAATAATAATATTTTAACACAGAGCTTTGTACCGTTTCCATGAGCTGTAAATAACAGGAGTCACTTTTAACCAGTTTAATTATACCCTATTTAACATCCTGAGAATGACGCAAGGCTGAGTTGGCCTTGCCAGGTTTTGAACTCACATCACTGTACATATCAGTGGCGAACATTGAACTCACTGAGCCACCCTCACAGCTTTAAGGCAAATTAAGAAGTTGCTAAACTATGCAGACAGTCAGTGAAATGAAACAGACGGTTCAAGTAAATTGATTTAACTCAGGTCGGGCAATGACCAGAGACTCAGCTCGGGCAAAGACGAGAGACTCAGCTCGGGCAAAGACGAGAGACTCAGCTCGGGCAAAGACGAGAGACTCAGCTCGGGCAAAGACCATAGAGTCAGCTCGGGCAAAGACCATAGAGTCAGCTCGGGCAAAGACCATAGAGTCAGCTCTGGCAAGGACCATAGAGTCAGCTCTGGCAAGGACCATAGAGTCAGCTCTGGCAAGGACCATAGAGTCAGCTCTGGCAAGGACCATAGAGTCAGCTCTGGCAAGGACCATAGAGTCAGCTCTGGCAAGGACCATAGAGTCAGCTCGGGCAATGACCATAGAGTCAGCTCGGGCAATGACCAGAGAGTCAGCTCGGGCAATGACCAGAGAGTCAGCTCGGGCAATGACCAGAGAGTCAGCTCGGGCAATGACCAGAGAGTCAGCTCGGGCAATGACCAGAGAGTCAGCTCAGGCAATGACCAGAGAGTCAGCTCGGGCAATGATCTCAATGTTGTCGTTTTGCTATAAAAAAAGGTTGAGGTCATCACATAGGAAATTTCTGTATTACTGAAATCCATAGAGAGAAAATAGGTTCCGACATTTAGCAATGATTTCGCCCTTTAATGGGTTATTGAAACCATCTCATCCGCTATCATGCTAGTAAAGTTAGAATGTTCCACTAACAGACTGTTGGATCCAAAATTCATTCATAGTTACTTACAAGAGATGTGACAAAACAGATATCTACAAATAAATTCAGGTGAAAAAACTATTCACATTAAAGGAACCAGAAATGTTCACACTTTCAATGGCAACAGGTTTACAGCACCTTTTAATGAGAATTTATCAGCCCCACACACCCCACATACATAGAGCAGGTTTATATCAAAGAAAACCTCCAACTTGTATGGTTCAGAATTGTATAGGGAAGCACTTTGGACTTCTTTGTTGACATTCTTACCAAGAGTAACTAAGATAAAACAAATTGGAATGTATAAAGTGCAAAATACACCCATTCTCCTTACACTGAAGTATTTTAAACCATAATGAGTTGAGCACTAAGCCCAGTTTGAATGGCTTCAATGCAAGCCTGTGTTGATAGGCATTTTATGGATTCATAAAGGATTCATGATGCTTAAAAATGGGGGCGGGGGGAGTAAACAATAACACACTGAACGGATATCATCTATGACTTAAGTACTAATCCATCAATTGCCTCCAAGTCATGCTTATCAAAAGATCATACCGTGAAGCTGTTGTTGACATTTTTTGTGCTTGATTCTGCAACACTGGCATCTGACAGATCCACTTCATCAAAAATAAGAGACTGTAAATGGAAGAGAATACAAACATATTACAAAGCAGCACTATATATTCACCACAAAACACTCACACAGTGGTATTACTTGCACAGGTTTTACATCTAGCATTAAAGATAGTCAGTTAGGTAATTTAACCCAAATTACACAACCTGTCCAACGTTTTAAAATATTACTCAATCAACAAGTGAAAACATCACAAAATGTGTGAGAGGGAGTAGTAAATGGAAAGAAGGAGAAGAGCAAGTGGGGAGAAAGAAAGGTACTGTGCAGAGGGCTCAAACTAATAATGACTGAGCAAAACATGGCATGGGGAAATTGTATTGTTCTGCATCAAAGCATTCACATATCCAGGCCTCCAGTTGGAATACATATAATGTTTTGCCTTTACTAAGCCAAGAGTACTGGGCGAGTCACAAAGTAATTTTAGCTAGAGGTATTGGAACCCCATCCATTGGCATGTCGGCTAGTCAGCGCTTCAGCTAACTCCATTTCCTCTACTGACGCATCAAGGATGCGTAGCTTTAAATCAGGTGAAAGGAAGAGACGGGGCGTTTCAAGAGGTCAGCAGTGGCGGCTGCTCCGCTAAGGCAGAGGAGCGTCGCCCCACTTGCAAAAAGGAAAAATAAAATGATAATAACCCAATGTTATTATCTTTTTATTTTTCAGTACTGTGGCAGTTTGCTTTTTAGTACTGGCCTGGCGGGGCTGGGCTGTGTCACGGGGAGGAGTGGTTGATGCACCATAAGTGCACATGACGGTTTGGCTGGTCATTTTGGGCCTGCCAAACCGTCATGCACACTTTAGCATTTTTCCATCCAGGGTGTTGTACAGCTGAGTGGAGAACTGTCCCAGGCTCCCAGTCCCTGTCTAAGTGGCAAACATCGCTGCTGTCATGCTAGTGATAGCAGCGTCGTGATTGGCTAGGGAAGTCTGGGAGCCTGTGTGCTTCCTGCTTCAGTGCATCGTGGACAGAAGAAAGTCGGAGGAGAGGTAGCGACCGGCAGTTAAGTGAATTTCTTTTCTACCCCACCCATACGGAAAACGACTTTTACAACGCGGTCAAAACACCGCAATACATTTACATCGCTGTTTTTAAAACCCAAGTCGTTACAACGACTTGCACTGGAGGGCGCTCTAGACTAAGGAATAGTGTAATTTACTATTCCAACACCTTCCCTACTGTACGTAGGCTGGAGTTGGAATAGTAAATCACACTATTCCTAAGTCCAGCGCCCTCCAGCGCAAGTCGTTGTAATGACTTGCGTTGTAAAAACAGCGATGTAATGTACCGCGATCTAAATGATCGTGTTGTATCATCATACATCCCACCCATACTATTCAGTAGCAGCCGCCACTGGAGGTCGGCGAACAGATGGCAAGTGAGAATTCTTCAGCACGGAGACTTCATACTCAGGCACCGTTTCCCCTAAATTGCAGCTACAACAGCAATCCAAATCACAAGCATTAGGAAACATGGCTGATGGTGTGAAATGGGAATCGGTTGAGAGAGATTTCAGGGGCAGTGTCTTCCTCTGAAAAGAATAACTATGGAGGGCAGTGCAAACGTGGGGGGCCTCCCAAATAAAAGATATAACAGTGCCTTAAGTGAAATGAAAAAGGTGGGAGGTCTCAAAAAGGGACGTGGACAATAAGTGTACCACCCATCTAGTATCTGGGCAACTCACTGAGTTTTCTTCTATTGCATCCACACATTTCACACGACAATGAACACAAACATCTAAACCAAGGCAGACCTATTAGCTTTGCTAATGCTTGTAAACTGTATCAGGTAAATAAGTAGCAGTGATTTTGTTTTGAATAATTATAATTGAAAATGTGAGACTGTGCTTTAAACATTCATAAGATCTGTGAAAGGGGTAGTCCTCTTCAGAGTTCCTTAATGACTCTGCTCTCCCCTTCTCAGCACTTTCCTCCACAGTTTCTCACTGTGTTAGAAATGTTCGCCATTTTTTCATCCATCTTTCTGAAATCATTCATCTGCACATCTCATACATTATTCATTTCCTGTTCAGCATCATTTTCATTATTCTTCTGCACTCGCTTCTTTTCATCTCCTCCAAGTCAGCATTCTCTCGTCCATACACACAGAATACAACCACACTGTAGTGCCCTGCTGGGTACATAACGAAGCAGCCCCTCCATAGGGGCTGTACTTACACCCACCCCACACCCATCCAACACAGGCGTCACTGGTCAGGTGACCCTGCTAATAAAAGAGACTGGGCTCACCTGCCTGGGGCCAGTTACTCGCGCACCTGTCACATTATTCACCAGCATGTGAGCCTAGGGCCCATAACACCACATTGGCAACGAGGTGGGCTGGACCCAGCCTGCTGCAGCATCCCGACCTGGAATCTGCTCACCTGCTCTGTGAGGGGTGGTGGTGACTGTCTCCGTTCTGGCCTGAGAGGAGAGGATGATGACACAAGCACTGCAGACCTACCGGGGAGGAAGGTGCAGTATGGGAAGCTGGCAGGAGGCACGTGAAGCCATGTGGTGATACTCAGTGGGTGCAGCTCCCGCTGCCTTGTGGAGTTGAGGCAGTAAACCCATTACTGGCATGAGGAGCACCGCACGCCCCTTGCTGGCTGCCTACCACCACCGCCGGGAAGAAAGCAGACTGCCTCCTGTAGCAACCTGACAGAACCAGCCGGGAACACTAGCGTTGCAGCCGAAATAGAGCATTGCCAGAACAGATGAGGGACCAAGCCTGGTTCTAGCAGGGGGGCCGGGTGGGCCAGGCCCACCCAAAGTGGGCCATGCGGGCCAGGCCCAACCAAACACGACCTTTGGCCCACCCAGTCACGGCAGAAGAGGCAATGGGGAAGGAACCTGTTAAGGGCTTCCTCCATCTCAACGTCTGAATGTTGTAATGTTTTTCACGGTCTTTAAAACTGAAATTGGGCAGTGTGTTTTGAGGTAGAGGTGGGCGACTACGAATTAACAGGGAGAGCCCCAGAACCGAGCCCTGAAAATGTTTGCTATGTAAAGGATGCAACAAACATCACGTAAAATATGATACAGTCTCTTCAAAATTCAAAGACGCATATTTCTTTAACACATGGAAGCTTTGACATTAATATGTTTCAACATAGCGCTGCACTGAGAAGTACTTATTAAAAGTGACAGTTTTTAAACATGAGCTTAGAGTCATTCCTGCCCCCAACCTCACACTGGTGATAGTGCCATTAGTGAACCAACAGGCAAGATCGTTGTCTTGTGGGCCCTGTATGTGGCCCAGATTATTATAAAGGAACATTAGTCTATTAAATCAAACGCAATAGATTTTTGTATAGTTGGGTTTCTGATTCATGTATTTAAACGTGAATATATAAAATATGAAGAAAAAAGATTTATGGTGAAATACATTATTAGCCCAAAATCACACAATTTAAGTGAGGAAGTTGCAATTTTTCTTTGTTTTATGTTCTCACTTTGTCCGAATCAGCCACTACATGGCTTTCTATTTGTCTCTCCTTTTTATGATAATGCTTTGTTTTTGCCTCTTTGTGCAGTTTTCTGCAGTTTTTATTTAGTGCGAACGCGACCTAAAGGTATTCAATCACTTTACATGAACACCAGTTACAAGGTCACATTCATTTCATTTAGGCACTGGAGATTTACCCAGAATCACAGAATGTTGAGCCAATGCCGAGACTCAAACCTAGCTTGTTCAGTTAGGAAAAGTTGGACGGTCTCGCAGTATTGCCACATTCTGGGTGGATTGAGGGTGGTAGACAGAAGGTACATGAAAGCTTTGTTCGTCATTGGCTCGAAGTTCCAAGAGCACCTTAAGCTGAGCCAGGCTTCACCACAAGCACAGATCAAGCTTTCAGTGGGTCCCCCATCTCTAGTTGGGAGAGTGGGGTCAGAGGTTTACCTGCCAATGAAGCAGCAGGTACAGTGACACCAAAGCCAAGGCCTGTGAATGGCCTTCTGCACATTATGGTCTGTGTGGGGTTCTGACGGTGTTAATGTATTTTAGCTTGTGTAAGATGCAAACAGTAATATACTGTAAGATGGGGCAAGCATTATACTATACAGATAGTAGCATTGCATGCATCGATGGATAAGCAACCCCCAGGGTGAGGGAATCATAAGTTTCCACCAGTAATTAATGTGGAATTACAATGCCTCATAGAGTAAGGGCCTGATTCACAAAGGTATAGGCACACTTGTGTGTACGTTTAATATTTTTTGTATTCACAGACTAGGAGTTTATTTATAACAGTATTTTCCCGACTCAGGAGATGCCTCAGTTGGGGTGGAGAGCTCGGCACATAAAAATGAAGGACATGCCTAACTTTTTATGTGCGGAGCATCAAGCACGAGTGCGGAGTCTCCACAGTCGTAAAATTACTATTCACAAAATTAAACTTATAGTTTATGAATACCAAAAAATAGTTAACTTACACAAAAGTTTATGTTTACCTTTTGAATCCGGTGCGAAGTGTGTTTGTCTGTTTTCTGCCAGATGCTGAGGTGAAGTAAATAACTGTTATCTCAAGTAAGATATTATGTTGGGCTGAGTTTGTTCTCACCAGTGTGGCAGAGTTACAAATTTAAGCATTTCATATTCTGATATCTTAATACAGTACATTGCACATTCTGTAGTTATAGTCAATGCCACTGGAATTATGGAATTTTATGGCTGTGGTATTTTCTGCAAAATTATGGATTTGCCGCATTTAGCACATAATCTATCATCTGCAACATAATCTGCAGATTTAAAAAAAAAAAGTCCTAGCTCAAAGGGTTCACAAGTTACAAATAAATGCTGCAATACATGTAGTGCAGTTGAAGACCCTTTGAAAAGGTTGTCTGTTCATCTTTCAGTTGCTTATTGCTATACTTGCGTGTTAAACTTGTATTAACCCCTTGTGTGCTTCAGACGGCCCCCGGCCGTCTTACGTCACGGTGGGCGTGTGCGGAGGACGGCCGGCGGCCGTCCGAACCGCGCACACGTGGAATTCCTCAGCACAGCGGGGGAATTCCGGCCGCAGCGAAGCGGTTAATGAGGTGCAACACAGGCCCAGAAAGTGTACAAAAAAGGGTATAAAAATAATAAAATAATGAAGTAATACTATCATAAAATGTTGCTGCATTACACCACATAATTTGCCTTTTTTTCCTGCATAATTTAATCAACTGTGCTGCATACTTTGGTCCTCCCCTACCACAAATTCAGTGGCCCTTTATCTAACCACATCTACTCACACTGGGACTTATCATAATTCATTTAAATAAAGGGCTACCAAAGGTTATGCAATGTGGAAAGATATATACACAGTGGCATTAATGCTAATTAATTAACTTCCCTCAGAACTAAATAACCCTAGCCAAGAACCTTTGGCTCATCCTTGACTGCAAACTCAATATCACAGCCCAAGTCAACGCCATCAGTGCCTTATGCTTCCACAGACTGAAGATGCGGAGGAAGATTTTCAAATGGCTTCCATTAATAATGTGGAAAATCATCACCTATACTCTTACCACCGGCAACCTAGACTACAAGAACACCCTCTACGCTGAGATAAATAAGCATCTCATCGGGAGGCTGCAGAACATCAAGAACACGGCAGCCAGAAACACTCCCAACCTACCATGACACTCGCGCATCTCACATCTCCTCACGGAGCTACACTCCTATGGATGGGCTGAGGCAAAACGATTCCCTCATTTGCATGCGGTAATGCCCCTGCAAATGAGGGAACATCCTCTGAATTTGGCACTGGCTATACATGCGTGCCAGCACAATTAAGCATTCAGTATACAGAATGGGGTTCTAAAGCATCTGTGGCCCCTTCTGTAACTAGGGCAGTCTGTGTAATATGCCCCCAGAAGGTTACCTGTTTGACTGCAATTAATGATTGTACACTTATCAGTCATGAAAACTGCTCTTAGTTGTCAACAATACTACTTTCTTTTTTTTCCAAAGGTGTTCCTGTTTTTTAAACTTTTTTTATCAATGAAAGTACACCACAAAAGAATGACATGAAAATAAACAGTTACAAAATTCACAGTATGCAAAGAAATAGGTGCTGGGCAAATTGCAAGGAGGAAGTAGCCAGTCTTCCTAGTGAGAAATGTCAAGGCTTAGGTGTGGTACCAGGGACCTCCTTAACCTTGAACTACTAGTAGAATCTGCTTGGAATCCAAATGCTTCTGTTGAAGCCTGGCCTGCATGAATTTTTAAGGGTTGGGGCTGTTGAGTATAGACATTAGCTCTTACTCTCACTCTAGAATTGACAACGTTGGTCCCACATTGGCCCGCCTGAACGTACCCTTGGTCCATCCAGATGAAAATTTCTGTAACCGGGCCTGTGAGGGACCTGTCTGGCGGGGTCAAGAGCCGGTGGAATTTCTTGTGTCTGATTTCTCCCAGGCAGGAGGTTGGTGGTCAATGTGCTGCACGTTAAGGACACGCATCACTGGGGCACAGCCAGCCCACAGAAAGAAGTGGCAGATAAGGAATTTCTGCCAGCCACATCTCCCGGACATTCTCGGAGCCCAGCGTGTTCAGGTGAAGGAGAGCTGCAAGAAGCGGCACGGCGTCCACAGCCGGCCACTAGAGGGCGCCATTGGTTAAACCCACAGACAGGAGAACCACAACACACAGAGGTTCAAATCAAAGAACATGGGCCGGGGCACCAGCTGAGAGGGATGCCACCAGAAAAAATAAAATAAAGATGGTAAGCGCTAACTCAGTAGGCTACTAACAAGCACAGTAAAATAGGAATGTTCCAAGCACCTGCTCAACACTGGCAAAAGGGGAACCTAGATTGAAACCTGTGCAGTTTCTGCATAGAAACCCAGAATCCACCTGCTCTCAGCTTCCACAAGGGATCCAGCATAGACAAGTGCCGCACTGCCATCAAAACAGCCTTCTAATAGAAGTCATGGCTGGTTGTGTTGCTACCCACACTTGAGAGCAATGGTACTGTGCCAAGTCATCGTCTGCCGAAGGTAAAAATAAAAGGAGATGGATGAGTAGGATCAGCATCGGGTTGGCTGAGAAGCACTACACTATGGACATGAGGCCGGAAGTGACATGCCGGAAAGAGAGGCCCTATACTGCAGTGCAGCTAGTCCTCTATCAGCGGGTGCACAGACACTGTACGGTGCACAGTATGGATGCCGTGCAATCAAAACACCCGAACACTTGACGGGCTACTGTTGGAATAAAAATGCTTTAGCTGTGTTGTTTATGTATTATGTGCCTTAAGTTATCATTCGCGGCACCATTTTATGTTTGGCCACCATTTTGAGTTATGATTGAAACTGGTTTCTTTCCCTGCCTCTGCTGAAAGCAGCTGCAATAGTTTTCATTTCTCCAAGGTTGAGCCTCGCTGTACTAATGAATACACTGTTCTTATTAGTGCATACCTTTCCCACTAGATAGGCCTGCTCCCACCCTTAGAGCGGCGGGCGCAGGCAGAGTGACCTTGGCATCAAGATAGCATGTGCCCGGTCTCAGGATCGAAACTCATCCTTCTGTATCTCCTTTGTTCAACTGCTACCAACTGGAAATTTCCAGTCGGCGTGTGTCTTTATTGGTTCTAAATTGTACATAATGTATCGCCATGCTTGCTGAAGTTAGTCCCGCTGCAGCAATCCCAGGAGGCTGGTCAGACTGGACTACGCTCTAGTGTACCTGACTAAAATATGCTTGGTTTGTATTCTCTACTGTCTGACCGACTCTTCATTTGTATGGAAGGCTGAGAGGTGGTCGCGAGTGACCCGGGTGGCCCTAGTCGGGTCACTTCCATCAGTTGGCGCCCGAACAGGGACTGCATCGGGTGACCCATCCTCGCCCGCAGACAGGTGAGGAGGTCGGGGCCATCGTCGGGTCCGACGGGCGGACCAGGGATCCCTGCACGAGAGAGTTCCTGAACTCGCAGCTGCCCCATCTGTCTGACCGGTCGGTGCCTCGCCCAGCGGTCATCCCGGCTGGGGTCCTGAACGGCAAAACCCTTGGATCTGACCGTTTGGTCCGAAGAGTCGGCAGTGGAGAATGAATTCGTATGACCTGTGTGCACCAGGTGAGTGTTTTTGGTTCTTTGTGGATATGGTACCATTTTGGTTTGTCTTTGGTACGGTCTGAGGACCGATTTTGGTTTGCATTTGGTACGGTCTGAGGACCGATTTGAATACAAAGTGTTTGTGAACACTTTGCCAGGCAACATAACGAATTTGGCTCACTTTTGAAAATGCCTAGAATGAGCCGGTTTTTGGTTTCTTGTTGTCGTTGTTGTTCTGCTGATGCTCGATTGGAAGAAAGTCAGCCAGCGCCTCCAGAAGGCACTCCGAACTTTGATATGTATGTGAAGCATGGCCTTGGCCCTATTATGTTTAGTATACTATGGCACAAATATACAAGGGACAATGCAGAGTTGCAGTGGCCATTGACGGGCACTTTTGATGAACAAAAAATTGCTTTCTTATAGGAGAAACTGTTTGCAAGACGAAGTAGGCAGTCTATGTTTGATTTCCTCAGAACATGGCAAAAGGAGGTTAAACAGAGGCAAATGAAAGCACAGAAAGAGGCCCGGAAAGGGAGCACGCAAACATTGACTCAGAAAGCTGTAGCACATGATAGAGAGAAGCAAGAGATAGGGATTGAACGTGAAGATAGGAGATTCCGATTGCAGATTGACAAGTCTTATGTAGCCCAAGAAGAAAGTGATACGTTTGTGGAACAATTGTTGGATACTCAGTATGAATCCAGCACCCGGACAGAATATGTCTTAATGTTGGCCTCCTACAAGAAGGCTATTCTGTCAAGGAAGGCAGAATACTATGAAGCTAAGATGGCTGCAGCAATCAATCCTCAGAAGGAGACCTTCCGGATCCTGAACTAGTTAAGAAAGGATAAGGGACAGAAGCCCTTCTTCTGTCAGGAAGACTGTCACAAATTCCAGTCCTTTTTTACTAAGAAAATAGAGGACCTCCTGACGGAAATTCATCGCATCCCGACCTTTCCCTGCTTCGCAGGACTCACCTGCCCGTCCCCTTCATTCTTGGACCCACTAATCTCTTTGCCACTACTCATGAAGGAGTCTCTGACACTTTTAATTGGCCGGGTGAAATCAGGCTCACCGGCAGACCCTTGCCCGCCAAAGATCTTTAAGATGGCCCTCCCCGGAATTGATAGCGAGGTGCTCTCGCTTCTCAATGGGTCCCTGGAAGCAGGGCTTGTCCCTGCTAGCTTTAAGGAGGCCCGGGTCATTCCGCTCCTAAAAAAACCTGGGGCAGACACCAAGAATCTAAAAAAATTTAGGCCAATCTCGCAGCTACCTTTCCTTGCTAAAGTACTAGAACAGCATGTACTACATTCCTTTTCATGCCATCTTGAAAACAATCACCTCCTTGAATTTAATCAGGCAGGGTTCAGGGCTCACCACAGCACGGAATTGGTTATGCTATCCGTGCTGGATGAATTAAGACTAAGGGCAGACAAGAAAAAGACATGTGCCCTGGTTTTACTGGACTTATCCGCGGCATTTGACACAGTCAATTATGACCAATTATTGTCGCGGATCTCGGATCTGGGAATCCAGGGTACGACCCTGGCCTGGCTTTCATCCTTTCTTAAGGATCGCTCACAGAGAGTTCAGGTAGCTGATCTGGTATCAGAACCAGGCACACTCTCCTGTGGGGTACCTCAGGGCTCGGCATTGTCACCCCTCCTTTTTAACGCCTACCTCCAGCCCTTGATATCCGCACTAAACCAGATGGAGTGACGGATCTTTAACTATGCCGATGACACCCAAATCATCATCCAGATCGACAGCTCGCCGACGGCCCATCTAAGGATGCAAAATATTTTAAAATTCACTGTTAATTGGATGACGGCCAATTCCCTTAAAATTAATCCAGACAAGACTGAGGTACTGGCCGTCACCACAGCATCCAATCCATGGAACGATCTCTTTTGGCCACAAGAACTTGGCCCTTTTCCGGAATCGGCCGTGGCCGTGAAAAGCCTGGGCATCAAAATTGATGCCAAGCTATCCATGATCCAACAGGTGTCGGCAGTAGTGGGAACCTGTGTCGGCCTGCTGAGACAGTTGCGGAAACTGGCCCCTCTTCTCACCTTCTCCACACTCAGACGGGCGGTCTCAGCAATGATACTGTCGCGTCTGGACTATGGTAACTCCCTGTATATCGGCCTCTCGTAAAAACTGTTGGCCAGACTACAGGTTGTTATGAATGACGCAGCTAGATTAATTTTCAGAATGCCAAGACGAGCACACGCCACCTCTCTGCTACATGAGCTACATTGGCTCCCGGTCAGTCAGAGAATTAAGTTTAAAGGTCTCTGCATTGCTCATAAAACCATGTATGGTCAAGCCCCAAGTTATATCAAAGACCGTCTAGCTAACTACGTCCCTAGTAGGGTGCTCCGGTCAGCAGAGGCCTGCCTATTGGTCTGCCCCCATTTCAGCCTGTCTTCCGTAGGAGGAAGAGCCTTCTCAACATCAATCCCTCAGCTTTGGAATAATCTCCCGGTAAATCTACGCAAGGAAGGGAACCTCCTCCCCTTTAGAAAGAAGCTGAAGACAGTACTTTTCTTAGAAGCCTGGGGCATCATTTAACATCTGCTACTCCTCTACTAACATGGATAGGTGCCCCCTCTGGTAGCGCTTAGAGACCTGCTGGTGATAATGCGCTTGATAAATATACATTACATTACATTACATTACTCAACCCCCACCCCCTTATGCCCCGCAGAGGATATATACCGCTCTTCCCTCCCAGGTCCAGCTGCCTGGTTCTTCTGTCTCTGCTGTTTCTGCCTCGGTTATTGTCGATCAGACTGCCTTGGCCACAGCACCTCCTGTCCTTTCTTTGCCCTCGCCATCTGTGGCAACTGTGACTGTTAGTACTCCTGCAACACCTAGTGCTTCGGTTCCTCTCTCCCCAGCTCTTACCCCTACGTCGCAGCTGACAATGACGTTAGTGCCCGCTCCCACTGTTGTTGCCCCCACTGTGTTCCTTCATTCCCCAACATCACTGAGTAGTAGGTCACCGGTACGCTGCCCTGAGGATAGAGATTGGGCAAAATTTAAGGAACGTATGGGGCGGACGTTGGTCCGATCTGATGTGGGAGATGCAGAGAAACAGGTGGTGGCTAATCAGACTGCGCAGTGGGCTCGTAACCCCATTTATGGTGTGGAAGATGTGTGGAGTGTCATGAAAGATTATGAGCTTTTTGTACAACATGCCCTTAAGCATATGTTGGCTGCTTTGATTGGTCTTTGGGAGCAGCGTTTCAAGGGTGCAGCGCCACAGATCATATACGATATTAGGGATCATGTGTATGTTACTGATATGGAGCCTGCTCATGTCTTTGGTAATGTTGAGACGCTGGTTGCTTATCGGGAAAGAAGAGCCCCACCTGTATCTCAGTTTCCGATGTGGGAGGTTCATCCTATCTACCATCCTGAGATACCAGAGCTAAGGGATCAGCATGATCATGTTACTAGGCCAAGGATAGAGGCCAGTTTCCAAGAACAATGGGTTTATACTCCGTGGAAAAGGAGTGAAGTTTTGTCTCTTAAGACTCAATTACCTGACCCTAGGAAAAATCCTACCGCTTATTATAAGGAATTGACTGAAGCAGCCTCCTCAACAGTAATGATGCTTGCGGATATTGAAATGTTTTTTGGTTTACTAGTTCCGGTCGATATTTGGAGACAAGTACACACACAGGATCACATTGCGGAATTGGGTGGCACCTGGGATCAAATTAAAGCATGGAATCAGGAGCGGAAGCCAGGTGATAAGCCTAGAGCGGAGATACTTGCTTTGCCCGGCCGTATCATTACTTATATGCATTCTCTTATACCTCCGAGGAAAGTTGATTGGGACAAGTTATCAGCTTGTCGTCAGAAGAAAGATGAGTGTGTCAGACTTTTTCCACTCGGTTTGAAGGTGTGTTCTTAGATTATAGTGGACAGGATTTGTCGATTGAAGGTGGTTTGCGGCTGTTTGTTAATAGATTTGTTTCCAATTTGCTTCCTGAGATTTTGACCCGATTGCAGGCTTCTGAGAGCACTTGGTCCACCTCTTCCCCTTCCGTTATCTTAAATATGACACAGTATTATGAGCACAGGGAAAATGAGGAGAAGGAGAAGACGGAAAAGAAGCACAAGGATTTGAAGATGAAGGTGTTGTTACAGCAGGCTTCTAGAGGGAACGGTAGAGGACGAAGTGGTTTGGCCCGACAGCTTCCATGTACTAGCAGGCCTGGTAATACCGCGCCTTTGGGGGCGAATCAGTGTGCATACTGTAAAGAGGAGGGACACTGGCGCAGCGATTGTACGGTGCTTTTGCAGAAGGTGGCGGCTCCTAGAGGACAAGGTTCTCGTGGACGGGGTCGTGGAGCTGGTGGCCAAGACAGGGCTCAGAATGCTGTGGCCTCGCAGAGTCGCTCTGATCAGAACTATTTTGATGACGCTCGGGGTGGACAGTATTATCACGATGATTACGATTCGGATGAGGTGACGGGGATGTCTTACAGCCAGGGACAGAGTGAGGGACCAGTTCAGATACCTGTAGATCAGCGTGGTCCGTACGTTAGTTCGGATGTGCATGGTTCGACTAAAGAGTTCTTGGTGGATACAGGTTCAACGAATAGTTCTATTTCTCGTTCTTCGGTCCCTGGGGCAACTCTGTCTGGCCATAATAATGTCTCGGTAGGTTTTTCTGGTGTACCGGTTGTAAGCCCCATTTCAAAACCCCTTGCGCTAACTATTGGTCCCTTTACTGTGGATTCGCCATTGTTGTTGACATCTAATGGTGGAGAAAATTTGATGGGTATGGATTTATTGAAGAAATTGCATGCCACGATTTACTGCTCCCGGAGGGTGTCTACATGACAATGGGTCCTAATGTTGTGCGCGCTACACAGTGTCTGTCTAAAGATGCGCCTCTTCCTGCAGAGTTCAAGGATGTGCCACCCACACTGTGGGCAGCGGGCGACAGTGGGTTTGTTGCAGATATCGCCTGTTTCGATACGTGTCAAGGAAGGTGCTATTTTACCCTGTATTCCCAAGTATAAAATACCGCAGGCAGGTGAGCGAGCTTTGATGCAAATTGTGTAGGATTTGATTGAGAAGGGAGTGGTTGAAGAGACGGCTGCTAATGTTTGTAATAGCCCTATTCTTCCTATTCTCAAAACGACACCTTCGGGTTCCTCTGATGACCATGCAGATGTTTATCGTTTTGTGATTGCCTTGCGTGAAGTTAACAAAATAGTGATTCCCCAGTTTCCAGTGGTCCCTGACATTACAACACTCTTGACAATGATTCCTTCTTCTGCTAAATTCTTTTCTGTCATTGATTTGAAAAATGCATTCTTCAGTATCCCCATTCATCAATCAATCAATCAATCAATCAATCAATGCATTTATAGAGCGCGCTACTCACCCGGGAGGGTCTCAAGGCGCTGGGGGAGGGGGGAGTTACTGCTCGAACAGCCAGGTCTTGAGCTGCTTCCTGAAGGAGAAATGGTCCTGGGTTCGCCGAAGGTGAGTGGGGAGGGAGTTCCAGGTCTTGGCTGCCAGGTAGGAGAAGGATCTTCCTCCGGCGGTGGCTCTGCGGATGCGTGGTACGGTGGCGAGGGCGTGGCTGGTTGATCGTAGCTGGCGGGTGGGCGTGTAGAAGGTCATGCGGTCGTTGAGGTACTTGGGGCCCAGGTCGTGGAGGGCCTTGTGTGCGTGGGTGAGGAGTCTGAATGTGATTCTCTTGCTGACGGGGAGCCAGTGCAGGTCTTTCAGGTGTCCGGTGATGTGGCTGTGTCGGGGGATGTCCAGGATGAGTCGTGCGGAGGCGTTCTGGATGCGCTGGAGTCTTTTTGAAGTTTGGCTGTGGTTCCGGCATAGAGGGTGTTCCCATAGTCCAGTCGGCTGGTGACGAGTGCCTGGGTGACGGTCTTCCTGGTTTCAGTGGGGATCCATCTGAAGATCTTGCGGAGCATGCGCAGGGTGTTGAAGCACGAAGATGAGACGGCGTTGACTTGTCTGGTCATCGACAAGGAGGAGTCCAGGATGAAGCCCAGGTTGCGTGCGTGGTCCGTTGGCTTGGGCGCGGTGCCCAGGGGCCGGGGGCCACCAAGAGTCGTCCCAGGCGGAGGGTGATGAACCCAGGATGAGGACTTCCGTCTTGTCTGAGTTCAGTTTAAGGCGGCTGTTCCTCATCCAGTCGGCGACGTCTCTCATCCCGTCGTGTAGGTTGGCTCTGGCGGTGGTGGGGTCGTTGGTGAGGGAGAGGATCAGCTGGGTGTCGTCGGCGTAGGAGATGATGTTGAGGTTGTGTTGGCGTGCGATGGCTGCGAGGGGGCTCATGTAGACGTTGAAGAGGGTAGGACTGAGTGAAGATCCTTGTGGAACGCCGCAGATGACTTCGGTGGCCTCGGATCTGAACGGGGGAGGCGGACTCTCTGGGTTCTTCCGGCGAGGAACGAGATGATCCATTCCAGTGCTTTCTCTCGGATTCCGATGTTGCTGAGGCGCTTCACTAGGGTGCGGTGGCAGACGGTGTCGAACGCCGTGGAGAGGTCCAAGAGGATGAGGGCTGCTGTTTCCCCGTTGTCGGTTAGGGTTCTGATGTCGTCGGTGGCTGCGATTAGGGCGGTCTCGGTGCTGTGGTTGGCCCGAAACCCGGACTGCGAGGGGTCGAGGGATCCATTCGTCTCGAGGAAGGCGGCAAGCTGTCTGTTGACGGTCTTCTCGATGACTTTGGCCGGAAACGGAAGGAGCGAGATGGGACGGTAGTTCTTGAGGTCGGTGGGGTCCGCCGTTGGTTTCTTCAGGAGGGCGGTAAGCTCGGCGTGCTTCCAGCTCTCCGGGAAGGTGGCGGTGTGGAAGGAGGAGTTGATGATGTCCCGGAGATGGGGTGCGATGGTGGCGTCGGCTTTGTTGAAGACGTGGTGTGGGCAGGGGTCGGTTGGTGATCCGGAGTGGATGGAGTTCATCGTGCGGGTGGTGTCTTCGGTGCTGATCGGGGTCCAGTTGCAGAGGGTGGTGGTGGCGGGCGTTGGTTCGGCGGTAGGGTGCGTGGTCTGTGCGTCGAAGCTGTTATGTAAGTCGGTGATCTTGCGGTGGAAGAACGCGGCGAGTGAGTTGCAGAGGTCTTGCGAGGGGGTGATGTCGTTGTTTCCGGCGCTGGGGTTGGAGAACTCTTTGACGATGCTGAAAAGTTCCTTGCTGTCGTGGGCGTTGTTGTCCAGTCGTTCTTTGAGTGCCGACTTCTTGGTGGCACGGATCAGCTGGTGGTGTTTGCGGGTGGCGTGCTTGAGGGCGGTCCTGTTGTCTGTGGTCTGGTCGAGTCGCCAGGCTTTCTCGAGAGTGCGGCAGTTCTTCTTGGATTCCTTGAGTTCGTTGGTGAACCAAGGGGTTTTCTTGCTTCCGGGTCTGCTGGGAGGGTTTTTAGTGGTGCGAGGTCGTCGGCGCAGGCGGTCAGCCACTTGGCGAGGTTGCTGGCTGCTTCGTTTGGGTCCGTTGTGTTAGTGGGTGTGTTCTGGCTGAGGGAGGCGGTGAGCTGCTCGGCGGTGATCTTGCTCCAGCTCCGGCGGGGAACCTGTTGCGGGTGGTGGTGGGTCGCAGTCTTTCTGAAGCTGAAGTGGACGCAGCTGTGGTCGGTCCAGTGGAGTCCGGTGGCGTGGCTGAAGGAGATGTGCTTGCTGGAAGAGAAGACGGGGTCAAGCGTGTGGCCGGCGTAGTGGGTGGGCGTGTTCACCAGTTGCTTGAGTCCGAGGTTGGCGAGGTTGTCCAGCAGGGCGGTGGTGTTTCTGTCGTTGTTGTTCTCCAGGTGGAAGTTGAGGTCCCCTAGGAGGATGTAGTCGGCGGAGGGCATGGCGTGCGGGCTGATGAAGTCTGCGATGTCTTCGCTGAATAGTGTGCGTGGTCCCGGGGGTCTGTAGATGAGGGTGCCTCGGAGGGTGGTCTTGGGGTCAGTGTGTATCTGGAAGTGTAGGTGCTCGGCGGCGGTGAAGGTCTCGTCGGAGTTAGTCGAGATGCGGATGGTGTTCTTGTGTACGATGGCGATGCCTCCTCCCGTCTGGTTGACGCGGTCCTTCCGGGTGATCTTGTATCCGTCCGGGATGGCTATGGCGATGTCGGGCGCTGAGGAGGCGTTCATCCAGGTTTCGGTGAGGAAGGCGACGTCCGGTGCTGTTGCGTCGAGCAGGTCCCAGAGTTCCACGGCGTGCCTGTGGATGGAGCGGGTGTTCAACAGGATGCATTTCAGGTGGTTGCTGCTGGTGCTCGACTTGGCGGGGGTGGTGCAGGTCCGGGGGCAGGTGAATCGGCAGGCTTGGCAGGTGAAGGGTCCGTGGGTGCGTCTCGGGAGGCTCGGTAGCAGGCAGGGTTCCGGTCGGCATTGAGTGCGGTGAGGGTGGCGGCGTCGTGGGTCCGTCGAGTGGTGTTGCATCGGTGGGATCCAGGGGTCCTGGCGCTGGGCGCGGGCCAGGCGCGGACGGGCGCAGACGGGCTTACCTTTGGCGCACCTTCGGCGCTCCGTCGGTGCTCCCGCTGCGCGCGGCCGCTGCGCGGTCGCTTAGGGGGCGTCATAAGTAAGGAGCCGGGAGGGAGGAGCAGCTGGGTGGCGGGAGCGGGGCGGCGAATGGAATCACGGGGGGGTGGGGCCGCAGGGAGGGAAAGTCCCAGGAGCAGCGGGAAAGTCCCAGGAGCAGCGGGAAAGTCCCAGGAGCAGCGGGCAGCGGGAAAGTCCCAGGAGCAGCGGGCAGCGAGCGAAGGAATCTGCAGGCAGGAGGCGACAAGGCAGGCAGGAGCGGCAGCAGTGAGTGGGGCGACCAAGCCCTGTGGAGGGCTGAGCGATCACACTCTGTGGTCCCCTACGGTCCCCTTAAGTAAGGAGCCGGGAGGGAGGAGCAGCTGGGTGGCGGGAGCGGGGCGGCGAATGGAATCACGGGGGGCGGGGCCGCAGGGAGGCAGTGGCGGGAAAGTCCCAGGAGCAGCGGGAAAGTCCCAGGAGCAGCGGGCAGCGGGAAAGTCCCAGGAGCAGCGGGCAGCGGGAAAGTCCCAGGAGCAGCGGGCAGCGGGAAAGTCCCAGGAGCAGCGGGCAGCGAGCGAAGGAATCTGCAGGCAGGAGGCGACAAGGCAGGCAGGAGCGGCAGCAGTGAGTGGGGCGACCAAGCCCTGTGGAGGGCTGAGCGATCACACTCTGTGGTCCCCTACGGTCCCCTTAAGTAAGGAGCCGGGAGGGAGGAGCAGATGGGTGGCGGGAGCGGGGCGGCGAATGGAATCACGGGGGGGCGGGGCCGCAGGGAGGCAGTGGCGGGAAAGTCCCAGGAGCAGCGGGAAAGTCCCAGGAGCAGCGGGCAGCGGGAAAGTCCCAGGAGCAGCGGGCAGCGAGCGAAGGAATCTGCAGGCAGGAGGCGACAAGGCAGGCAGGAGCGGCAGCAGTGAGTGGGGCGACCAAGCCCTGTGGAGGGCTGAGCGATCACATTCATCCTGACAGCAGGTATCTGTTCGGGTTCACCCTAGCTGGTAGAAGTTTTAGATACTGTTGCGCTCCTCAAGGCTATCCAGAAAGTCCGAGTATTTATAGTCCGGCATTGAAAGGTCAGCTGGATTCCTTGTCCCTCCCCACAGGTAATGTATGGTTCCAATATGTCGATGACCTGCTCATCGCCTCGGACACAGAACAAGGCTGCAGAGATAGTACGGTTAAACTGTTGCTCTATTTAGCTGACCATGGTCATAAGGTATCCCTTTCCAAATTTCAGTATTGTCGACAGGAGGTCACCTACTTAGGCCACCTACTGTCGAAGAAGGGTAGGAGATTAACACCTGAGCGCATCAGTACCATTGTTAAAATGCCCATTCCGCAAACCCAGAAAGATGTGCGCGCCTTCATAGGTATCACTTCCTATTGCAGGCAGTGGATACCTGGCTATTCGCTGCTTATTAAGCCCCTGCTTGCACTAACACAAAGATGTGCATGAACCCCTGCCTTGGACGCCTGAGTATCAGCAGTCTTTTGAGCAATTAAAAACTGCGCTTTCCTCGGCTCCAGTGCTTGGTACCCCTAATTATGCTAAAAGCTTTGTATAGCATGTCCATGAGATGGGTGGTTGTGCGCTTTCTGTTTTAACACAAAAATTTGGGGATAAGCAACGACTGTGTGCTTATTTCTCTGCTGTGCTTGACCCTGTCACGCGAGCCCTCCCGAGCTGTCTAAGAGCGGTCACGGCTGTGGCTGTCTTGATAAGACAATCGGCTGGACTCGTACTTGATACTGACCTCACAGTTATGGTGTGGATACGCTTTTGAAGAAGACGCAGCACCTCACCAGTGCACGTCTGAAAGGTTATGAGCTAACGCTCTTTGCACGACACATCAAGATCAAACGCTGTGCCACTTTGAATCCAGCCACGTCACTAACCCTTCCTTCTGAGAATGAAGAGATTGACATACATGATTGTATCTTCCGGACGGAAGAAGAGACGAAAGGACGGGTAGACCTGACTGATTTTCCCTTATCTGACCCCCAAAGGGAACTATATGTCAATGGCTCTTGTTTTAAATTATCAGATGGCACTACAACCGCCGCGTACGCTATTACTACGCTGCGCACGGTAGTTGAGACGTCACGAGTTCCCTATCAGTCAGCCCAAGCTGCAGAGTTAGTTGCCCTTATTCGAGCCTGTGAATTGAGTGAGGGGCTAGTTGTCAATATTTATACTGACAGTCAGTATGCCTTTGGAGTCGCCCATAATTTTGGGCGGCTCTAGGAAGAGAGAGGGTTCCTTACTTCCCACGGGACACGCATTCAGCATGGTCCTCCTATATAGGGTTCTATCCGCTCTGACACTCCCTAAGAAATTGGCCATAGTGAAGTGCAGCGCCCATAGAAAAGTTACTGACGATGTGGGCAAAGGGAACGCCTTTGCAGATCAGACAGCTAAAGAAACAGCCCGAACTAAGATGAAGAGAATGTTTGTAGCAGGTCCCACTAGGTGGGTGCCCGAGGTCACTATGTTTGAAGATACACTAGAAAGTGTGAAGGAGATACAGAGTGAGGCCACAATGGAGGAATTAGCAGTGTGGCAAGAAAGTACAGCAAACTTGAATGATGAGGAATGTTGGATTGACAAGTTAGGGAAGCAGAGATGGACGTTGCCAGATGCATATGTTCTTTCTGTAGTCACGATGGCCCATGGCCCAGCTCACATCAGTGCTAAGGGTATTTGCAAACTGTTAGACCCCGTATGACAAAATGACAATATTCCAAAGATGGCTGCACATTTAGTAAAGTACTGTATGGTGTGCATGATGCACAATCCTGGCAAAGGTACCCCTACACCACCCGGCAATTTTGCACCTCCCACTTTTCCTTTTGAGGTCCTTCAGATAGACTATATTGAAATGGACAGGGTCAATAATTTGAAGTATGTGTTGGTGGTTGTTTGTGCATTCAGTAAGTGGGTAGAGGCTTACCGTACTAAAGAGAACACGGCCATTGCGACTGCAAAAGGCACTCCTGAAGGAATTCTTTCCTCGCTTCGGCTTGTCTCATCTGATCTGGAGTGATAACGGAAGTCACTTTAATGCCAAGGTTATCCAGTTAATTTGCGACGGTTTGCACATAAAGCAGAAGTTTCATGCTGCAAACCACCCCCCGTCAGCAGGTTTGGTTGAGAAGTACAATGGTACTCTCAAACTGAAATTGGCAAAGATTCAGGAGACAACAGGGTTACAGTGGCCAGATGCTTTAACATTAGCTCTTTTATCAACGAGAACTACAGCGCATTCTAGGACAGGATTGTCACCCTATGAGGTCGTGTTCGGACATCCAGCAAATGTCTGGGGCGTCCCGTGCCCACGTAGATTCTCCGAAATTGAGCACCCTTTGTTGACCGACTACCTGTACAAGTTAACTGAAAGTTTGCGTTCTATTCACCAACAGATTCAGGAGTCACTTCTACCTGTACCAGAGGGGCCTGGCCACAACATCCAGCCAGGAGAGTGGGTGTTGCTTAGTCATTTTCAGCGGAAGAAGAGCTTGGAGCCCAGGTGAAAGGGGCCCGAGCTGGTCCTCCTCGCAACACGCACCGCGGTGAAAGTGGCCGGCCGTAAGAACTGAATCCATTCAAGCCATTGTCGTAGGGTACCCCTGCCCTTACCCTACGACCAGTGGGTGAGGGATGGCCTCGGGGACACAGACTGAGCAGGTGCCTCGGTTCGTCCCTTTTAGCGACGCAAAACTTACATGGACCCAAACGGATGTAGAGAATGATGATGTTTTAAATGCAGCAACACCCCCAGAAATTCGAGCCCTTGAAGAACAACTATTTGTCGACCCCTCTGTGCCTGTAGTCACCAGGTATAATTTGTGCCCTCGGCTGAACAATAGTGCACCAAAGGATAAGTCAGATTAGTTAGGGATGGACTGTATAAGTTAGGGTGTGCCTTGTTATAGCACCAACGGTGTTAGTTTAGGGTGAGGTGAGATTGATGCACTGTTCTGACATTGGACAGGATAGATCGAATGTGCTCCCGCTTGGGGGGGGGGGTACATTATCCTGGATGATGTGGGATTCATCGAGAGCTAGGACTGAGCAGCTCCACCGCCGGTGCTCAAGAGCGCCGACGTTGATGAACAATAGGAGTCTACCAGTGAGGCTCTGACGGACACTGGGAACACTTGCCCTTGCTATCAGTTTTATTGCATTCCCTTTGCCTTGTTTCATAATGCATCCATTTGGTCGGCCCATTGAGGAGGAGGAACAGCCATTTGCGTCACCGCGACTAGCGCAGGGCTGGTCCACGAAGAGTAAAATAGTCTTCGTATTGATAGCTGTGATTGCATTAATAACAGTACTTGGAATAGCTTGGTTCCTGGAGGAAAAGTATCCCGTACATTCCTTGGTTGGTACAACGCCCACTTCCCCTGAGCATATATTTGTTACTTTGGCCCCTCACAAAGGGGAACATCGAACATTTAGGGGAGGTAAAGGTGGGGGAAAGTAGATGCAATTTCACTTACAGACTGATAACGCTTAATAGTCCGCCCTTAGTCCTACCCCAGAATGTCCATTTTGTCTGTGGATCTCAAGCTTATGTCTGGCTTCCGATGGGGGTGGTCTGGCAGATGTTACCTTTCTTTCCTTCTTCCCCCTGTGTATATTGCCCCTTCCTTCTACCTTTTTGGGGCCCCATGGCTAATAGCCTGCAGCTTCATCGGCTCACAAGAGTTGTGGAAGGGGTTATTAATACAACAGCTGGGATACTGACCAACATTACTGCTGAGCTCCAGGCTACGAGGCTAGTTACATTACAAAACAGGATGGTGTTAGACGTCATCCTCGCTGATCGGGGAGCGGCCTGTCGCATCATTAGCAGTAGCTGTGGTGTTTACATACCAGACCACGCCCCCAGTGTGTATACGGCTATACATAAATTGCATAGACTGTCATCAGACCTACACCAAGAGACAGGTACTTGGACATAATCGGGGTGGTTCGGGAATATGCTAACAACGTGGGGTTGGAAGATCCTTATCTTTTTGCTTGCAGTTACTGGTATTATCTTTACATGTTGCCTTTGCATACACTGCCTTCCGGCTTGTTGTACCTGTTGTATACGTGCTTTGACCCCTAGACCAAAAATGCCAGTTCATGACACCAATGCTACGATCATGTTGCAGAAACAAATTAATGAAATCATGCAGATCGACGAAGGTATCTTTGAATACTGACTATGTATACGTTCGCATATGGTGCCGCTTCTTATCTTCGCAACATGTTATTCATTTCTAGATAGTAATATGCAATGGTTAGCGAATGCTAGTGGCGGGCGCAAGCAGAGTGACCTTGGCATCAAGATAGCATGTGCCCAGTCTCAGGATCGAAACTCATCCTTCTGTATCTCCTTTGTTCAACTGCTACCAACTGGAAATTTCCAGTCGGGGCGTGTCTTTATTGGTTCTGAATTGTACATAATGTATCGCCATGCTTGCTGAAGTTAGTCCCTCTGCAGCAATCCCAGGAGGCTGGTCAGACTGGACTCCTCTCGCGTGTACCTGAATAAAATATACTTGGTTTGTATTCTCTACTGTCTGACCGACTCTTCATTAGTATGGAAGGCTGAGAGGTGGTCGTGAGTGACCCGGGTGGCCCTAGTCGGGTCACTTCCTTCACTACAACATCCCCCATCACAAAACTGCCCAGAGCCTGTTGCCCCATGAGGTGGGCAGAGGTGTGGAGGGAGCCCAGATGCACATGGGAGTGTTCTGACTTTGCTTACTCTGATGAAGGAGTGGGGGTATCACTGAAGACACCCAGATCACGAGCAACCCCACAAAGCAACTGAGTCTCACACCTCCCTCAGCCAGTAACCACTGAAATGCCAAACTGATCAACCAAGCCTGTAAGGCAGACATGACCCCAAGCAGCAGACAGTCCAGCCAAACCAAGGCCAGACTGAAAGGAGGATGAGAGCACAATGCACCTGAGACACTGTTCTAGACACCTGGGCCCCACTGTCCTGCACACTATACCACACCTATACTGACCATGACTGAAAACTCTATGGCGTCAAGGCGCAAGCCTGGCTCCCCATTGTCCATGGAGCGGGAGCTCCAAGAAGGTCCCTCAGGAGGGAACACATGAGACGTGACTCGATGCCAAACAGAAAAAGAAAAGAAGAGGACTGGATTAAAGCTTTCCCCGATTGCCACAAATCCTGACCCAAGCACCCCAAAGCACTGTTGGCCGGTCCAGAAGACAGTGCACACTGAGCACCCACAGGAAAGAGAAGAGGCTCAAGAAACTAGAAGTCTCACCGCGGCAGTCAAAAAGAAGGTGCATGCCGCAGCACCAAGAAGAAAGAAAGAAAAGTAGTGCGACGACCAGCTGGTTCACACCGGGAGACCTAGCGACCGACCATGTCTAGAAAGAGAGAAGATCTGGTGGGACCAGGCCGGAAGTAGCCTCTGTGACTACTCTTACCAATGACTGAGAGTGCATCTACCTGCACAAGTGAGCCTCTGATGTGAAGCGACAATGACTCAGTGGGAGAACCAAAAGAAAGCTGCAAGTAAGACTGAACCAAGTCTCTGCCTCCAAGCTTCTCAGTGAAAGCGTGCAGACACAGTCCACAGCTGCCTAGGGGACCATGGCATGCACACCAGGACATACGGATGCCCTGCACAAACAGAAGACATAGATCACAGCAACTCACAGAGTTGTGAGGCTACGAAGGCCATCTGGTCACCATTGCTCCAACTGTTGATGAACCAAGGAAAAATTCATGCAGCCACGAAGGCAAATTGTTGACACCTGTTGTACATGTTCACCGTACAATCAACACCACCATGCCAGTCCCTGTTAAGTGCATCACCACTCCTATCTATTTAGCATCTTACAATCCAACTGAAGTCTGACAACATCGAAACATCAAAGGTCATCAAGCGCCCATAATACCCTAAAGCACCAATCAATCAGCGACTAGCTGCTCACCCCAGCTACATCCTAATCCTGTGTTCTGTAGCATGCCTCGCCCATGGCCCATGTAACCCCAATGGTTGAGCGAGTGATTAGGCATTGGCTCCTCAGCGTTCTTGCAGCGTCACACGCAGCGTCAGTAGAGACCACATGCAGAACCGTGGCAACCCATCCAAGGGGCCTCCCCAAGCGAGAGATAGACTTGATGTTACTCTTTCAATGAATACTAGTAGGTAGTGGTGCCTGTGGGAAGTTGGCTCTCTATATAGTGCACCAAAATGAGGTACACTGTGCAGAGAGTCCAGGCAAACCCCAAAGGAATTACAGGGGCACACATGACACCACAAATGCTCTCTTTTGTGGTAGTGTAAACAAGCAGCTAGGCACATCAGAGGGTAGTGGTAAGCATTTAACACACACCAAGGCAGTGAGACCACACTCAAAGAAATCCGACACCAATTTATAAAAATAACACATACTTTTATATAAATTTAAACACCAAGATCATTGGAATTGGGGAAGTACTTATCAAGTTATGAATGTTTACATTTTTCAAAAATGGGCACGGTGCAATTTCAGGATTAGTAATTTTATTCTATGGAGAAAAACATATTGCATTCTGACACTTACCAGTGACTTACGGGAGTGTTTTTCAAGACTTAAAGTGATCCAACACAGCAGGCGGCTTAGAAGCAACACAGCAGGACGGAGGCAGAGGAACACTGCAGGACGGAGGCAGAGGAACACTGCAGGACGGAGGAGAAGCAACACTGCAGGTGGGGGAGAAGCAACACTGCAGGTGGGGGAGAAGCAACACTGCAGGTGGGGGAGAAGCAACACTGCAGGTGGGGGAGAAGCAACACTGCAGGTGGGGGAGAAGCAACACTGCAGGTGGGGGAGAAGCAACACTGCAGGTGAGGGGAGAAGCAACACTGCAGGTGAGGGGAGAAGCAACACAGCAGGTGAGGGAAGAAGCAACACAGCAGGTGAGGGAAGAAGCAACACAGCAGGTGAGGGGAGAAGCAACACAGCAGGTGAGGGGAGAAGCAACACAGCAGGTGAGGGGAGAAGCAACACAGCAATCAGGGCAGAAACATGAGGGAGATAACAAGGTTGTAAGAGCAGCATGGAGGGTAGGGGGAGAAGAACATTGGCAAGAGAAAACAACGTCGAGGGGGAAAATAAAGCACATGAAAGAGAGCTGGAAATCACATGCATTGTAATGGAGGGCTTAAACAAAAAGAAAAAGGTAGTTTCCTCAAAGAATCCAGAGGAAACACAGAAGCTAGCCAACCAAAGAGAAGGGAAAGAGACTATGCTCCAGGGGAAGGACACACACAAGATGGATTGGCTGAAAGGAAAGCCATCCAATAGAAAGCAAGCAAATAAGAGTGACAGTAAAGCCAAGAGTGAAAGTAAAGCCAACCAGCAATGAGGGAGCTGCAAAATCTTGTATGTTCTTGGTAAGCCTACGCTATGTTTTTCGCAACCAGACAGCTATTTACATCTGCTGTGTTTGTGGACTCATCTATGTGCTAATTAACACTCGCAGGAACCACCTTCTCTAGAGATGTTGGAAAGACGGATAATCATATTCCTAACCATGCCAAATTGTGAGTACTAGTCTCTGGAGGGCAGCAGCAGACATCTGGCACTAGATGCTGTCTCCTGCATCTGATGCCCAGGTAAAGCTGTTCTATAATCTGTCCAGCCAGGCAAGAGGTAAAATGCAGGAAAGTGAAAACAGGAGTTATCAAGAACGTTCCAAATCAACTCTCCTGAAAATGCTGCACTTCTTGAAGACAGTTGACCAACTTATAAAAGAGACTAGCCCCGTTTCCGAGGCATTTTAATAAATTTACCATAAGTTTTCACGTATCAGTCTCCACATGGCTAAGCCCTGGCTATAAATTCTTGCAGGGGCTTTCTGAAAAGAACAGTTTATTTGCTCCAGGGACAAGACGAAAACCTGAACTGCATAATTTATTCAGAGACACAGTGAGATAAATTTAATATTTTGGGCTTTCTCTCTGCAGCTTCACAAACTTATAGGTCTGAATGCTATGAAGTCCAGGGATTTTTTTTTTTTTAATTAGGGTTTTCTTTACATAATAGATCAAACCATGAACAACAGACACATCTTGTGTTAACATAAGCATTCGGCCCTTGTCAGTCAGTGATGTTACAGATGCATATAACCTACATGTATCTACAATTTGTCCAATTGTATGGATGACCCCATGCCAGTAAACAGCTACCAGTAGGCGCTCACACGCCAGGTGGAAGTAGCCGGCTAGGTCATAGTTACAACGTGCAGAACAGGAGGGCTCGTCCTGACCAATTTAATGTAGAATTCTGGAGAGCAGTACAGCCTGTTCAGGAACTAAATGAGGATCAGTTTGTGGTAGTAGTTAATGAAGACCCTCTTTGTCTGGCCACAGCAAAACCTCCACACTGATGTCCTCTTCAATGTCGTCTATTCATCTCTCAAGTATCCTGGCATAAGTAATTTGGAAGAAGTCAGTGTATTACCTTTACAGCCTGGAGATCCAACCTCTCCCACTGGGATTTTGAAGCATCTGTGTGAGAGCGGGCAAACTCTTCAGGCTCCTAGCAGGAGAAATGGCCTGTAGTCCAGGGACGTTGGAAGGACCAGCAGAGAATGCCCTTAGAAATAGAATGCTCAAAGGATTCTGTTTAATGGCAGAAGAGTAGCTCGGTTTCCGCACAGTTCTCTTGGTGCTTGCCAAGCGTTAATGTGTGGATTTGGTCATAAGAAGAGGAGTCTGAGGATTTATTTGAAATGCAAGATCTGATACAGGCAGGATGGATCATCAAGTTGAGCATCTGCTGCCGAAACATGTAGTCACTGTAAGGTCAACTTAGCATTCTATCTTTCCAAAGGTCTGTGAATTTAGTACCATCTGTAGATTACAGAAATTGTAAAGGCAATGTGGTACTAAGTGCTACATAAAAACAAGTTACTATTATACCTATTAGGACTGAAAATATCTGCAAAATCCCAAGTGTAAAATTACAATTCTACAGATGTCAAACAGACAAATTTCCGAGCCAATCTATTGAAGAGTATGTTTGCCTCTCACACAGCTTACGCCAGATCCCACTTAGAGCTTTTTGTTAGCGTAAGAATTCGACTTCACCAGGGCTTCATGGTATCTCGAGCTGAGGTCCGCATTTGCCTCTTCCAATGACTTTTGCCCGTAGAAGAGACTTCAGTTTCAGGAAGCCTGCAACTGAAAAAACAGCTGAGCCAAATTTCCTGTTGCACTCAACAACAGCATCCTGCTTCAACATCTGGATGCACTGTTATGCAGATCAGAGCTGCAAAGTTCCTTCAGCATGACCGATTACTTAGCTTCTTCAACACCCTGGACACTCTTCCCCTAATCAGACTTAAATGCTTTTGGAGCACAGTCTTCTGGAGCAACATTCACTTTAAGAGCCAAGGTGACTTTTTAACACCTGTCTCTGCCCCGGACTTCAGGCTAGCCTGGTCCTCTAACAGCTCAGTCCACCCTTCATCTCTTTCCCACAAAAATAGCTAATACCAGCGATTTCAGGTTTTTCCATGACACTTTCTAGCTTCCAACGACTTACCTGGGACCTCTGAACTTACATTATAAAAGTTAGCTTTGTTTATGCGGTTGTATTATTTTTTAACATAAGAAACACACTACTTACTTACTTAACTTTTTACTACTATCTTTGGTTCTGTTTTTTGACCAGTTATTGTACCAGTGAATAGTCACACATAGGCCTGTTACTCTTTCTTTAACTTTTTGGTAGACTCTACACCTATTTTTTTCCCTCCCGCACTATCGCAATCAACACCACTTTACACATATTGCAAAGTCAACTTGCCGTAACAGCCATAGTTTACCGTCATGGACTCGCGAGAGAACACAGCTATTTACATATTTATCTTCCATTGTGTATGCTTCTACACTAGACAGTAAAATCTACTTGAGACAGCACCCAAATAAAATCCACCACCCGCACACTCACAAATGTTAGCACATAATATTTCTGACAATCTCAAAATAAACTCCCTAAATGTGAAATATCTAAACCATCCAATCAAACGACGAAAAATCATAGATTACTTAGCAAAAACTAAAGGAGACATTATTCTTCTCAAAGAAACCAAATTAAGTGACAAAGACGCTGAGTACATTATAAATAACTGGATCTCACATGTGACCTGCTCCCCAGCAAACCATAAGAAAAATGGAGTAATAACCCTAATCGCAAAAAACTCCAACATCACTATTGAATCATTCTCCCACGATATGGAGGGTAGACTCATGATTACAAGCCTACGTAGAGGAGAAGACTCATTTCACGTCATAAACATATATGGATCGAACACGGAGGACACTTCCTGTTGGGAAAATGTATCTAATAAGATCGGCCACTTGCCTCAAGATGATCTTAGTGTACTGGGTGGGGACTTCAACCTCCCCCTAGACACTACTCTAGATCGCCAACCCACTAGCAAATACAGACTATCGAAATCTTATGGTTTAGTACAGAAAATATGCTAAAAATAAAATCTTAAGGATACCTGGCGCCTACAACACCCTGACTCCAGGGATTACACCTTTTACTCAGCCCCACACAACTCATACACAAGAATAGACTATATTTTAATATTTGGGGTTTATATCTACCTGATTGACCAAACTAACATATCCCCGTAACTTGTCTCTGATCACTCATGCAACAATACTCTCTTAGCAGGTAGCCATGCAAAACCAACCACTAAAATTTGGCGCTTTAACAATGAAGTACTGCCAAACCCCAAAGACAGGAGAAAAAAAATAATAATTCGAAGAAACAATTACAAACTACTTCAAAAACAACAACCTTCCAGAAACGAATATACATACCCTTTGGGATACCTTCAAAGCAACCCTGAGAGGTAACCTTACAGAAACCAAAACTAAAATCAACAAAGCAAACAACGCTAAATTATTATTGTTAGAACAAGAAATAAAACAAATAGAACTGTGACATACCAACTCCCTAGACAACAGTACACTCTCCCAGCTCACACAGAAGAAATATGAATATAACAAAATCCTGAGTGAAAGAGCAGGAGTTTGGATAAATAAATTCACAGGTCTCAAATTATGCAAAGCTAACAAAGCGGGAAAGATGCTGGCTTCTTACCTCAAACAAACAAAACCAAAACAGAATCACAACAATCAAAGACTCCAAAAACCTAACCCAGATAAGATACTAGATACCTTCAAGAACTTTTATGAATCCTCATATCGGAACGATCAAACCTTTGACTCGGGCAAATGCAAAAGTAACTGGAAAACACTCAAATCCCACAACTATCAGAAACTGACAAACTGGCTCTCAGTAAACCGAGATCCTCCATTGAAGTGTCAAAAGCTATTAAAACACTGAAAGAAAATAAAGCCCCCGGCCCAGACGGCTTTGCTGCCAAATTTTATAAATCCTTTTCCGACCCACTACAACCAACCATGCTAGCCCTGTTCAATCACATTGCTAATTCAAGCAAAGTCATGGACACAGTGGCTGAAGCTAACATTATTGTGATCCCCAAAGACGGGAAAGACTCATCTCTGCCAAAATATTACAGGCCGATCTCTCTGATAAACCTAGATTGCAAAATGTATGCAAATATCTTGGCTACAAGACTTAATGAACACCTCCCAAAGTTAATAAGCAATTCCCTCGTAGGTTTTCTCAAAAACCGTATGTCAAACGACAATACACACCTCCTCTGCCACGTCCTCGAGAATGCAAAAAAATCTTCCTCATCATCAGTCGCAATAACTCTAGACGCTGAAAAAGCATTTGATAGAGTATCATGGGCTTTTTAAAACACTGCATGGAATCTTTGACCTTGGTGACACTTTCATAAAAATGGTCATGGCTCTATATAAAAACCCATCTGCACGCATCTCGATTAATGGCTCACTGTCTCAACCACTTAACCTTCAACGAGGCAAGAATGCCCTTTTTCCCCATCTTTATTTCTCCTAGCGCTAGAACCCCTCCTACTGGATATAAAACAAAACCCCGTAATTACTAGAATCAGTTTTAAAGACAAATACGTTAAACTAGCCACATACGCGGATGACATCCTGATAGTCACAGAAAACCCGGGCCCCTCCATACAAATCCTTATATCCGCCATAGAACGCTACCCCAAAAACTCAGGTTATAAACTAAAAAGGGATAAATCGGAAGTGAAACCTCTAAATCTCCACTGCACAAAAGATATTCAGGGTATATCTGGACTATCCTGGCAATCGGGCTATATAAAATACCTGGGTATCGAATTTGGGTCAGACCTAATAGACACCATTAAACATAATGAAAAAATGACCCTAGAAAAAAACAAAAAAGATATTAGACAAATGCTCCCCTAAATTTATTACCTGGTGGGGAAGATTTGAAACTATAAAAATGATGATCACCCCTATAACCAATTACCTCATCAGCATGCTCCCTCTTCTATTATCAGATGACTTTCACCACAAATTAGAGAAACAGAACTCTAAATTTAACTGGCAAGATAAAAAAGCTAGAATAGCCCTGGAAAAACTTAGACTACACAACTCATTAAGGGGGGGTTAACCTGGCCAACTTTAGAGATTACCAATTTACTTTTCTCGCAAAACAGGGTTTTTATTGGATTCACTCCCCCCCTAGTAACACCTCGACTGTTCCAAATATATGTATTCCAGAATACGAAACTTTCTCTCCTAAAAATAGATAAAAACTTTCCTCAGGAACCTTCGCTCTGGAACAATCAGAACAATAAATATAACAGCAAAACCATATATCACCAAACATGGATAGACAAGGGCATAGTCTTCCCACAGCAGCTTGGCTCCACATCTCATCCCATAACCTTCTCCGAAATGTAAACAGAATACCACCTTGATAAAATGGAGTTCTACAACTTCCTTAAAATCAAGGCCGTCATCTCGAAATATAAGTACCATAGGAACACACCTTCCCTACCAAACCTTTTATTGAAAATTATTAACTCCGGACACCAAGTTTCCTATCTACACAAACTCCTACGCCCAAAAACTTCGCAAGTAAACAAAAACATTACAACGTTTTGGGGAAAACACTCCTCTAAGCCGATAATAGACTCTGACTGGTCCCAGATCTGGAAATCAGTTATATCTCAGAAAATTTCCCCTGCACTCTCACAAACTAAATTCTGGCTCATATACAAAACTTTTTGGACCCCAGTTCGTTTACACATACAAAAAATCTTAGATGATCCCACTAGTTGGAACTGTAAGGAAGAAGTAGGGTATCTTGCTCACCTCCTTCTTCATTGCAAATCCCTATCCCACTTCTGGAATAAAGTTTTTTCATTCCTATCAGAACTATTCAATTGCCATCTTAAAAAATAACTTGCATGCCCGATTACAGGATTCCTCGACACAAACCTCGACAACCCAGCTGACAGCGCCCTGTTAGATTTACTTTTAACTTCTCCAACAAAAATAGTCCTTACCAACTGGAAAAGCACACACAAAGCCTCCTTTAATTGCTTGATTAATTGGATTTCACACATTTGATGCGCAGACAATATCTCCCTCCAGCACTCACCATGGAAGACTCCCTCTAAACCCATCTGGGATACACTGGACAACTACTTCGCCACCAATAAACCACCTTAGGTATCCCCATGTATAGTCCTCTCTCACAAACAGAACCCATGAACGATCACCCGCAGCCATTTTCTAGAATAACTCCATTGCTGTGACTCACCTCTCTCGCTCTCAACAAACAGCACTATCGATTACCAGGTTACCATAACCTATTTAAGTCTTTGCACCACAGATACACTACTAACCCGCACACGAGACCATAACCTGGCTCATTATACTCACCCTGTAAAGATCCTTCGTACATCAAGATGCTGCTATACCCTTGTACTTAACTCGTATAACTTGCTTATACATCAATCTATCTTTACCTTGATAAGCAACTCAAAGTGACAGTAAGTCAACCACTCTACGTCAGCTAGTTACAAAATCCTGCATCTATATTCTCAACTCCCTCTCCCTAACTGCTCCTACCCCTTAGATTTTCTTTGTATGTACTTTTGTTATTTATATATAATTTATATATAGGTTGTGTAGGATTATTATGTTTAAGTTGACTTTATGTATTATTTCATACATGCAAAAACTCAATAAAAAGCTTTGAAATAAAAAAAAAGAAACATAAGTACTTTATTATTTTTGATAGGTTATATTTTTAATAATTATAATGCTAAGCAGTACTCCTAAAGTGCAAGATTCACCCAAAGGTATCATGGCACTACAGAATAACTTAGGAAAGGATGGGAAAAACTCATGTGTGAAGCCGACATTAGGAGTGCAACTCAAACACTTTCCTGAAGAGCCAATTTTTTAACGCACTCCTGGATGCTTTCAATTCAATAAGGGATCTGATGGCTAATGAAAGGAAATTCCATTCAGTAGGTGCTAACACCGAACCTTGATTTGCAGAAATCTCAGCACCACCAGAAGATTTGCTGCCTGCATCACCAGTGCCTCTCTGACCGCAAGCCTTGAGGACAGCTAACCCTAGTTACAAAGGAGCCAAGGATACTTCATGGAGGCCTTTGGTTTGCTTCTGTTGTGTTAATCTGGATAGTATCTTGTCAGAGTTCAACCAAAGTCTCTAGTGACTCCTCGACTGCAACAGTTACAGAGAATGTCTTACAATTCCTATAGGGCTGGAACTCCCTGGTGCAATGCTCATGGGATACCTGCTGCTCATCTTTTTATTCTGGTGACTTGATATGTTTTATTTTTCCGGAGACTATGTCTCTGTTGGGTAGTAGGGGTACACCCAAAGTGGTACTCTTTAACTATGATCGCCACCGCCAGACCATTCCTCTACTAACAATCGTCTGCAGCTGATTTTACAAGAGGAGTACAGGCCTTTTTTTGCCTGCACTAAGTGTGGAGACTACCTCCTGGCTCTCCTTTGAAAATCAATGTAATATTGGGCCCTGGATAACTCCCAAATGTATGATGTGCATGAGAGTGCTTGTGTACACGAGCGGAGAGGTATTCTAGTTGGCGCCCACATTTGATGTATGTTGTTCCCAAGTTGTAGGGTGCACCATAGGGTTTAGTGGTAGTCAGTGCTGCTGTCTCTACATCTTCCTGCCTATTCCCTCCCCCACCACAGGGCTCTCCTGATTCACCCATCCTTTAGAATCCAGTATAAAGCCAAGTACGTGTATCTGTGATTGAATTCACAACAAATGAATGAAACAGGTAGGATTATTTTGCTGGCTGGACCTCGACCTGGACCTTGACTTGGACCAGGCCAGTTCTAGCAGGTCAGCCTGTGATCTGACAGGAGCAAAACAACAAAAAAATGAGTCAGGCCAAGATCATGGGCAATGCTGCACACCTGAAATGTGACATAAGCTACCTTCCCATCCACTGCATCCTGTCCTGCTGGGAAGCCAATGACAGCAGCAAAAGCAGGTAATCTGAATTCTGTTACACACCTTATCTGTGATAGTTCCCTTGGAGCCAGTTTTCATGAAAGCCCATCAGAAAGTAAGCTACCCAAAATGTTTGAGACCAACCTTGAATACGAGCTGTCAGGCAGACTGAGTCCAGCTGCCACGGTACTGGATGTGAGCTGAATCCTTTGGCCTATCTTGTGTTCATTTTTTAGGTATCCATACCTGTGGGGAGGAATGCTACAACTAGAGGCAGAGTTCTTGGCATTCTCCCTTAGAGGGGTGAGCACTATAGCTCTACGTCTGAGGAAAGACTAATATTGCAACTTGAAGAAAGAGAAAGCTAAACTGCCTAGCATAAAGAGAACCAGCTTTCTCTTAAGATACAGCCTCAGCTTCAGAAGTAGCTTTGGGGCTTATATGCATATCTAGTGTTCGGGTGGACGGGGTGGTTCCCGGGAGGGGGGGGGAGAGGAGTTCCAGGGGGTTTATTGATTTTGTTTTGATAAGAATCATGCTTCAGGATTGTCTCCTGCCTTGTTTTGATTTGTCTCTCCTCTTTTTGATAAACCAATAAAGAAATTTAAACAAAGATACAGCCTCAGGTTAGGGATCCTGAGTGGTCCTGTGAGGTGATTGGGAATAAGTCTAGTAAGACCAGGGACTAGGTACTGCTGCCAATCTTGAGTATCCTATAAGAGGGCCTATGCAGCTCTGCATTAACCTTTGCAACCAAAGGTCACTGTGATCGGCTTCAACTCCCTGCATGGCAGACAATGTGCTGCCATGTTCATAAATGCACCTGCAATCTTGTGTGAACGTCCGTAACACAACGTGGATTCTTCTGCGAGTGGCACTGACTGGGCCACCTGGCATGAGGGTCCATGAGCCTCTACCCTGCACATCGCCACATCCTTTGTTCTTCAACTACCTGCAAGCTCAGATGTGCCACTGAAGAATCTCGAACAGAGCAGCATGATCAGTGTCTTGGCTGTTCTGCTCACAATCGTGGCCCTGCAAAGAACACTGAACATGCCTCAGCATTTGTGAGTCTCACATGGACATAGCGCAAACAGATGTTGGGGCAAATAATCATATGAGTTTGGGGAATGTCAGAAAAGGAAGCCCATTCTGGTCAGGTAAGTGTCTCAGATGGGGACATAGCATATCAGGAAAGGCTGGTTGCCGGCTACAAGCAACCGATAGCATGAGGTTACTTGCAATTTTAAAAGGAAGGGCCTCCAGGGCGTTACTGAAGTAGCAAGATAAAATGCATTACAGAACAGGTGCATCATCCCTGGCAACTTTCCAATTTTGCTGTGGTTTCTCTGCTGCCATATTAGTCCACACTCACCTCCTTTTCATCCAGCTCGTTTTTAGGTTTAGTCTACCAGATGCAAAAGGCAGATCGTGGGTTTATCTAGCAAACTCCCATTGCTTACCACTGACTGGCTTTACTGTCACTCTCATTTGACTGCTTTCATATATGCCAACATTTTAGAGCAGTGAAGCGGGAGATTTTTTTTTTAAAAATAGTCGGGAGAATGTATTTTACCCACTGACATTATTTAAGCAGAGGCAATCTGCCTGAATCAGTTCTATTGGTATTTATGGTGACAGATACTCATTTCATTTTTGGCAGTTTCATGACAAAGCGCAAGCAAAAACAGAGTTCTAAACTTAATTCTTGTTTGCGCTATGTAAAACTGCCAAAAATAAAATGTTGATGCCTGTCACATGCTCAAATCTCCCCTTCCAAGAATTGAGACAATGTGTTAACCTTTGATGTCAGAGGTAATTCTTGGAGTGGGAGATGGGAGTGTGCGTGACTAGCAACAACATTTTATTTTTGGCAGTTTTATAAAACTCAAAGTCAGGTTTCTGCATGCGGGAGACTAGCCTTGAAATTGGTAGCCTCCCGCCTGAATCGGGAGGGTTGGCATGCATGCTTGACTTGCCTTGTCCATCCTGTGTCTGTTCCTCCCTTGGAATATTCCAATGTACTTGTGTCCTTCCACAGCTCAAGTTAATGGAACTACTTTTTTATTTTATCTTAAGCACTCCACAAGAGCCCATGTGTTTTCCAGCTGTCTCACTGGTGTGCTTCTCTGGTCCCCTCGGCACTCTGTGTTGTTCTTTCTCACGCTTGTGCTTCTCCCATGCCCCCTCTCAGTGATGTGCTCGTCCTCGTGTGCTTCCCACTCACGTTGTTTTATTGCCTGTGTGCTTCTTCACCTGCAGCTCCATGTTACTCTCTTACATTTTTGCTTTTCTCCTCCCAAGTTCCACATTGCTATTTCTCTACCTATGTGCTTTTCTTCTCCCCCACCCAAGCTCTTTATGTTGCTTTCTGTCACCAGCTCCCCCATGCTGCTTACCCGCATGTGCTTTAAAAAAAAAAATTAAAAAAATTGGGAGTATTTTTTTCTTTACCAATCCAACTCAGATCTGTAAATAAAAAGACAGATGGCATGTCCCTCCAGCCCCGAATTCTTAGTATCCTTTACTTAAAAACACAAAAGTGGTGATAGGACATTCACCCAATACCTTGATTATGAACGGAGTACACGGTCTTGCATTATCAATTACTTTGTGGGAAGTTTTAGGACTAAATAGCTTTTGAGGGACTTTGGCTCGTGGTCTTTATGTCAGACTAGAAAATTAAATTGAACTGTTAACATTCAACATCACAGACCGCTTTTCAGATATAAAAGAAAGTATTAAAACAGCCAGAAAAAAAACAAGTATTCACACCAGCTGGACTTGAGTATTGGCTAAGGATATCCAAGAGAGCCTGAGGGGGGTGCAATAATTACGTTGGTATGAATGTTTTCCAGAAATAAATTGAATTGCTTCTGGGCACAAAAACTCCACTGGTAATTGATTAACGCACAAAGGTGCATTCTTTTAAAGTTTTAACCCCCCACAACATGGGCTCCTGGTGCCAGTCACACATCCCTGATGCAAACAAGGCTCATCATGGTATCCACAGACATCAGTTGGCGAACGGAATGCTGAGGATACTGGGATGTGCCAGGAAATTGGTGGCATCTAATTATGGCCTGAAGGCTCCAACACGGGACAATCTTATGCATTCAACACAATGCCACAACAGATCCTCTATGAACACCAGGGGCAGCACAGTAGAGGGTCCTATGCTCGAAGGGATATAGGGTGGGTAAAAGGGAGGGAAACGGATAAAGCAGGTTTGGGGCACAGAGTGGGGGCAAAGAAGAGGGCTAGTTAGGGCACACTAACAGAGACCTATATTGATGGTGTGTAAAGAAAAGGCATGGTGATTGGGAGGAAGTAAATAGGGAGTTACTATGCAGCAAAGTAACGGGAGATTGGACTGCTGCTTGTTGGTTCATTTGGTACAGACTGCGAGAGGCAGGTTATGCTTGTCTTTTATTTTTCAGGTGCCCTTTCGAGACTCAATTCCATCTAGAACAGCTGAACTGCTACAAATGAAACGCATTGGGCAACTCGGGCACATTCAATTATAGTGTCACATCCTACGGCACAGACTCATGTGGTATTAGAGGCACTTTTCAAACATCTCTTACACAGGGCCCAACAACCCAGACAGCATGGCTGCGAACGATTCTCCTTTTTGGCATCACGACTACTCAATACAGAGGGGAAAAACCTGCAATCACCTACATGCTTTACATAGAATATGCAGCCTGGCAGACTAGAAACCATGTCTCTGCTGTGTACCTTGTTGACCTTCTAAAAATTGGGCAATGTTCTCATACTGCACCACTAAGGTCCTCTGCAAGCTTTAAGTGGTTCTCGGCTTGAGAGTGAAACGAAGATTTACGGTTAAGACCTAATCTCAGCCAAATGTCGAAAACTTGATATTGTACCGACAAAGTAGTAGCAAAAAAGAGACTAGACAAGAGCCAATGGAGTACAAATTCAAGTACTCACTCTGTCAATTTGTAAACTTTAACTCTTATTAGGCACATAAAATGAGCACTTTGCGAAGATATGGTAGACAACATGAATGTGGAAGTTGCACCATCATTGTGAAATGATTGAATGAGTGCATTTAGAGTGGTGGCTGGGATTGTGTGTTCACGGATGTTGCAGTTACAAATGTATGTAGACACCCACTCGCTGGTACGATCGTGGATATTTACCAAACTTGTGAAGAAGCACAAATTTGCCCCCATCAAAAGCCGAAGTAAGCGTGCATCCGGGATGGGAACAGGAAGGGATCCTATTCAATGACGGTGAATGGGGAGGGGTTTCATAAACAAAGTTGCACGTGCAAACGCTCTTTTGATTCGCATTTACCCAGGCAGAGTTTTCCGCTTGGTTGTAAATCAGCACATGTAAATATTCTAATACTGCAGGCTCCTGTGGCCTTTTTTTGAATCCACTAAAGTCAGAAATTTGCTCCGAAAGAAGAAGTAAAGCTAGTGGGGAAAACTACCCGCCTTTTAAACAGTGGCCTTTGTGAAGCAAGGCTGCTATAATTATGGCTTTTGCTAACAATGAAAAAATAGACTATTTTCTCCAAAAGCAGGATATTTTTACTTGCGGATATTTTAACACGAACAATGTGCGGAATGCAAGGTCGGCTTCCTGCACCAGTTCTACAGTTCTGCTTGCGTAGCAACTGCGCTTTCTGGCCACGTATTTAGAGACGTAAAATGGCCCAAAAAAGGAACCAGCTTGCTGCGTGTCCACCAGAGGTCCAAGAAGATGATGTCCCCGCTGGACTGTGGGAGCGGCTACATCCCTTCGCACCTTCAGGGAGGCACTGACGACAGAAGGGGGCCTACATCGAAGGGCAAAGGTCACAAACCAACTGGATTAAAAAAGAAAGTGTTACCACTGAATGTACGCGGCCTGGCAGTCCTACGTGTGATATTTTGTCGGATTGTTTCTAGAGACCACCTATAATGATAGGTTTAATGTTCAAGTCACTCACCACCATTTGCAATCCCTATATTCATATTGCTGTGGTTTCACTCAGTTCTTTTTTCAATTTGGGATATTACCTGTGTACATTTGTCATTTACATTTTTTATAGTGTGGCTTGCTTCGGGAGACAAGGTATCAGAGTGGTTTACAACATAGCAGTGCAACAGAAGAAACACGATACCACACAACAACAACGAACAACAACATTAAGTGGCAGAGTACAGTCAGCACTTACCTTAGGCAAGTTAATCATTTTTGTTCTGTCACCTTTTGAAAAGAAGTACTTTAAGAAGCTTGAGGCAAAGTAAGTGTATTTCCTGTTGAATATCTACTCTGCAAACTGGGATAGTATTTTATTACAAAAAAACTGTAAATAATAAAATAAAGCTGGACTGTGATGGGAACAACTTCCTCTTGGAATTGCCAGAAATCGAAATCCCAAGTTACTACTGGATCTCGCTTTTCAACATCATTCACCACAAAGCGCAGCTTGACACGCGCAGTATCGGGGAAAGAACCAAAATTTATAATGCTTCTTTTATTAACAATCACACAAACCAAGTCAAACTGGGATCATATCTGTCCATTACTAGTCACACATTGGCCAATACTCTACAATGACCAGATGAAGTGGAAGATTCAAAAGAGGAGGGGCATGCCATCAAGTGGCCATCTGCTAAAAACAGGGGGAAGCAGCCTTTACAATGCAACCGTTACAACGCATGCAGTTACACCGCATGCCATTGCAACGAAAAAGGTGTGCAGCAGTGGGTAGAAGGTGTTGGATTTAACTCCAACACCTTCCCTACTGTTGCACACACTGGATTTGGAATAGAAAATTAAACCATTCCAACTTCCAGTGCTCCCCCGACAGAAAGTAGGGGTAAAGTTTGGCGTTGTAATGGCATGCGTTGTAACGTCACATATCCAAAATAGGTCCAGCACTCGACGCAGCTAACCTCGCTTGGCCTTAAGGACTGGAAGAATGAGATCCTGCTCATGGGCACAATGAAACTGGTGCCTTTTCCAATCAGATGATCGGACACATAGGGTTATCCCTAACAGCAGAGCAGAGGATACACAACCCAAGCATCCCTTTTAATAACTACCTCTTTGTTTTCCCCCCTAAACACAGTAACTAGGACGTGTTCAATAAAATAGGTTTAGAACAGGGTCCTCTCCTTTCTGCATCTACTCCCAAAAATGTATCCTTTTTTGCAATGGTACCATCAGCCTTTGTCCTCTACAATGGCATTTTCGTTGACCTCCAAAAGACGACACTGAGCAATCTCCAAAGAGGCAGGAATAGTGCACCATGGCCATATTATTTCTCCTACCCTAAAGCTAAAGTTCTACATACTCCAGGAAGGTTTACACAACTGCCCTCCTCCAGGCTATGTAACAAAGTTCGAACAGCCCTACCAACCTTCCGCAAGGAGGAAAGCTGACCTTCAGCCTGTGTGCATCCTGGCAGCTCGACTCCACATATTCATTGAATAAATCCTTGAAATCAACGGCTGTCTCCTCTCTAAGCGGTGCTTCCACACCGTGGACCTGGAGAATTGGATCCTGCACCTCTCAGCTTCTGTGGCCATGGAGAGACACATAGAGATTCATGATTTGTCTACGTGCCCGTCCATGATCACTAGCCCAATGCAGCTCGGATAAGCAGCGTTACAGGAGAGGTCACTGCGATACGGATGCAGTCTTTAATTGGCATATGGGGGCAACTGAGGAAACATTATAAACCTAAATGACAAAAATATTAGAACATTAGAATGTTGAGCACTCAATTGCAGACAATGGAGTGCTCTGGGCTTCTACGAGCCGGTAGAAGCCCGCAGAACAACATTCTAATGTTGTTTTTCAATCACAGCTGTTGCTGTGAACAAAGGCCTCTCGGGGCCTGAGGGGATTTAAATCCCCTCGGGCCCTGAGAGGCCTTTGTTTTTACCAGTTAGAACATTCTGCCCTCTGGGCTGGAATGTTCTAATAGACTTCGAGCCCTCCTAGCGGGCTCTATCGGCCATTAAGGGCCCGCTCCCTTGTTAAAGGCCCTCGCCTCCTGCTCAGGCCTTCCACGCTGGAGCGGGCCTTTAATGGCCGGTAGAGCCCACTAGGTCGGGCTCTAAGGCTAGAAAAAGCAGAGCAGCACAAGGCACTGTTTGGCAAATAATGGACACTACAGCACAAGGCTGCATTGCCTTGCTTAGGATAGATGACAGGCACTCGATGCAGGAAAGTTGAGCATATAACGGTAACGACTGTCATTCATGCATTAATAATATCGGACAAATGTATAATTACTGAAAATGAAAAACTGATGCTTGAGGACAAGATTAGGTATTGTTAGAAAATGACAAGCTGACATTTGTGAACAACTGATTTTGCTAAAGGTGAAAAGTCGGTATTTGTCATTTTCATAGTATGCACTATTTTTTTTTCAAGCTGATGTTTGAGGAAAAATGTGTGCTTACAGAAAAATGATAAACTAATATTTTGGGACACTTCATGAACTTGCAAACTATGTCACACTAATATGCACATGTATGCAGGCTTGAAGAGGTGTACTGCTGATGCAGCAATGATAACTCAGATTGATCCATTTCATACCGTATAATTAATAGCTTTTTAAGATATGATCACTCTATATAGCCAATGCCTGCTCCTTTAGCCTATTAGATAATCATAGCCTAGATCTGTGGCGCGAACCTGTAAGATTTTGCCAGTCGGGGGTATAGATTGGAATATTGAAGCCTGAGGCCGAGAGCTGTGTAACGTTTGTTCTTCTGATGCTTCTCATTCCAAGTAGTTCCACGGTCACATTATAAAAGAGATAACTAACCTGCAGGAGGCAGCAAGGGTAAACCAAGCTTCTCGAAGGCAGAATTTACGTTTTGTGGTTTACAGATTTTGCAAAAAATATAGGAAACTGTATTAAACCGCATGACCACAATATTTTACCTGCCTACAAAATCTGTGACATTTTAGAAAATCCATTTAGAAATTGCTCTGTAAAATTCCCAGCTTGGTTCCATTTGTTTTTAGCAGAAACATCCCACCCCACGCGTTGGGATCATTGTGCAGACCATTAAATACTGGAATGTTTCATGTTTACCCCTTTCAGACCAGCCTGTAAATCCTCTGGGTTTTAACCAGTTTATTTGGAAACCTGTGCACTGAAATGTGTGTTTTCCTTCATATTTGCAAACTTTTCACCTAAAGACCACGCTCAGGGGCCGATTTGGCCAGAGTTTTTAGGAACATTCTCAACACACCTCTTGCTGACAGCTGGGGCTGGAACTTCTGCATATTCTAATTGTCACTGATATTGTTTCTTACTCAACAGACAGGGTCTCTGAGCAAGGCTGCGGAGGTGGCCGAAACGCATCAAGCGGTAGCTGAATAGGATTTGCTTCAATCCCTCCACTATAAATTTCAATCAAAATAACAGACTAACATGTTTACTTTTTCCTAAATTTCATATTTCACTATACTAATTCACCACTAATCTTTTATGGGTTCTGGAGTAGCTTGCTACTCGCCAATAAAGCGCTTCAACACCCCATCAGGGGTAACAAACGCTATATAATTGCAAACCTTTTTTCTCTTTTTTTTATCCCTCCCCAACCGTTCTCAATCCAAATAACTGACTAACATATCCACCACTCAAATTACTTTCATATTTCACTATACTAATTCACCACTAATCCTTATGGGTTCCGGAGTAGCGTGCTACTCGCCCCAAAAAAAAAAGCGCTTTAACACCCCATCAGGGGTAACAAGCGCTATATAAATACTAACCTTTTTTCCCTCTTTTATCCTTCTGCTATTCTTCTGAATCCAAATAATTGACTAACCTATCCACCACTTAAATAATCTTCATATTTCACTATACTAATTCAACACTAATCCTTTATGGGTTCCGGAGTAGCGTGCTACTCGCCGAAAAAGCACTTCGACGCCTCGTCAGGGGTAGTAAGCGCTATATAAATGCAATTACAATACAATATATATATATAGATATTATCTACTGGCGGTCGCCAGTAGATAGTTATAGTTAAAACCTATTATCCATAGGAAATCCGCAACATTCTATTTGAAATAACGTTGGCGCCGGTTGACGAACCTTCGCGAAAGTTTCCAACTTGTTGGGGCGCTCCGGTCCGCTCCTATCCTGAAAGTCTCGGGGTGATACTTCAAGCGGGGGCCGAGAAAAAGGGGGGTCCCAAAACGCGTTTTCCCCATTCATTTTTCCATAGGAACCTTTAGTCGCAGCTACAGCCCGAACTGCTGAACGGAATTACACCAAATTTGGCAAAGAGGTAGCCCTTGGTTCAGTGTCGTGCCTTTTGCTTAAATGGTGTAAATCCGTTCAGTAGTTCCTGAGAAAATCAAAAGTAGTCACATATATATCTGGGCGGAGCCTAACCACACATGTCATCGTGAGATCTGATTGGCTGTCAGCACTTCATCCTGGAATTGCTGGCAGCCATCTTGGGACCAATATAAATGATAGTACCTCATTGAAATGCATTGTAGTGAATAGAAGATTTTGAGGGTCACCAAAAGGAGAACTATAAAGGGTGATAACAGGCTTTAGTTACATTAGAATTTATTTGTTGATGGTACCATACTAATTTTAGGAATTGTGGTGTATTCTAAGGTGATTTTACCATGTGAAAAACCTTCTGCTGGGATATCATGAATCATGTTCGAGAGAACACTATTTTCTCATGCTTGTCCCATGGAGGTTTGGAAGGTGCTCCAGAAGCTAAAATGAGAGCATATTTTCTGTAAATTCACATTATCTTTCTCACTCATGTGAGAATGAAGTCTGACATTCTCAGTAAAACATGTACATCCAACAAGGGCAGAGACTGTCAGTTGATTCCTTTGTGTTCTACTGCAGCTTCCCAGAGTGTTCTAAAGAACAACTAGAGTGCTAACAGCCTTACTTATGACAAAAGTATGGCACACCTGAAGCCATCTTGATTGGAATAAACTGGTAACACTTAAAACATTTAATTTAAAAAGGAACAAAATGATGGGGTTCCTTTTGTCATAGAAATTATGGTTAGTGCTGTAGAAAGAAAAATTAGGACATATTTCAAGTGTGATCTCAAATATCTTCCTGTTATATTTCAACAGGAGCAGCCTGCCAGTTGATGCCTTTGTGTTCTACTGCAGCTTCCCAGAGTGTTCTAAAGAACAACTAGAGCGCTAACAGCCTTACTTATGACAAAAGTATGGCACACCTGAAGCCATCTTGATTGGAATAAACCGGTAACACTTAAAACATTTAATTTAAAAAGGAACAAAATGAGGGTTCTTTTTGAAATAGAAATTATGGTTAGTGCTGCAGAAAGAAAAATTAGGGCATGTTTTAAGTGAGATCTCAAATCCTCTTCTATTTCATTAGAAAATTCTGACATGCAGACTGAAACAATCACTTTCAATACCAGCAGCAGACTACCAGTTAACTCCCTGGTGAGCAGTAGCTTTACTCCAGTGATCTAATGAGCAACTAGAGTGCTAACATTCTGAATTTATGGCAGATGTGAGACACATCTGAATGCCTTCTTGATGGAATCAAAGTAAAAAACTGAAAGCATTTCCTACTGAGGAGACTGCAGTAAATGAAGAAATTAGGAAACTTCATAACAAAGAAGTCTTCCAAGATGGCCACCAGTGAAAAAAGAGCCCAAATGTAGCACAAATATTACCCAGATGTAGCCCACATATAGCCCAATGACAAAAGTGTGCAAAACACTTTTTATTTTTAGTTTTTTGCAGTTTTATGTAGTGCAGACTGGTCAGGTATTGGAGCATTGCATCTTAAAACATGACCCCCTACACTACAAAAACACCACTGCACTACCTTAAACCCTAAAACACTAGCCCCAGCACGACCCCCTACACTACACAAGCACCACTGCACTATCCTAAACCCTAAAACACTACCCCCAGCACGACCCCCTACACTACCCAAACACCACTGCACTAACCTAAAACCTAAAACACTACCACCAGCACGACCCCTACACTACCCAAACACCACTGCACTACCCTAAAACATGACCCCCTACACTACACAAACACCACTGCACTACCCTAAACCCTAAAACACTACCCCCAGCACGACCCCTAAACTACACAAGCACCACGGCACTACCCTAAACCCTAAAACACTACCCCCAGCACGACCCCCTACACTACACAAACACCACTGCACTACCCTAAACCCTAAAACACTACCCCCAGCACGACCCCTACACTACCCAAACACCACTGCACTACCCTAAAACATGACCCCTACACTACACAAACACCACTGCACTACCCTAAACCCTAAAACACTACCCCCAGCACGACCCCTACACTACACAAGCACCACTGCACTACCCTAAACCCTAAAACACTACCCCCAGCACGACCCCCTACACTGCCCGAACACCTCTGCACTGCCCTAAACCCTGAAACACCAGCCCCTGCATGACCCCCTACACTGCCCGAACACCACTGCACTGCCCTAAACCCTGAAACACCACCCCTAGCACGACCCCCTACACTACCCGAACACCACTGCACTGCCCTAAACCCTGAAACACCACCCCTTCACGACCCCCTACACTGCCCGAACACCACTGCACTGCCCTAAACCCTGAAACACCACCCCCAGCATGACCCCCTACACTGCCCGAACACCACTGCACTGCCCTAAACCCTGAAACACTACCCCCAGCAAGACCCCCTACACTGCCCGAACACCACTGCACTGCCCTAAACCCTGAAACATCACCCCCAGCAAGACCCCCTACACTGCCCGAACACCACTGACCTAAACCCTGAAACACCACCCCCAGCACGACCCCTACACTGCCCGAACACCACTGCACTGCCCTAAACCCTGAAACACTACCCCCAGCATGACCCCCTACACTGCCCGAACACCACTGCTCTGCCGAAAACACTGAAACACCAGCCCCAGCACTACCCCCTACACTGCCCGAACACCACTGCACTGCCCTAAACCTTGAAACACCAGCCCCTGCACGACCCCCTACACTGCCCGAACACCACTGCACTACCCTAAACCCTGAAACATCACCCCCAGCACGACCCCCTACACTGCCCGAGCACCACTGCACTGCCCTAAACCCTGAAACACCAGCCCCAGCACGACCCCCTACACTGCCTGAGCACCACTGCACTGCCCTAAACCCTGAAACACCAGCCCCAGCACGACCGCCTACACTGCCTGAACACCACTGCACTGCCCTAAACCCTGAAACACCAGCCCCAGCACGACCCCCTACACTGCACGAACACCACTGCACTGCCCTAAACCGTGAAACACCAGCCTCAGCACGACCCCCTACACTGCCTGAACACCACTGCACTGCCCTGCACCCTGAAACACCAGCCCCAGCACAACACCCTACACTGCCCGAACACCACTGCACTGCCCTAAACCCTGAAACACCACCCCGTGCATGACCCCCTACACTGCCCGAACACCACTGCACTGCCCTAAACCCTGAATCACCACCCCCAGCGCGACCCCCTACACTGCCCGAACACCACTGCACTGCCCTAAACCCTGAAACACCACCCCTGCACAACCCCCTACACTGCTTGAACACTACTGCACTGCCCTAAACCCAGAAACACCATCCCCAGCACGACCCCTTATACTGCACGAACACCACTGCACTGCCCTAAACCCTGAAACATCACCCCCAGCAAGACCCCCTACACTGCCCGAACACCACTGCCCTAAACCCTGAAACACCACCCCCAGCAAGACCCCCTACACTGCCCAAACACCACTGCACTGCCCTAAACCCTGAAACACCAGCCCCAGCACGACCCCCTACACTGCCCGAACACCACTGCACTGCCCTAAACCCTGAAACACCACCCCCTGCACGACCCCCTACACTGCCCGAACACCACTGTACTGCCCTAAACCCTGAAACCCCACCCCCAGCATAACCCCCTACACAGCCAGAACACCACTGCACTGCCCTAAACCCTGAAACACCACCCCTGCACGACCCCTACACTGCCCGAACACTACTGCACTGCCCTAAACCCTGAAACACCACCCCCAGCACGACCCCCTACACTGCACGAACACCACTGCACCGCCCTAAACCCTGAAACACTACCCCCAGGAAGACCCCCTACACTGCCCGAACACCACTGCACTGCCCTAAACCCTGAAACACCACCCCCAGCAAGACCCCCTACACTGCCCGAACACCACTGCACTGCCCTAAACCCTGAAACACCACCCCCAGCACGACCCCCTACACTTCCCGAACACCACTGCTCTGCCCAAAACCCTGAAACACCAGCCCCAGCACGACCCCCTACACTGCCCGAACACCACTGCACTGCCCTAAACCCTGAAACACCAGCCCCAGCATGACCCCCTACACTGCCCGAACACCACTGCCCTAAACCCTGAAACACCACCCCCAGCACGACCCCCTACACTTCCCAAACACCACTGCACTGCCCTAAACCCTGAAACACCAGCCCCAGCACAACCCCGTACACTGCCCGCACACCACTGCACTGCCCTAAACCCTGAAACACCAGCCCCAGCACGACCGCCTGCACTGCCCGAAAACTACTGCACTGCCCTAAACCCTGAAACACCACCCCCAGCAAGACTACCTACACTGGCCGAACACCACTGCACTGCCCTAAACCCTGAAACACCACCCCTCAGCACGACACCCTACACTGCCCGAACACCACTGCACTGCCCTAAACCCTGAAACACCACCCCAGCACGACCCCCTACACTGCCCGAACACCACTGCACTAAACCCTGAAACACCACCCCCTGCACGACCCCCTACACTGCCGGAACACCACTGCACTGCCCTAAACCCTGAAACACCACCCCCAGCACGACCCCCTACACTGCCCTAAAACCACTGCACTGCCCTAAACCCTGAAACATCACCCCCAGCACTACCCCCTACACTGCCTGAGCACCATTGCTCTGCCCTAAACCCTGAAACACTAGCCCCAGCACGACCCACTACACTGCCCAAACACCACTGCACTGCCCTAAACCCTGAAACACCACCCCCAGCACGACCCCCTACACTGCCCGAACACCACTGCACTGCCCTAAACCCTGAAACACCAGCCCCAGCAAGACCCCCTACACTGCCCGAACACCACTGCATTGCCCTAGACTCTGAAACACCAGCCCCGGCAAGACCCCCTACACTGCCCGAACACTACTGCACTGCCCTAAACCCTGAAACACCAGCCCCAGCATGACCCCCTACACTGCCCGAACACCACTGCACTGCCCTAAACCCTGAAACACCAGCCCCAGCACGAACCCCTACACTGCCCGAACTCCACTGCACTGCCCTAAACCCTGAAACACCAGCCCCAGCACCACCCCCTACAATGCCCGAACACCACTGTACTGCCCTAAACCCTGCAACACCACCCCCTGCACCGCCCCCTACACTGCCCGAACACCACTGCACTGCCCTAAACCCTGAAACACCACCCCTACACTGCCCAAACACCACTGCACTGCCCTAAACCCTGAAACATCACCCCTGCACCGCCCCTACACTGCCCGAACACCACTGCACTGCCCCAATTCCTGAAACACCACCCCCAGCATGAACCCCTACACTGCCCGAACACCACTGCCCTAAACCCTGAAACACCACCCCTGCACGACCCCCTACACTGCCCGAACACCACTGCACTGCCCTAAACCCTGAAACACCACCCCCTGCACGACCCCCTACACTGCCCGAACACCACTGCACTGCCCTAAACCCTGAAACACCACCCCCAGCACGACCCCCTACACTGCCCGAACACCACTGCACTGCCCTAAACCCTAAAACACCACCCCCAGCACGACCCCCTACACTGCCCGAACACCACTGCAGTGCCCTAAACCCTAGAACACTACCCCCAGCATGACCCCCTGCACTACCTGAACACCACTGCACTACCCTAAACCCTAAAATACTCCCCCAGCACGACCCCCTACACTACCCGAACACAACTGCACTGCCCTAAACCCTAAAACACTCCCCCAGCATGACCCCCTACACTACCCGAACACCACTGCACTGCCCTAAACCCTAAAACACTCCCCCAGCACGACCCCCTACTCTACCTAAACACCACTGCACTGCCCTAAACCCTAAAACACTACCCCCCGCATGACCCCTACACTACCCAAATACCAATGCACTACCCTAATCCCTAAAACACTACCCCCGCACAACCCCCTACACTACGCAAAGACCACTGCACTACCCTAAACTCTAAAACAATACCCCCGCACTACTCCCTACACTACCCAAAGACCACTGCACTACCCTAAACCCTAAAACATGACCTCCTACACTACACAAACACCACTGCACTACCCTAAACCCTAAAATACTACCCCCAGCACGAACCCCTACACTACCCAAACACCACTGCACTACCCTAAACCATAAAACACTACCCCCAGCAGTACCCCTACGCTACCCAAACACCACTGCACTACCCTAAACCCTAAAACACTACCCCCAGCAGTACCCCCTACACTACCTAAACACCATTGCACTACCCTAAACCCTAAAACACTACCCCCAGCAGTATCCCCTACACTACCCAAACACCACTGCACTACCCTAAACCCTAAAACCCTAAAACACTAACCCCAGCACGACCCCCTACACTACCCAAACACCACTGTACTACCCTAAACCCTAAAACACTCCCCCAGCATGACTCCCTACACTACCCAAACACCACTGCACTACCCTAAACCCTAAATCTACCCCCAGCATGACCCCCTACACTACACAAACACCACTGCACTACCCTAAACCCTAAAACACTACCCCCAGCACGACCCTCTTCACTACCTAAACACAACTGCACAATTTGTTACAGGCGTTGCAACGCAGGCCTGTGGTGCTTACTGGAAGTACCTGGTGGGCTAGTTGGGCCCCAGGGACTCTCAGGATTCAAGGTGACCTAATCCCCCAACTTAAAACGCGCCACGGGGCGCGTTTGCACAGTGGTGAAGGGAGGGGCGGGGCCTCAGGTGACATGTGCGCAAACACGCCCTGTGGTGCGTTTTAAGTTGGGGAGTTAATTCCTTTGAATCCTGGGGGCCAACTAGCCCACCAGGTACCTTCAGTAAGCACAACAGAGTTGCGTTGCAGAGAGGTGAAAAAGGTGCGTGGCCTCGGAACGCCTCTCTGCAACTCAGCTCTGTGGTCCTAACTGTAGGTACCTGGGGGGCTAGTTGGGCCCCAGGGACCCTCAGGATTCAAGGGAACTTAATCCCGCAACTTAAAACGCTCCACGGGGCGCGTTTGCACACATGTCACCTCAGGCCCCCCCTCCCTTCACCACTGTGCAAACCCGCACTGGCTCTGGTTAGTCAGAGTCAGTTACCACCAGTACCCGTCTGAAAAAGTTGTGGGCACAGGATGATTTTGCAACAAGGCCTCTTTCTGCTCCTCTGTTGGTTCTTTCTGCACATCTTTTGCTTCTTTCTGTGCGTTTTTTCTTCTTTCTTCACATGTCCTACCTCTGTTGGCATAGTTAGAAACTAGCATTTAAAAAACCTTTGAAATTCACTTAAAAATCATAGGTTTCAGGCACGTTATAGTTAGAAATTAGCATTTAAAAACCTTTGAAATTCACTGAAAAAACCATAGGTTTCAGACACGTTATAGTTAGAAATTAGCATTTAAAAACCTTTGAAATTCACTGAAAAAACCATAGGTTTTAGGGACAGTTATAGTTAGTTGGACATTGCACTCGTACAAAACCCGTGAAATTCCCCTGTTATAGTTAGTTCAGCTAACTATAACTCGCGCCCCGCAATGCACTGCTGATGACGTCACATATTACATCACTCATGACATGGTCAGTGACATCACTGATGACATCACTGATGACATCTCAAATGACATCACTGATGACATCATCCATGTGATAATTTCATGCATCTTCTCACACCCTAATATAACTTTTGATACACCCACTCTAAATTACAGACTGCCATTCTCAAAACCATAGACACTCCAACACCAAAAACTACATACCCACTCACTGATTCTTAGGTCTACACACACATCCACTCACTCACCTGTACAGTCACTCATACTTACAGTCACTCAGTACAGGACTATCATATGCACTCATACACCTATATAAACACTCACACACCGCCACTCATCCATAGAGGTACTCACACACCTAGTCAGTCATGCAAAAAATTAATCACACACCCATTTACTCACCTATACAGTTATACACACACCAGCTCACTTACTCATACAAATACTAGCACATTCTTACGCTCTTATACAATAACTGATACAAGCACACACGCATCCATACAGCCACTCTCACAATAACACACTCTCACTTATAGCCATTTAAATACTCTAACACACATATATACTGCCTTTTACATATGTAGTTACTCGCACATGTACCACTGAGATATACATTCACTCACTAACACACCCATACACACACTCACCCACCCAAGCAGTCCATCACAGATGCACTCTTTAAATCATGCACCCAGTGAATCACCCACTCACACATCTATGTATAGAGTCAAACACACCCCACCCACACAAACACTCAGGCAGCCATACAGATACTCAGAGAACCAATCAATAACCCATATAGACACTCATGTAGCTATTCGCAAATCCTTGCATCCACTTACACACCAACAAACAGACGGATACAGACATTCACACAGTTTAGTCACTAACCCATGCATTCAGTAAGATACGTTTAATCACTCACTTGTAGAGTCAGTCACTCACATACTAAATCATCCATTCAGACACTTATACACCCACTCATTCTTCAATACGCCTTTCCCTATATATATTAAACATATTTAAACTTTACAGAAACACACAGTCACTGGATGATGTCATCAGTGATGTCATCAGTGATGTCACTGACCATGTCATGAGTGATGTAATATGTGACGTCATCAGCAGTGCATTGCGGGGCGCGAGTTATAGTTAGCTGAACTAACTATAACAGGGGAATTTCACGGGTTTTGTACGAGTGCAATGTCCAACTAACTATAACTGTCCCTAAAACCTATGGTTTTTTCAGTGAATATATATATACATATATATCTATATATATTTCCTCACCAACTCCAATAATGCGCAGCACTCTCCCAGGGGTTGTTTTTCAAAACGGTTTATTTGGTGGAGGAAGGAGTAACCTTATGGCTTAATAAACCGTTTTGAAAAACAACCCCTGGGAGAGTGCTGCGCATTATTGGAGTTGGTGAGGAATTATTGTTCGAGGCTAGTCCGGCCTCGCTGCGCGCACCAGCTGTGAAAAGTGCGCCCTTCGTCTGGGACAGTTTTGGTGGATAATAAAATATATATATATATATATATATATATATATATACATATACACACACACACTTGTCAAAGTCATAGCTTAATGAATGTAGGACCAGAATGAATGCATGAGAAGCTAAATGATACGAGCTACATTGTAAAGCAGATGTCTATGATCCACAATGTTTTTGTACTTTTGTTCTGACAATAAAAAGTGTTTTTTTTTTGTTTTTTTTTAAAGTATTTTAACACGGCCACGTGTACCCGGTGTGGCGAAGTAGGTGCGGAATTTCTCCATATGTTCTGGAGTTGCCCAGAAATAGAGAATTATTGGCGGGCGGTGACGAAACTTTTGGCAGAAATTACTGAGAAAGAAGTGACTCAGTCAGCAGGGTATTGCTTGCTACACAGATTCCCGCAGAAGTCTAAGAACAAAATTACCAGCAAATTCCAAGACCTAGGCCTAGTAATAGCGAAAAGAGATATCACCAGTCATTGGAAAGCGAGGAGGGGTCCCAGCACAAGTAGATGGAGAAGGGAATTTGAGAGTTGGGCAGGTAGCGAAGGTTCGGTCCGCTTAGAAAATGCTAGGAGAAGTGGGAGTGAGAAGGCTCTAGAAGCAGCCAGGGCATGGGAGGCTTTAACGCTGCAATAGAAGCTGCTAAATGACATCTCAGAAGAGTGAGGCCGAGAATAGTCGGGGGCAGACGAATGATTTTTTATCAGAATGTTTTTATTGAATTATGTAAATTTGAAAAAACATAAAAGACAAAGCAAGAGGATACAAAGGACCTCTTGTAGAAAACACATTCCTTCAATGCAGGTATAAACAAGGCGGAGACAAACCCCCTCCTCCCATTGTCCCCCCCCCCTGGTGGGGAGTCCCCCGCTCTATTAGTAGCGATAGTACAAAACACATTTTCTAATAACCTCGGTGAGCCATCCCCCAGTCTCAATTCGCTAACAATACAGAAGGGATAATGTGTACCTTATGTTAGGCTCAACACAAGATTGAAGCAAACCAAATCGTAACCCATATCGAGCAATATACGTCTTGCTTCGAAGGGGTAATCCAGAAGTCCATGAGTTCCTGGCATCTACGGACGCAAGCCCCACTCCTGGAGGCAAAAAGGAAAAAAGGAATGAAACAAAAACAACAAAAAAATATACAAAACTAACAAAACAATGGTCTCACACATTATATGTAAACTCTGACGGTAGAAGTAAGGTGGTGATGGGGCTGCTGTTAAATCAGGAAGAGGTGGAGTGCCCTCAGCCGAGGGCTACAAGCAAACAATGGAAGCCCCTGAGAGAGATAACCAACCAGCGGGGCCCAGGTATATTCAAAATCTTTCCTGTTGTCGTCTGTGATATCAGAGAGCCGCTCCAATGCTATCGCCTTCCATAAGCGTGCATGCCACTGTGAGAGAGAGGGAGCAGTAGGTTTCTTCCAGGCCCCCGCTATAGCCATCTTCGCCGCTCCCAAACAAAGCCATAAAATGGACCTATCTGCGTGCTTCTGCCGCTGAAGCAGGGGATCTCGAATGCCCAGTAGCACCTGTTCTATGGAGTCCCCGATCGGATACCCCAATATGAGTTTAATCTGGGCAAGAATCTCTTTCCAGAAAATCTGGATTACGGGACAGTCCCACCAAATGTGTTTAAAGTTCCCCAGGGCCCCACATCCCCGCCAGCAGCGATCTGAGGTACCCGGAAAGATTGCGTGCAACCGGTGAGGGTGGAGATACCAGTCATAAAGCGTCTTATAGTGAGCTTCCCTGAGATGCATCGATCTATTAAATTTGGCAATATCCTTGTATAGGGTCTCCCATTGTTTATCCGAGGGCGGGACCTGAATCATCGTCCCCCAGCATTCCCTGTGGTGTTGTGAGCGAGAAGGTGCCAGAGTAAGAAGGAGATTGTATAGAAAAGAGATACACCCTCTCCCAGTAGTGCCTGTCTGAACAAATTTTTCCAGCGGGAGATACCCCCGTGTAGCTGCCGCCTTGAGCTCCGGTTGTTGGACCCAGTGGACCAGCTGAGAGTAATGAAATTGCTCCGAGCGTGGGAGATTAAAGCGTGTCATGCAATCCGCAAAGGAGCGAAGCTTGGTGCCCTGAAAAAGATCTGAAATCATACGACACCCTCCGTCCCTCCAACCATCAAAGGGCCCTTCCTGTTGCGCCGGTGGAAAGTGCTTAGAGAAGTGTATAGGGGAATATGGGGACGGAAATGTGGTCAGGGGCAACGCCCTAGTAACCGCATCCCATACGCTAAGGGTAGTGGAGGTAGGAACACTCAGATAGGCGTTAGGCAGTCTATCGTCCCTAGAACGCCAAGGCAAGTCCCATATAGTCCTCCCCGTTACCTGCCTGTCTATATGTAGCCACAGTTTGTCCGACGCTTGCAGGGACCATTCGCTTAGGACCCTAAGTTGCGCAGCCCTGTAATACGTCAGAAAGACCGGCAGTGCCAACCCCCCCCTTTAATCTCGGCCTGGTCAGTAAATGGAAGGAGATGCGAGCCCACCGCCCCTGCCAAATGAATTTGAGTAGGAGGGATTTCAGGGCGGGGAAGAGGGCTCTGTCCGGCTGAATAGGCAAACCCTGAAAGAGATAGAGAAGACGCGGCAGTACATTCATTTTTATAACATTGATCCTGCCAATCCAGGAAATGTAGGCGGCCCCTCACTTTTTGCACTCGTTTGTGAGCTGCCGCAGAAGCGGCGGGAAATTAGCCCGATACAGATCTCCAAGTTTGGGAGTAATCTGTATCCCCAGGTAAGTAATGGCCTTGTGTGCCCAACAGAAGGGAGAGGACTCCGCCAGGCTCTCTTGGACTCCAGGGGGCAATGTGAGATTCAAGATAGAGGACTTGGAAAGGTTCACCCGAAATCCGGAAACCGCCTCGAACCGTTCCAATTCTTGGCATATGGTCGGAAGCGACAAACGCGGGTCAGTCACTGGCAATAATATATCATCGGCGAATAAAGCAATTTTATGTTCATCTTGCCCAAAAGTAATGCCCTTGATGTTGGCGTTGGCGCGTATCCGCATCGCAAATGGTTCAATACTGAGGGCAAAGAGTAAAGGGGACAGAGGGCAACCTTGTCCAGTCCCCCTCGCCAGATTGAACCATCCAGATGCCACTCCATTCACCAACACCCGAGATCGGGGCGCTGCAAAATTCGCCCGAACCATCCCAATGAAGGCTTCACAGAACTCGAATCGGCGCAGAGAAAGCTCCAAGAAGGTCCAATAAACACGATCGAACGCCTTCTCTGCGTCGAGTGAGAGCAATGCCGCAGGGATCTTTTTCTTTTGAGCCTTGTCTATCAGGTGAAACACGCGACGTAGATTGTCATGGGTTTGGCGCCCCTTAATGAACCCGGATTGGTCGGGGTGGACGAGGTCCGGAAGACACCTCTCCAATCTCGTGGCCAGGATTTTGGAGTAGAGCTTCACGTCCAGGTTGAGTAAGGCAATGGGGCGATATGAGGCACATTTTATCGGATCCTTTCCTTGCTTGGGGAGAATGGAAATCAACGCCTCACCCATGGAAGTCGTGACGGCCCGCCGTGTCGCTATGTCATTAAAAAGCATGGTCAAGTGGGGTCCAAGTTCCATAGCGAATGTGCGATAGAAAGAGGCAGAGAAGCCGTCGGGCCAAGGGGCCTTGTGACGTTTAAGGGAATCAATCGCGGCTTGTACCTCCTCCAAAGTGATAGCACTCCCCAGCCCCTCATTGTCCGCTGCCGACAGTTGGGGGATCTCAAGCTCATCCAGATATCGACCTTGCTCGTGCGCATTAGGCGTGTCTGCCCGATACAGCGTCTGGTAAAAGTCGTGAAACGCGCTCGCTTTCCCCTCCTCCTGCACATGCGTCGTACCATGATCATCTACAATTTGCTTAATGTAGGTCTTCTCTTGCCGGGCCCTTAATTGCCTAGCGATCATCGTCCCCACCTTGTCCCGTCCCACATAGCCCCTGGCCTGAAGACGAAGCAGTGTTCTCTCTGCCCTATTGGTATATATTGCATTCAACTTGCCCCGTAATGCCGTGACCTTCCGCAGAGAAAGGACCGACGGGGACACCTTGTAGTGTTCCTCTGCCGCGCCCAGCTCCGCCTACAGATCCAGGCGTTCCTTAGTTTGAAGTCTTTTAAGGGACGACGCGAGAGATATGCAATGACCCCTAATGTAAGCCTTAAACGCGTCCCAGTTAGTGGCTAAGGAAGTATCAGCCAGGTCATTCAGAAGAAAAAAATCACGAATGGCTTTGCGGATATCATCCCGGTTCAATCGATCCCGACATAGGCATTCTGGGAAGTACCATCGAGTAAGCTTAGCGCGTGGAGCCGGCCAATCAAGCTGACAAGTCAGGGGCGCGTGGTCGGACAGGGCAATAGGCAGCAACTGGGAGCTAGTGACCGCATATAAGAGCGTCTGACTAAGAAAGATGAAATCGATTCGTGAGTATGACCTATGTGCATGTGAAAAAAGGAGAAATCCTTTGTCGAGGGATTCAGATGCCTCCACCCATCCACAAGCCCCATTTGTGACAAGGAATGTTTGAGCGCAGGAGTGAAGACTCCCCCTCCCCCTGTTTGCGTGAGTGGAATCTAGTTGAGGGTCCCATATCAAGTTGAAATCCCCCAATATAAGCAAATCGCCCGTAGCAAAACCCCCAGAGAGTGAAGAAAAATCGAGAGGAACTCTATTTGACCTGTATTCGGGGCATACACCGAAGCTATTGTGCAAGGGCGGCCCATGAGGGAGCCGGACACGGCTACATAACACCCCTCTTTGTCCCTCAAAGTGGCTTCATGTGTAAAGTGGGCCGAGGAGTGAAAGATTAAACCAACCCCATTTTGTTTCCTCCCACTATTGGCCTGGAAAATCTGAGGATATTGTCTGTGTCGGAGCCTCTGCTCCTCCGAGCGCTTAAGATGTGTCTCTTGTATTGCCACCACTAAAGGAGCCTGATCCCCTATGTACTTCCAAAACTTCTGCCTTTTGTTAGGGGAGTTAAGACCCCTAATGTTCCAAGATAAAGATTTTACTCCCATCTATAGTCGAGCTACCATTCTGGCCTCTGGTAGTAGCGTCCCCACCCCCATGTACCTCCCCCCATCCTGCCCGTCACCATCCATCCGAAGCACCGTGTGAGACCAAACCTGAAAAACCAAAACATTGAGAACGAAAACCAAATAATAACATGACATCACACTCCGTGTCCACATTAGTGTGAGTTCACCGGGGCATGGACATGCCCGCTCCATCAGGTCCTCTTGCAGAAGCAGCCCTCCCGTCCCATATAACTTGAGAATAGCAGTACAGTTAGAGGATGGGCCGTGCACTTGTTTTTTGGAACTGTTAAGAATTGCAAAGCGCCGATGCGCCGGCTAGGCCCGGAGTGACTATACCCTCCGAGGGAGTCAGCAGCCCCCAGCGGTTTTCCCGAGATCCACTGCTAAAGGAGTCACGGGGTTTTCTTGCCGCTCATGGGGATCGTACGCCATCCAGCTGAGGTCTCTGACTCTCCCCTCCGGTCCCCCGAACCTCCCGGAGAGGCAGAGTGCGCCGTCGATGAGTTGCCCTCTAGGCCCAGTAAGCTCATAGCCCCTTCCACCTCAGTAAAGTGATGGTGCTTATTATTCAGAGAAAAAACCAGACCAAAAGGGTATGTCCACCTGTATCGAATGTGCCTGTCTCTAAGGGTAGAGGTGATCTGACGAAATTGCTGCCTGCGCATTAGTGTGGACTGCGCCACGTCCTGGTAGAGGGAACAAGTGCACCCCTGGTACTCGATTGTATCTTGCCCCCGGGCCCTCCGCATCACCATTTCTTTCGTTTTGAAGGAGGCAAACTTAGCAAGTATGTCCTTAGGCCGTTGCGGTTTACCTTGTTGAGGTGGACCTACCCTGTGCACTCTTTCCAGCAGAATCGGGGTGTCGCCTTCACCCAGGATATTGCTAAAGAGACCCATGAGAAACCGTTCCAGATCGGGCCCCTCACGGCCTTCCTCCAGGCCCCGCACCCTAACTTTCTCCCTTCGAGACCGGTTCTCGAGGTCCTCACATTTGAGAAGTGCCGCATTGAGTTGCGCCGACAGGGCCTCTGCACCCTCCTCCAGGGGCTGTATCCGAGTCTCTAGATTTTGACAGTGGGTCTCTAGGTCGAGGGTGCGCGTCCCCACCGAATCGACATCCTTGCGTAGGTCGCAAATTTTAATGGCCATGTCCGACTTGAAGGCGTCTAAAGAGGCATTGATATCTGCCTTGAGCTCATCTCTCAGTTCTTGCTTAAATTCTCTCAGAGTGGCCAACAAGTCGTCTTTAGTCAATGCCATGGTATCCCCTTGCTGGTCGGGACTTGCGTCGCTCCTTTCCCTGTGCTGGGGGCCCCGAAAAAATTGGTCACCTTAGCAGATTGTGATTTTTTGGGCGACAGAGATCTCGTGGAGCGCCACCCGACGCAGGGAGCACACATGTGCCGAGCGCTCCCCCGCTTAGGTGGGCCAGGCCCTGCACGCCACCCTGCGCCCCACGGACTCCAGCACCTCCCCCAAACGCCAGGCACAGCTCCCCGGCTCACCACTTCAGGATCAGCCGCCGAGACAGGGCCACCAACCTGCACAGCAGATGACTGCAACCGGAAGAACACGGGCTGGAGAGGCACCCCCGCTAGGCCCAGACATCAGGGTCAGACCGATCCAGAACAGGGGCTCCCGGTCTATTGCACGTTGTCTCCGCCTCAGGTCCTCAGCTGCTCTTAGATCCCCCCCGGCAACGTGGCACGTTCCCAGTATTTAGCTGTTGACTGAGGTGAGGCGCCGAGGTCGCCCAGGTCACCACCTCCGGTGTCTCCGGAGCGGCCAGCAGCAGGTAGGGTAAATTGCTCTGTCAGGCCCCCATTGGAGAGGCGATCCCTCTCACCACCACCCGCCTGTCGTGCTGGGGCTTCACCTGTCTCTCATTGGGGCAAGTTCGATCTCCACTGTAACGCTGGCGGGCTCCGCTCCGTGCACCCTACCCTCGAGGCCCTCTCACATCCAACGGGGCGCCTTCTTGAAGTCAGGCAGTAGGGTCAGGCTATGTCCTCTTGCGGGTCCCCTCTCATCCCCCGACAGAATTCGTCCCACTGGGGGGCCGTCACGAACGCCCCCAGGACCACAGTGTAGAAGCTCCGGTTAAGTGGCGCTGATCGGTCCCATGCTGCCACTCCACCTCGCCCTTGGCCCCCTCGTGGTTGCTCACCTCTAGGCTCCGGCGGGCGTCCTCACCTCACTGCGATGCCGCTCACAGCTTCCACTCCCTGCAAGGTCGCTCTCCACTGCAGCGCAAACGGGCTCCACGCCCTGCATAACTCCCTCGTAGCCCTCTTACCACCGGCGGGGCGCCATCTTACAGTCAGGCAACAGGGTCAGGTGGTGTCCGCAAGCAGGCCCACTCAGAACCAGCAGCAAAATGTTATCCCACTGGGGGGTCGCTCCGAGCTCCCCCAGGACCGTAGCTTAATATTTAATTGAAGGAGCGCCGATCGGACCCATGCCGGCACTCCGCTGCACCTCGGCCCCCTCGTGGAAGCTCACCGCTGGGCTCCGGTGTACGTCCCCGCCTCACTGCTTCGCCTCGCACAGCCTCCACTCCTGGCAAATCTCCCGCATCCGCCGGTCACACGGCACTCCGACTCGGGGAGGTACCGCTTCTGCACATCAGGCGCTGGGGGCGCGGGTGTATTCAGGGCTCCTCTCCGCCCAGCCGGGACCTCCGGCAGCCTCCTTAAGCCTCGGCCGCCATGTTGGTCGCCATGCCGCTTCGTAGGCCTGGTGATCGCGGACAATTGCGAGACCGCTGGTGGTTCCGCGGTGCATTTCACCGGCCCTCACTGCTCCGGAGCCTCACCCGCGCCCCCTCGATCGTTTTTGGCCGAATTTAGTCCCTAAAACCGCAGCCTTTACGGAACATGGCACAAGAGCCAGGCAGGATCACGTCCGCGCGGCCATAGTAGTTGGCCACGCCCCCCAGACGAATGATTTTATGCACTACGATGCATGGGTGGAGTGACGGGAGGACTGCGGAATAGGCTCCCAGCAAAAGTTTAAGTTGGACTTTCAGAGCATAACGGGTTTAGACAGGAGCAATTGGGAGTTATCCTGAGGTGAAGTGCAAGGACTTCATAACACAAGACACGCCTGGGGGGAGGGAAGGGGGATGGAGGGGGGAGTTATTGGTTAGAAGGGGAGGGGGGTTGCATTATGTGTGCATTGGTTTATTTGAAGGCACGTGCTTAGCCAACATCTCATACTGAAGCGCCTGAGGAGGTGGAACTGGAGAATAGACATTCACATAGCAATATTGAACTGTATGTGTATCAGAGACGTATCTTAGCTGGTTACCCCAGCTGAACCAGAATATATTATGTACGGTGCCTCATTTTTTAATTGATCAATAAAGTTTGATACAAAAAAAAAAATCATATGAAAAATATTTCAGACAAAGTAAAACAGAAAGAGCCTGGTCAGAAAAATGTAGAAAAGATCAAGAAGAAAAAATAGACTACAGTGTCCTGACGCATGCGGCCTACTTAGATTGTAAAACAAAGTACTATACGATTAAAAAAAATATAATGGTCAAACAGTTTCTGAATGTTCCTTCCTGGAATGTGAGAATTTTAACAGTAGTGAGGCAATTCATTACTACTTCGTACTATAATTCAAGATAAAACATGTTATGATGGGAAAGAGTATGTCATCATGTCCAGTGGTGAGGTTTGGAATGGAGCTGCACAAGTTGAACCAGGAGGTATTGGAAAGAGAGTCAAGGATGTGCTTGTCTGAGAACAAGTTGTTAAATGCTTAAAGTCTATCTTCCATGGACAAAGTAGAAACCCCAATTAGCGCGCAGGCCATTGAAAATAGTGGATTCTACACAATGTAAAAGCACCATAACTTACTGGGGTAGCCCAATGCTTTGGGGCCTTAAAGGAGCCATCCAGTGATGAGCAAAAAGAGTCCTCAGTATCCAGTCCTTCATTTCTAACAATCACCAACAATAGGGATTCCAGAATGTCCCTTTGATTATGTCTGCTTGGACTTTAAGACGTATTGTGACATCATTCACTAGATGGCCCTTTAAGATGTCTGACACATGGTACAAAGCACAATAAGAGTTATCTGTGCGAAAGAGGCGTGTCTTGGGAGCACCAAAGAGTGGGGTAACATCAGGTGTAAGGTTTTTCTCTGCACTGCCATTGCACCTTAGCTATTCAGTTCTGAAAGACCACCAATAATATAAATCCATTTATATTGAAAGCAAAAATAGTAGAGAAAAGAAAGTAAAGGCACTGCTAGTAAATTGGGACTGTTTAAACTATTGGAACATGCTGCAAATATATTATTCCAACATATTCTTTATGTAAAAAGGTTGGCATATCATTACCATAGCTGCCAATTGGAGGGATATATCGTCAATCTGTGGCAACATATTGATCGAGTGTCATGCATAGGAACAGGTGAAAGATTAGCTAACTAGACAAACAAATATGTCATTAACAATGGGTACCTTAGAATCCTTGGCATAGTAAAGTGTACGGCCGCGAAGTTTGAAATAACGCTTTTTCCACCTCTGGAAGGAACTCGTCTGCTTAAGTAATAATCCTTCTTTAACACTGGTCTGAAATCAGAAAAATAACAGATGTAAGAAAGTGACATCGTAAGTAAGCACATGCTAGCACAACGCTTAGAACACAATCCACATTTTTTTATTTGGTTTGTCTATTTAGATATCATTGAATGCATTCCATGTGTACTGATACAGGACTGTCTGGTGGACTGTTTCACACAACTAACTGGGCAAGGCCTGGCTCTCACCTTTCCATTCCCTCGGCTCCCTCTGGGTCACCATGGGCAGCCCCATGACTCCAGAGCTTTGAGACTGGAGACAGGTGCTGATGGTGCAACCGGTGACCCGAATGTGGCGGGGGAGAGTGTTGGTGAGGGTAGAGAAGGACTGCGCCCTACACAGATTCAGGCACTAGCCTCAGAATAGACGGTATAGCTCTCTAGATCTTCTTTTACCTACATGGCTGCCCTGTGCGGTCATGGCTCCAACCGAAGGCCCAAGCCTGTAGATTGGACAGGCGCAATATGGGCAATTAACACTACACAGCAGTTTTGATGCAGTAATTTAAACCACAGAAGAGAGGTAATCATGGACATATGTTTTTAAATGTCAAAAAAATATAGATTCATAAATTACATTACTTGAGAAATACTCTAAGGACGTGTGGTGAGGTGACGTTGCAGTTTGTGCGTGGTGTGATAACGCATCACAAACAGAAATACTGTCCATATGGCCTTAATCTCCAGTATGTGGTGGAATACAAATCAAAGAAGGAATTACAATAGGGAAACAGCATGCGAAGAAAAGCGCTATCAGTACATGAGGTTTTGATGTGATGGAGCAGACCAGCATAAGTGGCAGAATACTAAACAAGCATAGAGTTCAGGGGGGTTGTACAGACAATCTTGCAAATATGGAAATACAGCAACAAAAAGCACAATATAGCACAACTTTAAATATGAAAAACATCCGATTGCTGACAGAGGAGGAATGCAACAAAGCCAGTAACCTAGAAAGGACCAGCCAACCTCTTGCCTGATCCACCATAGAACATCTACTTTTGGAGCCAGTCAGATGCCAAAAACAAGCTGATGGCTTGCTCCTCGTTTTCCAGGCTCTTCTATCGTCTGGCGCATCATTATTCTTCATTTGAAGGATTTCATCTTTTTTTACGTCGTCTTTGCTTCACCTACATTTTAACCCGCTGCTCTTGCCATGCCTCCCTCACCTCCCAGCACTGTGGCACGCCAATATTGGTTTGGGCCCGCTACAAAACGTCTACATTAAGAAATCACTTTGCCATACCATGCCTACCACTCTATAAACACTTCTGCAGCCTCACCTATTCCCTCAGCTCTGTGAAGCTGCAGCACTAGAACATGCACAAACAAAGTAAGATTAAGGGAATGCCTTCTTGACTTATTATGATAAATATAATATCCATCGCGCACTACGGCTTGTGGCTGGAAATCTGGCACTCTACCATGCACTCCTAATAAATTCTAATCAGGCATAGGCTGTAAAAAGCTTCTCCCCAACCTACAGGATTCACTTCCAGCCCACAGAGCCGCTCAATGCCCTTCATGATGATGCATTGTTGCTGGAGGACTTAAATACAAAGAATATTTATTGCTTATTTTGGAGCAGGGCAATAAAGTAGCACATTATTGAGCTAAGCTTCTGCCTCTGAAAAACTGGAATGCAAATCACTCGCCGAGCCAAAAGCCCACTAAACTGCACTAACACTTTCAAATGAGGACGCCACCCTCATTCGGGTCAATCACCATTAATCTTACCTTTTAGACACAAAACGGATTGAAGAACATTAAAAGAACCTGCTGCTGAAACTAGACTAATCTATCTCTCTGACAATTGTTTGGTATCTCACATTATAGAGAGACAGGCGAGCCCTGAGAAACAAATGGAGAAAATAAGGACTACGCTGCAACAACAGCTGCAAAAATAGATGCACTGAAAATGTGAAAAATGTGTAGGTCGCACAACTTTCCATGGGGAAAACCACCAATTTATGTTAGAATAAAAATATATAACCATAAACCATTCCTTCCTGTAAAAACAAATCAAAAAATTCCACCATACTCAATGTCTTTGCATCTGTGAGCAATGTAGGATAACTTGTGGGGGCACTTCTGAACCGAAATTCAAATATTTGCCTATATTGAATTGGTTAGCCTATCATAATAGAATATTTTATCACATCAATGTATTTGATCACCTTATTATGTTATATGCTCTTTGTCTTCGCAAACGTCATTATATCATATCTGTAATTAATTCAAGTCCTGCAACTATATAACTACCAATGAAGAAACTATTACCGCCCTAGCTCTTGAAGCTTTGCAAGAAAACAAATCAATATAGTGTTTTGCAGACGATCACACATTTGCCATTCTATCAATAGTGGTGAAATTATACCATGCGGTACTGACTCCACCAGGTTAACAGAATTCTGCCCTATGTTCTTCTTTTCTAAGTATAGTACGCAAGTTGGGCTTCTCAACAATTTCAGATTTCGCTCTGGTACAAATTTGACTGCGGCTCTAGCCAGGAAACCTACACATATGGTGCATTTTGAGTTAAATACATCAATGATGCTGGTTTGAAGCAGTCACTAAGTACAACTGTGCTCATGTTCCTTCAGGGGTTTCCCACTTCCAAGATGGTAATATTCAAAAGGCCAGTCTTCCACATAAAACCCAGAGGCGAGTTGGTCGCATAAGCCAAGTAGGACCATTAAAACCTTAACTGGGCCTCTAGGCTGTGAAACTCTGCCCCAGAATGCGAAAGAAGATTCTTAGTGCTGCGCCTTCTTGGCAAGAACCAACCAACCAAGTGCTGCACATCTTTCCTTGAGTATGGTGAGTAGGGGGGGAAACAATGAAGCTGTGGCACATTTTACTGAAATAAATTTTATTTTGTGTTCTCCTGTAGAGGCATGACCAGGAGGACAGGATGTCTGGGTCCTGTATTCTCTTCATCGTTATGGTAATATGCACAGGACTGTCGGGGGCCTAGACTCCCTGTGTCTGTAGATTAACATGCCTCGGATGGATTCAGTATGGTGGTAGCTCCACAGGCTAACCCACGAGTACTTTTGAAACAGAATATAAAACACCCCAAACACAGCTCAGAAGTGCCTTAAACGACTGATGTGGCTATGCAGCACTGAACACTAAGACAACATCCCACAAAACACACTAGGCACACTTCATGGGGCGGAGCATGTGCACATCATGGCTTCAAGTCAACAAGTTAGCTAGTTGGCTAAAGACTATGCACATCCAATCCCACATTTACACGGAATGGTGTCCAGGCCATGTAATGCCTCAAACTATAACCACCTAAAACCAAGCAAAGGATAGCTGAGCACCCCAGCAGAATGAAACAAATGGTGACTGCATCCATGCACAAAACACATCCGTACCTGAATCTAGGCACCACTAGCCAATATATTCCACCACAAAACAATACATTAGTAGGCTTCTTCTTTGTCAGACACTCTTCATCATGCCTCACATCAAGACAATAAAAACACAACGAAATACAAACTCAACTGACCACTTTTAGTCCGCTCAACAAGAATCCGAAAACTGAAAGGGATTCCAGATTCCGAAAGCACTTTGGAAACATAAAAATGGTGGGAACCGGTGAATAAGTGCGTGTAACATAGCAAAACATACATTCCACAACAGCTATAATTGTGTATTTCTCAATGAAAGCACACTAATATCACTTAGGGGCAGTCCTGCTGCAGGAAACTAAAGTGAACAAATAAATAAAGCTCCGAATTTCATACTATGGGAAAACAACTGGATTCTTTTTCAAAACTTAATAAAGCTTTGGTTCTCGAAAGACATCGAAGGCCACCTTCTGCATATTGTCCAATACTCTGAGGTGGGCCAAGAGTGAAGTGCCCTACGTAAGTATTCTAACTTACGCAAATATTCTAACTTACGCAAGTATTCTAACTTAGGTGCGCTTCCAGTGCTCCTTCAGTGACTAAATCGATCAGAGAAATAGACTACTGCGCTGTCGCTAAGGACACACTTTATAAAGCTAGGAAATGCCCTAAAAAACGGAAACATTTGGGGTGTTTGCGGAGACCATTTTCCTAATGTGCTGCAGAATCCGTGATTTCTATGTGGATAATGTAATGATGTGGATAATCAATTATATCTGCTCTTTCTTTATACTATATCGAATTAACGCGCCGATACAGAACGAGGCAGTAACTGATGTGTATCATATGGGCTGGTTGCACGGAAAATTAAATAAAACGTGCTTTGTCATTTTCTGTTGTCAGAAGAAAATCAATAAAAAGTATTCTAACTTATGCACTCTCACTTACTGTGCCAAAGAGCCTTTCTACAAATGTCTCTCAAGAGAACCAAAGCAAAAAATAGATATTTTTATTTACAAACCCTACTAGAAGCAAAGAAAGAATACATCATAACAAAGCCATATTTATTTTAAAACTAAAACCTGTGAATCTGCATATAAAACTCCAACGCCCTCCAAACCTTTAGGAAGAGTGGGCAAATACTGACAATACAGAATCTGTCCAAAGTCTGTAGACATTGTGCTAAGTGAGATCTCTCACATGGAAGCACTGGCAGGGAACAAGAGATGCTCCTAACAGCTACTCCTAATGCATTAGATCTTGCATCACTCACAAATTACAGGAATTACTGTTATTAAATTAGTTGTGGCAGAGAGCCACTTACAGTGAAGCAGCAGAGGGACAGCATCCTGCTGAGATTCCTCTGCGTGGAATGGAAACCCAGCAAGATAGATGGTCTGCTTTCACTTCCAAGCCAAGAATTCCCCAAACGGAGCAGGATGGCTTTCTAAAACACATGCTCTTCTAATCACCGGTGCTTAACTATCCGGCATAAATCTACAGAACAATGTATGTTAGAGCTCCCCACCAATAGCGGCGCGCTTCTAAAAGGCCTTCCTCCAGGCCTGCTCATTCACTGCTTCCCATGGCTGCCAGGGAGTGCAGGAGCTCAGAGGTTGGGTACCTCAACCAGACATCATCTTTTACAGACAGTCTTTTCAAGACCAGATCATGCACACTCGGCCTCAACCATACCAAGACCATCACTCTGGGGAGATCGTGAACTCCTAAAACAGAAATGTCGTACCTGGGATGCAAAATGACTGCACTTTTTCAAGATCTTACCTATGGAATGGCTTTAAGAACCTACTTTTCTGCACAGATTTGCATGTGTCTTTTCTTAGTTCTGGGTCCTTTTAGGGGACATATTGCGCCAGGTTTCACATTGCAAAATGTTATAGGAAAGAGTTGCGACTACAACGTGTTAGACTTGGCTTTTTCAGCGGGTTTACCCCCAGACTTTTTGCTTTTTGGCCTCCTGTTTTTGACCCTGTGTGTGTTGGTTTTAGGACTCTGGGCACTTTACCACTGCTAATCAGTGCTAAAGTGCATATGCTCTCTGTGTAAAGTGTGTTATGGATTGGTGTTTCCATGATTGGCCTATTTGATCTATGTGTCAGTCCCTTGTAAAGTGCACTGAGAGTGCCAGGGCCTATAGATCAAATGCTGTTGGTGGGCTGCAGCACTGGATTGTGCCACCCACGCCAACAGCCCGTAAAGTGTAACTCTGGCCTGCCATTGCAGAGCCTGTGTGCAACCTGGGGCTGCCATGTCGACTTGGCAAGTGCACACACTTGCAAGTCCCTAAACCTTCCCTTTTCTACATGTTAGTCACCCCTAAGGTAGGCCCAAGGTACCACTGTGGGCAGGGTGCATTGTATGTGAAAGGTAGGACATGCCCTGGTGTGTGTGGCATTTCCTGATAGTGAATTACAGCCTATTTCGTTTTTCACTATTGCAAGGCTACCTGTTCCCCATAGGCCAGAATGGGCAGTTTTGATTATTACAGTTTATAATCCTAACTGACCCAGGGAACATGGTAGAAATTCGAGTTTAGTATGCCTGGACTCAGAATGATAAAATGCATCTTTTAGTAAAGTTGGTTTTAACATTCTGTGTTTGAAAATACCACTTTTAGAAAGTGGGTATTTTCTTGTTTAACCATCCAAGCCTGCCTCTGCTAGGTTGTGTATTCCTTGTCTGGAGTGTGAGTGACAGGGGCTGGGGGATGCCAGGAGACAGGGTGAGTCAGCACAGGGCTGAATAGCAAGATCTACATGTAGATGGGTGGGAGGAGATGCACCTGGGACCTGAATAGGGCTGGGCCTTCCCTCCACATTGTTGGCTCCACCTCCTGTGGTGCGTCTGATGTCCCTGGCCTGCACTGTGAAAGGAAAGAAGGAGACTTGTCAACAAAGTGCTCCAGGACTGACCAGAACTGGTTTGGACTAGGCAAAGGCCTCTCTGCCTTCAGAGAACAAAGAGAAATTGAGGATAAAAAGGGGGACCCAAACCCCAGAACTTTAGATTACTTCTGAACTAAGGAACCTGCCAGGAAGAAGGACCGGGAAAGCTGGAGGAGTACTGCCCCTATGCTGCGTGTTGTGGGGTTGGCCTGCAGTGGTTGCTTCTGTCTTGGGTAGGGAAAGGACTGGACTGTGCTTTCATCATCCTGCTGTTAGAGTTTTCTCCAAGGGATTGAAGTAGAGCTTGCCTCCTGTTGGAAGTCTCAGGGATAGAAAAGACTTCAGGGAACTCTTTGGGATCAAGAAGCCTGCCAAGAAGAAGAGCTGGAAAAGCTGTGAGGAGGAACTACCACTTTGCTGTGTGCTTTGCTGTGTTGGCCTGCAGTGGCTGCTTCGGTCTTGGGCAGTGAAAGGACTGGAACTGAACTTTCTGCAATCTACTTTGTGAGTGTCTCCAAGGGCTTGAGGTAGAGCTTGCCCCCTGTTCAAGAAGTCTCAGGAACAGCAAAGACTTCAAGCCCGACGCCGTCTACGACGCCGCTGCCGACTCCGTGTCCTGAAGGCACCGCAAAGGGCACCGCCGCAACGCGACCCTGGTCTCACCGACGACGCCTGCTGACGCAGCCACCGAGCCGCTGCTCGCACCGCGACCTGTGGGCACCGCACTCCGCACCGCCTCGCTTCACGACGACGCCGTGGTATCCCTGACGACACCGCTCCACGCCGGACTCTACGCCGCTGCTTGCACCGTGGTTCGGGGGCACCGCTCGTAAGTTACACGACGCACCGCCCTCATCCCGCACCGCAGCCTTGGCCCACCGACGCCGGTGCCATCGACTCCAAGTTCGTCAGCCGACGACAGCGCTGCAGCTACGACGACGCCGCTGCTGCACCGTGACCTGCCAGCACCGTGACGAGCACCGCCTTCATCTCACACTGCGACCCTGGTCTCACCAACGACGCCATCCGACGCCACCACCGAGCCGCTGCTCGCACCGCGACCTGAGGGCACCGCACGCCGCACTGCTGCACTTCGCACCGCAGCACCCGACGCCGGCCGACGCCAGCGCTCCTGACTTCAACAGAGAGGAGATCGATCTGCAACGCGTGTGACTTCGAGGGCCCGATGACGCCACACCGACCTCCGGAACCGACGCCTGCGGACGCCGTGTGTTCAGAAGCTCACCGCGAGGTCATCGACGCCCTGCATTTCTGAAAGGTACTGTTTGCGGGTCTTCCCGACACCGTAGCTGACCCGCGACGCCGCGGTCAGCCAGAACGGTTTGAATTTGCTTGTTCACGACGCCGTGATAGCCCCGGATGGAGCTATCGACGTCAAGGAACTGTTTTTAAGGACATTTTGATAACAGAAGATTTTTAAAGTACTGTACTGTGGATTTTTATGGTATTTGGTCTTGTTTAAAGTATATAAAAATATTGGATATTTTTCTAAACTGGTGTGGTGTCCGTTTGTAGTGCTTACACTGTATTACTGTTGGTTATGTGCAAATGCTTTACACACTGCCTCTAGAATAAGCCTGACTGCTCGTGCCAAGCTACCAAGGGGGTGAGCAGGGGTTATTTTAGGAGTGTAACTCCCTTATCCTGACTAGGAAGAAGTGTCCCTACTTGGACAAAGGTGCAAGCCCTTGCCAACTAGAGACCCCCATTTCTAATACAACGCATGCAAAATTACCATAATAGTTAGAATTCCTAATTTGGTAAAAAAAACATCCGTTGCTGCCAAATAAGACCTTTTTGCAAATTCATAGATAAGTTACCAGTTAGTTTGAAATAGAAGTGCATATTAGAAGGCATACAAAGTCTACTTTTTCGCATGGGACCACTGTGTTTACTAGAGTGAAAAGGCCTTGTCTACACTGCGGCGAGCTGTACGAAATTTGAGGATATAATTATCTAAATGCTAAGGGCCACGTGTAGAGTTTAAAGGAAAGGAAATTTCCCTAGTTTCAGGATGAAAGTCTAAATATGTAGTGGGATCCTCTAGCTGAATTTCCTCCACCATAGGAATACTGTGGTGGAGAAAATTAAGTCAATGGATTCTAATGCATATGCAGGGTTTCCTACAGAAAATTGAACTTTTCAGTTCCCCCCCAAACTGTAAACGAGGACCTTCGTGAGAAAAAGTGCTTGCAGAGTATGCACTGAAATGCAAACCAAGTCTGGAATATGGTCCATGATTTATGCTCCTCCACTGAATTAGGAAACAGATGCTGTTCTTTAGCTCACTTGGCCACCCCAGTTCAGACCCAGCCATATGCAAATCAGTCTTGACCCTGTTCCTCATGGGAACAGTCCAGCCCGAACTGCCAAGCCAGGTCCTCCCTGGACCGGAAACAAGCATCCTGGGACAAGGAAACAAGGAGGCCCTATCAAAAGAACGGTGATGAAGGTGTACCCAGGATAGTTCCTACCACACAATGTGCATACACCGGAGTCTCTGCACATATCACTACTCAACAACAGTTATGTAGGTAGCACTTATTTAAGAAGCATGACAGCTCTTACACATTACAAGAGAACAAAGACCTTTATTTGAAGACTGTAATCATCTCAAATGTACACAGTAAATTAAAATGTGATTTGGTTGTACGTAGTACGCCATATACCAGTAAGTGATGAAGATATACAAGGCACAAACCCAACTGTATGGCAACAAGGTAGGTTGAATGTATGTGGCATTAGAACACAAACAAACACAAAGACAAATGCAATAGATCCTGAGCCATTTGAGAAGCTTATGGATGGTAAGGGCCCAAGAAAGGCAATCTTTAATGACTGTAGATGAAAGGACAAAATGAAAATAATGTGGGCACCCAGCCAAGATGTATTGGGGATTGAGACCAGGAAGCAATGTATGGGAGATTAAAAAGGATGCGGGTAGCATCGTGTTTTATGATTCCAGAAAGATTGGGAAACTGATATAAGGCGAAGATCAATGGTGAAAGTGAGAATTCAAGTTTTGGAAAGAAATAAGCTTGTGCTTTCCTTTCATTAAAGAACTGAGCAGAACATGCTTCCGTGACAGTCGTTCTGTGCTTTGAGAAAAACAATGAAGGCTCAAAGATGAGGCAGATGGTACAAGCATACATTTGGTAGTATTCAAATAGGATTTAATACCTGGATGATGGAAATAAAAGGTGGCACGGCGAAGAAAAAGGAAAGAAAACAGCTCCAGTTTGTCATCGTTAATTCACAAATAGTGATTTGTCGCCCAGTAAAAACTAAACAAGCATTGGCAAAGCCAATAGGTATCACTATGCAAGAGCTATTGGCTTTGCCAACGTGTTTTAGCCATGCTGTAGACCAGCGTGAGTGGCAGAGTGGACTGGTGTAGAGTACATTCGCGTAGAGTGTTGCAGAAGAAAAATGCATAGAGTGCAGTAGCATAGAATTCAGTGGCGTACAATTCAGCATCTTAGAATGCAGAGATGTAGAGTGGAGTGGTGTAGAGTGGTGTGGTGTGGTGTAGAGTAGAGTGGCGTACAGTGCCGTGGCATAGAGTGCAGTGGTGTAGAGTAAAGTGGCATAGAGTGGTGCACAAGAGAGTATAGTGTCATAGAGTGCAGTGACATACAGTGCAGTGCAGTGGCGTGGAGTGCTGCAGAGTGCAGTGGCGTAGAGTGGAGTTATGCAGAGTAGAGTGGGGTAGAGTGCATTGGCATAGAATGCAATAGTGCACAGTAGAGCGGCTTAGAGTGTGGTGTTGCAGAGTAGAGTGCCAGAGTGAGTGGTGTAGGGTGCATTGTAGTACAGTGCAGTGGTGCAGATTAGAGCGCAGTGGCATATAGTGGAGTGAATTGACAGAGTATAGTGGGTTAGAGTGCAGCGGCATATAATTCAGTGTCGTACAATGCAGTGTCACAGAATGCAGTGGCATAGATTAGAGTGGTGCTTAGTAGAGTGTAGTGGTACAGAGTGTAGTGGTGCAGAGTGCAGTTGTGCGCAGTGGAGTGGTGCAGAGTGGAGTTGCACAGAGTGCAGTAGCGTAGAGTGCAGTGGTGTAGAGTAGCATAGACTGCAGTGGCATAGAGAAGAGTATAGTGGAGAAGAGTATAGTGGTGTAGAGTGGAGTGCTGCAGAGTGCAGTGGCTAGGAGTACAGTGTTATAGGGTGCAGTGGTGTAGAGTGCAGTGGCGTAGAGTAAAGTGGCATAGAGAGCAGTGGCATAGACTATAGTAGTGTAGAGTGCGGTGGCAAGAGTGCAGTGATGTACAGTGTAGTGGCGCAGAGTCCAGTGGCATAGAGTAGAGTGACGTGGAGTGGAATAGAGTGGCATAGATTGCAGTGGCACAAAGTAGACTGTTTCAGAGTAGAGTGAAGTGGCGTAGAGTGGAGTGGTGCAGTATAGAAAGCAGTGGCATAGAGTGCAGTGGTGCAGAGTAGATTAGAGTGGTGTACAGTGTATTGGCATAGAGTGCAGAGGCGTGGTGTGAAGTGGTAAAAAGTAGAGTGCATTGGCGTAGAGTATATTGCATAGAGTGCAGAGGCATTGAGTGCAGTGTTGCAGAGAGGACTAGAGTGGAGTTGTGTAGAGTGGAGTGGCCTAGACTGTAATGGTGCATAGTGCAGTTGCGAAGAGTGCATTGGCAAAGAGTGTAGTGGTGTAGAGTACAGTTGCGTAGAGTGCATTGACAGAGTAGAGTGGTGCAGAGTAGAGAGACAAAGAGTGGCGTGGTGTAAAGTGGAGGGGTGCAGATTTGAGTGGCGTGGAGTGGTGCAGAGTAGAGTGGAGTATGCATGGTGTGGTAGCACACTGCCATTATAGACAACACATTTTCAATTCGAATGACACTTGCATTTATACAGACATAGTCCTACTAATAAAACTATACAGCGCACAAACAACAACATGTGGAAATGGCATCATCTAGTGTATTGATTTGTTCTGATCATATTAAAAGTATTTGTTTCCAACACACATCAGAATTAAAAAACAAATTGCTTAATTTGTGCTTAGTTAATTCGGATTTATACTGAAATACTCAAACAGTTCGTTTAAATGTTGTGTGCTGGGGAAAAAAAACATTCCTCTACTCCCAGTATCCAGCAAAATTGTCACATTAATCCTCTAACTTTGAAGAAAAAGAAAAGTAAACCCCAAGGTCCCTCGGAAGACAGGGCCTGACATTTGATCTCGGTCTTTGAATGCACAGCAAATGTGACAAGATAAGCACAAGATTTACAGGCCTGTTCACAGAAAGGAACACTGTGGAAGAATACAAGGAGAGGCAGTGTGAAAAGTCTTTGCTCCTTGGGAGGGAGGAACTAAACCTGGAGAGCCTAAAACAAATAAAGCTAGCCAATTCAAAGTAAGAAAATGTGAGTTACAAACCACCAAGCCAATGATAAGCAATAAGCGGAAGCATTCCCAGGGAAGCTTTCTGAATGTACTCAAGATGTTTTTTGGCAAATCAGACAGCTGCGATGTCTGGTAGGCTCCGACCTAGAAACAACATAAGTCCAAGTCATTTGAAAGAGGGGGACAGTTAATACTGGTTAGCCACAAAAACAACTGAAAATCAAGAGGAGAAGCAATGAAATTGAAAGGCCTACTTTAAAATAAGCATTTGCAATGCAAGAGGTTTCGCATTTACGTGAGACCTATTGCACTGCAAATGGTAGGCATCACGACAACTGGAAGGAGGGCAGGTGGTGGGGGAGAAGGCACGGACAGCGGGAGGGAGGGCATGCGGGGGGGAGAAGACACAGACAATGGGAGGGTGGGGGGTGAGAACCCACGGACAACGGGAGGGCGGGGGGAGAAGGCACAGACAACGGGAGGGTGGGGGGGAGAAGGCACAGACAACGGGAGGGAGGGTGGGGGGGAGAAGGCACAGACAACGGGAGGGAGGGTGGGGGGTAGAAGGCACGACAACGGGAGGGGGGTGAAGTAAAGAAGGCACCAAAGCATGTCGTGCCTGCAGTAGGAGAACCTCATTAAAATAAATAGTGCTCACAGTCTAAATAACACGTACCAGGTAACAACCGAAGTAAAGGGGCCAGTCGCCATCGGAGGTGACAAATGAAGAGGAGGCTATTAAGGAGGGACTAACAAGCCTATCAACGAATCAGAAGCCAGCATTTAGGACAGACGACACAAGCCAATGGCAAATATGGGCGGAGAGTGGGCGGAGCTTCTATTCACCTACTCCTCTATAATAAGTCTCGCAGAGAACAGCGCATGCGCGCTGGCTCTAGGCTCGACCTAAAAAATAAGTACTCAATACTTCTGGCAGTCAGCAAGGAAGAGAATTTGCAACATATAAGGTTATTTGACCGCCACATAGTTACTTTAGTTACTTCTTATAAATGTAATGTATTAAGCTCATTCTAAACAAGAAGGTAATCAGTGTGCTACATCGATCCTAGATCCACAGTATTAAACAGTTGCGATTTCATTTTACACTTTAAAATAAGAGATATCTTTGAACGTATTTGATATCATATGGAAATAAAATTTGTTCAAATAAGCATCCTGTATCTGGCTGGTAAAATATGTAAATATATGCACAGTAACCAACAAAATATTGAGATAGCTTGCACATTAAAAGTAGGACATGTAACAGTATTAGGGTTCCAAAACAATATTGACTAGGAGAACCCACAGAAAAAGAGTTCCACAATTAAGGAAACTGATCCAAAAGATACGTCGTGGGCTCCACAGTCAGGCATTGTGTCCCTGCCACAACGGAAGCAAGGCCAAAGGACCTTCTGAGAATACTTCAGGTCCTCTCTCTTCAAGCAAATCTTCGTTTGTCAATGTAGAAAGGAGGAAAGAAATTTTAATGATCAAGGGAGATGATTCTGGTCAGCAGGTGTAGCATTACATCATTGCAGATGTTCTGTGGACCAACTGAGACCTTCGTGGTTCCACAAAGATTAACAGGATGCAATTGAGTTCCATGACAGCAACATCTGTTACAGGGCTGGTAAACAGGGTGGCAGCAAACAGTGTATACAAATAAGCTGTTATGTTTAACCTCTCAAATTTAGCACATGCAAGGCACTCTTGGTAGCATTTCGCTATTTCTATTTAGGTAAAATCACTCAATTGTATGACACTATCAAACTAATAAATTACAAAATTCGGAACTTAGCAATAGTTTCCCTGAACTGAGCACATCCAGGCTAGTGGTCTATTTGTGTAGTAGCGGGACATTATTTTGTCTTCCTAGTTCTTGTACATCATGTTCTCTCTTCTCTTTGCTCAGACCCCTTCCACTACTGTTCCAGCAGATATGTGACAGGGAAATGGCCTCACATCTACTTTTTTTTAAGTGCCAATTGAAGCCGACGGGATAGTCCCTCAGACAAGCTCAGGTGTAGCCTAGGATAGTGTGAAAGGCCACATCAGAATAGAGGCAAAAAAATCAGTTGGGCTGATATCTCATCAGAACAAATAATGGTCATCTTCAGTGTTACACTGAGCCAGATAAGAAACACCACTGACAAGAGCTGCCTAAACCAGGAACCACAAGCCAAACAAACAATCTAAAGACTGCAACAGAATAGGGAGAAAACAAACCTTCCCTACGAGACCTAGTTAACTACCACTGAATGACACACCGTCCTTTCCTGGAAAAAACTATCAAAAAAGTAGCTGACAAGGACCTATAAAAGAAACCCAAAGCCAACAACCTCCTAAATTACTAACAATCTGGAGCTAGGCTACAGTTACAGAGCAGTAAATAGACAACCACCAATTAAGAGGTGAACAACATACTCCACACCGCAGACAACAGCAGCTCTGTTCTCACTGTCCTTTCAGTGACCTGGCTACAAAGGACTCTCCCACACACTCTCCACCAGGATGGACATTCAAGGTTGCATAGTGCAGTGATTAATGTCTTGAACAGTGAACTGTGCCCAGATCACCAAAATGGGCACCTCCAAACTGTAGCACATTCCAGTGACCTGAGGTGTACCTCAATGTTTGTTCCCCACTCCTGTGATCTTCAATCGCTACATTGAGCTCCTGGGAGGCACTGGGTAACAAGCACAACAAGATACATCAATATGTAAATGCCCACAACTCTATAACCTCAAGAGCGCCACTGCCACCATCCAAACCTTAATAGGTAAAGCCTAAATCCAGGATGCTCAAAGTACGGCCCAGGGACTACTTGTGGCTCTCCAGACATTTACATACAGACCTCTGGTGAACAGCAGTACCGGCTGCGGTTTACGTGACTGAGCACCAACATTCAAAAAGATGTTGAAGAAATGGACAAGCATTTATACCTTAACAGAGGTGAAGGAAAGAGGGTGTCCTTAACCACTTATCTTTAGGAACCTAGTCATATTTAAATAAATTCTGCTACAAATATGTAAAAATAGGATGAAATTGTTTCAAAATTCAAAAAAGGCTATTTCAAACGTGTTTTACCTCAGTACATCAGCTATCACTGCATTGAAAATCATTAATTAAAAGTGATAGTTTTCAAACAGGAACTTGGGAACATTCAGGCCTACCCCGCCATAACAACAATGCCATTACTGAACCAAGAGGCAAGTCATTAGTCATATGCACCTTCTGGGAGACCTAGGTTGTTATAATACCTGGAACAACATTATTGTTTATTTAATCAAATACAAGAGGTTTTGTACCACGCACATTCTGAACTCATATTTCAAGGAACTGTCATATGTGATAATGAAGAAAAAAAGGGCAAACTAAAACAAATACCTAGGATCACACAATTTTTTCAAGTGGGAAAGCTGGAATTGATCCCAGATTTTCTGGTTTCAAATCGTGCAATTCAGTCTCTAGATGGGTATTTCTTTCCGTCTTGGGCTCTATATCAAGAGGGAATGATTTTTAGCACATGAGGTTGCAGCATGGGTGGCAGACGGAAGCCATATGAAGGCTTGGTTTGTTTTGGGCTCGAGGATCCAAGAGAACCTTGAGCTGAGCCACAGCCAGGCATCCGGCACGTGTTTAGCTCGAGCCTTCAGTGGTTCACTCACCTTTATCACATAATAGCAAATAAGATGACAAAGGCATAGGAAGCAGAGCAGGGATGTGGATTCCTAAAGCCCGACGCCCGGGACATATTGTTAGGGGTCAATGGCAACAAGTTTTCATGTGTATTTTGTCCTTGGGACAAGTAGGCCCAATCCTCTACAGCACAAACCCTTTGGCTGCCAGTTTACAGTACCGCATTATGGATAGCCTGATGTTAAGGTAATATTTGTATCCATGTGTTAATACTGTTCAAACTTGTACTTCTGGTTCATTAATGCAAAGGCTTTATTATTAGAGTGAGCGCTCTAAGTAAATGTTGTAAGCTAAAACTGCACTACTGGCAGTGGTTAGAGTATAAAAATGTGTACACACGTTTTCAATGTTTAGCAATATGAGTCTATGTATATTGCTCCCAGAATGCTCTCTGATTAGATGCAAATATTTGCAGAAGCTTGAAAGCAAGATTGACGATTCTTTGCTTTCAAAATAAAATGTTCACAAAAATAAATTAGGTAGCAGTTCTTTGCAGCATCATTTAGTAAAATGTCTTGATGTATGCTAGTATTTCCCAAAGTATTCATAATGGAAAATCAGTGTAACCAGTTTTAACAAGATTATGGGAAACATTAAAAATAAACAAGCATTGGTAAAGCCAGTAGGTCTGAAATTGTTGGTCAGCCTTTTGATTTTGTCAATGTGTGACTTGTTTTGGCATGGTTTTTGTAAAACCTTATTGGTGTAGGAGCTGGCGGGCCCTCACCATTATAACAAACATTGGCAAAAGCAAAAATTGTTTTGGTCTCAAAAAGCGCACATTGCACAGTAGTTCCTGGCACTGAACAAAATGACTGTGTCGATATGCTCCTTGTGAAAGGACAGAATGCTGTCACTCACACTAAAGCTAGCCGATAGAGAGAGAGAGAGAGAGAGAGAGAGAGACAACATTTTAATAAACACAAAAGGTCATGGTTAACGCCAGACCTAATTAGGGCCCAATGATTAAATAAAGTGCACCCATGTACTTGCTTTAAGTGCAGATATACGACTTTCGTGAATTCACAAGACTTTACAGAAGTAGGCCAAGAAATAGTACTCCTAGAAAATATTTGTGAACTGCATTTTAGCGTGAGGAAATATGCAGGTGTTGATTTGCTCATGCGAAATCTGAGTGTCTGCAAGTTCACTTTCCCTCCAACCACTTTTTTCCCAACCCTGGAAGAAGTTTTATGTCTGCCATTGTCAGGAGTAAATATCCAACCTTTCTCAGTAAGGGAAAAGATTAGAGAGTTGGCGAAAACCCTTAAAACATGCAAGTTAGTAGGTTTTCATAGACTCAAAAGGGCATTCCTGAAACTGTTGCTTACCATTACCTTCAGCCCCAGTAAGTAGATCTGCGGAAACGGGGCAACATAAGGGAATTGCTAGTAGTCAAAACCTACTATGGAAGGAGCCCTGGCATAATCAGAGAGGCTATTTCAGAGCTCTTATATAATGAGATTGCCGCCATAATTTGTCGCTGCATTACATGGCACAAAAGGGACAAGTGGATTTTGTTACAGGACAAGTAGATTTATGAAGCAACCTGCCCCATGGACAAGTAGGAGAAGCAGAAGTTCCAACACCACAATGCAGGACTCGTTTCAAGATTCATAACTTTCTCACTGCACCATATTTTAGTGAGTGGACTATGAGGCTGGTTGTTCCCTCCCCAGGGGTAAAATTAAATGACTGTTGGGTTGCAGTCCTGTTTTCTTATCACATACTTAATACCAATGGATAGTTGGGGTTACATTTTTTATATCTCTGCTACAAAAAAAGGAGCAGAGAAATATGTTCAGAAAGTTATTGCCCAAGAGTACAAAATTTGTCTCAGAGGCCGAGATCGATTTTAAAAAAATGCCTTCTTGTTCCATCATTTCCACCTTGCTCATTGCACAACAACTGGGTAATGAGTGGTTCAGATGGGAACACTCGGGGACTGCTCTCACCAACGAAATACCGCTGTGCTGTGGAACCTGCCCATACTTTAAATACAGAGCACACAGACTGCATTTTTTGGCAAAGTGGTAAAGCCAGGATTAAACGTCAAGTTTCGTAGTGGCACAGCCAAAACTTTCCCACTGTCCATGTATAGTGGTGGAGGTTGGCGGTTTGTGTCTGCCCAGCCCAGTAAAATCCACCCCATACGGACAACCATTTATTTTTATTTGCCAATCCAGATGGATCAGAAAATAAAAAAATATGAAAATGAAGTAGCGTGCTTGGGACTTGATTGGCCTTTCTCATGTGGGCAACCTATGGAAAAAAGGAGAGGTGATTCCATTTGCCCAGTTGCAAAGAGAACACGAAATGGCCGAGATAGAAAAGTTTAGATATTTACAGATCCAACACGCAATACAAGCAGCCATCCCGCGGTGTCAGCTGCTTCCTGAGTCCTCCCCACTCGAAGATAGAATCCTAGAAGAGTATATGCCCAAGAAAGCGATCTCATTGGTGTATAGGAAGTTAATAAACAACATGCCCGACCCCTTTTGCAACTTCGAGATTACTGGGAAAAAGACAAAATGGAAGATGAGGAATGGCAGGAAGCTCTATCGTCCCTTGCAGAGATAGCAATCTCGTCAAAACTGCGATTGGTGCAACTCAAGATATTACATAGAATATATTTAGCAAACACTGTTCTTATGAAGATGGGTTATAAGGAAGATCCCAGATGCAGCAGAGGGGTGTGGTCAGGAAGGAACCTTTATACATACCATTTGGGGCTGCGTGTATATCCAGCGTTATTGGACAAAAGTGACTCAATGCATGAAAAATGCACTGTGCAAGCAAGTAGAGCCCAAGATAAAACTATCTATTCTTAATGTATGGGACCCCACAGACATGACAGGGAAAGAAAGAACCTGGGTGGCCCTAGGACTGATGGTAGCCAAGAGAAACATTGCCAAATTATGGGGGGCGCTTGAGACGCCTACATTGAACGCATGGAAAAAAGATATGGACTGGTGCATGGTAATGGAGAAGACGGCATATATGTTGCGTGGCTGTCCCAAGAAATGGTCACGGATCTGGGATAAATGGAACGAATATAGAGGGCATATCTGGGAAACCCCCCAGGCAACGAGACACTCGGCACTAGAGGTAGATTAAACACAGGGTTTGGTACCACTCAGTAAGTCATAGATAAGAATGTACGAAACAACGAAATGTATCATATGGTCATAGTAAAGTTTGGAAATGTTCTTGGAATCTATTTAAGATGTCAACAATAAAAAGAATTTAAAAAAAAAGAAAATGAAATAGCGTGAAAGTGCTTTTACGTATGAAGCGGAAGGGTCGGCAGCAATTTGTCAAGGAAGCGGGTGGAGGAGGAAGAGAAAAGAAGCACACGAGGGAGGGAGCAATAAGGAGGGCGGAGGGAGACGCAGATGAAAGAGAACAACATGTGCACGAAGGGAGAAGCATGGCAGGAGGAGAGAAAAGCACGTGAGGGAGACAGTTGGAAAACACATGTATTCACATGGACTGCTTAAGCAAAAGGAAAAAAGTAGTTTCCTAAAAGTGAGCAGTTGATAGACACAAGTTAAGAGGCTATGCCCTAGGAGAGGGACGAACCCAAGATGGACAAGGCAAGCCATTCAATAAGTAGCAAGCAAAAGAGAGTGACAAAGCCAACAAGGGTAAGCAATGGCCTCCGCCATTAGTTCTTGCTAAGCTGACAAAAGGTCATTGCAACCAGCTAACTGTGCTTTCTAGTGGGCTCGACCCAAAAAGACTAGGCCACAGTTTATTACAACGAGAGCAACAACAAAGGTTCAAGGATGAAAAAAATGAAGGGAAAGTGCAAGAAAAATTATGCAATCCAGGAAAATAAACGAGGGAAAATAGTACGTATGCCTTTAGTAGCTGGGAAGAAAGCAGGGAGTTAAGAGCTTGCACTTGTTTTACGTGACTGTCTAAAATTGAGTTAACCCAGATGTCTCTTTGAAAGTATGGCTCGCGACTCCTCAGGCGCACGCTTTTTTTCATGCAATTGCGTACACAGCCCGCTATAAATTTTATACGCAGAAATGCTCTGCAGTCAATATTCCCCACACACATCTGGAACAAACGTTTCCAGGGTTGAGATGCCTTGTCTGTTATAATTTAGGAGAGCAAAATGCCTGGCATTGAAATTTACCACAACTCTCTCATTTGAGCTAAAAATACACAGCAAGTTTCTGCAACGCATGACTTTCAACCGCTGCTATAAATAGAGTTCACAGGCATGTTTTACAACAGGAATCGCGGCACACACAATGACGCCAATATTTTTTTATTACCAAGTGAGGGAAAAGCTATCTTTAAAGCTGGAAGGGAAGGGAAGGGGCCAGGGGATATGCGAAATTACCAAGAAGGTTCTTAACGAGGCAGGCACACTTTGTATGCTATTTGCCTGAATTAAGAGGAGTCAGGGGTTCAGCACCACAGCACAAAAATTACTGTTTTTACCACCGCCCAAAAAAAATCTAATACGTACTTCGGGCATATCGACAAGTCAATTAGTCCAATCTGCCTTGGTCTATAAGCTTCTTTTAGTTCTGCTCAAAGATACAAAAAACGTGACTAAAATATATGCGGGTTCCTATGAATTCCTCTGCTCCCACCAGAAATAAAAGATGGAAAGTATTGTTAGCGCCAAGATTCCTCTAATGGAGAAAGAGCGCTCTAAAAACTTTCAATCACTCTTAAATGAGATGTCGCTTTTTGGTAGAGTATGTGATACACATATGAGTCACCACACACACCGAAGATGACCAGATCTTCAGCATGATCACACCCCACCCAATGTCATTGGCCACAGCTGCTCTCTTCGTGGTGTCCTGTCTGGATTCCACAGTCACTGGACTTAATCCAATTAGGTTTCATGCACAAAACAATGCGCAGAGTGGCTTTTGTAGCGTCAAACAAGGTCAAATGGCAGTATTGTTGCTGTCTTGGGCTTAAAGAGAAAATCTGGGGTCCTTCCACTGGTGCCAGCAAAAAAAACAAAGCGTTTCAGCCCTCCAGGTAAAATGTCATTTTGCCGCTGGAGTGCTACATATCATTAGTACAAGGGTAATTTTTCAGAACTTTTCTTGTAACTTGGCACCAACTAGTTGTGCTGCCCTAAGATGGATTTCTTAACTGAACTTCTGGACACGCTAGCACCAACTGGTGCACTCTAGGGAGACAAAACTTCTTGTCTTGCCCTAGTACAGGGTGGTGGGGCGGGAAAGGGGGGAGGGGGGGTGAAGCATTCACTATGTTAAATCCAACTCAGTCTTACAATGGTGTCCCCGATCTATCCATATCTAAGAACAAAACCCAGTGCAGCTTGACAGCCACCACAATACGGAGGCATAGTTTTAAAACGGATTGTCATGAGGGAGTGCTAAGCAAAGCAAAACATTGGCAAGTCTTTTTGTTACCCATACCACTGCATTTCCAAGATGAAAGCAGCACACAATGGGCTAAAGGTGAAAAGTAGTAAGTGGTGGCACATGTGGTGCAAGAAACTGCACTTGGATCACACTGAAGCATTCAAAGTATAAATACATCAAAAACATGTATTGGTAATGCCAACAGGTTTCGCCATTTTATAAGCCAATGTGATTCTTCAACTGACTGGCAAGTTGTGTCTTTAGCTGGGTGAGTGTATGAGCGAGAGAATGAGTGTTCAAGTTGGACAGATGAAGGAGTGACTGGATGGATGAATGAATGAGTGACTGGATGGATGAATGGATGGGGAACGAACCAGTATACCGAAATGTTGCAAGATTATGCAATGCAAAGACAGAGTTGCTCTTTACATGTCATTAAGCAACACAAAATATGTACACGGTAATTTTAAAACATTTTTTTAATTTAGATAGTGTAAATATGGAGCAACTTAAAAATTGGTTAACAGTGTGGACAAAAGGCCAAACAAAAGTAAAAAAGGCAGATAAGTGGACTACTTTTTAGGTGAATGTGCACAAGCCAAATCCTGTCACAGTGAAGAGAGCCAAAGGCTGAAGTGGGCTCACTTATTGACTCATGCTATATGCAATGGTGACGGAAGCAAAACGTGAATGACAATTGAGCGGATCAATGGATGTAGAGCAGTGCTTGAAATGGAAAAATAGAAGTAGAGGTGCTTGTTTCTGAGAGGTGCCGGTACGCCCCAATTAAAAGTATTACGTTTTTCTTGAGAAGTGCAGGTACTCACCCTCTCAAAATTAAAAAGTGCCGGTACTCAGTACCGGACAGTACCGGCCCATTTAAAGCACTGATGTAGAGGGCTGACCAAAAGTCCCTGTGAGTATGTATGTATTACGTACATACATACCCTAGAGCAGATCTCATGAAATATGAGCTACTGGGGGGCGGGACATGTGAACATTACCGCAATGTGAAGCAGACAAGGTAAGTGGAAGGAGGGGATATATGGCAGTGGGAATTGAGCAATAAAATAATAACAAAAGCGGGAATCACCGCCCACCTGTGGGGCATGTTATTCCAGGAATAAGGAGAGCATGTAATCAGATTTGGGTGAATCATTCCGAAAGCTGGTGAGTGCTCAGCTCCACGCTTCAAGCTCTGAGAAGGTAAATTAAGCCTGTCACGTGTGTGGTATTAATTTGAACATTTTTCACAATGATTTCTCTTCGCATTCAACTGTATCTATAAGGGTCTGTTAACCATTTCTCGATACAGCCTTTTCTATGTAAATGTGTCCTCCTGTCATGGCCCTTTCAACATACCCCACACTTATTAGCTGCACTCCAAGTTTGTAGTTCCCTAAAGGTCTCTCCCTCAAGAAAGTCGGAAACAAGCCCCTTCAGCCGTCTTTTGTCTTTTTAACACATGACAGTTGTTTGTCCCGTCTGTGTGCAGTTGTTTATTCACGCATACCAATCCTATAAGAAATCCCTCTAGACTGCTGAATGTGCTATGAGGTTATATTAATAACAAAAAGGGCTATGAAATCATTGATCACATAACATTAAGCACTTTAACCCATCTGACTAAAGTTCTCTAGTAGCCACATAAGTTCATGCTGACGCAGCACTTTAAAAGAGGCACTGAGCTGGTTACAAACAAGAGCAGGAGCGCGCGATGAAGATTTCCCCCCTAGGACTATCCAAACCGCCCCTGCTGCCCTTTATCACCCTAGAATCAAAACACGAGCAGAAGTTGTGGGTGTGCTCAATTTACAGAGAATGTTGGCCCCCGGGGAAGCAGGGTCCCAGACCAGTCTTCCCCCGGAGATCTTCGCTCTGGCCGGAAGGACAAGGTGGGGGGGGGGGGGAAGGGCATAAGGGAGGGTCTAGGGGTGGGCCGGTGGTGCCTATAAAGGTGTTGGGGTGGGAGGTTCCGGCCTCTTTCCCAACACCTCGCACCACCGGGTTAGGGAGGGTTTTTGTTCAGAAGTTAGTCAGGCCCTCAGGGTATATTCTGAGCAGCGTAGTAGTGGTAGTCAGGGCAGGGTGTAGTTAGGGATCCCATTTAGCCTACCTGAGTATCCAGTTCCAGATGGCCGGCCCGGACAATGACACGGTGCGCGAAGCACTGCGCGGTCTGGGGCAGGCAGGCCGGGCGGATCTCCTCGGTCCCGGCGTGCTGGAGGAGGTGTGGGTCAGCATGGTCTGGCCCGCGTGTCTCGCGTCGGCAGGAGTGGCAGCGGCGGTAGCGGCGTGTGAAGAGGAGCCGCTACCCGCCAGGAAATCCTCTGGGCCCAGAGGGCGGGGCCAGGGCAAGCCGGCTCAGACGAAGCATGGAGGCAGGAGACAAAGCCTGCCCGCGCGGCTGCCTGACGGCGAGGAGGCAGGTGAGCAATGCGGCGGGGGGCGGAGCAGCCGCGTATCGCTCCAGCGCCTCTGAGCTCAGGCGCCGGAATGAAGCACAGGGGGCAGGGGGCCTTGGGGGAAGAGAGTGTCCCGTTGGACCTCTCCTGCAGGCCCCCCATCGGGGAATGTTGTCAGGGTGGAGACAGGCCTGCAAGGCTGGGCCGTTAAGAAGGCCAAGAAGGCGGGGCCCCAGGCATATATACAGCCGGCAGGCCTGGATGCAGCAGGGCAGGGAGTTTCAGCTGGAATTTCTGGGGGGCCAGGCCGGGGGACACTTACCCCCCAGCTTTACCTCGCTGGGAGGAGCTGTCTTTAGAAGAGAAGATTAGAGAGCAGAGGCAGTTAATCCAGGACACAGAGGCTAGGTGGGCAGCAATGTGCGAGGCCAGGGAGAGGGCTGGCCTGAGAGACACAGTGTGGGGGGAAGAGATAGGGGGTGAGATGGGGGATTGGGACAGCGTTCAGGAACAGGAGATGGCAGGGGGTGGGTGGGTGTGGGTTTCTGCTGAGCGGCAGCCAGGCAAGGGGGCAGGGACAGCCAGCACGGCGGTGAGGCCCGGTGGTGCTGGGGACCCCCCAGGTTGGAGCAGCCTGGGGGGCGGGGACACACCCGGCGGCGGAGGCCGGGAGGGGGAGGGCGATACCGGCAGGGCGTACAACGGCTCTGGGATGCTGGTCAGAAACAGCAGGGGGTCCGCGGCGGCCGACCTGCCAATGAGGGAGCGCGCCAACGCCGGTGGCTGGGAGAAAGTGCGCCGGAAAGAGTGAGGGTGCTGCGAGAGAGCAAAAGAGAGTGGTGCAGGAGAAAGTGAGAGAACTAATGGGGACTGAGGCTGAGTTGGTGTTAGACTATCAGGAGGAGAGTGATGAGTGGGAAGAAGGTGAAGTGCGAGATGAGAGAGAGAAAGGGCCCCCTGGGGTCCCGGAGAGGGGAAACAAGAAAGTTGGTGTCTTTCAGTAGAGTATTGCGACCAAGGAGAAGGCAGTGCCGCAGAAAAAGACCAGCTGCCGGGTCAGCGACAAGGAAACTCAAGGAGGCCCATCAGGTACGGGGGAGTGGTGGACAGCCTGGAGGGACGGGGCTGCGGGTAGAAAGGGAAAATCCTGCCGGTCGGTGCGTGTTGGGGGAAGGGAAAGTAAGGGACGTGGGGTTAACAGGGGACCCAGCAACAGCACAGGCCGAGCACAAAGGAAGCGGGGGCAGCACGTTTAGTAGGAGCAAGTGTCCAGACGGACAAGATTGAAGGGGCAGACAAGAAGGAGGACAAGGCAGGTGGCAAGCGCCACAAAAAACTGCTGTATATGGGTTTGGCCATGGCATTAGGTTCCCATCTATCAGACAAGACACGAAACAAGATATGGAAACACGAGTATGGAAACACGAGTATGTAGACGTCTTTAAACTCTTACATAGGGAAATACAGGCTAAAGAAGGGTCAAAGGAAGAAGAATGGGAATTGACGAGAAGACCGAGGGTCCCCATCAATATGGAAAACTGGACCTCGGCATTCCTGATATTCGCAAGTATTTACTGCGAAAAATATTTGGATCGAGCGATCGCTCTGTTGAAATATATGGACATAATAAGAAAGGCTCAGATGCATTTTGGGGGTTTCGCATGGCTTAGCTATGATGAAGTGTTTAGGGCCAGAGTCAGCCTCAACCCAGATAAGCCCTGGGGGGAGGTGGATCAGGAGTTATCAATGCAGTGGATGTCTTCCACACAATCGTCGGCATCCACCCACACAGCTAGCGGTCTGCCGGTGACCTATCGGTCCTTTCAGGCGCGTCCCACCCAACAAGGAGCGGGTGGACCTAGTATGGGGGCAAGTATTACCAGTGGCCCGCCCAAGGCGACAGGAGCCACAACAGGGGCCTGCTGGAATTTCAACAAAGGTTTCTGTTCAAGGCACCCATGTAAGTTCAAACACGAGTGCTCCAAATGCGGGGGCAGACACCGACTCACCCAGTGCTTTACCTTGGCCACACCAAGCAAACAGTGGAGGTCAACGAAGGGGAGGGGACAAGCTGGACCAAAGGGCCCCTACACCAGTTAAGATCGAAGCCATGGGCCCATGGCTTGCGGTCTACCGAGACAGGGAGGCAAGCTCTGCATTTGCAGTGGGGGTTCAGAGAAGGTTTTCGGTGGGATATCAAGGGCCTAGGGCAAGGCAGTGGGCAGACAATTTGAGATCAGCCAAAGAATTACCGGAGGTGGTAGCAACAAAACTGGGGAAAGAAGTGGAGGAAGGGAGGATGGCAGGCCCATTCACAGACTGGCCATTTGAGGACCTGATTGTGTCACCCTTGGGTGTGGTCCCGAAAAATGACCCGGGGGAGTTCAGAATGATTCATCACCTATCATGGCCAGAAGGGGAATCAGTCAAGAATTTCATTGCGGAGGACGACTAGAGAGTGCCTTATGCCTCAGTGGACGATGCGGTCCGCCTGGTGAGGGCGTGTGGGAGGGGAGCAGAACTGGCGAAGTGTGATGTCAGGTCTGCTTTCCGCCTATTGCCTATCCATCTGGTGGATTTTCCGCTACTGAGAATGCAGTTTGACAGGGCCATTTACGTGGACAAGGTCTTGCCCATGGGGTGTGCAATCTCCTGCGCGCTTTTCGAGATGTTCAGTACATTCTTGCAGTGGGTGTTCATCAAGCGGAGTGGGCACAGGGTGGTGTCGCATTACCTGGATGATTTCTTGTTCATGGGTAAAGGGGGCTCTGGGGACTGTGAAAGAGCGTTACAGCAGTTTGAAGAGTTGACACAAGCCTTTGGGGTGCCTTTGGCGCGCGAAAAGACAGCTGGGCCCAGCAGTCGGTTGACAATTCTTGGCATCGAACTGGAGTCTGTGCAATGGATGGCATGTTTGCCCCAAGATAAAGTGGATGACATGCAGGCATTCTTGTTACAGGTGATGAGAGAGAGGAAGATTGAGTTGAGGGTGGTACAGACGTTGCTGGGCTTCCTGAATTTTGCTTGCAGGGGGGTGAGAGCAGGGAGGACATTCTGCAGGTGGCTTGGCATTGCCATGTCAGGCACGGTACTGCCACACCACAGGGTCAGGATCTGTGAGTGTGGCAGATGTTTTTGGATGATTTCAATGGTGTCTCATTGGACTTTGTGGAAGAGAACACAGTCTGGCAGGTGCAGATATTTTCAGATGCCGCTGGCGCTTCAGGTTTTGGTTTGTTCTGGGATGGACGTTGGTGTGCGGAGAAGTGGTCGGCGCATTGGTTGAGTCAAGGGCGGAGCATTGCTTTCCTGGAGTTCTTTCCATTACTAGTGGCATTGGTGGTGTGGGGGAGTGAGCTGCAGAATCGGACGGTACTTTTCCATGTGGACAACACCATGGTGGTGGAACTGGTGAACAGACAGAAGGCAAGGGATCTGAGGGTGTTGAGACTGTTGCACAGGTTCATGTTGAGTTGTTTACAGTTGAATGTTTTCCGTGCCAAACACGTGCCTGGGGCTAGCAATGATGCAGTGGATGCTGTAGGAGAGTAGGATCTGCTTCTTATAGTTACCCCCACTTTTTGCTGATGTTTCACTGTTTTCGTCTTAGTCTGACTGGGATCCTGCTATTCAGGACCCCAGTCTATCTGCTTTCTCCCTAAATTGGTTGTTCATGTACGTTAGGTACACTCCAGATTGGATTCTGGGGTACCCTTATAAGTCCCTAGTATATGGTATACTATGTACCCAGGGCCTAGGTACCCCAGAGGCCTCCCAGGGGCTGCAGCATGTATTATGCCACCCCTGGCGGACCATTTAACATGACACAACAGGTCTGCTACAGCAGCCTGTGTAAGGTGGTGCATGCACCCTTTAGATAGAGGTTCACTATATCTACCCTAATCACTGCACATATAAACCTATCAGTCACCCCTATGGCAGGCCTTATCAATCCTGAAGGCAGGGTGCTGGGTTTTATGTGAGAGGGTGCCCATGCATGAGCAGAGCCCCTCTGCAGCCTTCGGAACCTGTATTCCGGGGTTGTTTGTGATGCAGCCAACCATATATACTTAAGTGCATTATAACCTCGCGGTAAATGCTAACTTTAAAACGGCTGCATGGAAACATGTCGTGTTTGGTGTCAAACACCTTGGAATCATACCTCCCCGCCAGTAACTGGCGGGGGAGGTATGATTCCACCCTCCTAGAGGGAGAAATATGACAACACCGGTACACCCGGTACCAGCTTTCTTGACCCTGGCATCACAAAATGGATGCTGCCAGCCACAGACATGAGTCTGCCCTCCTGCTGCTGGACAAAACTCCGGCAGGGGAAGGTTTGACAATAGGTTTCCTGTCACAGGGAGGTGTGACCACCTCCCAGACAGGCTTTAGTGTATTGGGGCTGGGTGGGTGCTCTCAGAGTGCTTTGATGTCTGCACTGGGGGCACATTTGGTGTCCCTGTGCATAGTCCAGCTCAAACCGGTTGCAGGAGCCTTTTGCTCCTGCTCTGGCGCGAAACTTGATAAAGGACATGGGTGTAGCCACCCCTCTGTCCTGACCCTCCCATAGGTGGGTCCCCCAGAGTTTGTCCCACCCCTTCCTTGGGTATAAAATAGGAACCCGACTACAGGACTTTGGATTTACCTGGACTAAACTCTGCTACAGAAACCAAGTACTTCGACTATCTGCACGACGCTGGATGACTGAAGAATCTCCCTTGGAGTAAAGGAGTTACTCCCCTGCTGAGCAGGCACCTAAACGCATCTGACCGGTTTGCATCTACGAAGCTCCTGAAGGGCTCCGAAGATTTCTGCAATACAGGAGGTGGGTTCCCGTGGTCTCTGAGGTTGATCTGCGCTCTCAGCAATTCTGAGGCCCGTATCCCTCGTGGGGACCGTGCAACCCGAACCCCTGGGCACCGTGTACATTTGCAGCAGCATATGCTTTTCGGCGATCCCTGAGGCTGTGCTTTGGGCTACTTGTAGTCCTGACCCCGAGCAGTAATTCCACCGAAGATTTCCAGCCTACACTCCACGAGTGTTCCGTGGGCTGCTATTTGGTGATTCAGCTCGAGGTCCCTTCGCGATCCCTGGTCCGTTGGCCTGTGGGTCCCTGTGAAGGCAACTTTAACTTTCAGTGGGCTTCCCTGGTTGCTCCAGACGTGCCCTAACTCTCCATCGCTTGGAGAGTCCCCAGGACCTTGCTGGTCCTCACAGCAGCATCTTTCCTCTGACCGCGTGGGTTGCCGTTGCCAAGGCTTGTTGGTGTTCAATCCGGACACTGACCCCCCAGCACTCGACATCCTTCGTGGGACAGCTCACCTCTGGACTTTGGTCGTCGTCAGCGCCTCCTGGTCCCCGTGGCTGCAGAGTCAAGCTTCACCTCTTCTCACCTGAAGCACCCGACATCGGTGGGCATTCGATTGCTCCGCTCCTGGTCACGTGAAGTGACCCAGACTTTGTCCCCTCTGCTTTCAGGTTCTTCTCATCTCTGATCCAGGCTTGGATCACACCGGACACTTTTCACTTCCACGGCAGCAGTACTTTTTCGCATCACGCCATTGAAAACGACAAGGGTTTCCGACACCACTTGACCCCTATGCACCCGGCTCCTCTGGGATAGGTAACACAGGTACCTCGGTACTCTCAAGGGTGCTGGCCTTAGAACCTTCTATGTTTAGCTTGGTTTGCTTAAAGTCCTCTCCTAAGTGTCCTTAATCTTTAAATTTCCAACCGCGACTTTCCCATAGAGATGTACGGAGCTCACGCCTGTGTTCACACACTGCACCCATCCTCCGTGGGTCCCAAGTGTCACTACCTTGGGTGGTTCCTTGGGGTCCCATCGATTCTAAGTGCTCTAGGCACTGTGTCTAGTCAAGTCGTGGTTGTTATACCACTTTCTTAGTATATGGTTTGGTCTCCCCCTGGAGCCCACTGTGTATTGTGCTATTTACGGTCGTTCTAGTGATTTAATATTGTGTGCCTTGTTCTCTAATCTCATAAAGAGGTTAGTAGAGAGTGTTTAGTAATAAATACATATATTTTATATATACCTGGTGTGGTTCTCCTTTCATTTGGTCATTCAGGAGGTTATATACTGGTAAAACAAGCTGCTTTACATTCCTTCGAGACTGAGCCTGAAGGCTGCTCTCCATAGCTACCACTAGGATAGCTTTCAATAAAGGTTGTTTTTAACCTAATCATCAATAAAGGTAGTTTGGACTGGTGCAAGGTGCCCACTTTAATTAGTGGACAGCATATACCAGGCCAACTTCTCACAGATGCTTTGTCTCGTTCCCAGTGGCAGCAGTTTCAGAGACTGGCACCTGGAGCGGAGCGGAGCAGTGCAAGACGCAGTTGCCGGACGACATCTGGGCCTGGGGGAGTGAGAGTAGTAGGCCTGGTTGAGAAATCACTGGCGGAATCAACTCAACTGAGTTACAGACTGGCTTGGTCCGAGTTTGGAGAGTTTTTGGGTCCTGAAGTGGCGTCGAAGAATATCACTCGCCAAGAGGCAGAGCAGGGAGTTTTGAGATTTGTGTTACGTTGTATTGGTAAAGGGCTATCACAGACGACCATAACTGGGGAACTGGCAGGGATCACTTTCTACAGTAAATTGTATCTGGGTTTTGATCCTACAAAGGACGAAATGCTGAGCAGAATGTTGAAAGGTTGGGGGACTGGTGGGGGGGGGTGTTGAGGGGAGCTATTACCTTTGAACTCTTGAGTGAACTGCTGGGGGTTTTACCTGTTTGTTGTTACGACACAGTTGAGGTGGCCATATTCAGGCTATGCATGATCTGGATGTTTTTCGGAGCTTTCCGAGTGTCAGAGCTGTTCGGATCATCACGGCGGGCTGGGCTGTCGCATGGTGAGGTGAGATTAGATCACAGGAACCTGGGAATTTGGTTGAGGCAGTCAAAAACGGATCAATTACGGAGGGGAAGATGGGTCTGGTTGAGGGAGAGTGGGTGCAGTGAAGCGTGCCCGGTGCGTGAATGGCAAGGGTATGAATTAAATGGGAAGCGTTACGGAATGGATATCCTTTGCCATGCTTCTGGGGTAAGGGTGAAGTCTTTTCAGTTACTGGCGGTGCTACGAAGGACACTGCGAAAGGTGGGCAGGGAGCCAGTGGACTAAGGGACACATTCCTTCAGAATAGGCACGGCTACATCAGCGGCGCACCTGGGTTGGTCATGGGGTCAGATTCGCCAAATAGGACACTAGCGCTCCCGTTGTTGTGAGAGATATGTGAGGAAGTAACAAGGGAAGTGAGGGTAGTCCACAGGGGAGGCGAGGGGGAGGCGGGGTTGATGAAGAGTTTTCTTTTCAGAGGCTAATGCTTATCTCTTTATACTGCAGGCTGCGTGAGAGGACCAGGGACCAAGACGGTCACCTGGATTGTGGGACACTCGTTCGTGCACTGGGCAGCCAAGTATTGGGACCAGTAGCTATATGGACGGACTCTGGGTTTGAGGAGTAGCCACCACGAAGTTTGCTGGTGGGGTAAAGGGGGAATGAGATGGGGTGCGCTGCTGCCTTGGTTAACTAAGATGGTAACTCAGAGGGGCTGCCCAGATATGCTAGTTCTGCACCTGGGGGAAAACGATTTGGTGAGAATGTCAGGCCTGGCATTACTACAGGACATGCAAAGGGACTTGGAGGTTCTGAAGAGGAACTTGGCAGGAACATGTATAGTATGGACCGAGCTGGTGTCTAGAAGAGTTTGGAGGGGGGCCGTCAGTCATGCGGCTCTTGATAAGGCACGACGGAAGCTGAATAGAGCGATGAGAGTTTTTTGCCAGGCTAAGGATATAAAATTGATTGCTCATGGGGGTTTGAGGCTGGAGGAGCCTGTTTAATTCAGAGACGATGGGGTGCACCTTTCGAGAATGGGCAACGCTTATTATATGCTGGAAGTACGGGACACGATCAGCAGGCTCTGGAATGAGACCATATGGTGTCGCAGGGGTGAGTGAAGTTCAAAAGGTGCACAAAGCAGTATTGGGGCAGGTAACCTACCTATGGGGTTTCCCTGGGTGGCAGAATTTTGGAGGGGTGGTGAGTCACGGACGGGCGGAGCCAAACATCAGGGGGCGGGGGGGAAGGTACACAGGTGAATGAGGGCGGAGTGCAGGATGCAAGGTGCAGCAGAAGAAAGTCAAGAGAGGATGTTTAAGAGGGCTGTGAAGGTGAGAAGGGATGTATGGAGAAGTTTACAGCAAGAATGGGGAGGAGTGAAACAGGTGAGACGGTTGGAGAATGGATGAGGGGTATGAGTTATTATTGTTGAATAAAGTTATATAGTTGCATGTGATGTTTAATAAATGTTTGGAGTTATGATAACCTTGTCCTAATAAAATGGCCTTTTACGCTTCAAGTCAGCGTGGAGTGGAGTTATTGCGCGATGTCAGCCCCCGGGGGAAGCAGGGTCGCAGACCAGTCTTCCCCCGGGGATCTTTGCGCTGGCCAGAAGGACAAGGTGGGGGGGAAGGGCATAAGGGAGGGTCTAGGGGCGGGCCGGTGGTGCCTATAAAGGTGTTGGGGTGGGAGGTTCTGGCCTTTTTCCCAACACCTCGCACCACCAGGTTAGGGAGGGTTTTTGTTCAGAAGTTAGTCCACCCACCCACCCTACAGTTAAGAAAGGGAGAAGGGGTGAGAGTTAAGCGTGCCAGTTTAGGATGGGTTATAAGGCTCCAGGGTTGCAGAACTATGGAGGGGTGGTGAGTCACGGACGGGCAGAGCCACCCCTTTGGGGGTGGGGGGGTACACAGGTGAATGAGGGCGGAGAGCAGGATGCAAGGTGCAGCAGAAGAAAGTCAAGAGAGGATGTTTAAGAGGGCTGTGAAGGTGAGAAGGGATGTATGGAGACGTTTACAGCAAGAATGGGGAGGAGTGAAACAGGTGAGACGGTTGGAGAATGGATGAGGGGTATGAGTTATTATTGTTGAATAAAGTTATATAGTTGCATGTGATGTTTAATAAATGTTTGGAGTTATGATAACCTTGTCCTAATAAAATGGCTTTTTACGCTTCAAGTCAGCGTGGAGTGTAATTATTGCGCGAGTGCTCCATTTTTTACCTCCCTCACTGCCAATAGAGACAAAGCAGTGTCCCGAAAGCAGTGTCCCTTTAGGTATGACTATAAACCACCTCTCAACTTTCAATCGTGATATCCACGTGCAATGCGAACGACGGATGGAGTTTCACACATTTCACAATGACAGCAATGCTTTCCCAGGCACCACACTGGCCGCCATGACACACAGCGGAGTGTAAACCATGTGCTCCGTGGTTGATGCCTTCAATGGGGTATTGCACTGACAGGCGGCATATGTTGAGTGAAACACCCCTTTTCCGCGCTTCGTTAGGCTCTTCAGTAAATATGTATATGAGCTGCTTCTATTGGACGAGCAGCTTCAATGACATGAACGCACTTCTAGGGTCTCTTGCGGTGTAAAGAAAAGCAGGTGGTGAAGCTTCTTAATTAATTACCTGTCTGATTCTCGTCTCCTACAGATGAGTGCTTTCCCTGCTGTGACTCGATGGTGGGTCTGTAGCTTCATGGCACAGGAGTGATCAGGAGCGATTTACATACTGTTTGGTAATTCACGCCATGTTTACAAACAGCAGGGCGTGAGTATATTCAGACACTAGTATCCGTAAAACTCTGTGCACAGGAACACAAGGTAATTTTAGTACACGTTTGAGCACATTAAACACATTTGTTATATGTCGAAGTACAAAACTGGGCACAGATTTCGCTCTCTTGGGAAACTACTCATGATCTACAACATGGGTACTCGTAAACTTTTTCCCAGGGGCCACAAAGTTTTGTTTGTGATGTGACCGAGGGCCACATTGATGCTAGCACGGTGGGGGTCATGAAGGTGGCGTTGGCTGGGGGTGGGGGAAGGGGGAGTTGTGGCAGTATGCTGTGTATAGGGGAAGTGAAATATACACATCTAGAGGCTGAATTGCACAATGGGAAACCAGAAAACCTGGGTTTAATCCCGGCTTCCCCACTTTACCAAATTGTGTGATCCTAGGCAACCGTTTTATTTCACTTTCCCTCCTTTTTTTCCATTATTGCATATAAAAGAACCATTACTTCAGGACCTGCACAGTACAAATCCTTCTGCTAAGATGGATTTAATAAACTATAATGTTGTTGATGTAAAATAGGCACCCAGGCCACCCAATGAGTGCACATAACAAGTGACTTGCTTCTTAGTTCACTATTGGCATTGTTTTCAGGGCGGGGAGTCGGGAGGGGCAATGGATGAATGTTTCAGAATTTTTGTTTGAATACTATCACTCAAAAAGATAATACTTCTCAATGCACTAATCAAATCTGACTTGCTAAGGTGAAATGGTTCTGCATGTTAATGAAATACACTTTTTGATTTTTGAAGAGACCGTATCACATTTTTGCACTTTTGCTGCAATATGTCTTTAAAAAAGAAGGTGTTCCCAAAGTTAAGCAGTGCAGGACAACCTATTTACTTCTTTTAACTTCAATTAACGTTTAAATAAAGCCTTGCTTGTTTATTTAACATCTTAGTAACCATATTGCTGAGTCAAGAAAACAGCAGCCCAGTGCTGCTGTTGACCAGTGGGGCCACATTTAAGGGTCAAAAGGGCCGCATGCGGCCCCTGGGCCTCACTTTGAGTATCACTGATCTACAACATCCTGAATTGCTTTTCTGATTGTGCGTCATGACTTTAGAAGGTTATGGAAGGATACGTCAGAAATTGGTTTATCAATTGAGAGAGTCTGGAGTGCAGGGACAGACACTTAAATGGCTCACTAGCTTCTTAGATCAATGTACCCAGACAATCAACATTGGCCCCTTTCGCTCCCAAACCTTGAAGCTTACTAAAGGGGTGCCCCAGGGCTCTTGTTTGAGCCCGACCTTGTTTAATGTTTATGTGGCCCCCCCTTGCCAAGATTATTAGGGAGTATGGTTTTACTCCCTACTCCTATGCTGACGATACCCAACTGCTCTTGTCCTTTGATAAGGATACAGAGCTAGTTGATCATCGTTTTGCTAAGGGCATGCTAGCCATATCATCCTGGATGACTGAGAACTGTCTCCAGGTAAATGCGGCCAAGACCGAAATCCTGCTGATTGGCCCGGCTCTAACAACTTGGTCCCCTAATTGGTGGCCGGCGGTCTTGGGCCCCGCCCCGATCCATGTTGCAGAAAATCTTGGGGTCCGCTTGGATGTCTCGTTAACCATGAGGGATCAAGTTATGACAACCTCAGGGACCTGCTACCACACCCTGAGGCTTCTGTGGAGTATTCCAGTGGCTGCCTTTACCTGTCCGAAAAACTCTGATCCAGGCACTGGTCATTGGTCGTCTTGACTACTGCAACGCTCTGTTAGTATCAGCAAACGACTCTCTTCTGATCAGACTACAGATAGTCCAGAATGTTGCCGCACGCTTGGCTCTCAAAAAGCCGCCCCGTACTGCCTCCAGGCCATTGCTGAAACAGCTCCACTGGCTTCCGATCCGCCAAAGAATCAAATTCAAACTTTGCTGCCTTGCCCATAAAGCACTCTATGGTAGAAGTCCCTTCTATTTGGCAGACAAGTTTAAATTCTATTGTTCAAGCAGACTGCTTAGATCTGAAGGGAAAGGGCTGCTTGTGGTCCCCCGCTACAGGAAATTACGCACAGGTGGCAGAACTGTTGCTTATCTTGCCCCGAAATATTGGAACACCCTGCCGGAGGCCCAACGCAAATGCCCCAGCCTGCTTCGCTTCAGGAAACTCCTGAAGACTGAACTATTCCGGGACTGATTTATGCGTGTCCTGTACCTTCTTTCTCTTATAGCGCGGAGATAGCCCTCCGGGGGTGATTCCAGCGCTTTATAAATCCTACACATAAACATACGTGATAGGAGCTGCCGACTTTCGAACTAGGGAATCAGGTTCGAGTCCCGGCATCGGTGCTTAAAAAACAAAAACAAAAAAAGAAAGGTTATGTAATTTAGTACTTGTGTAATGCGCTCTGATGCCCTTGGGCCAAGTGCGTACTATATAAAACTACAAAGAAAATGGCAGACCGTATGTAACGTTTTTAGCAGGAATCTTACAATTGGGAGATATTCTAGGTTATGTCGGTTTGTAGAGCAAACTAATCACCCAGGAGGGTATCCAGGTGCTTGAGCAGGTGTGTAGGAATGTGGTCCCTGCAGAGATATTTTAAGAGCGCGGTTTTCAGCTTCTTGTGGACCTCAAGAAGAGAGGAGGAGGCTCTGATGTGTTGTGGGAGGTCGCTGCATGCTTTTGGTGCTAGTGCTGGGTTCACAATGCTAGAGAGATGTAGTTGTCACTTCTCAGTAAATAGTCACTAGTCACGACTAAAATAGCACATTTGTCTAACTGGACCTTCCACCGGAAAATCAGCATTCCCTGGATCCTGTGGCGCACTCTTTTTGCACTGTTTGACTATTTCTGCCTTTGTAAATCATCCACTCTAATGTCCCACGAGATGTGTCACTTTGATTTGCCTGAAATTGTCAGCATTGTCCTTTCCGAACTCTCTTGTGCATTTCGAGCATCAAGTGCGTGTTTGAACAGGACTATTATTGTGCCGCTGTCTCAAAGGATTTATGTCCCGGCTGAAGAGTATCAGCAGCGGATCCTCCGCTAAGGCAGAGGAGCATAGCCCCATTGCTCTAAAGCAGTGCAAAGGAAAAATAAAATGCTAATAACAGAACGTTAATAACATTTTATTTTTAGTATGGCACTTGCAGCCAGGGTAGGGCGAGGCGGGACTGGGCTCGCATGACGTCAGAGGGAGGAGGAGTGGTTGCTGCACCAAAGTGCACATGACGGTTTAGCCGGCCATCTTGGTCCGGACAAACCGCCAAACACACTTAGCATGTTCTCCACCGGCTGACGTGCACAGCCTTGGTGGAGAACATGCACAGCCTCCCACTCCCTGTCTGAGCGCTGAACCACGGCGCTCAGACCAATCATGACGCTGCTGTCATGCTGGTGCCAGAATCATTGTGATTGGCTAGGGGAGTCTAGGAGCCTGGGTGCTGCCGGGAGCCAGGAAAACAGAGAGGACGGAGGAGAGGCGGCAGCTGACCACCAGCTGGTAAGTCTTTTTTATTTATTTTTTCTAAGGCAAGTTAAATTCGAAAGTCAACACTACCAGCAGACAAAATGTATTTGGTGGCTATCTTACACTGTAAGATAGAACATCAGCATGTACCACCTTGTGATTTTCTAAGCCAAGAGAAAGAATTAAAAACATGACTTATTCTGAAGCAACTAATTATTTTACCTGCCTCCTCGCCAAGCAAAAGAAGCACCTAAAAAACATAGCGGTCTAACATAGTGACTGGTGTACTGCTACTTCAGTGACTTTAAAAACGTGTTTTGTGGCTATTTTTACATTCTATTTTGCGAAATCTCTATATTACTTCTCTCTTATAATCTTATATCTTCTTCGCAATCTGAAGTGTTAAAGTCAAAGACTTCCGTTTGTATTGCGGGCAAGTTATAGTTCCATTCGCCATACGGTTGTGTCATGGCCGCACTCATAATTGTCCATTAAGACAACACTTTTGCAGAACCATTATGTCACATTGAAAACCTGGTGGAAATCCAAGATGCATCCGATGCGTAGTTTCCTTTCCTGTCCATCATTTGAGCCATACCACCCCCAACACTGATCACTTGAACGAAGCGACGACGGAAACTTTCAAATGTATTGATAGTTTTTTTGACTAACAACCCCACCCAGCTATGCTTAGTTACTTTCTGTGCCACTGCTTAAAATAACAGCAGGAGCCCCTACAAGCAGAGTTTAATGATGTTTGCCATTCTGCCCAGGCCAGGTTTGGTATCTCTCCAAGATATTTCACTAGTACTCCATGTATTTATGATTTCAGCACTGAACCTTTTAATATAGTTATGACCTATAGACAGATTTACTGCCATAGAATTACTGAATTCAAATCCTGATAGGCTCGATACATAGCAGCTTCTATATTTTCTTAATGTACTTGACATTCCTATTTGGTTTCAACACACTATCTTATGAAGAATTTGCTATAAATTATTAGTATTTTAATAAACAAAAACAATTCAACTTCCTAATTTGTAAAGTCTTCCTGTTTGGATATTCATGGTACAATTACAAATGGCGGAAACATTCACGTACTATACTTTTGGGGCATTTACTGAAAATGTAGAAATACTGGTCAATGACACGTCAAATATCTTTACTGAAAAGGGAGATCCAATGCACTATAGGTCTGTCTGTACAAACTATTCCCAAAATCAATTGGTTCGAAATCTTAACAGTAACAGAATCCAAACAAACAAGACCTGTGAGTGGTGTGGGACAGTATTGGGGCGGGTGAGATCCCGCCAGCAGCCTGATCGATGAGCAGCTATGGCCCACTGCCCGAACTCAGACCATGGAATTCTGCATATGTGCCACTCCACTCAGATTCTTCTGGTTCAGAAAAAAGTACTCTACAGACTGATGTATCAAAGGGATTTACCCATTCTGTCTCTATGGGAAAATAGATTAGTGCTTATGGGACTTAGTCCCTTTGTTTACATGGATGAGGGTGAACGTGCCGCAGCATCATGGAGTCGAGCGCATCCCAGATTTAGCAGTGTGTGTGTTGGATTTGCTAATGTAAGTCATGCTAATGAATCGCTGATGTGTTGCATGCTCTCTGCTTAGCTAGACTCTGGCCTGTGTCAGAGAGGCAAGGGTGGCGATTACAAATAGGAGACCAGGCTTGGAGGCCTTGATGCCACTGGAGAAGAAGGCATTTATTTGTCTGATGCTGTTAATTTCTAAACACGGAGATGATTTTCAAATGTGTTAATCAACTCAGATGTTCTCACATTAGTCTCTCAGATCGTTGACCTATCTGAAACTGCAGTTTTGCCTAACAATATAAATTGCAGTGTTTTCATGTTCAGAGCCACACTGCTGTTGGGCAATTTTTAAGGATGTCTACTGCAACTTACAAACCTTTGAGCTATCGGATACAACATGCATTCACAAAGTGTTAAATGTTAAAAAAAATTCCCCAACTTAAAATGTCTTCAGGGTTTTGCATGAACTGCGCTACACACTGGTAACAACCATTGCCAATACATTTATTCTTCAATTAAATTTGTGTACGTAACTGCTTTACTTTACAAAGCTGTTATTTACAGCCCTTCACTTCCTATCTGAATTTACCTCTGCATTTACACTACTTTCATCGCACAGAGTTCTGCCAGTGCATCTCCATAACCAATTTTGCATGCCAATATTCCAGTATCGAGACCATATACTTCAGTCAAAGCATGCAGCACGTCCCAACTATTCCCCACACCAATATCAATGTTTGGCCTTTTTATTGCTAGCAATGATATGTATATGTATACACGTATATAGAGTTTGCAGTTAATTATAAGACATTAAAACCAAAAAAATCATCAAGTCATATTTCATATTTGCATGAATAAACTACAGAAGAAAGAAACTGGCATAGAGAGAGAGATGCATAATCCTCATTAAGATAGAGGTGCATTACTAGCCAATGCGATAAAGAAATCTGGTGTAATAAACCCCAGACCCACCTATATCTTCTAATAAACCCACTTGCTATTGCAACCCCACAATCAAAGGTTTGAACTTCTCTCATTTTCAACCATCATTCCCAAATGGAAGATGGTTCCTTTTTCTTCCGATCATCCGCAATTAATTTTCTAACAACTGTGAATGTGTAGAGAACTATTAATATATCTTTATCACCAAATATAATTCTAGCCACATTGGTACTAAGCTGTTTCCATGACATAAGGTTAATTGAAATATTACTCTCCAGAACTCCTGAGGAACAACATTGCAGGCATAGGTAGCCTGATGACCTAGGGTGCTGCACATCTGAGAGAAAGCCTCGGATCCCAGATTTTCCACTTTCTATCATATCAGAGGTCAAATAAAAATCAAAGATTCTCCTGTACTGCAAGCATTGTAGCCACACCAGTGTAAGTAACTGTTTCAAAGACCCTAAAGATCCCTGTAGAATTTCTAGGCAAAAATACTGTCTAGTACACTCAATCCATTTCTTTGCACATTAGCATAGGTCATCTAAGTTGCACTGTATCAATAGATCATACATCTTTGGTATGTTGGTGTTGTGGGTACTGAAAGACAGTTAAGGACCTCACATTTTCTAAGCAATGTCTGCATTTCGTTCTACAGTTAACGTAATAAAATAACATCCAAGCTGCTGATATCTGAAGAACGTAATGTTGGCAATTGAATTCTATACGGGGTTTATTGAAAATTGTATTTTTATGTATCCCTCCTTTATCGAGATGTGACAGTGTAATAATGTTAGTGTCCTGCTATATTATGCAGAAGGGATCTTTGAAAATTGCCGGTGTTTCTGCATCCTGCTGTAAAAAGCTGGTAGCCTGCAATAAGTGTATTTAAATGATCTCGGCTCAGACCTGAAAAAAGTCTGAGGAGAGTTAAATCGTATGGTTTAAAAAATTGCGAGTTGTTAAATTTGAATAGCATATCACATCTTTCAAGGGAAAGAAAGATGTCAAAAAACATGATGAGCAATTTTACAGTTTGGCATATGTAGGTAAAATGTCTTAACCGTGGCTGTCCAGCGATACAGCTGCTAGTCAAGGCGTATCAATATACCACCTTTCCAGAGGAGAAGTAGTCTCAGAACTTGTATTTTGCCAGATTAAAGTATCTTGCTTCTGAAAACATGATGATGGGATGTAATGGGGCGGGCCTGAAAACTTACAAAATAGTTTTGAAAATGTTATAATTTTTATGATGTTTATTCTTTCTACCAAGGATAGCGGTTGATGGATCCACTCATGGATGGTTGAGACACATTCCCTATAAAACTGATCAAAGTTGACGTTCAGTGTCTCATTTTAAGTGCTCACTAACAACACCCTGATAAACATTGTCCATTAAACCACCTAGGTCACGGGATTGTAAACCATCTGCTAGTATTACCTATGTCCTTGATTAAGCTTCTAGTAGGATAACGTCCCAACAACGTTTTGCAACAGCCAGAGACATTTTAAGGCATGGGCCAAGTGGGCAATGGCCAAGGGCCCCACAACTTACAAGGGGCCCTCAGGAAAAGTGAACTTTCTCTCGTTTGGCCTCGGTCTACTCTATTTCATTACCTAATGTTATCTGCTTACCTTTACCTCTGACTCTCTCTCTACCTGTTGTAATCTTAAGGATTTTTGGGGTCCCAGGTAAGACAAAGGTCAACAAATTTAACATATAATTTATTATTGATGGCATCATGTCGTCTCAAATTAGCAGGAAATTGGTAATAAAAATCAAAGTTTTCCAGAACGGGGCCCCAAATGTTTGTCTTGCTTGGGGCCCTCAACATCCTTAAAATAACAATGGCAACAGCACTTTAATCCCGACATACAGCCCACTCATCGATTTCAGCAAGGAAACAGCGTGCTGCTCTTTTAGAGTACCTCAATCTTGATACAGTCAGTTATTCCAGCAGCTCTAACTTGCATCATGTCCATCTATCCAAGAACCAAGGCAATATACTGCCATGGCACTGCACCTCAATACAGACCTGCAACATCTTCAGTTAATTCAGACCAGAACCCTCACACTGTTATGGTAATATACGTCAACCCTCGAGTAAAGATACTGCTATTCCACCAAAAAGACGTACACCGCTCTGCCAGAGTACAACAGTACTAATACGTAAACGGTTCACTGTTGAGTCCACTTCATGAAATGCCCAGCCTGCTCTAAATGTAGTGTGACTTTCATTATTTCTCCAGAGGAAACATCCACTTCAGCAGTTATCACTTGGATGAACCAAAGACCGATCCTAAATTCTGCCTCACTCCCGCCCAAACCTACCACCAACCTATCTCGGCTCCCCTTTACTGCCAGTTCTGTGGTTTTTGTTTGATATGCATACCGTTCGGCTGCAAATTCTCACTCTGTGCCTGTCAGAGCATCGCCAGCGATACCATTCCTACCTCAGAACAAATTCCAAGGCAGCGGGCAGCTAAAACGTGCTGTTTGCTGTCCAGAGCAGATAGACCTGGGGCTGGCTGGGCCATGGGTGTCAGTCCAGACAGCATCTTTTAAGTTGCAGCACCACAGCAATTGTGCCAGGGTGCGATGAAGTGCACATCACAAAATGTATGCGTGACCGACAGCAGTGTCAACAATGGCTGCCTAGGTGGCAGTAAGCAGCCAGTACATGGAGCAGACTGATAGCAGTTTAGTCAAGCACTTCTGCCAGTGGCAACGGCTCTGTGCCAATAAAACACATCCCCACGAGAAAGCTGCTGTCTGAATGGATAACCAGTAGCAAACTTCAAAAATAAGGGAGCGCAGTAATTTCCACTTCAATGACAACAGATGCGGGGAGGGTGGGAAGGGGAGCGTCAACTTGAGCAAACTCAACACATCAACAGAGATAGCACCATCATGTGGTAGGTTACATGCTAGTGAACCACCCTGTGGTGCTGAGCAGTCAGAAAAAGTCCTAGGGCTCAAAAACAAGTCCTGTAGCCTACCACTGGTAAAACTCTGGCACAATTTAAGCACTCTGCTTATCCTGCAATCAATCCAGATTAGCAATGATGGATCTATTTGGAAACATATTAACCATAGTTTTGCAATTTTGAAAGTAAATACAATTTTTTTTATTTTTTATATCACGCAAACTCATCCCGAAGGTATAAAATAGAGCGCTTTACATGAGCACCAGTTGCTTTACAGACGGACACATTCATTTTTGTTTTAGGCACGGGTAGATTAAGTGATTTGCCAAGAATCACCGGATGTTGAGCCTTCCTTCCGAGACTCGAACCCGGTTCCCCAGCTTCAAGGTCAACCGCTCTAGCATTTAGACCACATCCTCTCACACTTTAACAAATTCAACTCTACACCTATTAATGTATTAATTAATACACTATTTGTGAGCCTGCATACAAAGTCGGGAATCACTTGGTAAACCACTGTTCGCCCTATTCAGCAGTCACGAGATGTGGCTCAAAGAAAATCAATTAGAAACACTTTATGGTCATTGAAATTTAGACACATAGATACTTTTCCAATGGAGACGCACTCCCATCAATCTTCAGTTGACTACTTTCGCCAGTAAGCAATAAATGAACCTAAAAAACTCAATCATCACACTTGTCAGAGCTGAATATTGACCGAGTAATGGCCACCCTCCTGGAAAAAGCCCACGGATACCCTGAAGACAATCATAATGAAGTGAACCATGGACGGAATGACCGGCTTTAGATCAATCTACCTTCCCTGACACCCCTATCCTCTCTACAACCTCCACCCACCACAACAGAATTACAAATTTCTCTGTACATAAGGTCATTTTTTGCATTTTGTATCATAAAATTAATACGTTTGATCAAAGTCCTTTACTTAAATGTACAAAATTATACTCAGAATGTTTGCGCACAATATAGTTTCTTTCACAACAGTTACTGCAATATCCTGATTTTAATTGCACTGTCTATGAATGTGTTCTGGCTGCTACGTGAACAAGTGAACCAATGGCTCTTTCAAGCACCCATAACACCAGGTATCAAATTTAAAGATGTGTCCCAACAGCAAAGGTAAAATGTTACTGCATTCGCCGAGCAGACACGGTTTGTGCACATAAAGCTCTAATGCTTCATGTTATATAGAGGCTTGTGGAATATTTGATTCAAGTACGTTAAACTTGTGCGGCTATCAGCAACACATGCATCACCACGTAATGTGTACTTCATCTCACGCAAACTTAAGTCACACACCACCTTTCGCTGTGCACACGGATTAAAAAAACTCTTAACTGTTTCCAAAATTTTCCTTTTAAAGCAACAAATAATTGGAATTAAACAATACTTTCTACATCTTCAAGAGCACTATCTAAAACAAAAACCATTGTGGTGAAAGATCAAGCGAATACATTGGCAATCCATTAGGGATTAGATTTCTTTCTTCCTTCCTTGTCTTCTAGCACTTGTGTGTTGCCCCATCTCTAGGCAACGGCAGCTTCATCTATCCAGGCCTCTTGAAATGATGTTTCCTACAATCAGCTACAGATGTTTCATTCTATTGACCAGGACGCTTGCATGGGAACCTCCTCTGACAGATCCTCCCAAATTTTATAAACTCCATAAGGTCCTTGAGTAGATCTTTTGACCCTGCTCACAATGGTGCAAATCAAATATTGGTTTTGCTACTTTGAAGGTGGAGACTGGTCCTTCCTTCAGTTTCCTTCTGAGTTCACCATGATATTTTTTCATTGTCCACTCTCAAGAAATTTGCAAATAACAATGTAACCACATTTCCTTCTCGCCATAAGAGAGACATTTGAGAGGCAACTCTGGATACACTCTCATTGTCTGTAACCATACAAATGCTGACACCTCAACTGTTTGGCAAGTAAACTACTACAGTGGGCAGAGGTCACCTGGATTGCCTTAAGCAGCTGCACCTAGTCCACAAATTAGTGCAGCCTCCCCTGGAGTGTTAAAGGAGCAAGAGGCACTGATGTCCCACAGTAGAATGACACTTTTTTTTTTAAGCCTGGCCACTGCGACATCTTTTGCTATCTTGGCAGACCAATGTTTAAAAAAAAAAAAAGAAATAAAAAAATCACATATTATACAGAGCTGGAGGGGCTTTTAGTGTGGTCTGTTAAACTGACATTCATATTTTGCTTCCGCCAGTCACAGCACACAGCGTGGAGCGATGGTTCAGCTCACGTTACACTCTGGCCCTTCATTTTGATTGACTGTACGATTCTTGTGCATATTGTACACTTCTGTTTTGTTAACAAATAGGTCCCTTTGCCTTCTTAGGAGACAGAATTGGTTAGATGTTGCTTATTGTTTTTTTATTTTTTAATAGTAACTTTAAATACCAGCAATTTATATTGCCAATACTTCAAGTGCCCAGTTAGGCTGCAATGTATTTTCTCTTTCCATTTTAAAGTGTTTAAGTAACATTGTAGGTGCCTGCTATTGTACTTTGTTGCATGGTGCTTAAAAAAAAATATATATTAACATCAGTAGCAACTTCAGTGATTGTTTTTTACATTTCAAATTTTTAGTGCATAGTGCGGCAGGTACGTTGAAGATCAAGGCCATCTTAAGGATTTTGGGGGCCCTGGGCCAAATGTATTTTGGAGGGCCCTGGTCGGAACCGCTTTGAATTTATGATCCAATTTCAGCTTTTTCAAGCCTTCTGTGACCAATTCACTGAGAGTGCACAGGTGCACTCGTCCAAGTTCTAAATGGGTTTACATCTAATATTCAGGGATAGTGACGTGGGTTTTCAATATTGCAACACAGTAGCAGATCACTAACACTACTACAAATAATCTCTGTGACCCCCTCCCATTTCTTATACGTGAAGTCCCATTTTGATCTAAAAGAAACCTTTTTTTACATGAAACAAACATTTCTCTGCAATATATCTGTAACAGACTCTCACACATCACCCACATTAAAATACATTCAAGGAAAACAGTATTCAAAACAATCTGTTTAAGAATTATTCAAGGTCATCAGGGAAAGATTCTCTGAGGAACAGAGATGGCTGTATCTGGGGGCCCCTGAAAGGCTGGAGCCCTGGGCCAGACCCCACTTTGCTCATGCCTTAAAATGTCTCTGTTTAAGGTTTTTCCTTTCTTGGCATATGCTTGTAATAAAAAATAAAAACATTTAACCATATTTAGCATCGCTGATGGAATAATGAAAAATGCATTTGACTAGAAACACCAAGCAAGGATCCCCAATGCCATCTTTCTTCCTTCATCTACTGCAGTGCTTAATTTGTAAAAAAATAAATAAGTGCTAGGCTCTCGTCAGGAAGCCACTGCAGCTTGCATTACCCGCTGCCCCTGCCAGCGCTTCCAATGACAGTACCAATACAACTTCTAAACCTTAAACTCCTACAAGTGTAACAATTCAAACTATACCTGGCCCCTAAAGCTAGAAGCATGGATTTGATGGCAGTTATTAGAGATTTTGAATGTATATTGAACTGTCATCTCTAAATTAGACAGACAGCGTCACCATGTGGCAAATTGCCATAAGTGCCAGTGTTAATGCTAGTGCTGAGCACCAGAAACCACTGGCTCAAATACAGCTCAGCTATCCCCAGATGCTCAGCTATCGCCAGACGTAACAGAAAAAGAGCTTTAAGAAGTGCTATGAAAGAGAGGCTTTAGCTACGCCCATGTTGATTTCCTTGATTACAGCACTGGATTTGGCAGAAGTTGTGTGCTTCTAGGTAATAAGAGTGTTTGTATTAGATTTTGTGACAAACTAATAATCAAGAGTATACATTCCTCTGTTTATTATAAAAATGTACAACAAAGGTAGTAAGCCTGAGGTATTTATTGTGAAAAGCAAATGGTGAAGTCTAAGATTTAAGGGTGGTTATTTGTCAGACTGTGTGAAGGCCTGTAGAGAGGTGTTTTATGACATAGGAACTCACAGACTACCATAGTAGGAAAGAGAAAGGGTATTGGCTACCTGCTCTGCCGAACCCTGGGGGTAGAAGATTTGCACTGTGGGAGTCCTTTTAGGCCTTTGTAGGAGGAGTTGTATATTGTTGCGCCAATGGTTGCCAAATGCTCATAATAATGGGCTTGAGTTGGTTATTGAGATAAGCCAATTATGAAGTCTGTAGGCCTGGTTGGTTCATTGTGAAAAATCATGTCCAGGGCCTTGGGTATGATCTGTTCATTATGAAACGTGCAAATCCACCGGAGTGAGCTGGTCCCCTGACCTCTGTTGATTTCCAAAGTACACCACTGTTTTACAGTTACAAAATGGCAACCATGTTCCGAAGCATTACGTTGCCCATTTTAGACTGATACAACGATACAATACACACAACACCATTCAAAGATGGCCCGCTAGTGTGCTATTTACTGAGCAGCCATCTTGAAATGGTATTGTGGATAATGTATTGCTGTTTTACCACTCCAAATTGGCTAACATGTTGCTTCTAAAGGTGGCTGCAACGTTAGAACTTTAGAAATAACTATACACTGTAGTATGCCATTGCAAAACAGTTGCTGCTTTTAGGGAGGGCGATGCTTTATTTTTTCTACTTCTACTCTTAACTTTTCTTGCATTACTTTGTTGACTTTGCATGGATTTTGTATGGCTAAGTGAGAGAATCAAAGAATAAACCAGTGGGTCACTGAATGGATAAAGGAATGCAAAGATCTGTCGAACACACGTTTGATGCGTTACTGAGTGCCTAAGCTCACTGGTAATTGAAGATATACTTTCATTTTAAACCCGACATATAGGCATTGACATTTTTTTCTATTAAGGACTTACAGATGCTCTCACTAATCAATTTGCCTAGTCTTCATTTTTTTCTGTTGTCATAGAATTGTGTGTGTGTGTTTGTGTCATTTTATGCTTTATTTCAAGGGGAGTAAAGTCCTGGGTCGGGCTTACTCTGTCCGTTGCCACCTTTCTTTTTGCCTTTTCGTTTTTGAGTCTAAACATATTTTGCTAGATTTCCTTTTTGCATTCACTTTCACGCATACGCAGAAACACGGAATTAGTTGAGGGTCTTCTAGTCTTTCCAGTCACACGCGTGTATTCTTCATTCAAGCAGCTTGCTTCCAGTGTTTGAAAGGTTTGTATCATTCAGACTCCCCAGGGGAACCGTTGGAACGTGCATTACGTCAATCTCCCGGCGCCTATCAATCGGCTATTTCTGCAACGAGAAATAAAGCCGTAAAAATAACACACGCAGATACAGTGACGCACACGGGCCACGCGGGATGGACTACTGAACTATAAAGTGGCACTGGATGTAAAAATAAACATTTTCGGCAGCAGTTGATCGTAATCCGCACAGTCAAACGTGCAATAAATGCACACCCAAATTAACATCCATTTTAGAACCTCTACACTAGTTTTTTGAAATAATTATTTCATTTAAATACAGGTCAAAATGAAGTTGACGGCGGTATAAACCAAAAGCTTAAAATAAAACCAACAATTTGAATAATTTTGTTTCACTCTGACCACTGATAACACGAACATACATTGAGCAAAGGCCACAGCCTTGGAAGTAAAAAAATAAAATAAACAAATAAAGCCCCAGTGGGAATCCCACAGGAAGCAAACATGTTAAGGCACAATCATCTCAAATCACAGGGCGGCATTTCCTTTTTAACAAAATGAAAAAAAATGATACGAGTCGGAAAACTTAGAAAAACACTGGGAAAAGAAGACACGAACAGAGGGAGCAAAAGCGAGCTCATAAAAACGTGCGCACACACACCTACCTGCAGGGCAGGGCGGAGGGGCAAACGCTGCCTGGAGAACGGCTAAGAGCACACGACTGAAGCCCACAACACGAACGAACTAAGCATGACGCACTGCAACACAGAGCTCCACGGAAAACCGCCCAGGACTAACCCCACGCAAGCCTCCTCGACATGTTGGTGCAGCTCTGTGCGCTTATACCCTCTCGATGAGTTGGGCAGAGTTGTTTCAGACTGTCCTATAACGTTTAGGAGCCGTGCACGGATGGGGATTCTACATGTTTGGTTTCGCATCTTTCGGAACTTTTTTCCCTTTTCTTTTTTCGTCACTGACAGGATGTTGCGCAGGAAGGGGTTCCTCAGACCTCTCAAGGAATCGGACGGAGAGGCTGGTAAAGGAACCGGGAAACAGATAAAAATAACCGTGGCTAAACTGTCGGCTAATTGGAACCCACACGGACAGCCCTGCTCTCGGCGACGCGATAACCACAGTGTTCTCAAGACGCCGGCAGTGGTTGGAAGTCCGAACGTATATTTTCCTGGATGGTTTCCTACAGTTTAACATCTCATTTCTTCGGATAATTTTCAGAATCACTGGACTGACTAGAGAGCGAAAAGTTGGTCTGTGTTTTTTTAAGCACGAAGCAGTAAAATCACCAACCACTACCACACAGACTGAAATCAATCTTTCTGTCACTGAAGATGTAATAATAATGTGAAATAATTCAGAATCTACGGCATGTACAGCGTTTGGAAAATGGCACACAGATACCAGGGCTTACATTAGATTTGGTTAGCAGTCGGGAGAGGCATGTTAAGAGGACAGGCCAATGGGGAGAAAGATGGTATTCCAACCTATAGCAACGCAGGGACAACACACAGGTCGAGATAAGCTCCCACAGAAGTAGAGGAACACAGGGCTTTAAGTGGGGAGGGTCCCTCTGGGTCTCAGACCAGGCAGTAATTAAAAACTGACATGAAACGGGATTGGGATTTTGTGTGAAGGAGGCCCACAGCTGTCGAAACAGACCGGGTGAAAGCAATGGCGGCCGCTGCCACTAAAACTTGGTGAGCCAGCACAGGGTGGGGAGATAAAAAAAATAAAAGAACGTACCTGCCACACCCGAACGCTGCTTCGGTGCTCCTCTGCTACAGCCGTCTCTGTGCTCCTCTGCTCCACTACCCACCCAATCCAGACGCTGCTCTTATGCTATTACCCAGCATGAGAGAAGCCCCGGGATTGGTCTGAACAGGCAGAAATGCTGCTCAGTTAGGCACAGGGAGCCTGTGCCTCTTCTCCCACCATGTTCAAGACAGCTTGGTTGGAGAAATAGAAGTGCTCATGTCGGTTTGGCAATGTTAAGATGCCTGGGGAAACCGACATGCGCACTTACAATGCACCTACCACTCCTGCTGCTGCTGACGCAGAGCATGGCCCTACCCCTCACTAGACTCGGCCGAGTAAGTGAGAAATAAAATTATCATAAAATAGTTTTATTATTATTTTATTTTTAATTTGCTGCCTTTCAGCAGTGGGGCGACGCTCCTTCGCCATAACGGAGGAGCAACCCCTGGGTGAAAGTAAAAGAAAATGCAGTGCTTAAAGTTGAGTGGGTGCATTGCGGGTGTAGGGTGCATGGTGACATGAGCGAGATACAGGGAAGTACATGCCGGAGAGACTGAAAAGGGGGCACTGAAGAGAAGAGAGAGGAGGTGTGAAATATACAGTTTGAGGATTTCAGAAAGATGTGGGGAGAAAAAGGGCGTACGTGTGTAGAGTGAGAGACAGGTGAGGAAAGTGATGTGAAGGGAAGAACTGGAGTGAAAGACACTCCGAAGTCGACTACCCCTTCTACAGACCTTATTAATGTTTAATTCACAGTTTCATATTTTTAGAATTGAAACATTTTCAATACAACAAACTTATTGTTACTCATTTATCGTATATAGCTAAGCGTTGGCTAGCCAAGCCGTTGTTGTTTAATATGTCTGGATGCAATAACAGAACGTTCATGCAATAACAGAACGTTCATGCATTAACAGAACGCTCATGCAATAACAGAACGCTCATGCAATAACAGAACGCTCACAGAGAGGCACCAAAATACTGGTCAAGAGGCACACTACGGGTAGCACAGGATTTTAGTTTACTTGTTTAAGCCAGACCCTTAATGACATAGGCCACAACTCTTGGACAGGATTCCTAGTTAGGTTCTTAGGCCACACCCCTTTTAGAGACCCCCACCCCTACACGTTTTCCCCTGGATGAGCTTCTACAGCAAACAATACTTCAGCAGTGTACCTCCACTTGGGTAGTATGCTGACCGAGAGTCCTCAAGACAACACAGGTCTAGGGTGCCTTCCTGAGTCCATGCACCACCCATTCGAGAGCACGGAGTCTGATAACAGAATGTTTCTCTGTGCAGTGCAAGCATCCTCCCCAAGACGTGGTTTTGAGGTCGGTTCTTCATGATACTGCATGCCAGAGTAGGTGGCCAATTGCATAGCTTTCATTAGTGCAAGAAGTGTACTGGCACTGGGGACCAGGGCTGTAAGGGGTTTACTATAACAGCTACGCAAGGCACACCCACGAGTGTCCCTGGTTGTCCACTTTAGGCCACTGGTATTGATATTAGGAGGCATTAAAAGACACAAATGATGGACGGAATGTGGAACAAATCAAACACTCACCCCCAGTCAAAAGATCTGGGCGAAATCCATTGTTCTTTTGCTCACCATGCCACCCCAGTTTATGCAAGTATATACAAATCAGTCCTGACCGTTCTCCTCATGGTAACAGTCCAGCCTGATCTGCCAAGACAGGTCCTCCCTGGACCAGAACTTTTCAGCAGACCTTATGTTTCATTTCACTGCTTTGCCCTACACAGAAGAAGACAAATGTAGACTGATATTCTGTAATTTTATGGTGATGGCAGGCAAGAGGAGGAGGAGGAGGACAAATGGAGGAGGAGGAGGAAGAGGACAACGGGAGGAGGAGGACAACAAGAGGAGGAGGACAACGGGAGGAGGAGGAAGAGGACAACGGGAGGAGGAGGAAGAGGACAACGGGAGGAGGAGGAGGAGGACAACGGGAGGAGGAAGGACAGAGAGAGGAGGAAGGACAGAGAGAGGAGGAAGGACAGAGAGGAGGATGAGGAGGAGGACAACAAGAGGAGGAGGAGGACAACAGGAGGAGGAGGACAACAGGAGGAGGAGGACAACAGGAGGAGGAGGACAACAGGAGAAGGACAACAGGAGGGGGAGGACAACAGGAGGGGGACAACAGGAGAAGGACAACAGGAGGGGGAGGACAACAGGAGGGGGACAACAGGAGAAGGACAACAGGAGAAGGACACCAGGAGAAGGAGGACAACAAGAGGAGGACAACAGGAGGAGGACAACAGGAGGAGGACAACAGGAGGGGGAGGAGAACGAGAGGAGGACGACAACAGGAGGAGGAGGACGACAACGGGAGGAGGACGACAACAGGAGGAGGAGGACGACAACGGGAGGAGGAGGACGACAACGGGAGGAGGACGACAACGGGAGGAGGAGGAGGACGACAACAGGAGGAGGAAGAGGACGACAACGGGAGGAGGAGGAGGACGACAACGGGAGGAGGAGGAGGACAAGAGGAGGAGGAGGAGGACAAGAGGAGGAGGAGGAGGACAATGAGAGGAGGAGGACAGGAGGAGGAGGAGGACAAGAGGAGGAGGAGGACGACAGGAGGAGGAGGAGGACAATGAGAGGAGGAGGACAGGAGGAGGAGGACAAGAGGAGGAGGAGGAGGACAATGAGAGGAGGAGGACAGGAGGAGGAGGAGGAGGACAAGAGGAGGAGGAGGACAATGAGAGGAGGAGGACAGGAGGAGGAGGAGGACAAGAGGAGGAGGAGGAGGACAATGAGAGGAGGAGGACAGGAGGAGGAGGAGGAGGAGGACAAGAGGAGGAGGAGGACAAGAGGAGGAGGAGGAGGACAATGAGAGGAGGAGGACAGGAGGAGGAGGAGGACAGGAGGAGGAGGAGGACAAGAGGAGGAGGAGGAGGACAATGAGAGGAGGAGGACAGGAGGAGGACAAGAGGAGGAGGAGGACAAGAGGAGGAGGAGGAGGACAGGAGGAGGAGGAGGACAGGAGGAGGAGGACAGGAGGAGGAGGAGGACAAGAGGAGGAGGAGGAGGACAAGAGGAGGAGGAGGACAATGAGAGGAGGAGGACAACAGGAGATGGACAACAAGAGATGGACAACAAGAGATGGACAACAAGAGATGGACAACAAGAGGAGAAGGAGGAAGAGGGGGGACAAGGTAGGAGGAGGACAACAGAAGGAGGAGGAGGACGATGACAACAGGAGTTGGAGGACAAGGAGGAGGACGACAACAGGAGGAGGAGGAGGAAGAGGAGCAGGAGGAGGGCGGGAAGGAGGACGTGGCGGCGGTGGTCATGTGTGTGTGTGTCCCACGCTGTGAGGATGAAAAAAATAAAACTGCAGTTATATTTGCCTCGGTCCTCTTTATCACCTACCCTACTATCAAAGCGCATGAGGAATTCGAATAGTAAATACACACTTTATTGGAGTCCATGGCAGGTCCTCATAATAATAGGTATGTTATATATGTGTGTGTGAGAGAGAGAGTGTGTGTGTGTGTGTCTGATGCTTTATTCATCATGGTCAGAAAGCATGTGCTGTATGAGATCCAAAGTAGCACTCATTAAATAGGCACTGCAGGCCAGAATGGGCCACGGACAACGCGAAAAACGACATGCAAACCGTACTAAAAGTAAGGTTAGAAGAACAATCTTGAGGGAACATTTTGTAACTCCACAATTGGTTATGGCACATAATGTAAATGTTGCTGAGAAGCTCATTTACACATTTATACATACATTTCTGGGTGTTAACATTGGCTGGCTCGCCGTTAATTACACCCTCCCGGCAGTCAAAGGCATGGGCATATAATAAGAGGAAGGACAATGAACAGCTGTTAACGCCCTACAGCATATGGGCAATAAGTCTATTAGCACATACCCCCCTAAACTTACCAAACAACAGCAAACAAACATGTCCATAATGCTTGGCTCTCCAATATACCTACTACACACTCTCGCTGAACTAAAAATGCCGGCATAAAAATATAGTTACTGCAGCATTCTAAGCACTCTTATTGGCTGACTCATTAACAGCCTACTGTAGCAGGTGTTAAGCATCCATAACACCATGTTTTAAGTTCTGACTAGCTTATAGCATCCTTTCCCACTGAACTATTTTTCAGTCACCCAGTTCTTCCTCAATTAGATATCCTATTTCCTCACAAAGAATGAGTGAACACACGCACACAGAGCACTATTCCAGTAGGCAGTTACTAGGCACTTAGTTTACCTGATACCATCTTTTCAGAATATTAGCAAATAGAAACTATGCGCTTGAACTAGAAAAGGATGTGTTCTACCCAACACACCCTCCAAGACTGTTAGAAAGTGCTGCCTCCTGAAAGTCAAAGCTTAAAGGGGAGATATTTGCAATTTAGCAATCTTGAGATAGCGCCATGTTTTTGTATTTCCAGACAGCAGAACCCCTTGCCAAAAGAATTTCCTAACTGCCACGAGTCACAAAGGTCCCAGAGAACTCACCCAGGCCATGTCAGCTTATTGCTACATCTAAACGAAAAGGGTTCCTGCACAAAGCCTTATAAGTGCGCCCCATACGTTGCTTACCTGCACCTCCCATTTTATACCACTAGGTGGCTATCACCCATGGGTCCACAAAGTAAAGTAATATTCTAACACCTATGTAAATCACGAGGTGCGGCTTCAGATCCATTACCTCATCTTCCCAGACAATAGTCTGTGCCGAGAACCCTCAACAGGCCTCAAATACGAAAAATAGCAACTTCTTACATCAGAAACGACCGAATATCTTTGGTCCAGATTCAGAGAGATTTTTTCTCCATGAATACGTGAGACGTATTCATGGAAATTCAGGTGTAAGAGATAGAAATCGCTTTGAGGATTTGCCCTGGGTCCTCATCTCGATTCTCGCCCATCGCTGAGGCAGCTAATGTTGTGATTCCAGCCTTGACACTCCTAGTACTGTGAGCACAACCTACAAATGACATCACTGCCCCACCTCTACGTGAAGATGGTTAGCAAAGCAGCATGGAGTGCAGAGATGTCTGCCATCATGTTTACCCCATACTCAGGGCTTTAAGTGGGATGAAAAAAACGGGGAGGGGGGTCTCTCAAATGGGCGTGGCCGATGTAATTAAAGGCGTGGCTTAAAAACACCTAAACGAAAAATCTGTGCTTAGCATAGTGTGCCACCAGACTTTTTTTGCGGCTTTTGTCATTGCATCCAGATATATGAAACAGCAAGTAACATTACGCCTACAACAAGCCTGGTTGTTAGTTGCATAAGATAAATAAGCAACAACTATGGCTTCGTTGTATATAATATTGAAAATGCTTCAGTTCTGAAATGAGACTGAGAAAGAACTATAACGAGTCTCTTTGACTTGCATCAAAGGCAGTGAAGGGTGGCACTGCTGCAGAGTTAAGATGCATTATGTCACCCTGATGGTGAGGGCAAAACGGAGAGCCCGATAGGGACACGTCTGAGCACCTGCTATTTAAAACTGCCGGTGCTGAGCGCCGGCAGGACCCACCCCACTTAAATCCCTGCCCATACATTTTATGGTATGCTGCTCATCGGATGGGAGAGGAAGAAGCTGCCGAAATAATGTCATCACAAAGGCAACTTTATCGATCTGTGTAATGCCACAAAAAATAAGGTGTTTGCAAGAGTTATGCAGAGGTTGTGTTTCTGTCACATTGCAAAATGAAACAAACTCTTGTTTTGACTGCCGCGACTAAAGGGCACACTGCTGCATCAGGAGAGCACGATGGAGCCTGGAGGTCAGAGGTCGATGGAGCCTGGAGGTCAGATGTCAGATTGCTGTGTTTCTAAAGACAAATCAGTCTTGGATGGGTTTCAGCGCATGACTGGGCTCCAGAAACAGGCTTATGCGGCCTCTTAATGAACAGCTGACATTGCGCCATGACCCTCTAGAAGTCAGTAACAACCTGTTCTGGCGCGTCTTGGCACCCGGGAAGGTTTTTGTGACCTGCTCAATATTTAAAGTGGAGGTTTAGTCCATGGCAGGATGTTCAACTGGTGAGTCAAACGGATGGGAATGACTATGCCCCTATGTGCTTCAGTAGCACACAACATGTATGGGGTACATTAATCTCCAAATGGCAAATGCTTAAACACTCTCTGTAGTGGGAGCAATCTGTGGGCTATAGTTCTGCCAAAGTCCTCATTATGTGGAATAAATAATAGTTTAGTTTCAACATGTTTTTCATTCTTGGGGAGTTTGGCAAGCGGATGCTGGGATTGGGAATCATTATGCACACTGGAAACCATGCATATAGTGAGACTGAGAAGCTGACATTCTTGTCTCGTGACATGATATAGGTGACAACTGAAAGTACACGTACCATTTCTGGTATCCCCTATGAAAGTATGATCCCTTGCAGTCTGGATTACCAAATAGGCACCGGCCTATGGGCCCCACTCCTTTTAGGGGCCCTGTGACAACGGATAAAAATACAACTTGAAGTACATAAACTAGAAACATCAGATTCACATAACAGTTTGTCTCTTAAAAGCTCATCTTCTGGCAGCTGTCAGTTTGTAAAAAAATTCCGGTGCACTGGGTATTAGGAGATAATTTGCGAGGGGGCCCAGAAATTTCGACTGCCTAGGGGCCTCCACAGGGTTTAATCTGGCACTGGTCCCTTGCACTCTCCACTCAGCTCCCAAAAACGAATCAAATAAACTCCCAAAAACGAATTGAAACTTTTTGGGTATGGAAATCCCCTCGTAATCCTTAGTCTCGCAGACTTGAACCAATGTTTGAGCTTTTGCCAAATGGATGCACGAGTGGTATTCATCACGGACCAGATCCTGAGAAGTCCATAGATGATGTTTCAGCTATTACATTCTCCTCCATCTCTTCACCTGTGCTATGTAACCTCTTGTGTGTATTTATGTATGCAGTATTTGTATAGCACAAACTGAGAAAAAAGAAACCAAACTACAGGTCTGATCTAAAGCAAAGCATGGCATAACGGTCAGAGCTGCCGACTTTGGAACTGGGGAAAGAGGTTCGAGTCTGGCATAAGCTCAACATCCTGTGATTCTGGGCAAATCACTTATACTCCCAGTGCCTACCAAAAATGAGTGTCTCCTTGTGTAATGGGACTGGTGCTCCTGTAAAGCGCTCCAATACCTTCGGGTCGAGTGCACGCTATATAAAACAAACAAAACCCCCCCACAAAAAACCAAGGAGTGATAGGAGAGGAAGCTGGGTTCTGAGAGTGGAGATTTGCTGTTGGCAGTAGTGGCTGCTACGGGTCAGTAGTGGTTGGGCGTGGGGGGGTAAAGAAAAAAATTAAAATTCACTTACCTGCGCTGCTGGCAGCCGCTTCTCGCCCATCCTCTTCGATCCAGCAGGAAGCAGACTCCCCTAGCCAATCAGGATGCTGATGTCACCATGACAGAGGCATCGTGATTGGTCTGAGCGCTGTGGTTCGGCGCTCAGACAGACAGTGGGAGCCTGTGCATTTTCTCCACCCAGGCTGTGCATTACAGCCCGGTGGAGAACATGCTAAGTGCGCATGACTGTTTGACCTGCCCAAGACAGCCGGCCAAACCGTTATGCGCACTTAGAAAGTGCTCAACACTCCTCCCTCTGCTCTGTGGGCAGCCTCGCCCCGCACCTTCAGAGCCTTCTGAAAAATAAAATGACAATAACGTGGAGTTATCATTTTATTTTTCCTGTGGGGAGGCACTCCTCCGCCTGAGCGGAGGAGCCGCCATTGGAGTCAAAAGCAAAGTTATTTGATAACCAAGTGGCAATGCCTTATATTTTTGAGCCCTGGGTATATGATATTGCTTACTCTGGTCTTAGATGGAGATCTCTCTCTAAGGTGTGCTGAAGTATTAAGTCAGTGAGAAGTAAGTGTTTAGTTCTGTTTGTGTGTTGTAATGTGTGATAATTTGATGGGAAAGCTGTGTTGTATGTTTGTGCATGCGTGTGTATGGTGGACTGACTTAAGTGATCGCTCACATTTAAATGTGAGGCATACATTAAAGCAAAGTGTGTCGGGTTGCTATGATAAGCATCAATGTTGCAGTCTTCGGATGTGGGGGGTGTATGTGAGGCGTTATATCTAACGTCTTCTGGTGCCTGATGAGCAATGTCAGGGTTGGACTGGGACCGAAAATAGGCGTGGGTATCAAAATAAAAGTGACCCTGTTAGCCAATTAGATAGCTATAAAAGTGTCCCACATTTGCCAATTGGAACAGTTTTGAATTTGCGAAGACATGATGTATAGGTATTGAAAAGTATGAGAGGCGGCATACGTTTTTGTTTGCTGCAGGCAACGCCTGAGAGGTAATACAAGGGAAATCCAAAGTGAAACTGGCCCACCAAACCATAAAACAGGACCACAAACAGCCAAAAAAAAACAGCCCACACACTTACCAGCCAGACCAGTCCTTCAGGTGCTGCCAGATTGACCTATAGGACAGTCCGACCCTGTGCAGTGTGTCTAAGTGGACATTGCTGTTAAAAACACCCAGTTAGTCGACTACAGGACATATTCGGGTTAATTAAAACCATTGCAAAATTAAAAAGATGGAAAACCAAGGTGTTCTGTTTACTATGTTCTGATACTGGTCAATACTTTGGAAACAATTCTTGGCATCAGTCAATGTAAGCCTTTAATTACATGCCCGCATTTAATTTTGCACTCCCACTGGAGCTGGGCTAAGCGGACATACATGATCTTACATTGTACTTAAAACAATCAGTGCGTGAGTAGTGAATGTTAACCTTTATAGGCAGAGATGAAAGAATGATAGGACAACACAAGATCTGTTGAACCATAACAGCGATATGATTGTACCCATTTTGACGGAGATCATTTTAAGTGATTTACTGAAAAAAAAAGTCTAACATTTTCCTATGTAAATATATTTTTGAAGCAAACTAGACAATTTTCCTTTCAGGCTTTGGTTTAAATAACAGTGCGAGCAGGGTCTATTGGTGAATTAGAAACCTGGATGTTGTTGGCAAATATGGACCTCTTGATCCATCTCCTCTACCAATTTCCTTAATACTTTACTCCTTTAGCCTTTGCTAAAAATACACAGGCAAAAGGTTCCCAGAAAAGTACATTGAAATAGGCCAACCATTTCCAATTGTACCATCAACAAACCCTGTGGTTCATCTACATTTATGCACAACTACCAACAAGTTTCTCAACTTAAATATCACGTATCTGTGTTCTACATGTACTGAGGCACCCAGCAGGGTCGGCAAATGCGTCTTACCGCAACACGCGGACGTCCTGCAGCTCAGGGCCGGGTCCAGAGCGTATTCACTGTGTCCACGTCCTATTCATTGGGGACTCCCGGGCACTGGCATAGCATGGGAGGGGCCACTGGGGAGGTTGCCCCGGGTGCAAAATTCTTAGGGGAGCAAAATTTTAAACAAAATTGGAAGGATACTTGCCTTGCCCCGGGCGCTGGCAACACACCCTACGCCGCTGCTCCCGGGACCCCTCTTACACAATCAGATCAAGCCATTCTTGAGGAGGATCACTACAAAGTGACATAAGGCCCTCTAAAGTGGAAGTTCACAAGAGTGTAAAACATTTTTCCTTTCTTTAATTTTCACACATTATTTCTGTGAAACAAAGAACCACATTCAGTCTCAGCATCAACAGCCTGTAAAATGGAAGAGAATGAATCCAAGAAAACGTCAATGGCTACACATAATCGACACAGAATTCTAGTAAAGCATTTTTAAACCGTGTTCAGTCTGGGAGTAGGTCAGCCAGCAAACTCATCAACAGTTCAAGAGGTAATAAGTGAACGGAAATGTGTTGCACTGCACTTAAAAAGCACTTACAAAACCTGCTCATAAAAGCTGTGATGGCCACAGCTACTCCTACAGTAATGCGTCCTCCGTGGCAAGCATTAATAATTCACTTCTCGCTAGGAGGGGCAGGTTCTCACCACCAGGCTTCCAGAATCCTTTTCACTTACAGAAGCATCTAATACACACAGGAGTACACCTGAGGGATAGGGCCAAATGCACTAAAATGATTAATTATGAAGCTCTATGAAAGTCGCTCAGTTACACCTAGGACCACTCGAATTATGTGGCAATGAATGATACGACACGGCTTTCACTGAATTATGTGGTAAGGAAAGGAAAATGATGCAGCATAGAATTGGAATTACTCAGCCTACTGCACATAAAAGTCATGCAAAACATTATGTGGCATTATAGTCTAGCTACTTTGACATTTTAGCAGACTGATACAAAGGTTTAAGTGCCACAGAATTCATAGGTTTCTTTATAAAGAATTCCATACACGTATAGCAGTTTCTGTTCAATATGTTTTTCACCAATTAACAATTTTGTGCAAGGCATACTTGCACATATAAAAAAATAAGCCTACGTGTACATATTTCTTGTAATAAACGGTGTGCTTTGTGGAGTAGTGGCCAGAGCTTCCTTGGAACATGAGGGAACCAGGTTTGAATCCGGTCTCAGTTCTACATTCTGTGATTCTAGGCAAATCACTTAATCTCCCTGTGCCTAAAAAGGAATTCAAAATGGTTAACAGTCCGGTTCTGTAGTAAAGTGCTCTAATACCCTTGGGCCACAGTCGAGCTATAATAAAACTGGGCAAAAAAAGTCAGTTCTGTACTAAAACTTCAATTTAGGTTACCCTGTTGTGTTTGATGGAAAAGAATAAAGAACTGGGTTAGGCATTGTTCTTCATGGGTTTAAGTTTAGATTAGTTCTCCTTTGGAGAGACAGACTTTTGTTGGTCTTTTTCATTCCTGCAAGCTATTTTCAAGGTTAAGCCGGAGGACCCATTGAACCTATGTCCAGAAAAAATAATGTTTCATGGACAGGCCACAATCAACTGGTGCTAGTATTACAACCAGTTGTATATGTTAAATCATTGTAACCTTCATTGAACTACCTCATTCTGTTTCTTTTCACTTCCAATTTGTTGCACACCCAACTCCCCTCTTTGCCTTTCCCTTTTCCCTATCGGAGCAACCTTTTGATGATTACATGATTGGTAAATGTCTCTACCTTCGCAATTGTTTCTATGAATAAAATAGACAATTCTCCGTAAAATACAGTGGGTATTTCCTTTTTAAGGTGCATAAATTTGAAAGTCATATGTGTTAATTACTATGTGCTGATTTTTTGCATGCAACAAATTGTTTTTGAATTATAAACATTTCTTGACTTGATGCATGACCAAAGAAGTCTAAGGACCAATTGTTTTTCTATTCCATACGACACCCAGGTCCATGGACAGTGATTGGGTCACCCCATTAGTTTATAATGGTTATCCTATCTTTTTCTGCAGATTTGAAGCTCAGTATTCAAGCTGAGTGGTAAACTTGGGGAAATCCATCTGGGCTCGCAGAACGACGTCATCTCTTACAACTTTCAGGTCATTGCCCATGGAAACATTGTGCCAGATGAAACAATGTTAACCTCATTCCACCAGTGTGCCTTAACATCTTTAAGCTGCAGCACAAAGACCTGATCCATCCTTTGGGATTTCGTTTTATAACTATGCATAGTACATGCAACTAGTATTAAACATTCCTTCTCTACATCCGATGCAGTGTGTGTAAGAACTTGTAAATTTGTGATGAGCCACAAATAGAAATAAACCCCATGAGGATGGAGACCGGGGGGTGGGGCTGGGGGGCTGAGTCCAGCCACTGTTTGGCCCAGTGACATAAAGCCTAAATAAAGGACTGGACACCTCTCCACCCTGTCTCACGCAGTTGAGGCTCATGGGGCAGTAAATAATAATTAGGGCTCCCGATGTTATGGCATTTATTTTTTTAACATTTCCGTCTGTATTTATCCATATTTCTTTTTTGGCCATCTTATTGGTATTTATCCGTATTTATTTCATGTTTTGAGAGTAAATTGAGTTGTAAAATGGTACATTTCCACATTTATGTAACTGATGAACATGCACTCGTACTTTGATGCCGGTCGCGTTTTAGCAAATTAGGCAGCTAAATATAAATAAACATTACACCCACAGGTAAATATTATTATACTTCATATATACGTAAACATATGCTTGTATTTGAGCAAATCTTATCCTGTTTTGGAACTACCCATGCTGTCTGCCAGCTCAGCTGTTGACCTGGAATTCACGAAAGACATTAGGGCGAGTCGATCACAAGAGCCACAATTTTCAATATTTTTTCCACTTTTAAAAATAAATACAGACATGAAACACATTGTTTTTCTGTCTGTATTTAGCTGTAAAATCAGTAAAAACGGAAAACTGGGAGCCTTAATAATAATAATACACCACTTTGCTTGGCTGCTCACGTCTCCAATCTGGTCAGGGTTGACCGCTTTCATTTTCATATTCTGAAAACTTGTTTTCCCACTTCTCAACTTTGTCCACAAAAATGTATTTATTACCCTTAACATGATCTCACATTGATTATATAAACTATGCCTATGTGAGCCTTCTAAACAACCTGATAAACAATCTATAACAAATACAAAGTGCAGTAGTGCACAGGGGCATCCTATCGCTATTGCAGCGCTGCAGGGACAGTGGCTCCGATGCCCAGGGGAGTGTGGAGACGAGTGCACCTTAGTTATGATAGACATTTTGTACTGCACAGCCCAGTGGAGAAATGTCCATTGTCCTTGGTTGCATTTGGGCCCCAAGGCACCCTTGCTACACAGTTGGATGTACAACTACTTGTCCTATAAGTTGTAAGAAACACCTACCCAAACTAGCAACCACTACACCAGTTGGTGGACCAGAAGAGGTCTGCTTTAGGTGTCTCTGCATTGCGACCATGCCTGTCAGTCTCACGCTTCCTTTTTGGAAGAAGCATTTGTCCAGACGAGGACAGACATTAGCTGAGTCTGTATAGTTCGCTTGGCTATTCTATATTGTAATGACCCCCGTTTATAGGATGAAGATTGTGCTCCCTGTGGCTCCAAATGACCACCACATTCAGCGGCAGCCTGCCAGCATAGAGTTCAGAATCACAAAAAGTGCAAGGAACAATGATGTGTCGTCTCGACTTTTGGAGCTCAGTTATGGAGCTTTCCATAAGGTTTATGCCCCATCACACTCGTCTTCCTTTCAGACAATCTATAAAAGCTTTCTTGTTTTCTATTGTATACATTTGTTATGTTATTTGGATTCGAAGAGGCGGTATTTTTAATCATGTAATGGCCTCTGGATACTGATTTTTTTTTAAAGCATAACATCTATTGAACCTTAGTAAGCGTGGTGGCTTTAGCTGGAATAGGAGGGTTCCTTCCCTGCTGCACAACCCTAAGTGGTCAGCGGCTGTAGTGTTTTTTATTTTTTCCAAAGACAAGGTGGTTTCCGGGGATAGATGTGCCTTGCAAAAATATACTACAGCATTACAGTGTCTTCATATGCTGAGGGCACAAGCCTTCCCGAATCTTTCTGGAGCAGAAACTCCTGAACTAGGCAATATACGGCTTAGTAGTGGCCATACCACTTGTGGCCTATGGACAGACACATGGCAGTCATACAGTTACTATTTATGGCGTCCCATGATGACTCTATATAGCACTACAGTCTTGCCAGTTATATTACTGCCATGGTAACATAAGGCGGCATTCACCGATCGAACTTCTTTCACAAAATTGAGTGACTGGCAAATTATGAAGGATTGCAAGCACTCAATACGATATCCGTGAACTTAATTTCCAAATTTAAATTTCATTGGTACATAAGTGGAATCAGTTAGCTGTAAGTTAAAAACATTTTTTTAAATAATTAGAAAGGCAGCGTATACGGTTGTTCACATAATTGTGCTTGTCAACTGTCTGTGAAGACATTCAGATAATACTTAAAAGGGATTGGGTTCTTTTCATGATGAATATTAAACTACACAGGACAAACCGGTGAGCTCTGTAACTCAACATAGTCCATTAAGAGCACAGATTGTGAAGCACTTCACTCCCCACATAGAACAAAGAAATCATGTAGAGCAGATTGGGTCTTGATCTAAACCAAAGCACTGCCCTGTCAAGTTTCCCAGGTCCATGCGTGATGTGCTGATCCAGTCCAGGACTTTTCCTTGAATTCTGGGACTTGTAGTTGTGTTTATTTCATTACAAAACAGGACTACAGGTCCCAGAATACAAAGAAAAAACCTGGAGTGGAGCAGCACATCACGCATGGACCTGAGAAACTTAGCAGCTATGAAAGCTTCATGAAGTCAACTGTGTCTTATCCAACTGAGAGCCAAACACGCTAATGAAGGTATCTTGAAATGTGTGCAAACTAGTAAGCAGTACAAAGCCCTGTGGAGACGAATGGTATGAAATGTGCCAGAGGAACGACTGGAATGAAGGAGCCAGATTCTGCACTATCTTTGAGAGATATAAATTTAGAAGCAATACATGGATTCAATCAGGCATCGAATACCCACTGGCATTATATATATCCCCTTTCTAGATTTTGTATGATGCATTCAGAATTTGTTTTAAGTGTCTTCTTCAGTACAACATGAGTGCATTTTACTCCCCCTTCCTCCACATCCACCCCCAAATATAAATCTCCAGATATCATTGCTTCATGATAGCGGCTTGACTAATAGTGTCCACAGGTGAATAGTTGGGAAGGCATAGACAAAAAGATACAGTTACAACAAATAAACTGAAAAATGTAGGACTGACAACTACTTAAGTGATTACGTTTGAACTTTCCCAATATTTGGGGCATGTATTTGACTGAGTGCAAGTTAGTTGCCGAGGAAGAAAACGTAGGTATGGTCAATCAAATGCCGAGATGGCACACGCTATCCATGGGTTCTTTAAAGCATAAAGTAGGCCAGATTACACATGAACAATTGGAGAAAAGTAGAAACCGTAAATGCGGAAAAAGAAAATACATGTAGTAATATAGTCAACAGAGGGTGCAAAATGGATCCACAGAGTTTTCTGTCTACACTTGAAGAGCAAAATGAAAGTGATCCGTGGCTGTCAGAGGAAACAAAGCTGTGGGGTCAGGCCAGCAGGGAGGACTGACTGCTCATGCGCACTCTCTTTGATATTCATGCTTTTCTAGAAAAGTTTCACACATCTGTCAACAGATGGTGCTGTTATCAAGTAGCCCAGATCCATATATTATACAATTTTTGTGCAAATTTACTTAAACTGTTATTTATTATTTCATCCAGAAGATGTGGAATATCACCAATGAAAATATTACAAAATTGTTTAAACAGGATACAAACATATTAATGGCAGGTAGGGACCAGCAGGCCTATTTAGTCTGCCCAGTTAACTCTTGGACGCCACGCCTTACGCGAACTCATCTTGAGTGCAGTCATTACGCCTACCCTAGGATTACCTCTGTGACAGCCCCATGCCTATAAACTATAATCTCATTTACTCATTGAAATGTGTAAAATGCCTTTCAAACTCTGAGCCACAGACACTAACAACGAACATCACAGCATATTAAAAAGGCTAGGATGAATGCATTTATAACATTTCCAGAAAATCATAGTTTAATAATAAGAAAAGAAAGAGTTTATGAGGCCAATCCGACATAGGCAATATCAAGTTTACAAGCCGCTAACCATATTCAGCCGCAAGTTCGCCTTGGCAGGTAAATAGTATCCCCCCCCCATCGAACCTTTTCGTCTCCCCTGCGTGAAAAGAAAAAAAAAATGACTCCCACAGCAGGATCATACTGCAAACATGAGGAACCACCTGAAACTGGTCACATTTTCTGCAGTAAACAGAGCAGCTTTTTTGCCCGCACTTGAGATAATCTAATAGTTTCACAGGCTTGTGAAAAATAAAACTCAATTTCGTCGTAGCTGCCCTAGTAACAAACATACGGTTGTAGCAGAATGTAAGCTTTATCGGTTTTAGAAAAAATAAGCATGGGAAATATTGCTGTGAGCTCACATAGATTATGGCCACTGGTTTCAATATCAGCAGGATCACTGAATTTTCATTTGAAAGTCCAGTAGACCGCATTATCACGAGTCACAATTCCACTCATTTTGTGCATGTCCTCAGCATAAAGGAGTGACTGGTTCCTCCCTAGATTTAAAACTGTGATATAGTGATTAAATTCAGGTGATAATATTCCCCAATTCAATGTCATTCTTTATGTATAATTCAGAATGACAAATGTCTGAGCAATCCCAGTCCATATTAAAATGAAAGATGTTTACCCTAAAGTAGATACTAGGTTTAAAGCGCTACTCGCGGACTAGGGCTCTTAAAGTGTACAACTTAAGGCGGAGCCTATAAACTGCTTCACAAAGGGGAATACACAAAGTTGTGTGCAGTCCAGACACACACTTTGTTTTACCTTCTAAATAATTTACAGGCAGAAGTCTATATACCGGAAACTAAATCCTAATGTACATCTAAGACCAAATCAGCGAACCATATCAAAAGTTTTTCCAAATTGTTTTTAAACTGTAAAAGGAATCACAGCCTGTTACATTTACAAGTATGGAAAAGGGTGAGGTTTCTTTTAACATCATTATAAACAGGATGGAGAAGGGTATTTCCAGAGCATTTCCAACAGGAGGCATTTTGAGGTAGTGAAGCAATTTCGATAAAGGTAATAGAGTGTTTTTAAAATGCAGGCTAATGTCAGGGTAATCTTTAGCTCTGTGATGCCAAAATCCTCAGTTAATGCTGGAGAAACAATTTCAGCTTTTATTTGCAAAGGTGTTCACTGTATTAACTGAACAGCTCCAACGCAGCAAATATGTAATTCAGTTACTTTTAAATGTGAACATTTCACTGAGAAAATTTCTGCCTTGTGTGTATTTTTAGACACAGACCTCAGCACGCCAAAAGAAGCAGATTTTCCTGACTGCTGCTCGCCCCCCAGAGATTGGTGAAGGGTAAACTCACAATCTGTTGACTTTATAGCCTGTGTTGAAACCTTTCAGGTATGGAGGGCGTCAGCCTGCCAGGGACATTAGCCAACACGACATCTATAATGTAGTTCGACATATAGAGATAAAAATAGCTTTACGCAAATCGCAGCCTTACACACAGCCCGTCACATTATAACTATTTACCCAAATAATGATGCTGCCTAGAAAACAAAGTCTGGCTAGGCTGGGCTATGGACATTGACCATACAGCTCAACGAAAAATGTGGACCTCAATTGGCACAACTAACCACACACGTAGCACACAATAAAATGCTTGTGTAGGACCAAACTCATTTTACTTAAATATTAAACAGCAAAAACTTTATATCACTAAATAAAACGATTACCAAATCTAACCAAACAACCAACGCGCCGCAAGAGGTCGATGGAAATGCCAGAAACATACAAAAATGGCACCCAGACTAAGAAAGGACAATAGGAAACCATACTAGCACTATATAAACGCGGATAAAGATATTTTCAAAGATGGTCAAGTTTGGCTTCATAAGTGAATAGTGAATTTTACGTAGTTGGTGATAATCATTCGATCCTGCCATGGATTTGCCCCCACTTGATTTACGTCAGACGCGCTAGAACGCACATTTAAAGAAGCTTCTTATTTTTCTGATCCATTTCTGGGTGGATTTATTGCGTCATGAAAACCCTGGCTGTCAGCTGGGGGGGGGGGGGATACGAGCAAAGAAGATTCATAAAAGATGCATTCGGAGAGACACACGGTGGCCTCCTGCGCAGCGCAGCACTAGCAGTCTTCGGAGCCGTATTGTAATTCAATGGGGCGATATGAATTCAGCGTTTTCTGGAGACTGACAGCTCCGACTGACCTAGGCCGCACTCTCACCTCCCCGCGGAAGGGGCATCTAAAGCCGGGTATTTTTAGCAACGACGCGGTGGGTTGCAAAACTCCCGGCTTGCGGCTGAGGAGGGCGGGCCTCCGACAGGAAGATAAAACGCCACGACGACGTCTCCTCACATCACCACGGTCACAGGAAGCCGGGGCCAGGGTTGAAATGTGGCCTGCTGTGGGATAACGGTTTGTCTATTGCCTGCTTTGGGATTACATTCTTGCAAAATAATTGGAGTTTTCAACATCACACAGCTTGTTCCATCGTAACCAGCCCGCACCCCGCAGCTTACGAAAATAACCACACATTTCCTATTTGCTCACAAGGAAAGTACGAGAGAGGACACCAGTCAGTGCTTAGTTTGTATAAAAACAAGCATTGGCATAGCCAATAGGTCTCGCATTTGGGGCCTTATAAGTGTTTAGGCAGAGCTATTGACTTTGCCAATGTGTTTAAGCTGTGCTGTAGAGAAGTGTGGCTGCTGTGCAGCATGCTGAAAAGTTGTAATAAAAAAGTGCCAGAAGCATTTTTGTTACCTTCTATATGACCAAGAAGGCATTATGTCCAACAGAACGACCATGCTAAAAAATGTATGTACAATAAAAAAATTCCTCATTTTTCTTTTGTTCTTGCAATGCTTGTTAAAGTTTTTTTTTGAGGGGGCATAAACATTTGGAGGTTGAAGGTTGTGAACTAGTACCTGTATTATAACACTAGCAGCGGCCAGACGCTAGGGGAGAATCAACAGATGGCAGATTCCGAGAGCAGGCTGAGGTGGTGTTGAGTGATGTTGAGGTGGTAGTGGTGATGGTGACTGGTGCTGAGACGATGCTGAGGTGATGCTGAATGATACTTAGGTCTTGCTGAGTGATGATGATGATGTGGTGGTGCACTATTGCAAAGGCGATGCTGAGTGATACTGATGTGGTGTTGAGTGATGCTGTGGTGGTGCTGAGTGATGCTGTGGTGGTGCTGAGTGATGCTGTGCTGGCCCCGAGTGATGCTGTGCTGGCCCCGAGTGATGCTGTGCTGGCCCCGAGTGATGCTGTGCTGGCCCCGAGTGATGCTGTGCTGGCCCGAGTGATGCTGTGCTGGCCCCGAGTGATGCTGTGCTGGCCCCGAGTGATGCTGTGCTGGCCCCGAGTGATGCTGTGCTGGCCCCGAGTGATGCTGTGCTGGCCCCGAGTGATGCTGTGCTGGCCCCGAGTGATGCTGTGCTGGCCCCGAGTGATGCTGTGCTGGCCCCGAGTGATGCTGTGCTGGCCCCGAGTGATGCTGTGCTGGCCCCGAGTGATGCTGTGCTGGCCCGAGTGATGCTGTGCTGGCCCGAGTGATGCTGTGCTGGCCCCGAGTGATGCTGTGCTGGCCCCGAGTGATGCTGTGCTGGCCCCGAGTGATGCTGTGCTGGCCCCGAGTGATGCTGTGCTGGCCCGAGTGATGCTGTGCTGGCCCCGAGTGATGATGCTGTGGTTATGCTGAGTGATGCTGTGGTTATGCTGAGTGATGCTGTGGTGGTGCTGAGTGATGCTGTGGTGGTGCTGAGTGATGCTGTGGTGGTGCTGAGTGATGCTGTGGTGGTGCTGACTGATGCTGTGGTGGTGCTGACTGATGCTGTGGTGGTGCTGACTGATGCTGTGGTGGTGCTGACTGATGCTGTGGTGGTGCTGACTGATGCTGTGGTGGTGCTGACTGATATTGTTGTGGCCCTGAGTGATGCTGTGGTGGTGCTGAGTGATGCTGTGGTGGTGCTGAGTGATGCTGTGGTATCGCTGAGTGATGCTGTGGTGGTGCTGAGTGATGCTGTGGTGGTGCTGAGTGATGCTGTGGTGGTGCTGAGTGATGCTGTGGTGGTGCCCTGAGTGATGCGGTGCTGGCCCTGAGTGATGCTGTGGTTGTGCTGAGTGATGCTGTGGTGGTGCTGAGTGATGCTGTGGTGGTGCTGAGTGATGCTGTGGTGGTGCTGAGTGATGCTGTGGTGGTGCTGAGTGATGCTGTGGTGGTGCTGACTGATGCTGTGGTGGTGCTGACTGATGCTGTGGTGGCGCTGAGGGATATTGTTGTGGCCCTGAGTGATGCTGTGGTGGTGCTGAGTGATGCTGTGGTGGTGCTGAGTGATGCTGTGGTGGTGCTGAGTGATGCTGTGGTGGTGCTGAGTGATGCTGTGGTGGCGCTGAGTGATGCTGTGGTGGCGCTGAGTGATGCTGTGGTGGCGCTGAGTGATGCTGTGGTGGCGCTGAGTGTTGCTGTGGTGGCGCTGAGTGTTGCTGTGGTGGCGCTGAGTGTTGCTGTGGTGGCGCAGAGTGATGCTGTCGTGGTGCAGAGTGATGCTGTGGTGGTGCTGAGTGATGCTGTGGTGGTGCTGAGTGATGCTGTGGTGGTGCTGAGTGATGCTGTGGTGGTGCTGAGTGATGCTGTGGTGATGCTGAGTGATGCTGTGGTGATGCTGAGTGATGCTGTGGTGGCGCTGAGTGATGCTGTGGTGGCGCTGAGTGATGCTGTGGTGGCGCTGAGTGATGCTGTGGTGGCGCTGAGTGATCCTGTGGTGGCGCTGAGTGATGCTGCGGTGGCGCTGAGTGATGCTGCCGTGGCGCTGAGTGATGCTGCCGTGGCGCTGAGTGATGCTGCCGTGGCGCTGAGTGATGCTGCCGTGGCGCTGAGTGATGCTGCCGTGGCGCTGAGTGATGCTGCCGTGACAGTGTCTTTGCTAGTTACAGTGGGTAGAAGAGGGGTAGAGGGGTAGAAGAGGTGTTGAGGGGTAGAAGAGGGGTTGAGGGGTAGAAGAGGGTAGAGGGGTAGAAGAGGGTAGAGGGGTAAAGGGGTAGAAGGGGGTATAGGGGGGTAGAAGGGGGTAGAGGGGTAGAAGGGTAGTAGAGGGGTAGAAGGGTAGTAGAGGGGTAGAAGGGTAGTAGAGGGGTAGAAGGGTAGTAGAGGGGTAGAAGAGGGGTAGAAAAGGGGTAGAGGGGTAGAAGAGTAGAGGGGTAGTAGAGGGGTAGAGGGGTAGTAGAGGGGGTAGGGGGTAGTAGAGGGGTAGGGGGTAGAAGAGGGGTAGAGGGGGGTAGAAGAGGGGTAGAGGGGTAGAAGGGTAGTAGAGGGGTAGAAGAGGGGTAGAAGAGGGGTAGGAGAGGAAGTGAGAGAGTGTCTGTGAGAGTCTGAGAGTGTCTGAGAGTGTCTGAGAGTGTCTGAGAGTGTCTGAGAGTGAGAGAGTGTGAGAGAGAGTGTCCGTGAGAGACTGTCCGTGAGAGAGTGTCCGTGAGAGTGTCCGTGAGAGAGAGTCTGTGAGAGAGAGTCTGTGAGAGAGTGTCTGAGAGAGAGTGTCTGAGAGAGAGTGTCTGTGAGAGAGTGTCTGTGAGAGAGTGTCTGTGAGAGAGTGTCTGTGAGAGTCTGTGAGAGTATGTATAATGTGCTACACCAGATGTTTGACTGACATGATTTCTGACCATATCGGCAAAATGTATAAAATCATGTATATTGTTTGTTTCAATCCAAATCCATGTGTACTAGTCATTTGATGAGTGATTCACCTATGATACAAACTGTATATGTAACCTTGAATTTTACTTGCCTTTCTACATTAAACACATCTGTTAAGGTGCACCCAGTTATTATTTGTTAATATTTGAATACTTTGATGTTAACCTAATCTGCTTGTATTCTATTTTATTCCCTCTTTTCTATATTACTATTTCTCACCAACCTCTTGTTGGCCCTGGGTACCCCGTTGAATCTATCTGTTCCCCAACTACACGCACCCATTACTTCACTTCAATACACCTCGTTGTTTTCCCTTTCCTACACATGTGTCAATTTTTCTTTTATTTCTCTTCTATCCTGTACCTATCTCTCCTCTGACAACCCTGTGCTAATGCCTTTCTTACACCTGGGATTTAACAACCATATACCACTTCACGCTCCGAATCGTCACCAACGTGGTATTGTGTCCTGTGTGGCTCTTCTCCTCTGCCTTTTTCTACCCCCTTTCCACCTCCACTATTTGTGATCCCTGTACACTCTAATCAGCCTTGAGAAAGCCCTGGCCTGCTGGCCTTTGGGCGAAACACTTGTCGGCTGTTCTTCTCATTGATCTAAGAATAAAAAGATCTTTTGAAAATCTAAATTAGATGCTCTGCTGTTTTCATGATGCAAGAAAAATATTGAGGGATGTACTTACCCTCTGAAAAACAAACACAAAAAACTATAGCACAGAACCATTCACCAAGCACTAGAATCCTGTTTTGGGTGGCATCTGGGTTAACCCACCAATGTGGTTTGTGCTTCAACAGATTAGGGGTCCTGACAAATTGAGTGTGAACCTTGGTAACACCCACCAAACCTCTGTCCCTTAAAAAGTGCTTTGTTCCCAAGTGAAAATGAACAGAAACATAAGAAGGAAAATTTCAAATTAACTTGCGTCTGAAGTTCCACTTTAACAAGTTCGATATCCCGCCATTGTCACACATCAGTTGAGGTGAAAAAATCCTCTAGGTTGTTGTATTGCTGCCAGGCATGGAAGGTATAAATGAAAGGTTTTTTTTGTGTTTTAATTTTTTTTTTACAACAGGAACTGCACCAGTTAACTTAAATGTTTTTGTTTGTCATTTCTGCTCTCAGGATAGGTTGTTGCTTGCAACAGCCCATAAAGCAGGAGCGAATTAAACTGTATTCACTTAATAGGATAACCACATCAGCACCTTTTCAGAACTTCTCAAAGGTTTAAGTAAGTCAAAGAAGTCCATACAGAAAGGGCCAGTGCTAAACTGAGGCCAATGTCTGCAGCTGCTTACAGCCCCACTACAAATGGCCACAGGATTTCAACGTATATCTTTGATGCTAGGGCATAGACAGGATCACTGGAATTATGCGGCAACAGATGACCAAATAATGTGGCAGTGTTGACTAAATTATGTGGCTAGAAAAGTAAAATTGTGCAGTGTAATACATCATATTCAGAGGCAAAATTATTATTTTGTCATTTTAAAAGACGTTAGTAGGGTACAGTTAAAGGTCTCACCTCATTAGTACCCGTTTAACACCTGGGTAGAGCAACGGGTTTGCCCCTGTGCAGGAACTGTTTCCAGTGGAATACATGAGGTATTTTTGATCTTTTTCAGCTAGACACTTTTGTTTGTTAAATTGTCAATTTTTGCAGCAGATGGTAGATTATATAGCAAGTGTGGTAAATTCATGCTTTAGTGAAATATACCACAGCTTTCATTTCATTAGCTAATCCTTATACCGTGCTGTAGACAAGCTCAATCTGACCAATAAAGCTATCAAGGGAGGGAATAAACTCAAGACATTACAAAGGTTCACCAACACACCCTAGAAAGTGAGTAACAGGTGTAAAGAACATTAAACTAAAGCATAGAGACCAGGTGGGGTGAGAATGAGCTGTTCTTTTGCTCTTTGGGATCTGGCACACATTAAATACTGATAGTTCCAGACAAGTGGCAATAAAAATATTTGCTTATTAATAAATATTAGTCTTTACCCAATCTTATTTTTCCAATAAGAAACACAATTTTAGACATGTGGATACAACTGCAAAAGGACTGTCAGGATTCAAACCTTTCAACTTCAGGAGGAGTCTTTGACTTAACAGGTAGGCCACAGGTAGCATTCTACGTTTACAAATGGAAACATGAAAGTTAATGAGAGAGAAATGGCTTTGTTTGTTGGGGCCTCACTTATATTTAAAAACAAATATTTCTAGACAAAGTGCCAATTAAGATCTTAGCTTATAAATAAAAGTTAGTTGTTCCCTATTCCTAGCTGCTCTCCCATTTTAGACTTAGTAGTGCGATTTGAAAACAATCATTTATTGACCACACCTTGACAACATTCTTTGTGATGGAACAAACCTTTAAGCAGAAAAGTTATCATGGAAATGGGATGATTCAAACCCTTAACTTTTAGACTGAGATTTGTAGACTGTAACCACTAGACCGCATCCAGCATTCTGTTTTTGGAAAGCTCGTTAGAATGCAGCCACCTCATTGGCTTTCAACCTATAACATTCAAATTACAGACAAACGTAGTCCGTCCGCTTTAGTACTAGTTATAGGTAACGGACATTCATCTGAAATAATGGACAGTCCATGTAAATAACGAAAGGGTGTTCACTCTAATACCTGGTTTTATAAGGTTAGGATTTGAATTAATGACATGATATAATAAGAGTCCTCCAACGGCTCCAAAGTATGCATAATGCCGACCCCACAGCGATAAAACAAAGAAAAAAGCAAGACGCAGGGAAGCGAAAGATGCGCAGGAGGGCAACACGTAGAGCGTGGGGACGAGCTGGGATGTGAGGGGTAAGCATTACATAGCAAAGAGTAAAAAAACAGATGCACTCCCAAGGAGTGCTAAAGGCAAAAAGAAATTGTTTCCTGAGTGTGAGCAATGGAAGGATACAAGCCATCCACTCAAAAGGTTAGTAAAAAGGTACGCTCTAGGAGATGGACGAACATTAAAAGTGGAAGGAAAGATACTGAATAAGAAGCAAGCATATGAGAGTGACAAGAAAGCCAACCAATGGCAAGCAATGGGATGGCAGAGGGCATTTTAGGTGTTGGAATTGTCAACGTTAGGCTTTCAACAAAACAAAACAAAAAAGGTGTGGGGGCTGTATAACCAGAGTGATAAGCCTTGGCAAGGCCAGTAGGTATAGAGTTGATGTAGTAAAGAATGCTGCAGAGTTGATAATGGTGGCAGTGGTTGAGATAATAGTAGTGTTGCTAATGGTCATCGTAAAGATGATAGTAGTGGTGGTAATGTGGCTTTACAGTGGTAGAAGTAGTAAAAGTGGTGGTGGTAATGGCTTGCACCATGAATCCTAACAAAAATAATAAAAGGAAAAAACCAAAGGATTGCTTTTTATATAAAATACATCTGAGGGATAAAAAAAAATGCACGTGTGATGATTGGGTGCATTTTTCTCATGTAAAATAATCCCTAATGCACTGCAAACCTAGTACATCACAGGAAGTGAAATGATACCAACATTAAGCTATTGGTTGTGTAGTGTAAGTAAAAGTCCTCTTGTATGAGCCAAAACCAATTCTATTTATAGTTCAAAGTATTGGCAACAATAGACATTGCTGCACTGCCTAGTTAGACCTATAAAGAAAAACAAGCATTTGCAATGCAATAGGTCTCGCATTTGCGAGAGTTTAATCTATTGGCATTGTAAATGACAATGCCTTTTATTTATGTTTTAAAAAACCAACATAAATAAAAGGCTTCGTCATTTACAATGCCAATAGCTCTAACTCTCGCAAATACGAGACCTATTGCATTGCTACAGGGAAAGTGCCCATGGCATGCTGATAATACATAGAAGCGACCGCCATTGCCGGCGTCACGCGAGTGCTGGGGGGGGCCGCCACAGTGAAAGCGCGCATGGTGCAATGCTCCTATATAGAAGCGGCTGCCATTGCCGGTGTCCTGCGAGTGCTGTGGGGGGCGGGGGGAGAGCAGCCACAGTGAAAGCGCTCATGGCGCACTGCTACTATATAGAAGCGGCCGGCATTGGCGGTGTCCCGCGAGTGCTGGAAGGGGGAAGCCAAAGTGAAAGCGTGCATGGTGTGCCGCTAATACATAAAAGCGGCTGCTATTGTCGGCGTCCCACGAGTGCTGGGGGGGCAGCCACAGTGAAAGCGTGCTTGGCGCGCTGCAAATACATACAAGTGGCCGCCATTGCCAACGTCCCGCGAGTCCCGTCTATATTAAGTAAATAGTTCTCCAAACTTCTAATGAAAGCTCCCGAGTTAGGGCACATGTAAAAGGGCCAGTCCTAATGGGAGGTAACAACAGAAGAGCGGGAGGTACTAAAGAGGTACTAATAAGCCAATCAGAAGCTAACATTTACAAAGGACAATGACACAAGCCAATGAAAAATATGGGCGGATAGTGGGCGGAGCTTCAAGTCCATATCTGAATACAGTATGCCTCGCAGAACAGAGCATGCACTGCCCAGGCTCGACCTAAAATTCATTGTATTATCTGGAAAGCAATCAGACAAGAGAAGTAGTGTGTTATCTAATCTTGAAGAAAAATCTCAGAGCTGTGTGGTCTCTACTCTACGTCTGAAGGATCATTCAGCCTTACTTTGGAAACCCCACACCCACAGAAGGCATGACCCAATATCTCTTAATAAATATCTCCCGTAGTCCTCGTCCTCCTTCTCCAAGTGCGGCTGAATTTAAGTACATCACGGTATTCTAATAGCACGACTTTCTTTTGATGTACAAGATAGGTGCATATGTTTGCATATGTTGTGTTCCTAAAAACGTTTGGCATTAATGTACTAAGACTGTCCTCTTACCTATTTTTGAAATGTAGGCTAGGCTTCAAACCCCAAATTCCCAATAAGCAAAAAAGCCAGATTTACTGTGGCTACTGTGTCAATCAACTGTGCCTGTGCAGTAGCCAATGACTGACAGTTGATTTCAATATACCAACTAGCTCATCACATTTTACCACTCACAAGTCTGTCAAGGGCATGAACGCAAAAAATTATGTTCTATAATTTGAGTTTAAAAATAATTCCTGGATTTAAAAAAATCTGCACTTTACTCTGGATTGGTCGAGTGGCAGCTAAGAAGCTTATTTTCAAGATGTAAGCAATCAAGACAGATGTCAAGAGTTGGTGCTGAAAAGGCAATGAGACAACACTAAAGAGTGGTACAAGATAAAGGAAGAATTGATGGGAGGAATAGACAGGCTAATGTGCGTACAGATTCAGAAACAGGAGGGGGCAGGATATGTGGTCGTTCCTGAAGAAGGTACAATTCAGTCCTATTTCTACTAAGAACAGATTTGGTACACATGATTCTTCTCACACCCAAGATTTCATCCATAGAACACTAGCAAAAGTAGGCACCACGTCACTGAAGCGACTGCATTGTAAACAAAAACATATATAAACTAGCAACAGGTGCCAGTTACAATTAATGGAGGACTGCAGTGAATAGGTTTCATTTGATCCAGCAAGCACACTCCCAGAAGACCACTCACCATTACAAACGCTGACATCGACCACAAAGGTCTGTGTGCAATACCTGGGGCCCTATTATAAATAGGGCACACTTTTCCTGTTTGCGCCACGGTGCACCATTTAGCAAGTGCGCCGGGTGCAAACAGGGAAGGTGCGCCCTATCACATAGAAGACGCTGCTCTCAGGGCAGACGCGAACTTGTGCTGCCTGCAGCGCATTCAAGAGAAATACGAAGCAGCTGTTTAAAAGCTGCTCCGTGTTTCTCTGTGCACTTGAAAGAGGGATTTGAGATCCCCTTGCAGGTAGGAGCAGTAAGTGACTGCCGCCGCATGCAAGGGGATGTCTGCTTTCCCCTCTTCAGAACGCTGCCATCAGGTGGCGCACTGTTAGTGTGCCTCCTGACAGCCTCTTTGCCTCTGCGTGCACAGGGATGCCCTCATTCGCATGGGGCCATGCCCCCATACAAATGAGAGAATGCCTTCTTGAGAAAGCGCTGGCGCTACAGAATTACAGAAGGGGCCGCACAAGTGTCTGCGGCTCCTTCTGTTCCCCGAGGAAGGACAAAGCAGGCACACATGCCCACTGCACACCTGGGGTGCGTTCTGTAATACGGCCCCTGGTACGCATCAAGCAGTTAATGACACTACCCCCTGCAGCTAATGTGTTAGAGCACAGAAAGGGACATAGGGGGCGTGGGGTTAAAGCAAACAGATCAAAAGGAACTCAGTAGACAAAGATGAAGGACAGCATGGAGGCAACTGAAATAAAGGGCAATATTGAAGCAACTGAGATTAAGCGATATATTGAGGTAACTGAGATAGAGGGAGGTATTGAGGCAAATTCCCTCTAAGCGTTTCTGTGTGCTGTGAATGTCTCCCTCTATCTAATGTCCGTCATCATATGTTTGCTGAATGCTCAATACCACTTTTTAGGCACTCGCAAATTGGACAAATTAAGTAAGTGTGGCAAAGAGAGAAGCAATTTGCTCAGGATCACACATTATTTTGTCAAGTAGAAAAACAGGATTTACAATGCCGGATCTACTTCTTGATAGCCTACAACAGTTGTTCTTAACAGGTGGTCCACAACGTCTAAACAGGGGGCATGCAACTATTTAACATAGGTAACATTAGGGGAGAGCCTCCAAAGACTGAGAGGCTGTACACGCGAGCACAGCCAAACTGAAATAAGGATTTATCCTTACCAGTAAGAGTCTTTTGGGCTACAGAACTACATGAATTGGTCCACCAATATCCCAGGAGCTATCCCTAATAAAACTTACACCTGTATCTATATTTACCTAAACTTGACTTACAGGAGGGGACCATCCTAGAAGTGAGGAGTACCGTAAAGTGAGTAAGAGGGCACCCGAAAGGGAGCAACATTTCATTATAAACAAGGCAGTGAGATCATTTACCCTTAAATATGATACAAATCTAAATGTGGAGTATTTTGTACCACTGTGATATTAAGAATTCTTTTGATTCTGCACATAGGATGTCGACAATCACAGTATGCACCAGGTTTACATTCCCACCAGCTGACCCTGCTCCCTTCAAATCTTTGGGACCCTCATTACTCCTGGCATTCCCGAGATTGTACATGCCCTCACAGGGGTTCAAGTGTGCTCTATGTGCTCAACTGGCTTGTGTAACCTTTTATCCTCCTCCCGATCTTGAGCCCACTCCCATAAACAGCCCACGCCCATACGGATGTATATTGCACTAGCTTCTCACAGTATTGTCCACAGTTATCCACCTCAAGTCTTGCTGTTAGGGCATCTTCTGTAATGCAGGACCACTGGGATGTCTGGCGACGAGAGCACCTGGTACTAAACGATGATTACCTTCCTGGAATATGCCACTTTATTCCGCATGCTTTTCCCCCACATGCAATTACAACGCGGTCGTTGTTGTAACAACACATACCATTACCCCGCAAATCGTAACAACGACTTGCCCTAGGGGGGGGACGCTGGATGTTGGAATAGTATAATTTACTATTCCAACTCCAGTATGTGCAACAGTAGGTAAGGTGTTGGATTTCAAATCCAACACCTTCTGCCCCCTCCGCAAGTCGTTGTTCTGACTTGCGGAGTAATGGTATGCGTTGTTACAACGCAGTCGTTGTAACGACGCGTTGTAATTCCGTGCGGGGAAAAGGATTCATGGTAAACGATGTTTACCTTCCTGTTGCATTATGTCCCTCGTCTAGCCACATTTACTCTGCACCACCCTTTTCTACATGCGTATATTACTGCAGCCCGTGACGTAAATGGTGAACTGTTAGACTCCATCTTATGGTACTGTATTGGGCTTTCCAGGTCCGCCAGCACTACTTGCTCTACAGTAGGCTTTGATTGTTTACCTAAGGATTGTTCTACTATATTGTGCATTTTGAAATTCTAAATAAAGCACAACAGAAGGAAAAAAAAATTTTTTTTCTAAAAAGACAATAACCTAGCTGAATGGGGGTTTACGAGTCTGTCGATTATTGAGTCCTGGGTTCTTTGCACTCCACACTACCACCCTAAGAAGCCTTTAACTGCTCGCCCTCGCTACCTGGGGGTCAAGTGTGGAAAGGCATGATTTGGTCCAGATTACTGAGTCATAGCAGGAAGGACCCCAGGGAATAAGTGGCAAAAAACCTCAACCACTACAACTGGGGCCTTCCAGCACCTGCCTGCCCTGTGGTCCCCTGAACGAGGTCTGACCGTAAGCGGTAGGAAGCCTTGGGGTATGTGCTCAGCAAGCAGCGTGGAAGATGTCCTTCTCCACACCGAAAACCAATGGTGGGAAAATAGTTGGGAAAAATGTCTACTAGTGGATAGCCTCAAGGTTAGCAGTTTTCTAACCCTAGTTTCCAAGCCAAACTGGCAGGTCTAAGTAACTGCCCAAATTCGGAAATTGTGTGGCTATTATCAACCCAAAGATACGATTTGCCCTAAAACAATAACAGCAAATAGACAAAAAGCGTAATGAATTCAAGAAATAAATAAGGACCAAAAGACCAAATTCTTGTCGCTACCATAAACTGAGGTACAGTCTGAGCCTTGGGTCATTTTTTCATCACAGCTGGGTGAGGTGAACCAGTTGTGCCTTGGAACGAGTTTTGCAAAAGAAACAATTGATGGACGGAATGCTAGACAATGCAAGCATTCACCCCCAGTCACAAGGGTCTGGGTAAAATCCATCATTCTATTGCTCACCACACCACCCCAGTTTGGACCCAGCCATATGCAAATCAGTCTTGACGCTGTTCCTTGTGGGAACAGTCCAGCCCGAACTGCCAAGCCAGGTCCTCCCTGGACTGGAAACAAGCATCCTGGGACCGGTATCAGGGCATCACCCTTCATCAGCCAGGCTAGCTTGAATCCAGTGGTGTAGTGAGCACGGGACCCACGTCTGGGCATACCCTTCCCACTTAGGGCGACATATGCAAAAGAAACAATTGATGGACGGAATGCTAGACAATGCAATCATTCACCCCCAGTCACAAGGATCTGGGTTAAATCCATCATTCTTTTGCTCACCACACCACCCCAGTTTGGACCCAGCCATATGCAAATCAGTCTTGACGCTGTTCCTTGTGGGAGTTTTGTGCACAGAGGATTCAGAGCAATTTATGAACAGAAGCACTTAATAATACACCAGGCTGAAAACGGCGTGCAGCGTTTTCTTCATGAGAAAATCACTAAATCAATATTTTAAAGTACCTCATAAAACAATTCGAAATGTCCCAAGTAAACTCTTTAAAATGGAAAAACAATTATTCACTCCCAGCATCATAGCCTCCCATTAACATTTAGAAAATCCAAGGCGCTAATCCATATCACAAATACATTTCCTATGCATGAAACCTTTCCATACTGGACTCGTTTTAAAACTGTAGGAAAGTGAACACTGTAGACCTTTCACCAAGAAATTGTGATCTTACATCTTTACGGCCAAAGGCGATATTTGTTAAAGGAAGGCGGCAAGATGCCATCTCCGACTAGTTCAGTGGGCAGGGTAGCCCAGGTGCAGGGGCACACACGAATGTCTTCATTTTCCCGCAGCCAAAAAAACATCACAGGCAACGGAGTATTCAAAAACCTTCAATGGTATGAAGACTGACTCTACTTAAACACCCATCACATCTGAAGCTTCTGACTCTCAAACAAAAGGTGCAATGCGCTATCCAGTCTGTTGTGAAGCTTTAAAACGTAAAAGTGTAAAGAAAAATCATACCGAATTCTTTGGTTTCACTTTTAGGTTGTGAAAGACCTATTGTGAACTTAGAGTGGTATTATAGCCCGCACAACACTTGAAAAACTGTCACTCACACCCCAACAGTGGGATTACAGCCCACCCAACACATGAAAAACTGTCATTAACACCCTAAGAATGGGATTACAGCACGCACAACACTTGAAAAACTGTCACTCACACCCTAATCACCAGCAAGTTGGACTACGGGAACACCCACTACGCTGTGATCACTAAGCATCTCACCAGAAGACTACAAACCATTCAGAACTTGACAGCCAGACTCATCCTCAGCCTCCCACACAGAACTCACATCAGACTACACCCCAGGGAGCTCCACTGGCTCCCGATAAACAAACGCACTTATTTCAAACTCCTCACACACAAGGTCAAGGCACTAAACAACTTAGCTCCACCCACCTGAAAAGTCGCATCTCCTTCCACCAACCACCCAGACACCACCGTTCCGCAGGACTCTAACTCACACACATCCCACACATACAGAGAACCAGATCAGGAGGATGGGCATTCTCTTTCATTGCTCCTAAAGCGTGGAACAGCGTCCCACTCCACTCAGAGCATCCTCCTCTTTTTCTTAAATTCTGCAAGCTTTTAAATTAACTGAACTCCTATAGGCAGGGCTAGGCACGCACTCCTGCTATGTGCGAGGATACCCTATCGAGTGATAGTGCGCTTCACAAATACACATAACATAAGATTCTTACCATTGGTTTCATTATTATCACTCATTTGCTTGCTTCTTATTTGATACCTTGGCTTCCTCTTCTTGCATTTTTCCCTCCCCAGGAGCATATCTTCTTTTACAATCCTTTTGATTGTCTGACATATCCTTCCATTGCTCCCATTTAAAAAATATATATATATATTTTTCATTCAGCACTCCATGAGAGTGCATGTGTTTGTTAGCTCTGTCCCTCTTGTACTGCTTCACTCCTGAAATATCCCCAACACGATGAGTTGCTCCCCGTCTCATCCAGCCTGTCTGTGAAAGCGCAGCAACAGGGGTATTTTTCCTGGAGTGGGACAGAAAATCAGACTTTAAGGATTGTTTTCGTTTTAGCTCCAGCCATCGACATATTGCATGAAAGCACAAGCTTTGGCACACAACAGGTTTCAAGGCGGCGGGGGGGCATCTGCTGCACTGATGCAAAAGTTGTTCTTAGCATGACACTTCTCCACAAAATGAAGGGAAATTAAGAAAATAATACTACAAAGATGGGAAATTTTGCAATCGGAACCTGATTTTTGGAACATTTTTAACAACCGTCCAATTTTTGCATATACTAGATCCCAATATCTCAAGGAATTATTAAAGCAAAACACTAAACCAATCCTGAGCAAACAAGTGGGAATGCGGAAATGTCAGAATTGCATACATTGCAACAATGTAATAGTCAGCAAGAGTATCACCCATCCACTGACATGTGAAACAGTGACACTCTATCATTCTGCTGATTGCAACACCACCAATGTCATCTACTGTATCAAATGCCCTTGTGGCCTTTTATACATAGGCAAAACAGAAAGGAAAGTCAAAAAAAGGATTACAGAGCACAAGAGTACAATTCGAAATGAGAATAAAAATACCAAGTTGGCAATCCACTGGCATGAACATCGCCACAATATTGTACAATTGCGGTTTTTAGTGCTGGAAACAACAATGATCAAAGCAGGAGAAGATCCCAGTAAAACTTTCTTACAAAGAGAAACTTTTTGGATTAAAAAGTTCAAAACAATGACACCGCAGGGTCTCAATGATGAACTAGATATGAGTTGCTTTCTGTGAATTGCAGCCGCAGGTGTATACTAGCAGTCATTCAGTTTTTCACACACCATCTTAAACACGACACTCCGACCATAATAAGGTAATGATCGATCACATAAAACACAGATGAATGTACACATAGACATTGAGCCGTGATTGGGAAATTCTTTGCATTATTAAAACCTCTGAACGTGGATTTGAAGATTATGTTAAATATACATATGTAATGATTTTTGGGATATTCAACCGTTAAGCGAGGATTGTACAGATATGAGCAGTCAATTCCAATTACATGACCCTTGAAATACGGGTTATTAGAACAGGTTGTTATTTATGATTAGCACATTAAGGATTACATGACATGGCATGACCTTGACGCGAGTTGGAGATTCATGGGCCTTCTGTCGCCAATTATAACTCCGTGAGCATGACATTAATCTTAAGAATTCAATGATGGTAGTACTTTCAAGATGGCCGCTATAGAGTTGAGACAGAGGAAGGTGGTGCGTCGGGAGTCCGTCGTTTATGTTCAGTTAAATAGTACGTACCTAGGTTTGGTTCGGCAAGGATTCATGAACGTGTCGGATGAATGGCATCAGTGAAGTGAAGCCTGCAGGTAAAAAAGGAGGGGGTACTAATGCTACTAGTCACCTCACTAACACGAATTTATTACTATGGGTCACTAATGGTAAGGCGTTTTATATACAGGGCGGAAACTAGAAAAATACGGCGGCTTACGAGGCACGGTCGAAGTCAAGGTAAAGTGCGTTTATCAGACTAACACATGTGATTGTTGCCAGTTACTGCAGCAGTTTAATGGGGTTCTTTGATCCACAGAGTGAGGGTGTGTTATAAATACAACTGGCCGATACATTTGACGAGGAGAACGGTTTAGTAGGGCAATAAATAAGAGTCCGAAAGTGAAACTGGTTACGACTTGAGTATCTGATTGTAATGCTTTGCATGCTCGCATGGAGATGGCATTCTTAGCTAGCAGTCACTGTTAGGGTGATGTTCACATGTTGGTATCGAATTGGTATAATGGTCCATCGGGTTCGTAAAGTTGGTGAAGCTCACTATAGCATAGACATTGACTTGGAACACACTGCATGATGGGTTTGTTAAGGGGTCATATGCAGGAGGTTTCTACAGTGGACATTTATAGGCAACTTTAGATTAAGCATTTGTTTGGTTCAAGATAAAGTGAGATTTGGTATATTTATTTGTTTTTTCAGTGGCCCCTGACGAAGGGACGTGAGCTCCCGAAATGCATAGGGCAGAAATAACAGTCATCGAAAGAATTCATATCTGAACTATTGGACAATAATCATGTTGTAAACAAATGATGTTTTACTCACAAGATTTTTTGTTAAATGTCTTTTATATGATTTGTACTATTAATGCAATGTAAAGGTTTAACATTGTAATAATGATTTCGGTGATAAATAATCAGAATACAAGTTTTTTCAAAACATTTGAGTACTAGTATTATATGAGTACAAAATCGGTTGATATAACCTAAAAGCAATTTTGTATGTTAATGCAAATCAAGCAGTGCACAGAGGCAGTTTCAGGGCACAGAGTACCTGAACTATTATACTTGACTTCTCCAGGAGGCCCATAAATCTGCTCCCTGGTCAACTGCATCAGACTAAATGCCTAAATCCTGTGGAAGCAATTTCGACTTTGGCAAGGATTTCCTTTTAAATTCTGGCACTTCCTTATTCTTTTTTAATTCTTTTCAGAGCTTCCCGAGTGAAAAATATTTGAGAAATACACTAAGCCATTTAAAAAAATTGAAAACACTAAATTCAATATATAGTTGTGAGATGCTATAATATATGTGTTTGCTTTCCCTCTCGTATTTTGAATTTTTTGTCTTTCCCTTTTTTAAACAATGCTGTACAGACAAACACATCCCTTTCATAATAAAGGGGAGACCTATTGGCTTTGCCTATGCTTGTTATTTTTCTGAGAGTGACTGCTGTAAGAATATGTAAGACATTGTGTGAAAGTCTGGACTTTCATCTGAAAACATCCCACCTCACCTCCCTCTACTGGTTTCCGGTGAAGAAATGTATCTTCAAAGCGCTTTGTATGTGTTGCCTTGCTTTTCACCGGGCCGGCCCAAGCTACTTACAAAATCTCTTTTCCAAATACCTCCCTATAAGACAACTGTGTTCTGTCTCTACCAATCTACTGGTGATACCCCGTTTTGCAAATTTCCGGAGCGGAAGTTGTTTCCTTAAGGTCATCACTACCAAAACTTGGAACAACCTCCTAGCCCCTCTTCTGGCTACCACATCACATACCATTTTCAGGAAGCCCACCCTTTTCAAACCTCCTGTGTTTGTTGGCTTAGCACCTTATTGACTTCCAACACTTCCATGAGTTAGCGGCACAGCAAATCATGCTGGTCTAAAGCGGTTTTCACTTGGTCAGCAAGGTGAGCATTAACAGATGCATGCCATATCCTGTGCATCAAGGACTACATCTTGAATTACTTTTCTAAATGCACAAATAATGGTTACGAAGCAGTAAAAAGTTGAAGAGTTCTAGTTGTTGTTTAGTATTGTCAACCCGAATTGAGCCACTCATTTCTAATGGCTAACACTATTGTATCTATCACACAGTCTGTTCTACCACCTAAACAGGCACTAACAGAACTCAGACTCCAAGATATATCAATGCTTATGCTCCCTCTAAAACAAAAGTTAACCATTGAATAAAAGTAAACCAGGTACAACTAGACATATAAAGTACTCAATTATCCAACTGTAACTGGTTTACTGGTCTGCATGCAGAAAATTGACACGAGTATATTTGCACTTAAAATGTTCTTTTATCCACAGAGAAAATATAAGTCCCTGTGAAGTAAACCTGTCGTCTACACATCAGTTTTGGGGTTCTCACATACCCTTTCCATGCTGTAAATACAGGCACTCCTGCACTTGCCAGGCATACATCTGTGTGTGTTTCTAGGATGGAAAACTAAATTTTTAATCATAAGTGAATACTTACAATTATTTTGGGGTCCAACTTTCACAGTTGCACCCAGCCAGGAATGCCCTTGATAAACCTGAATGTTACATTTGCGAAGACAGAAATTCCTAAACACTAGCTGAATTTACGTATTGTCAAGTCCAATTTGTGAAGACATTTTCCTGATTCTGATTATGGCAGTTGGTTAAATCTTCACTTTAGTGATATAGATAGAATCTTCAAAGTAACTATCAGTGATTTCTCAAAAGCCCATTTGACTGTGGCATAGGTCAGGGGTTACCCTTATGCCCAGTGCTTAATTTGAGCCGGGGCTTTCCGGTGCTAAGCACCGGCACTTAATTGGTTTCCGGTGCTCGGCACTGGCACCTAACTGTCAACACCATACATAGAACAGTCTACCACATGGTGGCGCTGCTCATCTAATTTAGAGATGAGCAGAACAACGGCTGTTTAGGAATACAATATACATTAACATTGCAAATACCTGCCTCCCCTGCCATTCCTTTAGCTTTGGACCCGGAATAATCTGAACTGTCGCATTTACATGCGAGAGAGGTGATTAGTAGATGTTTTGGCAGCGATGACAAGGGCGATGGGTGGTGCAAGCTGCAGTGGCATCCTGGTCAGAGCCCTGGCACTTAATATTTTACAAATTAAGCACTGCTATGCCCAATCATGTTCAAGCAGCTATGATGACCCTGGTATGATTTCCTAGATTATCAGCAGCAAACCACCATCTTCTTGTGTCCTTTTGAATGTCCATAAACATCACCTGAACCTGTTAACAGACTTTGGTGATAGGAGAGTGTCTAGAGGAACATTACCATGCTTTATGGGTTTTTTTCTCCAGCATAGTCCTATCCTCGAGAAGCCAATAATCAAGCAATGGTTCACAGGGACTGCCATGGGATCTGGAATTTCCTTTTCCCTGAGATCAGGACAAACCCATCACACAGAAAGTTCAGAAAGGATTTGAAGGAACTACTTACTATTCTACAGGCAATTATAGATGCAATGTTTTTCACTTCCTGTATTTACCAAACTATTGTCATTTCTATGAAGTATTGATTAAACCGTTGTTTATATGCACATATACTAAATACACCCTGTTTTTACATTAAATTGTATAATAGATGCTTTTGTGGTTTGTGACATGTATCGCGCTTAATTGTAAATTTTTGTTGTGCTTCAATAACTTGTATTGCTGTATGTATTGTTTTTTCTCCTTCTGCAAAGTGCATACACCGCATGGTTAAGTTTCGTTCTGCTGAAAACTGTGCAACTGTTCCAACTGGGGCAGGGTCAAGACTGATTTGTATATGGCTGGGTCCAAACTGAGGTGGTATGGTGTGCAATATAAAAATGGACTGGGATGCGGCCCTGAGTAATTCCTGTAGCTGAGATTAATTCAAGCATTCAATCCATCATTTTTTACATACTTTAGTGTGTTGCACTAAGTGGGACAAGTATGCCCCGATATGGTTCCCATGCAGTGTCACCAGAAACAAGCTATACCTGGCTGATGAGCCCTTCCTAGGGGGACACCGGTCCTGGGTTGCTAATGTCCCAGTTCAGGAAAACCTGTCCTGGTAGTTCAGGCTGGACTGTTCCCACTGGAGCAGAGTCAGGACTGATTTGCATATAGCTGGATCCAAACTGAGGTGGCGTAGCGTTCAAAATGACCATGGACTGGGATGCAGCCAGTGGCTGAGATTAATTCAAGCATTCTATCCATCAATTTTTTGTATACTTTAGTGAATCAACATTCCACGTCTCACTCTTGCAAAAAATTTCAACCCATTTCATACCAAAAAAGAACAGGTGTCAGAGTGTCGGAGGAGGGAGGTGCAAAGGGGAGACTAGCGTCCCAAAATCCAGTGTTTTCCTCGCAAAGGGAAGAATCCAAAAGCTGAAAGCACAAGGGCACGCAGGCCCAGCAAAAAGGGCGGGCAGGGAGAGAAAAAGAGGCCAGGTACCAAACTAAAAGTGTCCCCAATTAGCAGATTAGATAACTAAGAAAGTGGCCCACATTTGCAAATCGGGGCAGTTTTAAACTTGTACAGACACGTTGTGTAGGTGTTTTGCAAGGTATGAGAGACTGCATGTAATTGTGCTTGCAGCAAGTAATGTTTGTGGTAACTTCAGAAAAGTCAACAGTAAAAACTTGCCCACCAGACCACAAAACAGACCTTAAACAGCTACAGGGAATAGACTGAATTTAAAATCCTGGGGCTGCTATGTCAATACCTGTGTAGGTCAGTGCTTAATTTGAGCCTGTGCTTTCCGGTGCTTGGCACCAGCACTTCATTCTCAGCAACTGCACTAATAACAGTCCACCACACGGATTTATGTCCTAATGGATGAATGAGAGCATGATTTCAAAAGAAAAGTTATACATGTTTAACAACCTCATGTCTTAGGAGAATTATGCTTAAAGATATACTAATTGGGTAGGACCAGCAAGGACTACACTGTACAGGACCAGATAACCTCACTCGGGTTGCAGACTTTCAGACTGCTGGATTGTGCTTTGGAGTACACACTAATGCTACAAACTTGAGCCTTAGGCATGAGGAATATTGTAAAAGTATCATCACATAGAAAGCTACCTTCATATGTCAAGAAATACCTCTATAGGTCAGGAAATAAAGATTGCAGTAATACTTTCTGGTACCAAGCGATATTACACAATACCATCAGCAAACAGTATCCACAACTCAGCATGAATTAACAGCCATATATTTTTGGAAAGGGCAGTCAATTTACCCTCAAACAGCAGCTTTCCATTTTTGTGAATAAACACTTTCAGAAAATAACAATTGCACGGTCAGCTTTCATTTGTAGTATCTACACATTTTGCAATCAAAATTTAGATTAGCATATTCATTGATTACTTTAATTTGCTACTGCCTTAAAAATTGATTCTACCTCACATTCCAGTGTACAGCATCAAATGCTCATGTACCCTCCATCAAATGCTACACACCAGGGATGCCCACCGTTTTCCAGATTTTAAGAATGGCCAACAGATGCAAAGGGTGGCCAGCAATGTCACAAATTCACAGACAGCAGATGCAATGAATGGATGTGAGGAATGCTCAGTAGATGCCAGGATAGCCGCCACTAGGTGACACATACAGCCACAGATGCCAGGGAGTCCACAGGATAGGGCGCCCTCCAAAATGCTAAGGAGGCCCAAAATATACCCGAAATGGACTTCATATTTTAGCGATATCTACGACATAGACAAATTAGGTCCATTTAACAGGGATGTACCTCAGTTACCAGGCAACCTCATTAGATGGTAGCCATGGTCATCAAATGACAAGAAAGCTCTAGAATTGCCATGGATGCCCACCAACCATCACAGTCTGCCACCAAATGCTGTGGAGTTCTTCCATATCCCAGAGATTACTCTATATACCTGGGGCCATTACCATTTCCTACAGATACCCATAAAATGCACCTTAAGTGCCTACTAGATGCACCAGTTACGTCAATCATGCACCAGAAATAGCATGGCAGTGCGTAAACACACAAGCACGTATGCATACACACACACACACACACACACACACACACACACACCCCCCCCCCCCCCCACCCCACCCCCCTCTTTCACAGAACCTTAGTTCAATCACATAGAAGCACATTATTTTCCCACTCTGCTCACTGCAGGGTTCAATGCTGGGAGCTTCAGGACCTGGACCCGTGTGGTGTTGCAGATTTCCATGTAGGGAAACAAGAAGTAGGATGTACGAGATAGGGAGTCATCACGGCAATAAGTGTGGCAAAACTTAAAACGATTGGGGCAGCCATAGACAGCAAGTACTGACTGGTCTTCTGGTGCTTTCCTGCTACTCACATCCCAGACTCTTCTAATCCTCCCCTCATTGGCTGAGCCTCTGGTGTGCTGTCTTAATGGAAAGAAGGGACTATAAAAGGAGCTGCACAGGATTTTGCTACTTTTTGAGTAAGAAAACTCTTCACCCCAATCAAAAGCAAATTTGCAAGCTTTTGTATCGTTCTTATCCTAGTCTCAAGCACGCATGTGGGCATGCATACACTCAAACACACAGACAACTTTTGGAGTTGAAGCAAACGGACACACTCCACAATCAAATGGTTAGTGTGTGAATTTGAATTTAACTAAATACATTCCCTGACACTGGTTTAGTTAGAGCATTTAGATTTACGATAGCTGTTTCAATGGTGGGGGCAGCAACACACCCAGCCTAATGCATCAGCTACCTCTGAATATAAGACTCCCTCCTCCATAAAGGGTGAAGCGGCAATGACACTCAATCTGGTGCACACATAAATATAAATGTTCAATTGCCGACAAGCAAATAATATTATTTTAGCTCTAGTTTCTCTCCAATACACTACAAATGACAGATTAGATCTAAATCCATAATCATGCACTTTGAAGTCATTGAAACTTGCTGCACTGCTGTGCTAGGATTTTCTCCCAAATATAATTAACAATAATTTCACAGCCATAAGTACTCAGCACTAACTGGAGCACCTATCCTGATGTCTTGCTGGGACCTCTTAATGACTGTATTTTCAGGAAGCAACACGCAACAGTTCTGTCTCCGATATTGGATCTAAAATAGTCAAAAAATAAGCACTTCAGGGGGTGGTTCTGTTTATTACAGCTTGGAGCTAAAGCATGTAGCAGGAAATAAGTGTCTGGATACATCTAAGTGGGTGCTAATGGTCCACTACAGCAAATAGGTTACAGAGATGCAACGTACCGTCAATTGCGTCAATTCATTGCTTTGCTTAAGTCTTTTAGGATGATAAATTGCATTGTTTTATGGGATTGTCTTATACCCTGAAGAGATAGATTAAAGGCCAGTTATTTTTGAGTCTGAGTAATTTTTAGGTCTGGCACTAGACTAGAACTTTTGATTTTATAAAATATTATATAATATAACTGATGGATACTTTTGGGCAGCCCACCCTCTTCATCCATTAGTCCTTTTTTGCGTCATTCGCATTTTTCTTCTGCTCACAACATACAACATTGGGCAATAGGTGAGCCCACTTCAGCTATTGGTTAACGTCACTGTGAGCGGCACTATTCTACTCTTTCATAAGGAACGCATTTGCACACAAATGAGTTCCCTTCCAAGCCAGGGGCTACTACTGCAGTGTGTGCTTTTCGACAGCAAAAATATTCTTGGGTTTTATCCAAGGTTATTTTTCTTATATTGGTGAGGGCACAGCAGCACCCCCAACAATAATATTTTTCAAAGCAAGCACTTCAAAGTGAGAGGAATGATGCATCAATCTGCAAAACAGAATAAGGTGGAACAAAAATGCATGAGTGGATGATATATATACATATATATACACATATAAATATATATATACACACATACACCAAAGTATAGGTATGGTTAAGTCAAAGTTTTCCCCAAAAAGGCTTTTTTTTCTTCTTAACATGTTGGGTACCCCGTTTGCTGAATCTGCACAAAACATTTCAATGAAAAATTAATCTGATTGGGTTTGGCACTGCAAAACTCGCACAGATCAGTCTAGTGGGGGACAAAAAAGGGGGTCAAAAAGAAACATTTGCCTCTTTAATTCCCATAGGATTCTCTGCTTTCTCATAGAGAAAAAAACAGCTGAACAGAATTACACCAAACTTAGCATAAAAGCAGAACATTACTCACAGAAGTGCTTTTGCTTCATTGGGTGTAAGGTCATTCAGTAGTTTTCAGGAAATTAGCATCAAATTCTTTTTGGGGTGGGCTTGTTAGTGTTAAATTATAGAGCTGTATGGCTCTTTAATTCATGGAGGTCTGCAAATGAATCGTCCAGATATCTCTGGCCGACACAGCCTACCTCCGCCAAAGGTCTTGAGCAACCAGAGTTGCCTGCTTATGTGCATCGATGATTGGTCACCCACAGCGCTTTGAGCATAGAGCCTGGCTCTAGGCCAGACTCTGCTGTCGATCCATGCTGTGCAATGCCGAAGGCTCAGTGAAATAGAGAACGGGCATCTCTAGTGGGTTTGGCATCGGGTCTCCTGGCCAACCCTATTGCACACTGCATCTGGTTAGCGCAGGAGACTTTGCCCACCCAAAATGAGTTGGATGGAGGAAATTGTTGGATGTGATCTATTTTTTTTTAAAAAGGTAAAAATAAAATCACTGGAAAAAACAAAGTTTCAAGTGCAGTTATGGTTTACTTTGGTTATGACATCTAAAAGTAAATTGATAAAACCTCACAAACTCACTGAAAACAACACACTTAAAATGCAGTTAGGTGTTCGAATTAAAACCGAAAACCCACTGAAATTCAAAAATTAAAGTTAGGATCTCAAATCACAGCTTTCACACAACAGCCATGCAAGCAACAACTCATCCTATAAATTACAATAATGGAAGCCAGCTTGCCAGTCTTGGATTATTATTATTATTACAGAATTCCAGCTTCTGAACTGATAATCCCTATCAATAATACATAGAGAACCCATTGCCCTTTTCACATGCACTGCATCCTAATTAGAATTATCAATCTCTGTAGCAATGTTTTAGTTCTTATGTGCAAAACACAAACATCTTCCTTAAACATTAATTCACAGAAACGCTATGTGTAGCACACACAAGAACTTCAAAAATAAGTTTTGTGCAAAGTCTGATGTGCGTTATGCTCTTCTTTACGTGTTGCATAATTCAGACACAGCTGCATGGACACAAAGTAATGGTGGTAAGAACAGTTTCACTTCTGAGAAGATGGTATAAATGGCACAGACTTAGCTATATGTCTTACAGGTGTTTCTGAGAGGCTATCTAGTCGTATCAGAGATAAAATGACAAGATAATGTCTGACAGTCCCTCAGAGAAAGATACCCAATCAGGCAGTTGTCAAGTGAGCCTCGCTGGCCCATGGAAGGCCTGCAAGGTTGGGGTGGAGTCTGTGGTATTCTAGGTGCACCGGTGAGTGATCCTTTCAAGAGCGTCTGCGTGTAATAAGGAGGTAAAGGCATTGGAAAGTAAGTAGCAGAAATGGGTTAGGCACAGACACACACTGAAAAAAAACAAAGGGTAAAGTGATGGTACACTTAGGTGTTGAAAGAAGATACAAACTTATGGTTAAAAACAAAACAAAAAACCACTGAATGTCACCAATTATAGCTTGCTGAGCTAACTTTAACTTGTGTCCCCACCATGCACTGCTTATGACCTTACATATTACATTACTCATGACATGCTAAATGACATCATTGACGACATCTCAAATGACCAGGGCCAGCCTCTCCTATAGGGCAACCTGGAATGCCCAAAAGGCTAGTCTGACAGGTCAGTATGTAGGCTTTTTTTCCTGCTGTTTGTGGGGCAGTTTTATGGCTGGTGGGCCATTTTTTACTGTTGATTTCCCTGTTATTACTACAAACATTGCTTGTGGCAAACACAAATCCATGCATTCTTACATACCTTGCAAAAAACGTACACAGCATGTCTTTACAACTTTAAAAAATGCCCTGATTTTTATATGAGAGTAGATTTTTTAGCTATATGATTCACTAATGGCAGCCACTTTTATTTTGATGCCCAGGCCCATTTTCAAATGACATCATACAATCACTGTGACACCGTCCGCTAGGGCTTGTGGACAAGTAGCAATTCAACATGCAAGTGGCCAACCCCCCGCTACACACAGCCTATGCCCTGAACGGTGGTGGCTTGCCAAAGGGTCTGGTGTATCACAATACCCTTGTATTTTTTATATGTTTTTTTCATGTTACCAGTGCAGGTTACACTGTACCACAGGGGGTGGTGCGCAGGTTCCTGTGGTAACAGGGGCTAGTACAGCAGCACCACATCCCAAATAATTTTTTTTTAAAAACTGTATGACATAAGCGGAACAAACCACATGCCCCTGGGGCTCAGGGGGTGGCCATCCTGTCTCCTTATGGGCTATCACTTTTTTTTTCAGTACTCATGGACAAAGTTCTCAAGTCCTGTAATGGCAGCCACAACTTTTTGATTCCAGTTGTGGCATGCCAATCAGATTACTTGGTTCTGCTCTGCTGTTCCCAAATGGTCCAAGGGAGAAAAAGTTCTCTCGCCCAATGAGAATGTCCCATTTTTAAAAATGTACGGTACGGTGGGACTCCGACAATTCCAACCAACCAGATAGACCTTTCTGTTTATCCCTTTCGAACTCACCCCCAGTCCTCCCTGTTCAAATGTAAATTTCCCTAAAATGGCTACGCGGATTTACACCAACTCACAAAAACCATGCTTTCGAAGTAAAGTTCTAACTTTTTGCCAAATTAGTGTAATTTCATCTAGACATTTTTTTTTCTATCTGAGAGCAATGTTTCCTATGGGAATTAACATGAGAAAAGGTTTTGGGAATCCTCTTTTTCTTGACTCCCGATTGACTGATAGGTGCAAAACTTTCGATGGCGGAGCTGAAGTGGCAGAACTTTGTTTTGGAAAGTTTTGTGAAGATAAGGCAAACGGTGTCAACGTTGTTAGCGAAACAAAAATGCTCTTCCGATGGAAACTCTGACCTAATCACAACTACACATTGGCGATTGCCACTGTGTAATTAATAGAAATATATATGTGCCATGGGAGTGAAAATAAACATAGCCAATAACACCCAATTTTGAGCAAAACTTGACATGAGAAAAACCCTTTACTGCTTCACAAATCACATATTACTACTTTACACATGGATCCAATCATCCTAATGGTCATAAGGCTGCTTCACTAGGATTTTATTGAATTGCACACATTTAACCCCTTCCAACCTGGTTTTGGATATTTATCTTTTTTTGTAGTGGTTTAAACAAATATGAAAAATGCCATGGCGTAAACTATATATGCATATGCGCAGAATGTAATGTTCTGTTTACTACCAGTGTTGAGGGAGGGGTGGGGCCTCATGACCCACTCAAGGCTTTACATCGAGTGAGTCAAGGACTCTCACCACACTCATGAAAAGCCGGCTCAGGAGGCCTCCTCCTGCTGTGCATGGCCGAGGACAGTGTGCAGTGAGGGTTAGCCACAGGACCTGTACCCAAGCCTCCACAGGCCGTCACTGTAGACGGCCTTTGCCCACAGCCCACCCGGCCATGGGCACACAACTCCTACTGCTAGGGGTGGGCATGTGATTGTTCCTGGGTGGGTCCAACAGCAAAGAGCTATGAACTACTCAAACTCAGAAGCACGCTAAGCCTTCCTAGGGGTTCACAAAGTGCTACCTCAATGACATAAGAATACAGAATTCCCTGATCAGTTTCAGTTAGTTTGCCAGCCTGAAAACGCTCGTAGACTTAGTCAAGGGCAGGAATAAATGCGTTCACACTGCGGAAATGTTAAGAACACCCCCAAAAATTCAAACGGGTGCAGGGGAAGAGGTTCTGAATGTGAAGGAAAAAAAAATTCCACTGTGCTCAAAAATAGTTTACAAGTCTGTAGGTGCACTTTTGAGTTACATTTACGCCTCTATAACGATTCACCTTTTGTATTTTTGTTAGTGTAAATATTTATGCACAGAAATACTCCTGTGATTCTGGGACAGTCAGTGATTCCTAAGAGTACTTCAGGAATTATTTTTGAATTCCCAAAACACGGGGCATCTAATTGAAAGGTAGAATTATAACTAGAGAGCACAATTCCTGCATTTGTTTCAAATTGGTTCCCACTGATCGACTAATCGGACAACAGTGTACGTTTCCGCTCCAATGTAAGAGGCCTGTTTTTTTACCTCACAATCAATGGCTAGGCACGTGGCAGGTTTGATAAAAAATTGAAACTATGCAAGGACATTCTATGAAAACCATTCCTAAAATACGCTGCATAAAAAAACCCGGAAGCAAAGAATTCTACACACATTACCACACACTAATTAAGCATACGATATTAAACATATACAAAGAAATTGTCTGGGAAATCCCGTGGAAGTCCATAATGCTAACAGTTGCTCCCCAAGTCAAGACGTGCACTCCAGTAGGTTGTTTAATGATTAATGTTTTGTTTAAGTCGGACTAATTTCATACATGTCAATAGACCCGACTTAGGAGGCAGACTCACGATTTTTGATACCAAAAAAGGATGTATTTTGGCTCTCGCCTGAAATTGCCTCTCTTCCATAGAAGTCAATGGGGTAAATACATTCTCCTGATTTTTTTTTTTTGATTTTTTTTTTAAATCTCCCACTTTCCTCTTCTAAAATGTTGGCATGTATGTAACTTCCCTAGTTTGCCTGGATTGAAATACCTCAATTAGGTTTCCTATATAAATGATTTCCGGCTCTTCTCAAAGCAGAACGGCGTTCTATGGGTCCTAAACGTTCACCAACATAACACTACATTTTAAGACAAGTAAATGAACTATGCACCTCTTGTAAACCTCATTTCACAAGAATAATTTAAATGATTATTACAACTGAGTAAAAGTAAAGCTGGGGCTAAGTGAGTAATTACCGGTTTTCCACACCAGTCTTCAGTAAAACCTTCCTTTTCATCCAGCTGTTAACCTATGCTGCCACTAAGGTGATTGCTTCTTTATCACCCCATTAAACCAGCTTGTTTGGTTTCAGCTGCTTTAGTTCATTGCCAGGCTTTCACTCAGCGCTATCTACCCCCTGCAACTCACCACTCGGCAGATCCACTGCGATAAATCAAGCCCACAAACCAAGGCATGAACGAGTGCATGGATCCACCACGACAACTTCCATGTCTGGAAAAGCGAGTTTTTCATCCCATGAGGACCTCTCAGTAGATTCACATTCCTCAACAGAATGCACTTAAATATATAAATAGACCTGCAACAAAATTCTGTCTGACTGGTAACCAGTGCAGGGTTGTTCTAGTTCAGGACACGTCTTCCTGCCTTTTCAATCGAGTGGCCAGACGGACCTCACCATCGTTTGCCGATTTGTGGAATTTATAAAAGACAGATAGCCTCCAAACAGCATGGTGCAATACTTCAATATGGAATTGATCACAGCCCCCCAAATCCGTGCTGTGTTGCTATCAGAAAGAAAAGGCTTAGTATGATGACTGCGCTTATACAACTGGAAAATGCCACTCTCCGATTTGGGGGATGAAGGGGCATACCAATTCTGTAAAGTAGGGCACACATAAGATAAAAAGCGCTGTAGTGCCAAGACAGTGGTTGAAGGTGCTATACAAGTGACATTAGCATTTTTTACTTTGACTGACCATGGTAGTTCTTGACCAAGGAGAAAGGGAGGTTACTGAGGGTTTGAGGTAAAGTTCTACCTTAGTATACACAGACATCTCTAGAACAGTGCCAGACGGGGCCATGCCCCAGGTCTATTCCTTCTGGACCCCACCACCAAAGATGCTGACTGTTCCAGGAGGCCACATAGAAGGATCTTGCCTATGCGACAGCTATTGGCTCTGCCAGTGTATTTTAGACATGTTGTACAGCAGTGCGACTGCTGCGCAGCATGGCTAAAAGTTAAGGGAAAAAAGCGCTATGACGTGTTATGGCGGGAGGGGGTGGGGTAAGGGCAAATAACAGAGAGGGTGTGGGGGAGTCTGGGCAAGCAACAACTGGGAAGGGTGCAGTGGGACAGGGAAGCAACAATGAGGGCAGGAGAAGCAACGATGGAGAGAGGGGATGAGGGGAATGGGACAAGCAACTATGGGGATGGAGCTGGGCAAAGCAACAACAACCGGTCAAGCAACAACAAAGAAACAAGAAACAACACGAGTGGAGGAGACGGTCTGCAAACACACACTCTTATGTAGTACTGCAAGTAAAAAGGAACAAAAGTACAGCCAGAAAAGTGTGAGCAGTGGAAGGGCACTACACTGGAAAAGGAGGCTGTCTTGGGTCATGCTCCAGGGGAGGGACAAACACACAAAGAGGTAGTGAAGCAGGCAAGCGCTGACCAAAGAAGTAAGGAAATGAGAGCGCCGATCAAGTCAACCAATGGTAAGCAATGGGCTGGCTCTAAGCCCCCGTTAACCAAAATTCCTCACAAGACACAGCACATGAGCTGTCTCAGACAAGACCTAAAAAACAGACACTGCACCTTACTACACAAAATATTATGTCTATATAACTTTAACTTCAAAAGAGTGTTGCTTGCTTCAAATGTTAAAAGTCTGACATCGTATGAGTGTGTGTATATCTATATTTTATGTACTCTCGGTGTGTGTATTATATATACACACATATAGCCAGTTGTTAAGGGGGTGTTCTAGTTAAGTGAAAACGTCACTTAAAACAGTGTTTTAAACTAACAAAACCACTGAAATTCACCAGTTATAGTTATCTCAAGTAACTATAACTCGTGCCCTGATGGAACTATAGATCGCACCGCCACCATGTAGAGATTTCTCATCAATGATGTTGTTGAAAATGATGCAGTGATATTATCAATGACGCAACAGAACAGGTCATGAATGGTGTAATATGTGAGGCACTTTGCAGTTCATGGCGAGGGCGCAGGCAAATTCTGTTTTTTTCCCTGCCTGAGAACCTGGGCAGGGAAAACGTTTTGTGCTTCCACCCGACAGGACAACTTTGTACTCCTGACAGGTGAGAGGACATTACACTTTCCCTTACCATGCTCTTGGGCAAGAAAAAGTCAGTTGTCCCAGGAGTTGGCGTCCCCTGGACCGTCCCTCAGCCAGCCCCGGGTGATAGGGCCACTGAATGAATCTGAGAAGGGTAGCCGTACGTCCCCCTCTTCACTTTGAAAGTTGCGTCCCCAGGGGATGGGGTCCCCGAGGCCTTTTCAGTCTCCTGGAGGGAAGCTGCAGTCACTACTCCCCTTATGATACTGTAGTCCCTGGGGAAAGGGCCCCAGGGATGGAGTCCCTAGTGCCTCCTAGTGGCTCAGGGAGGGGGTCATGTGCCCTCCTACCCTAAATATTTTAATTACACAGCCCTCCCACCACCCTTTGGCCCATGGCCCACTTCAGGGAATTTATTTTTGTAGCGTGGGAGCCAGCGTTTGTTTTCTTTTTTTGGATCATTCACGAATGTGCAACAGTCACTCTGGGACCCTTGCACCATACCTTGGGGGAGGGGGCGGACCCTCCCCCTTTATATCTGATTTTTACATTTTTTCTAGAACTTGGATCAGAGTCCCAAGTCCTAAGATGGCTACCGACACATAGTTGTTGATGTCGTGGCAGCCAATGGGATCTCATTTTAAGATCTGTTGGCTCCGCAGCTCCTCTGCGGCTTTAAATATACAACGTTTTTGAGGCTTTATTTCTCAAAAACTACTAAACTGAATTACACCAAATCACAAAAAAACACACTTTCTGGACCAAGATCTAGCTTTCTGCCAAACTTGGTGTAAACCTGTTCAGACGATTGGGCTGTGACTGTGTCTAAAGTTCCTAAGTCCTATGGACAAATGAATGGGGAAAACGCCTTTTGGGAACTCCCCTTTTTCTCAGCTCCCTCTTGATATAACACCCCAAAACTTTCCAGGAAGGAACTAAGGTGGTAGAACATTTTTGGGGGAAAACGTTTGTGACAAACGTGACAATTCCTCAACCGGCACCAAAGTTATTAGGAAAACAAAAAATGCATTTACTTTGGAAACATGATCCAAACTCCTATAACTACCCAGTATCAACTGCCACTGGGGAAAGAATATACATATATACATATACATACACAAACATTCTAAAACACCAGTTTTATCAGTGGTCGCATCTGAGCCTTCCCCAAAATTCATTTCTGGAGATGGCACTGTTTGTATATAAAAATGTGAACTTGACTTTGTTATTGGGAAACTGCAACCGGATAGCCCTTATCTATTCCTTATGGCCGCAAGTCACATTTACAGGTATTAGGCTCAGCCATGAACTTAATGAAAATCTGATGGGTTTTGCAGTCAACTTTCATGCAACCTGAAATTGCTTCAGCAGATTGAAAACGGAGACGAGGTAAAATTGAATGAAAGTGGTGCAAGCAAAGATAACTGGGTTCCCTGCTCATCAGTGTGGCCTCATCTGGCACATACGGGCCCAACATTACTCATTGTGATTTGTCTGGGGGGGAAGCAAAGAATGACGTCACTATTACGTCTGTGTTGTTTGGCATAAAGTCACCTAATACAGTAAGTCTGAAGCGCCACACTATCTAAAGCCGGGGAAAAGTTCACTTGCATCATCAGTAGACCACGGTCTTCATCCAAACCCAGGCCTTTTGATTGACTATCTTGGTAAGAGACCGCTCTTCCACTGATGTCTCTACTTTTTCTAAGGTCGTTTTTCTTTCTCCGTCTGCCTTTTCTTACCTCGTTCCAATTTTCTCCCATGATTGGATGCATCCTGCAAGTAGAAGTATATGGGCTGTACATAGTAAACCAAGTATAGAAAAGATATTTGGAGCGTCTTTCCCGCCTCCTTGGCACCCCCGGGGGGCTTACTTTACAGCTTTGGCACAATGGACAGGGAGCATCACCTTGCAGCAATAGTACTGCAGACATGCAAGAGTAGAGTGATTGTGGCTACATGTTGCGGCGCGTAATTAAAAAAAACAAAAGACACAGCCTGAGAGCACCATAGATACAGAAAGGGGACAGAGACGCTTACCACTGGAGGTAAGAGCATACCATTCAGCATAAACGACAGTTGCTGTGCTGGGCCTCAAGGTGCATCTCTCCAAGGCCAGGTGAGCTGGACAGCTCAGCACAGGTTTGGAATCATCCCCTCCCTACCATATGCACAAGGAAAAAGTAAACTATGAGAGATGCAAGACGATGGGGAACTCACTGTCGTAGAATATGCATCAGTGGATTGCAGAATTGTCCTAGAACAAAAATAGGTATGGGTGAATCCTACTCAAACATTAATCTTAACAATGAATGCTGGGATTTTGGCTTTTGGAAAAGCTTGACAGACGTTCTGGTATGCAGGCACTACTTTCAAAGAAGTCCATGTAAAGGATTGCTCAATCTTTTGGCAAGCTTTGTTTCACATACTCAAGTAAACATTCATCAATGCATTTTTTCCACAGAAACCTATGACGCAATTGAAGTCTAAATATTCCCTGTAAGGAAGTAAAAGTGGGCAAAAACCAGCAAAAGCAGGCCACAAGTCATATAATTAGGCACATTAGCTCAGCCCTGGTGGCAGTCACTGTGACGTTAAAGACATCTTTCTGCCTGGTTTGCCTTGGCTAAAACAATTGGCAAACAAGTGTCTGTAGATAAGTTTGGTAGTTGTATAGAGTAAAACTAACTGAAATGCAGAGTAGTGCAGTACAGGGTCAAAGGCAGAAATACAGTCAATGACTTTCTTCACTTGGAGGACAAAAGTCAACACAAAAGCGCTGATGTTATTAACAACTGAAATACTCCCACCAAGGTCCCTACATTTTCTTGAAACTGTTCGGGCACCCTCTAGATTGACAGATCAGTTCTTCTATTGTCAAACACCAGTCCATGCGCTTAGCCGCACCTCATGCACCGGGGCGGCTCCTCCATTTGAGCAGAGGAGCGTCGCCCCACAAGCCCCAGAGCCGAAATATAAAATGGTAATAACTGCTTTATTTTTCAGCAACCCGTCAAGAACCAAGTGTCAGGATGAGGCGGGGCTAGCGCTGTCGAGTGACAGCAGTAGAGAGCTGTGCACTATAAAATGTGCATGTCCCTTTGGCCAGCCGTCTTGGAACGGCCAGCCAGATATGCACATTTTAAAGTTCTCTAACCTAGCTGTCCTAGACAGCTAGGTTAGAGAAAGCCCAGGCCTCCAGGGCTCTTAGGAGTACTGGAAAAGCCTGCTCTATCCAATCCTGGTGCTGCTTTCATGCTCTGAAAGCAGCGCCAGGATTGGGTAGTGCAGTTTCCTGCAACCTGAGTTTCTTGAAGACACCCGAGGGAGGAGTATGTTGCACCGCGAAGTAAGGAAGGGTCGTTTATTTATTTATTATTTCTTTTTTGTGCTTTCAAAAGACCAATCACCAAGTGTCCTGCCGCTGCTACGCTCAGATTTAGTTCTGCTTTTAGTTCCTGCTTCCCCCTTCATCATTGCTTCAGGTACATTACTTTTTTTGCTTCCCCAGTCATCGTTGCTTCCTCGTTATTTGTCCTTTCTTGCTTGATCCTTCCAGCCTACTGTCATCATTTGCCCCCTCCCATCTTCATTTCCATCCCCTCTCCCTCCTGTCGTAGTTGCTTTTTATTTTTCCCGTGGCCGGGGTCATGTCAGCCTACCATAATTCTGATGTCGATAATGTGAGTACAGCAGTGTTTGGTACCAGTACACGTATTACTTGCACCGCTTCAAATTGACATTGCATTTCATCGACCGCCATCTAATATATACGGACCTGTGGACCGTCGAGCATCTGCAGTCAGACTGAAATTAACATATGGTTGGTGTAAAACATGCTCCATACTTGTCGCAAGGTGTGAAACATCATTTGAAATCATTAATGAGTTGAGATCATTAGCTTTCATATCTTATGAGCTGAACTCAGGACAACGTATGTGATTTTTTTAATGAAGTATTTGAAAGGAAATGAAATTTTCACAGCTCCGGCAGCGCCATACCTGCAGGCTACTATTTCAAACACAAGTCGTCTTGGCAGCGACAGATAAGCCCCTCCTCCTCTTGCGCTGTTACGGATATATCTAGGAGCCACAATGGCTTTCTCCCCTGATGCACTGCGAGCAATATAGTGTTCACAACAAAAATCAACATTTCTGGCAGCCCTGAAAGTAGGCCTGCCCAAGAAGTAACAATGGGAACAAGCACTGGCAAAGCTAAATAGGCCTTGCCTATGTGAGATCTACTGGCTCCAATAATGTGTTTTTTTGCCATGTTGTACAGCAGTGTGGCTGTTGTGCAGCATGGTTGACAGTAAAGAAAAAATAAGTGAAATGATTGATCAAAGGTGGTCGTGTAGCCGTGTCATAGTGTTTCGTTTTCTTTTGTTTTTACTTTCAGCTGTGCTGCTGTACAACATAGCTTAAATACAATGGCAAAGCCAAATAATAGAGCTATTTAGCTTTGTCAATGTGACCTGCAATCTGTTAACAGGATGCAGCAGTAATGCAGAACTCCGCTAGGCTACTGGACCACGTAGGCTGATGTTCATGATGTTCACTCCAAAAACGACTAATGTTGGTAGTAACTTTAAGCTGCAATTCATTAAATGTAGTTAGAGGCGTTGAAATTGACTTTACTTCTGAGAACTTAAGTAATACAGTTACCAAGCCATGCAACATATGTAATTAGAGGTGTTTCACCAGTTCTAATTTTTTCAGGGCACTTCTCAGGCAAGAACGTTTGACTGGCTCCAGCCCACCAGTCTCTTAACTTAATCAGCCAGTTTGAAACCTCTCCGTTTGTCTATAGGCCAGCATGCAGAGGATGCAGTCTAAACCTGGGCTTTGGACTTGGTTCCAACACTTGACCGCATTGTGTGCTCCTGGGCAAACGACTTTACCTCTCTGCAACCCAGCTCCCATGTGCACCTACAGGGAAGGTGAACGCCCATGTTCACGATCACTTAAAAACAGCGACTGCCAGAAACACGAGTGACGAGATAAAATGGTGAGCAGAACATGTGGACGTTTGTCAACATAAAACAGCAAACTCCTCCTTAAAACACACTAGTGGGACTATTCAGAATACCAAACAAAAAAGAGACCTTGCTTTAGAATGTGCATTACACAAGACACCGTGAAAGTGGAACAACACTGGCTGTGTTTGAAAGGAGGACCCTTTGGCACTGTGCTGCCTGGTGCCATGGAGACGAGACATGCACCGTGCAGTGACAAGAGTTTAAAGGTACCTTCTTGTCTGTGTCAAAGAGTTTGCCTTTTGACTGTGGTGGTGAGCAATGTATTCCCCCCCTTAGTTTGTCGCATTCTCCTGCGTGCCGGTGCCTTCCCTGCATGCTGACAGTTGGAATGATTTGTGTTCTCTAGCTTGGTTTTATGCAACAGTGGTTTATCTGATACCTGAGTCTGACTGTAGTGTTTACCCAAGCAATTAACAGATTTTCATTACAGAAAGAGGCGAGGGACTTGCGGAAACACATTTTTCGGTAATTCCAAGAATTCTATCACGTTATCAAAATGCAGGTCCTGGTTCAGGAGCACAACATGGGAAATATTTGTGCATTATAACAACAATAAATGTGATCTCATCCTCCCTTATGTGACTTTTCTAGTTGCGGAGGCCAGAAGATGCTTTGACTCTTTATTTTTCCCAGCATTCCAACACATTTTTTTCAAAGAGAATTATTCCTCGTTGAAATAAACACTATTATTTGACCACTGAATGTCACAAAAGCAGGATCCTCACCAGCCTTTGCCTATGCCTTCTAAACATAAGACAGCACAGGTTAGGAAACTTTATAACAGTACATAATGTATTGCTGATGTCACTTTTATATTACATAGGGGTTCAGTCTGTTACGTGTGCATGCAGGGAGTGTTAAATTAATAACCTGAGTTATTGACATGACACTAGGGACAGGAAATGGATGTGGTAAGTTGTGGGCTTCGTAACCAGTTCTCTTCCAGATTTAGGTCTGCTGCGAGAATCCCACGGTGGAAGCACTGATTAGAGTTATTTTTATTTAAAAATAAAATGCAGGCATCACCCTCCCCCGCCCCCTCACCCCCATGTGGCTAAAAAGTCACGTCATTGAGGAAATGCACCTTGGCATAAGCAAAGTTCGCAAGAGTATGAAAGTTGAGACGCGCTTCGTGTCCCTGGCACTCTTTCTAGCTAAGCGGTGCATAGCAATGCACTGGAAGGCACCGGGAGGACCCCCGTTAGCAGCATGGGTGGGGGCAGTCAAAAAATGGGGCGCGGCAGAGGAAGAGGTACTTCAATCTGAAGAAGTTAAGGGAACCCGCAAATATCCTATATCTATGCCGTGGGCTATCCTACTCCACTCCTTCACGCAGGAAACATTAGATGAGCCGGGGTCCCAGGCAATCCGCTCCCCCACAACACAGGCGCGCCCCATGGCACCTCAAGGCAGTCCCCCTGCAGAATAGACGATGGGTGAGTCAGGACTAGAGGCCAAGGATGGACAATAAGCACATCATCTCTCACGCGATCTTCCAGTGTCCCCCCCCACCTGCGACAGCACAACCCAAGACCTAGCCAGAATATGGCAGTTAGACGGCCCCCATCACGTCGCTAGACATAAGACACAGTGTACCCCAGTTATATCTCCCCAGTTCTCCAGTTTGAATCATTAACTGGCATATAACACCAATTACAACGTAGGGCTGACAATGAGAGCGAGCACCCGACTCCCAGTACAGCTCATCGACTACCTTGCATGGACTTAGACCCTGCCCAACCTATTTATCTGTCACAACATTATCATTTCCAATACTGTTCGGTGGGGCATGCACTAAGATGTAATTCTACTCTATGCCAATATGTATAACTAATGAATGTTATATTCTCTTCGTAATTGCTACTACTGTACTGTTTTTTCAAAAATGCCAATAAAAATGATTTTATTAAAAAAAAATCATTGAGGAAATGCACTTTAAAGATTACATTTTGAGATATTGCAATAAACTCCATTGCACGAGTGAAACTGAATTGGATATTCAGACTGCATTCTGAAAGTGGATGGTTCTGTTGATATTGCAATAACAGTGGTGATATGAAAAGAAAATCAATACAAGAAATGCTCAAAAATCCATCAAGTACCATAGTATCCTCCGGGCAGCCACGCCACTGTGGCAGGGCGAACGGCCCCGCAGGAGAGGCGCCTTCAGGGATTTTCGCAGTGGGACCTGATCGGTATCGCGATCCTTGGGGATGTATGGACGCGTGACCATATGAAATCCTTTGCAGACCTATAGGTGGAGTTTTCACTGCACACCTTCCAGTTGTTTTTGATTCCTTCAGGTGAGGCACGCCCTAGCGGCTCATGGGGATAGATTGGGGGTGATCCGAGACAGTAATTCCCTAGAAGTCACACTAGTGTTAAATATGCTGGAAAAGAAAGGTATTTCACAAATTTACCGAGCCCTGATACTTAATGCCCCAGGCCCTTTTACACAGCTCTGTAATAGGAGGGAGGCCATTATTGCATTGCGGTGCTCACCAGTGTCAACTCGTTGGCGCCTCAACCAGTTAAAATATTTGCAAAGATACTACTATTCACCGAAATGACTCTGGGGCATGGCACAAAGCCCAATTTATACTAGATGTAAATCTACAGAGGGAAACTTTTTCCATATGAAATGATCATGCCCGATCGCAGTGAGATACTGGGGGACTATGTGATCTGTACTGGAAGGTGTGATGGCTGCACAGTTCCGGCTGAGTCCCGGATGGTATTGCTGGATTTGTTGGAAGAATGCAGGGGCTCTTGTTTTACCCGTTTATTCATGGCCACAAGGTTCCTGGGGGCCAAAAGGGATCTTGCACGTCATTGGAGGGGGGATGCAGAGGCTCCTACAGCGATGGAATGGACGAGGGACATGGACTTCTGTCCTAAGGTGGAAGGATTGGTCTACAAGGCTCGCGGAGCTAGCAAAAAACGTAGGAAGAATGGGGAATGCTGGTGGGACTATCTGCAATCCTGACGTACGTCGACCGCCTATATGTTGACTTGAGTGTTTCAGATTGAAATGTAATATATGACGTATTGAGCTCTCTAGTTGCTGTAAAGCGCTGCCTGTCTGCTAAATGTTTGGTGTCACAGAAACTTGAAAAATCAAATACAATTCTTTAGATAGAAAAAGAGAAAAACTCAAATGGCACATACTAAGCACAAACAAACTGCAACAGTTACATCCTCCTTGAGCCAAATGTAAAGCCTGAAGGTCGATTATACCCGAGTCTCAGCATAGATTCTTATAAACAGGCTACCGCCTGCTCGATACTCAGAAACATCAATAGAACCAATAGGTTAAGTATGGATCACTGCCATTTTAAGTAAATGCTTTGCTTCCACATGAACTGTAGAGATGTCATGCAGACTTTGGTTACATGTGATTATACTGCAGACACTATACGTTTGTCTACTTTCACTGCACAGAATGCAGCGGTTTCTAAACCGATACTTTACAAGGATGATGGATGATGTCATACACATGAAATATGTTCTGTATTTCAAAGATATGACGACATTCCTCTGAAATACAGATTTCATCAAGTTGGACGCACTGTCTCAGTGTGATTTCATAATTGGCCCGTAAATCTGACAGAGCGTTAAATAAGGACAGCTCACAGCTAGATGCTAAACTTTTATTTACTAAGCATCTTGTTCATGAAGGGTAAACAAACCCTGCTCATTCTAATCCTAACTAGGGCCACCGTTAGCTGAGCCTGAATGGTCACAGTTTCAAGAACATCTCACTTCTGCAAACAGTGCGTTTTTACACAACAAAACAAGTTTGTACTAAAACCTCATTTTCTGAACTACATAAGCATCGCCTCTCTTCTTTTTGTTTGCAGAGGACAGAATAGTATCCTTACTTGCAAGACATGATGCATGTTATACTGAAGAAGTGTTCCAATAACCACGCCTTTGCACAACTACTACTACAGCGCACACGTCAAACACCATGGTAAACACACAGCATAACTTAACTCAGGTGAGAAATAATTGCCAACTGTCTTCAAATATCCATGTTACAATCACCTTGAGAGAGAAGACTATGTGGTGTTATATTCAAGGCTTATTTAATCCGACTGCATCTCACTATGTGGCTTTAACACATTATGTCTGATTTAATACACTTGAGTGAAACGTCAACAGAGAAAAAAATAGCGAGTCAAAGGCCAGCATGACCAACTCATGTCCATGCTTCTTGAGAGTCAACAGGGGCGGCTCCCCCGTTGGAGGGGAGGAGCGTCGCTTCACTTAAACCCCCCACCCCCCCCCCCCCCAAAGTCCCAAAGATATAAAAAACATTACTTATTACCATTTTATTTTTCATCCCTCGCGCCGAGCTGAGCGTCAGGACAGGGGCGGGGCTGCTGCTGAGTGACAGAAGCATGCCATGTCACTCAGCAGGGAGGAGGGTGGTCTGGTATGGCACTGTTTAAAGTGCGCAATGATTTTTTGGCCGGCCGTCTTACGACAAGCAGCCACACATGTGCACTTTAAACAGCTCTAACCCAGCTGTCTTAAGACAGATGGGTCAGAGCAAGCCAAAGCCTCCAGAGTGCTGTGGAGCGTCGAGTGAGACCGCTCCCACCAATCCTAGGGCTGCTCCCATGCTGGTGAGAGCAGCCCTAGGATTGGCCAAGGGAGTTGCTGCTTTCGGTTCCAGTTCCAAAGAAGAGGTCCGGACCGGAAGACGTCGTGTTAATGTACGGTAAGTTTATTTTTTTATATATTATTGGCAAGAAGTAGCACACTGCGCGTGACGTACCTGCAGATACGTTCTATATTTCGAATGGAAGCCAGTCTGTATTATTGTAAAAATTCTGGCCATCTGTGCATTATCCCCGGAGAATTAAACTTCGGCTTAGCAATGAGTCGACAAAATCCGAGCACATAACACCACGCATGATGAAATAATTCCTCTTTTTTATTTATTAACCATGCACTTGCCGAGGTAACAAAACAAGCTGAGTGGTAGTGGCTGTAAAGAAGAGTAAATCAGACACAAATCCTTTACAGTTTTAAGTTCTAATTGAAGTTTAAGAGGATTAGGGTCATGGAGATAATTTAATTTGAGACCATCACAAAGACACAAATGAGCCTTCAAAGCATATAAACAGCCTTAGATTGCTATAAATGGTGCCGCAGCATGTGTGTGGGGTCTACGGAGAAGACCTCCACCTGGAAAGGCTGCTAGGAGGCAGAACACGGCACACACGTCTCCAATCTAATTATGTTTTTTTCCAACCCCATGTAAAGACCACTTTGGGCAGATTGTTATTGGAGCTAGAAGGAGGACAAGTCGATTTGGTTGCAGGACTTTTGTCATCGAACTTCGTATTTATGGAAGATTTGCAGAAATAAATTTTATTTGCCTACTTTTTTCTTTTGTCGACTGCCTCAGCTGTGCATTAAACATTGTGGTAGGTGGATACCGACAGTGAAAAAACTCGGGCATTCTAGCATGCCTACTTACCCTGCCTGCTGTAACCAATAGGTCGCAATGTTTAGGGCATCCTTCGCACTAGAATTACTTCCTCATTTTCATGGCTCAGCTCGTGCACAGTATTTTAGAGCCGAGTCAGACACCAGGCTCGTCTCGCTATGTTAATTTGTTGGCTCGCCTACCTGTAGTCCAGATAAAGTCATCAACCTCGTACTTACGGACCAGCTCTGAACTTCCTGCAGGTATCAATAAATCTTTCTGTGGTCTCTTTTCCTCTAGAGATTTTGTCCACCCTCTGCTGGCCAGACTGTGTGGGTGCCCTACTGAACGTACGGTTCTGCGGTGCATTTATCGTCAAAAGTAATATGTCTATGCAACCATGACATAGTACACCTGTCCACATACTGTACAGAAAGTGAGCCTTTAATTTACCCTAACATCTGCTGGAAATATCAAGAGGCTTCAGGTTACCAGTGACAGGAAAAAGAAGCAGAGCAAAATCTGAATTCCTCAACTATGAGGAGAAAGCTCGAACTGAAGTCTTTTCAACTGACTAGTTCTTTGAGCATGATCTTTTTAACATGCATGCATGCTTCTATTGCTTAATATGTTCGCACTATATAAAACTCACAAATAAATAAATGAATCCATCTTGAATTGCAGGACAATAACTTCACGTTAAAACCTGCAGAAGAATAGAAGGACTCTTGGACGGTTAGAATGAAGAAGATGCCAATAGGGCCTGATTACTGCAACAACTACTTACGACAACTGCAAGGCAAAAGGTATGAATCTGTGCAAACAAATGAGGCCACATTTCAGTGATCTTATCAAATAAAGGAGAGCTAGAGGTCTGGGCAATCAACCTGACAAATGTGAACACGCAGGACAGAGCCACATAGCGGGATGTTCTACGTCATCAAAAATTGTAGTCAGGCAATGACATGAGATAGTAAGTCAAAACCATTCAAACATGGCGGAGGGTGGCACCAATGTACTACAGTGCTGGGCACATCGAGGCAGTCTCTTGTAGGTTTTAATTTTATTTTTAGGTTTAGCTCCTTACTGTGAACAAGGTAGTATGGGACTCTAAATACATGCTAGTTCTAGTTCTTCAGCTGACCCGATCACAGAACAGACATTTCTCTTCCCAATTGCATTCTTTCTGTGAAAAAAAGTCACAAAGCCAAGGAAATAATATTCTGAGGGGGGTGGGGGGGGCCGCACGTAAACAAAATAAAAAAAAACTTTCCTGAACGTGACCTCCTCTGCTCCGGTCCTTATCTCACCACCGGAACTGGAAGCAGCAACTCCCTTGACAAATCAGGGTGCTGCTCTTATGCAAGCATGAAAGCAGCACCCTGATTGGAGGAAGCTGCCTCACTCGGCGCTCCACATTGGTCTGGAGGCCTTCACTTGTTCTAACCCAGTTGTCTTAAGACAGATAGGTTAGAGCTGTTTAAAGTGCGCGGCCGTTGCAAGACGCCCGGCCAAAAAGACATGCGCACTTTAAACAGTGCTTTGCCAGCCCACCCTCCTCCCTGCTCAGTGACATGCTGCTGTCACTCAGCAGTGGCCCGCCCCCTTCCTGACGCTCTGTTCGGGACAGGGAAGAAAAATAAAATGGTAATAAATTACCATTTTATTTTTTAGGGGTTTGGGGGGGATTTTAAGTGGGGTGACACTCCTCCACTCCTACGAAGGAGCCGCCCCCGACTGCAAGATTCACAAAACCACCTTGAAATGCTTGGTATTACACAGCGTCCTGAGGGCCCCAATCAACCGCAACGCAAATCACATCAGGTTTGGTTTTTGAGGTTAATGTCACTATGGTCTAATTTTTTGGTCTCAATATCTATCACAGACAAATAAAATCACTCATGAGTTCAACCCTAGAGAGATGCTTTGTGACTGGTCATTGGAAAGTAGTGACAACAGACGCGTTTTCGGATTATTTCATTTAATCTATTGCGCTAGGCATTACTAAATTATCATACTTGTATGATGTAGTCTGCACTTAAATAAAAAAACACTACTACTTTGTAGGGTAATCTGATAGGAAACAAAAAATAATTTCACAAGGGTAACATTTCACTAGATAGATTGTGTAGCGGGATCTTTCAAAGGTATGAACCAAGGTTACTGAACCAACGCTGGCGGGGATACAGAAGACAAACATTTCAATGTGTTCACTTACGTTCCCAAGTATAGGAAACCATCTTGTGTGAAAACATCCACAATGCCAAAACCACAGAGAGGTAAAATGCATAGTCTCATAGGAAGGAATAGAGGGCAAACACAAGACACCACACACTTTACCACAAAAGTACACCCGTACACCACAGACTATCAGGCATAAAATCACAGGAAACATCACCATCATACATACAAATGAAGCCAAAGAGAAAACCTCTAACATAACACCCCATGTGCAGATACTAAACAATACAAAGATGGAAGCTCAGAGAAACAGACAAGTAGACACCACAGCACTGGATGGTGGAGCTTGCAGTATTATTCTGGGAAGCCAGCGCTGAGCATGGGGATTACTGACGGCAGCTGTGTGGGTCACTCAAGGTAGCAGTGTGTAATGTAGGTCATAGAAGTGAAGGCACAATAGTGCAACGCGGGACAATGAAAGTAGAGGCAGATGCTGGAAGACAGCAGGGATGAAACAATGGGAAAACATGGATGCTCTTCAGAAGCAACTGTTGACTCAGTACAAAATCCACAGAATATAGAAGTGGTAGTAATGGTGGGGGCTGAACGGCTGTAGTGGTGCAGAGAAAACAAGGGTCAACAGAATACTCGGGGATAACTGCAAAAGCTGGCATTGGTAGCTGCGTGAGGAGACCTGCTGCATCGCATGAAATGTGGAGGAAGAGATGGGAGCATGGAAAAACCATGAGTACTGGTCAGAAGGTGAAAAGCAGCAGCAACTAACACGGTGACCCGATACAGAAGACAAAAAAATAAGGACAAGAGTAGAAATGCATTTGATAACCTCTCTTGTTATGGAGCATTCCTCATAGAGCTTTGTGCAAAGCTTTACCAAGTGCAGCCAAAGATCAATGCGACCCTACGGAGTTAATAACATGCCCAAAGAATGTTACTTAAAAGGTACTTACTGCAAAAATTGAAACCATTATTTTCCAAGATGAGAGTTCTTCATTTCCTGCATCAGACCACTCCTCATACATTAGTATGTAATTAATTGATATCTCTTTTACAAAAACATGCTCTCATCTCTTTCCTTCAGGTTAAACCTGACAAATTGATATTGTTATGATATACATTTTAATGAATTTCTGTTCTGTTTGTGTTACCTTTATTGGCACAGGCATATTTAAGTGTTATAAACGTAAACGTTTAAAGAATTTAAAAAACATTGTTGTATTTTTCAAAGTCAGTGCACTACACAAAAATGCAATGTTATTTTTTTCCATTTTAATAAAAAAGGAAGGAATCCTACATCAATTGTATATTTACATCATGAGCTTTTAAGTAGATGAGCAAAGTGTTTCCTTTCACTTGCAGCAAAAAAAGGTACATTAATTTCATGACCATATATTTTCCTAAAGTCACCCACCCTAATAAAGACCGTATTGTTGTTAGGTCTATCAGCTCAATGATGCTTCTCTTAGAAAAATATGGATGCTGATTTAATAAGACTATAAACATATTATTGCACACAAAGTACAATGATTTATGTCAAGGATACGGTATTCTTCAACTATTCATAATCACAAAGCTATACGCAATCTAAAGTCAGTGTTATCCACGTGGGATTGGTGCATCAAAATATGGTTTAATAACTTCATCACCCAATACTGTATTCAAAATTATTGATTGTTCAGATTTTTTTATAATCATTTTTTATTGAGGAGCGGAGCTGGGGGGCGGGGTGGCAACATTTTATTAACAAGGAAAATTGTTTTCTAAAAATACAGCAAATTGGGTATGACCCATAGTTATCATAATCAAAGTCAAAATCAACTTTATTCGGCTGGTTAGAGCCATAAAAGTGCAGCATAAAACAGCAAAGCAGCATAAAACCTCATATAAATCCAATAACAATTCATGTCTAATTGTTCTTAAAAACCATTAAAATATTATACAAAAAGGATAATAAACCACCTTTGTGACTGTAATGTTACATTATATGATAGTCAACATGATCATACTACCAGCTTATTGAGAGGGGCTAACTCAGCGTCATCCTATTCCCATGTCTAATTGCCCCAATTAAGAAGCTTGCTACCCTTACACAGACTATTGGAGAGCCTAGCATTTGTAGATAGACCAGAGCCGGCCTTACTTGCACGAAATTTCGGCCCCTTAGCAAGGGAAGAATATACTTCCTGCGCAAGGGGTCATAATGGGTGCAAAAGATTATAATATGTAAATTGTCTTGCTCTGAGAAGTTGTCACATGTACACAGATTTGTTGAGTCCGGTTTAAAATAGCCTTTAGGAAAGGCCAGTATCCAGGGAACCATGTTCAAACGGAATCTCGTTAAAACAAAGAGATGATAAGCTTTGTTTATGTATGTTAAATATGGTTGCATCTGCTGGCCCAGGCTCAATGTGACATACTTTCTCACCGAGGGCTTAATTAGTTCCTTTTCCTCCCTTAGGCCTTGACATCTGTCTAAGAACTTCAGTTTAACCGTTCTGAAGGCAGACTTAGCCAAGGGAGTAGGAGACAGAAACAGGTCGGTGCAGCCAAGGTTCTCAGTCTGGTCTTTAATACATTTAAGCCAGGGAATATTCAATGCCTTCTCCAGGGCTAAACAATCCTGAATGATCAATTGGTTTAAGTTTGGGGTTGGTTGAGCCCAAATTCTCAACCAGCGTAGAAGTGGTGCAACCGCGATCAGGTCTGAGATATAGCCCACTCCCAACTCCTCATGTAAATTAAAAATAGGGGTGGATACTGGGACCGAGAGAAGTTTGCGCATAAAATTATTTTCGGCCCCTTGTATTTCTTTCACATCGTTATAACCCCAAATGTCGCTACCATAGGTGGTCATGGGGATACACTTCGCATTATAGACCTCTAAAATCGCAGGGAACGGCATAGAGCCTATTCTCTTTGCGAAATCTAGTGTTGCCCCTGCTGCTCTGGCTAAAACGTTCTTTTTAAGTGTGCGTTGTGAACACCACGAACGCTGAACGTCAAAAAGCACCCCTAAGTATGGAAAAGTGGACACTTTAGTTAGCTCAGCCCCTTACAATAAAATTTGGCCTTTGCCGCCCTCCTAGAGCCTATAGTCATGGCGTGAGATTTTTTAAAATTTGTAATTAGATCCAAAGAATCCATAAAATCTATAAAACAATTTAAAAGAAGTTGCAGCCCCCTGGCGGTTCTAGACACTAGAACCGCGTCGTCAGCATACAGGAGTGCCGGAATCATTTTAGTGCCGACTCTTGGTATGTCTTTACAGCAAGTTGTTAAGGAATCCCCTAGTTTATTAATATAGAGGGTGAACAGCAGAGGGGCCAGTATGCATCCCTGCCGCACCCCTCTTTTTACTGCCCAAAAATCGGTCAAGCTGCCGTCTTCATTGAAGCGTACTGCGGCCGTGGTGTTTTCATGGGCGGTAGCCAGAAAGGAGATCAGATCAACATCTAGCCCCATATCCCGAAGAATCAACCACAGCTTGGACCTGTTAACAAGGTCAAAAGCCGAGGAGAGGTCCATGAAGGCCAAATGCAGATCCCCCCCCCCCCTGGCGACAGTATACTTCCCTATCACCAGGTGAAGGTTAAGGCATTGGTCCAGAGTCCCCCTCCCCGGCCTGAAACCATACTGAAGGTCCGAAACAATATTGGCGCTATCAAGCCAAGCTGTTAGGCGCTCCAAGACTACTTTTCCCATGATTTTAGCCGAGGAGTCAAGAAGCGAAATGGGCCTATAACATGCTGGGTCATCCCTGGCACCCTTTTTAAAAATGGGGATGATCACCGCCTTTGCCCATGACAAAGGAAAACCAGACATACAGGCTGCGTTAAAAACGTGTTAAAATCTCAGCCCAAACTTTTGAGTCTGCCTTATAAAGGTCCGCCGGTACTCCATCAGGGCCGGGCGCTTTTCCTCCAGAAGTTGTAATGATAGCTTTGTGCACCTCATCTGTGTTAAAAACAAGTGGGGAGCCTACTAGTCCGGGAACAGTTTGTCCCACTGAGTTCCCGAGGTTATCATCACTGTAAATTTTGCCGAAGTGCTGGACCCATTTCTCTGCGGGAACTAAGCACTCTGTACAGGAGTTGGGTGAATCATCAAAGAGAGGGCTATTAACAACAGACCAGAATTTGGAACTGTTAGCCAGCACGCTGGCTTGGCTGAGCTCCTCCAAGGCCATCTCCCTCAGTTGTTTTTTTCTGCTCTGTACTGCAAGTTTGTATGCCTTTCTGCTATTTTTAATTAAAGAAACCACCCTCGGTTTTTGCTTAAGAGCCTGCATGAGGTCCTTATGGGTAGTCATGCAGGTATCATCAAACCATCTCTTCAACTTTGGGCGCCTTGCTCTGATCGTGGTAGATAAATTAGAGGCAACCTGTTTCGTGATTGACTCAAAGGCATCCAAAATAGAGCTGGCATGAGATTCCTGATCTAAACACACTTTAAGCTCTAAGGCACAAGTAATATACAGATTATCAATAAAGCTTTCAGGGGTAATCGTATTCCACCTCACTCTACGTGCTTGATCTTTAGGTTTAATATTTATATTGGTAAGTTGACTAGCAGTCCTACCCTTAAAGGCAGCTTGTAGATAGAGATCCAGTGTCAGAGGGTTATGATCACTAAAGCAATTCTGAATAACACTTAAATTTCCTACAGCCGGTATTAGCGGAGAGGATACCAATATGTGGTCAATTACACTTTGACAGCCGTGACCAATATAGGTAGCTACAGATACAGACCTATCCGATTGTTGTAGGCAGTTCAAGTTGTGGGCTGATAGAATGCCTTCTAAGAGGATACCAGACGGGGAATGTTCAAAATGGTTTTGCCCCTGCAGACCGTCTTCCTCCTCCAACAATGCTAAACAATTAAGGGGGCAAGTACGGGTGTTGAAATCTCCCAGAATTAGTGTGTTATGATAGGCTTCAGTGCTTTCCCCATAAGCCACCAAAAGGCCCTCCAATTCCATTAGGTGCTCAGTCTCGTTAGACCTGGTGAAATAGTTGTAGAAATTGACCACGAGAAGTGTGGATAAGTTCTTCCCTGTCAAGTCTACAGCTAGCACATGGGGCGAGCAAACGTCAATCAGATTGATGTTATAAGAAAGTTTAAGACTAAACAGCAAAAGAAGGCCCCCCCTGGCTCTGCCCATGTTTGACTTTATAGCGGGTTTCCAGAATGATATGTAACCATCCAGATAAAACTGGTCAATGGGCTCCCAGGTTTCCTGTAAGGCTATGATATGGTAAGAGGTCACAAAGCGTAACCAAGCGGAATCACCCTTTTTTGACCTTAGCCCAGCTATGTTCCATGAGAGGACTTTCAACCTAGCTTCATCAATTATAGAGTCAGTGGGACCAAGTTTTACTTGATTAGCCCACGATGATTGTATTGGAGGGCAGGATGTAGTGGAATTATAGGGACCAATATCAGAGTCAAATATTTCGACTTCCGTTAAGTACTGGGGGCTTTCTATATGGGCGGGTACTGCCGCAAGAGATGGTAGTCAATCTTGCATATCCAGACCTGAGAGGGCTTCAAACCTATTCACGGTATAAACAGGAGGGGACGCATTAAAACGTGACCCTTTGTGTGGTTTATAAAAATAGCCAAGAGGTAAAGGGCAAATGTTAGTACTCATAAAGGTTTCGAGCTCACAAGGCCTCAATAGATATCTCACCAGGGCTGGCCTACGAAAATTAATTACGATGCAGTCCCCTTCGATATTTTTTGTTGAGGCGCCAACCAACCCAACTCTGCGTACCATGATAATGTCCCTCCAAACAGAAGCTTGTAACCTCCTAAACCTTGATAGCCAATCGACACATTTGTTGCGCAGTTGTTCCCATGTCTCGTGCTGGTCCTGTTTTAGTGTTGGTACCCCTGCTAGGACCAGGACGTAGGGGCAAGCAGCCGACGGCAGACTCAAGATATCTTGATTAGCTGCCAGGGCATTACTGTTTGGGTGAGATAATACATTGCCAATCGATGGATTCTGAGCAGCTCCCTTGGCTCTACTGGGGCTGCTTGCATTCTCCTGCCGGCAATGAGTGCGTGTAATAATGGTTGGATTGCTGATAGATTCAGTGCCGGTTCCCTTAATAACTGGGTTTGAGTTGGGGCAGGACAAAGTTTGGTCTGATGACACACAAGGCTTACTTACAATGGTAATAGCACTGGGGTTTGAGGGTTGTGTTCCAAATGGAGTATCAGACGATGTACTCAATATATTTGGTGTGCTTGTTATTGCCCCCGTGTTACCCCCCCTCCTTGCTTTGAGGTGGTGGTCATTTGTGCGTTCCTGCTAAGTAACCGCCCCCAATGATTACAGCCAAGTTGTCAATAGATGCCTTAAGTAGAGCAAATTTTTCCTCCAGTAGTACATTCACTTGGTTATTTACTAAGGCGGCAATGGTATCCCCGCAACACTCAAGGAAAAATGATGGCTCAGTCTGTGTGCCAATTGAACAATTCCAACTCATGGTCACTGTTGGTGATACCGGAGGGGCGTCAAAAACCTCAGTGTTGTCAATAAAGTTAGTTATAGATGGTTGTATCCAAGTGGAGAGACAGTTTCGAGCAGGGGTGGTGCGAATGGGCTGTTTCCTTTTAATGCTAATGGGTTTCCCAGTCTTTTTCTTCCGTTTGACTACAGGGATTCCAGCAAGCGGGATGGAATTATTAGTTGGGAGTACCTCGGCTGTCTCGATTGTGTCCAAGCTACTGCCACTCCCATTGGTAATGGGAGATTTTTCAGCTTCAAGGCCATTAAGTAATGACGGAGGTAACTCTGGGCTATTGTCTAATGGGGCTCCTCTATGGTGTAAAACAGCCGCCTGCCCTTCGGCGTCCAGGGACAGGTGTCTTTCGGTGAGTTCAATTTCGCCTGAAACAATATTAACAACCCTCTCAAGCATGCTGTTAATGCTGGTTGTGATAGGGCGTGCTGGTGGTAGCGTGATGCGTTTCCCCATGGTTGCAAGGTTTTTGGACCAGCTTAAGTGTCACGAAAAGATGTATCCAATAGGGTTGTAAGAAATTAATAGAGCACTCACCCGCCTGGTTCAGCCCTGCTTCGAAGAGGGATGGCCCAGCCCAGCCTCGGCCGGTCTCGGCCAGGCACAGATGGGCGCAGACGGGCCCGCCCTTGGCCTGGGCTTTGCCCGGGCGCGGCCCGCGCACATCCCGTGCTGCGGGAGCCCCTGGAAGCTTTTAAAAGCGCCTCCTGGCGCACTGGCAACGCTGGCGGCTGCGCGACGGCGCTGAAACCGCAAGGGACTCTGGGCAGTGTGGTCCCACTCCCAACCCACTCCGCACTCCGGAGTCTGCCTCCCGGTGTAGCCTCCAGCAGAGATAAGAGCAGGGGTGATGTCAGGCTGAAATCGGGCGTTATCATAATCATAGTTTGGATATTTCCGAATTAAATGTGAAACATGAAATGTGAATTGAGGCATATAAGCAACTCAAAATATATAGACTTCTTTTTAATTTCCTTGGCGACATTGTTCCATTAAATACTATTCAACCAATTGTGAGAATGTCCCCCTTATCTTTTCAAACTAACCCATAACCGCTACTCCTTTACAGAACAGTTCTTCATGCTACAATACTTTTGTCATCTTCTGATTCAATTCTACATTAGAAGTGAATTCTTCTGATCTCCGTGTTGGTGCAACTGAAGAACAGACACTATAGAAGACAAAAAATTATCAATATGATAAGTTTTGTTTCCCTTTTGCCAAAAGGGCCACACTTGGACCAGCCTCCGATATACTCCCCAGTATATTGTCCATATGTACTATATATAGAGCCGAAAGCTAGAGCCAATAGGGAGGCTGTGAATACTCTCATTAATCTTGGATCTTCCCAATCAGAAAGAGGTATTGCCGGGAGACGCGCGCACCGCGACCTAAAATGGCCGCCTAGCGTCGGAGCTCCGTTTCCCACCGGACTTTTGCCGCATTTTCGGAGCGGTTTCACTGCTCGTTTTACCACCAAAATGGCATAATCTTAAATCGGAAGGTTGGCGCTTTCCAGGGATGCCTTTTACAGAGATGGTCAATAATTTGCTGAAATAATTTTATACAGGTGACTGTTTTGTATTATCAACGGCCGCCATTTTGTTTCTACTTTATGCGGGATTTCTCCTCACTTTTCCTCCATTGACGCCCCTTTTTCTTGACATTTCTACAAATTTTATGCATTCCCCCCCCCTACCTGACTATCATTATCCGGGGGAAACTGCTTTTTCGCCGATTTGGGTGTCTCCTTTGAAGTACTGTCTCTCCTGTGTAACGTCACCATTTTTCGGCGTTCTCCTTACCCCACTTCATGGGCAGGAGTAGACGTTTACTACATTACACAAGAACAGTGGAAGTGCATGATCCTAACTCTTTTGGAGCCAACGTTTCTACTTTCAATAAATTCTCTTGTTTATCTGGACTTTCGTCTCAGGAGACTTGCTCTACTCTCACAAAAAACTCCATCAGTATGGCATCTAAAGCATCGTTGTCTTCAACCACCGGCAAGAGGCTTAAACAAGATCCTCCTTCACCACCTAAATCTTCTTCTCCGGTGTCATTGGACATGGTCTGGGAGGAGTTACGCGCTCTCCGTCCTTTTATGGAGGAAACAACATGTCGTTTACAATCGTTGGACGATAAATGGTCTTCTATGGAGTCCCGTATGACTGTGGTGGAAGATCATCTTACTGAAGTACAGGCCTCATCTTCTAAAATATCCTCGCTGGAGAAGGAAATTTTACATCTGAAGAGGGCGACTGAGGATTTGGAAAATAGGAACCGTCGCAATAACTTACGCATTTATGGCCTTCCAGAGGGCCTTGAAGGTGATGACCCAGTTACGTACTTTGCATCTTTTCTACCGCAGTTTCTGGGCCTCCCTACTACCACCAAACTGAACCTACAACGAGCTCATAGACTGGGTCCTCGTCTTTCTTCCTCATCTGCCCCTTCCAACCCTCGTGGAATAATTATCTTATTTTTACAATTCACTGATCTGCTGTTGGTTCTTAATGCTGCTAAAGCCAAAAGAACCTATCCTGGCACGGCACCAAGGTGTTCATTTCCCAGGATCTTTCTTCAGTGACTGCCAAACGTCGAAAGGAATTTCTGGACCTTGCCCTGCTCTCCGCTCCTTGGGTGCAAGATATGGTTTGTTTCATCCCTGTCTATTTAAAGTTACCTTCCTTAACAAAACTTCCACGTTTGAAGACCCGGCTGATCTCCGCAGATTCATCCAATCCCAATCTTCTGCATCAATGGAAACTACCCCTTCTTCCTCTGGATCTTGACTTTTATATTTTTCTCATTGTGATATTATATTGAAGTTGTTATTCTAATTCTTTATTGCCTCCTCCTCTCTCATACTGTTACTATATATCAACATCTATTTCCTTTACAGGTACATTGTTGGCTTTATCCTACTCTCTCTCATATTCTCTATTCTTATTTCTGTGATTATTAAACACTTTGCTATACTACCTGCTCCCCCTTGCTATTCATACTATTATTCTTTCTGTCCATCACCATCTTTTTCTTTATTTGTTTTATCGCTTTCCTAAATATTCCTACTTTTACTTCCTCTTCTTCTTACTCTATTTTTGGTCCGTCATGGCTTAATTAATTTCATTATTTGTTCCCCTTTTTCTTATATATATCTTTTATTATATTTACAGGTTCACCGTAATCACTAGTTTTTATCCCTATCTCATACTCCCGCTCGAGTTTATTGTATAGATGTCCTGGTGTGGTATGTTGCTCCCTGTTGGGTGTGCTGTTTCCGTTGTCCCTTGCCGCATCTCGTTTTTGTCTCTTGTTCCTTAAGGTACGTATTACAGTCGTAGTTTTGACATGTGCGGTCTTCTTTTATTCTTCTTCCCTCCTTCCTTCCTTTCCCCCTTCCTATTGTTTCTAATCCTCTTTCTCCTCTTTGGTCTTACACTTTCCATTTTCCTATTGGTTATCTTCTTTCCCTCCCTTTCTTATCTTTCATGCCTTTGATGATGCATATTTTGTATTTTATGTCCGTTCAATGTTTTTACATTCAGAGTTATCTCCTGGAATGTGAAAGGTTTTGTTAATCCGATTAAAAGACAGAGAATACTCTCTCATTTGGCATCTTATAACCCGGATTTAGCTCTTTTACAGGAGACCCATCTTACAGATACTGAGGCGTTAAAATTAAAAAGAGGTTGGGTGGGTTCAGTTTTATTCTCACCTACCACTAATAAGAAAAACGGTGTTATATTATTATGCCATAAGAATTTGAATTGTAAGATTATTTCACAAGAAACTGATACAGAGGGTAGATGGTTGTTGGTTAAAATGTTGATCAATAAAGTTCCTTTAACTGTTTTCAATATATATGGTCCTACACAGCCTGATTGTACTTTTGGCCTCTGGTTACTCAGAAATGTATACAGTTCAGAGATGATCTCTTTATATTAGGAGGTGATTGCAATCAAATAGTCGATCCCTTCCTTGACCGCCAATCTCAAGTTCGCTTCACTCCCCACAAAACTCATAAACATTTTCTTAACACTAGCTCTCAGACACACCTCGTTGACTCTTGGAGACTCTCCCATCCTGATACTTTAGACTTTTCTTTTTTCTCTCCTCCTCATAACTCTCTTTCCCGTTTAGATTATATATTTCTTTCTCAATCTCTTTCTCAAAATCTGATATCCTCCTCTATCGAACCTATTGTCATCTCTGATCATGCCCCAATTGTGACAGATCTCGACTTGCTCCCTCCACGTCCCAGGTCCTCCCGTTGGCGTTTTAACAATCACCTTCTTTCTGACCCTTTTTCTCTTCCTCTTTTCATTCTTTTGCCAAGGAATTTTTGACTTTAACAGTGACCCTGATACCCCTCCTCATATACTATGGGATTCCTTTAAAGCTACTGCAAGAGGCTTTATTATAGATTTTGTATCCAAAAAAGAAGCGGTTCCTTCAACAACAAAAGTCTCCTTAACACATATTAAGAATTTAGAACATAAATTTTATACTTCTTCCATGGACACTATACCAACAGATTTGATACGAGCCAAATTAGCGTTCAATAAATCTTCGACCGATAATGCATCCTCAATACTTCTCCGCAGTAGCGCTCGCTAGTATGGTGGTCGTAATAAAGCAGGAAAACTTCTTGCGAATTACCTTAAAGTACGCAAAGATCGTACTTTGATTGAATCTATTTGCTCTTTAGATGGTTCTCTCATCTACAAAACCAGGATATTCTTAATGAGTTTAAACGTTTTTATGAAGACCTTTACACTCCAGAATCTCCTCCATCTTCCTCCCTTATCCAAACATACCTTAATAATCTCCCAACTCCGTCTAATTCTCATCTAAATCTATCGAACCTTGAATCAGATTTATCCTTTAATGAATTATCCACTGCCTTACTTTCTCTAAAGAAGGGTAAGACTCCTGGTCCAGATGGATTCTCTGTTGAATTTTACCTCCATTTCTCTAACCTATTACTTCCTAAGCTCTTTAATCTTTTCCATTCATTTGTTTTAGCTGGTAAGACGGAAGGCACTTTTCAGGAGGCCACAATCTGTCTTATACATAAAGAAGGTCGAGATCCTATGTTTTGTAAAAATTACCGCCCAATTTCACTAGTTAATGTTGATTATAAACTGTTTGCCAAAACACTTGCTTTACGCCTAGACCCTCTTATGCCCAAATTGATTGGTAAGGAGCAGTGCGGCTTTGTCAAGGGTAGATTGACTTCAGATAATTCTCGTCTTTTTCTTAATGTCTTGAACAAAATTTCCTTCCTCTCCGAATCCTTGGCGGCCATTTCTGTCGATGCCGAAAAAGCTTTCGACAGAGTTGATTGGTCCTTTTTGTTTGCATCTTTGAAATGGCACGGCTTTGGTCCCAAGTTAATTTCTCTTATTTCATTATTATATTCTGCCCCTAGAGCTTCAGTATTAGTTAATGGCTATACTTCTTCTTATTTTTCTCTTCAACGCGGTGTCCGTCAAGGCTGCCCCCTCTCTCCTCTTCTCTTTGTCTTGGCTCTTGAGCCGTTCCTATCTTCAATTCGTAATAACGATTCCATTTCAGGATTCTCCTATGGGGATCATCACCTGAAACTTTCCGCCTATGCGGATGATATTTTACTCTTCATTTCTACACCTGAAACTTCTATTCCTCCTTTATTACATGAATTCACTTCCTTTTCCCTTGTGTCTGGCTATAAAATTAATTCAGACAAAACTGAAATTCTTCCTCTTACTAAATTTTGTTTACCCCACTCTTTTTCTTCTACTGGTTTCGCATGGAATAACTAAAAAATCAAATATTTAAGTATGTCGTTCTCCAATTCTATCACGACTTCTGTCAAATTAAATATGTCTGCCGCTATATCTCGAATTGACAAATTACTTTCCTCTTGGAACCCCCTTTTTCTCTCTTGGTGGGGTCGTTTAGATTCAATCAAAATGATGATCACCCCCATACTGATTTATACTCTTTCTATGCTCCCCGTCCATATTCCCTCCTATTATTTTAAGCAGATCGATTCTTGCCTCTCTAAGTTTCTCTGGAAGAACAAGAAGGCCAGGATCTCTTTATCTTCTCTCCGCACGCCAAAGTCTAATGGGGGTGTGAACTTTCCTGACTTTCGTCTATATCATAAGTCATTTTCTCTGCGGCAGGCATCGAAGTGGCTCCTTTCCGAGCTCTCCCCCTTCACCCCCCTCTGGCTATCTATTGAACACATTTTATCATTACCCTTCTCTCTTAAAGAAGTTATGCTTTTTTCGGCCAAAAACCCTTTTACCTCTCTTCCCCTGTTTAAACACACTTGCTCCCTTTTGAAACCCTTGCTACACTCTAATCCCGTTTCTAGAGAATCTTTTCTAGAATCTCCATTATGGCACAATTCCCTTATTCTCATTAACAACAGGACCATTTTTTGGAAATCTTGGAGATTGAAGGGTATAATTTGGGTTAAAGACCTATTTGATGGGTTATCTCCCTGTTCCTTCCCTCAATTCCAACTCTTATTTCATTGTCCTCGATCCTTCTTACAGAAATTCATTACTCTTACCACAATTATTCTAGACACTTACTATTCGCTTCCCTCTTCATCTCCTCCTGTAGTTCAAAATTCTCTTCTTAAGATACTCCTTTCTCTACCTAAAGCATCTCTTATCTATAAATATTTTTCCGCTCCTAATTTAGAACGCACAAAAACAAATTGGAACTTTCTTGGGAATCAGACCTGGGGTGCGAATGGACCATCTCCTTTTGGGACAAACTTTGGTCCCGTTCTCTTAAAATCTCACGCTCTGCCTCTCTTACTCAATCTATGTTTTTTCTTCATCATAAACTTTATCTCACCCCTGTCTCCATCGCTAAATTTTCTCACTCCACTGTCTCTAACTGTTGGACCTGTGGCTCTTCAGCTGCTGATCTTATTCACCTTTTCTTTCTCTGTCCCTCGGTTTCCACCTTTTGGAAGAAAGTCTGGTCCTACATTTCTCGTCTGTTCCATCTTTCTATCCCTTATTCCATACCTCTTCTCTTCTCTGGCAGTTTATCTGATTCTTTAGACCTTCCCTCTCATAATCATGGTCTTTTTGATATTATGATTTCTCTAGCTTTCCAACACATTTCTCTGAACTGGAAAAATCTTGCAAACCTCTCGACCCAACACTGGTGGAATAATCTTTGCCATTTTCATCGACTTGACATTGCTTTCGCCTCCTCATGTAAATCAATGGCTAATAGAGACCTTTTCTGGTTGCCTCTTACGATTCATTTAGATAATCTGACTTTGGCTGATAAATCCCGTTTACATTCTGAAAATTTTAAACCTCCATGAATGTTTATTTCCTCTATTCTCTGCTTTTTTACCATGGTTGGCTTATCGCTTCTATTTATCAATTGACATTCTAATCACACTCCTTTGTAAATATGCATTATCTCATTATATCAATGTGTAAGATTTCCCCCCCTCTTCCCCATCCCCTTAAAAGAACATTTTTAAATAGCTTTTGTTCCCTTTCATATACTTGCCAATGTTTCTATCGTGTTTATTTTTACTATGTTTAATCTGTTTGCTGGCCTTGTATTTCTTGCCTTTTTCAAAATAAAGCTTTTCAAACATTAAAAAAAAGAAAGAGGTATTGCCATCTCTAGTGTCCATATATTTCAGATACCTCAGTGATCAGGAGTGATTGTTTCAAGTACTCTTGTTATGTGGTGCCAGTAAAAACACCAACAAAATGCTTCTGCAAACAACACACTCGTTTCCATTTTATTTTGCAAATAAAGAAGAAATGTGTTACATATTTCTATTGTCAATCCATCAAAGTATTTATTCAAGCAATTGTTCTATTTCCCCAGATTCCTCTTTTTTCGTGCAAATTAAGTCCCTTTGGAAGAGTCCGATTACCCCAACGTGGTACATAGTAAGTTTCAGCCAAACCTTTGATTTTCTGCATGCACCAAGCATATCTTTCAGATATCTTTCTCAGCATGCAATACATTTTTAGTTCTTGACTGTGAAATGTGGCAGCCCACTCACCTCTCTACAGCGATTGTCTACAAATTAAAAGTGAAGCTTTAATAGTTCTCTCCAGTATGACCACCATCTAAGCATGGACATCTCCGGCACCTAACAATACAATTCAAAGTCTAGTAAAGGCCATCGATCATTCTGTGAAGTTCGATATTGTTGTGCAGATATTTCTGAAACTGCTCCTGTCCCCATACAAATGAAAAAACTAAATCATTCAATCTGTAAAAAAAAAGCTAAAAGGCTTTGACTAATTTGCATTGTAAGGAATGAATTAAAAATAGACAATGAGGGTTCTGTTCAATTTTTGTTCTCTTTTGAGGTATGACTTGAGAGCTCAACTGTCTGCAAGATATATTGTTACATATTCTTTAAACTATGCATAGTTGGCTTTGGCTCCACCCAGAGGAGTGTTACTCCCTCACTTCATGCTATTGGTCATTTGGTTTACCATGCCATCTACTTCCACTGGAATGCACAAAGGACCTTTATACATCTGAAAAATACACTCAATCATTATGCAGTTTGTCAAATTCAATTCTTTATCTCCTATATGGCTTTTATACGCAAGACAATTATTTTTGATACTTTCTTCCCAGCATTGGCAAATGTGATGAACAGTATTTATGCATTTATGCATGCAACACATGTAAACAGTGTTTGTGACTGGACCTATTTATGTGAATTAGTGCATTAAAACCAGACCCATTTGCTTTGCCAATGGTTGTTGAATTGAGATGGCAAACGTGAGCCTATAAAGTCAGTAGTTTAAAAGATACCTCGGTGGGCTCCCAGGGGAGTAAAGATTGCACACTGTCAGTAAGAGCTGTTTTACAGATAAATCCTACTACATTCTTCTCTACTGTAATGACCCCTTTTACAAGATGTGTCCTTCATCCCAATAACTCATGACATTATTGCTGGCTTACTACAAGTTCAAATCACTTCAAAACGTCGAAATATAGTCATGAGGAGTTCCTCGAGGGGCAAAGAGCTCTTCACCTCCACCAGGAACAAATGCATCTCGCCTTCCATTTATCTATCCTCGAAAAACCACCATGTTCTTGCAGACAACAAATCACTCAAGGGTCACTTGGACTTTCAATAAAGCTGTTTACTCTGAAACCCTAATTTAGGAACTGTTGTGTTCCTCTTAAAACAAAAAATGCATCCGCAATCCCAGGAAACAGAACACCCCGTCACACAACTCATTAAATCATACGTTATTTTCCAATAGATTTACTATTATTGTCAAGATCAACAGACAATTTCACAATCACCTCGTAAAAGGAAACAGAAATATACTGAAAGGAAATAGCACACTGTTCTCTTTAAAGTCACCAAATGAAGGACGTGGGCCACAAAGATTCCACTGAAAAGGAGGGCCCCTCGTTTAAGGGAGAACCATCATGTACTTTTAACCATTATCGCCATTTTTTGTACCAACACTCAAGATGTCTATGTTTTCTATCCACTTTGTTCCTTTGTGCTCTGTTCCTGGAGTTTTTTATTTCTGTCTGAAGTTCTTACATGTGTCTCTCCGGAGCAGCTGTGCAACTGTGTGAGTCTTGCTCTGTAGTTTATCAGGCTGATCTACTAGCCAATGAGAGAGAGAGAGAGAGAGAGCAAGAGACAGACACAGCGAGACAGACACACACCCCTCCTACAACAAAATACATTTTTTTTTTTATAGAGTTTTATATAGCGCGAACTAGACCCGAAGATATCAGGTATCAGAGCGCTTTACATAGCACCAGTTTCGTTACACAAGGACACATTCATTTCTGTTAGGCACGGGGAGATTAAGTGATTTGCCCAGAATCACAGGATGTTGAGCGTCGTTGCCGAGACTCGAACCCGGTTCCTCAGCGTCGACGTCGACTGCTCTAGCCGTAAAGCTACACCCTCTCCCTGATCTTTGAGAATTCTAGACAGGTGCAGAGCTCACCACTCAGGCAAGAGGGGATATGTGGAAGCAGAGCACAGTGTACATAGACCAGGCTCACACATTTTTTGTGGAAGAGAGCAGGGCTTTAAGTGGGCTGGGTCCTGCTGGTGCTCAGCACCGGCAGTTCTAAAAAAGCAGGTGCTGCGACAGGTCCCTATCGGTCTCTCCATTTTAGCCCTCAAACTCAGGATGGAAAAAAAAACCTCAACTCTGCAGCAGTACCACCCTTCACTGCCTTTGATGTAACTTTGAAGAGACTCGTTGTAGGTCTTTCATAGTCTCATCATTTCAGAACTGAAGCATTTTCAATCTGTTATACTACGAAGCCATGGTTGTTGCTTATTTATGTTATGCAACTAACAGCCATTGACAAAGCCAATAGTTCTGGCTTGTTGTAGGTGTAATGTTACATGTTGTATTATATATCTGGATGCAATGACAGAAGCAGCAAATGATCTCTCTGGTGGCACACTATGCTAAGCACCGATTTTTAGCTTACTTTTTAAGCCACGCCCTAATTACATTCAGTGGGGTAGCTGGGGAGGGCGGACCGCCCCAGGCGGCACAAGTTTTGGTGGCGGCGACTGGCCCCCGCCTCCCTCTGCTTTTCTCTTACCTGCGGCCGTAAGAATCAGCATCAACCCCCACCCCCCACCCCCGCTCTTACCTGCGGCCTGAGAATCGCCAGCACAAACACGCCCCCCTCCCCTTCAATCAGGCTGCAGGGGCCGCCACAGGCGGCCTAAGGCCTAGCTACGCCACTGATTACATTGGACACGCCCCTTTGAGTTACCCCCTAGTTTTTTCATCCCACTTAAAACCCTGGAATTGAGGCTCCCTAAGTATTCTATGGTGCTGGAGAGCTGGTGTGCAGTCACAACCCCACATTGCAAAGGTGCAATGAGCCGGGCAATCCACCAGAAAGAGGAACAAATATGGAGGACGCTGTGCCCGTAGCTGGCAACACTGACAAACAGGTAGATGGTCAGTGGCTCTGTACCCTCCCAGCTAAACGGAGAGCCTACTGAGGGGCACCACTGCAGCAAGGGATGGGGTGTAACAGGATGCTACTGCAAGAGGAGCTGCACAGGAATGTGCAGCTCCTCTTGCAGAAATACATTCACCTACTGTTATCGCAGGTGGAGATACGCATTAACAGCAGAAGGAAGGTAAACCGTGTTGTGGTTCCTTCAGCTGCTCCTAAACCTCCATGTGAACTTTTTAGCTGCAGACTTAATATGTAATATCTGGTTTGAGCAGCGATAACAACATAGCTCTATTACCCTTAATGGCACTGTGCACTGCATCTGTTACTCTAGTCTGCAAGTCATACATTTTTGGAGCAGGCTTTTAACTCAACATTATATGAATGTATTAACACACACTGTAGAGACTGACTTAAGATTGTTGTTATGAATTCAGAAAACAGGTGAGCTAGCATATCGAACCACCATAAGCCGCCCCGCACTCCCACAATATGCAATCTTTTCAGGAGGTCAGAAATTCTCATATTCAAGATGGCCTTTGATTCACGAAGACTTGCATCAGTTATAAACTATTTGCATAATTCTCCAGCAGTACAGGATTTGACCATGTTCTCTCCAAAGGAGCTGAGGGGAAAGCATCACTCCCAGTCTCAGTTTTCTAATGAGTGTGGAAAGCTCATGCCTTCTTGAACAGTCTGACAGTCGTCTACAATGGCCTTCTAGACTGCATGGAGTGTCCAGGTTAACCACAAGCTAAGCAAGGTTTGGTTTCCCCAAATTATATTTTTCAAAAAGGTCTGTGGCAGATATTTTACGCGGTTCTATGTTTATTTTTTTATTGCTGAAATGTGCAAGGTGATCCTTTTTGGTGTGTGGCAGCGAAAGGACTGGGTTTAATCTGAGTATTCTGCCCTGAACAGATTGCAGATCCAGCCTCAAACTGGACAATCTATGTAAATAGGAGGATACATGTGACATTACTCAGAACTTGGCTCAATGTGGGTTGACTACCATTCCGAGCCAGCAGACAGACACCTGCAGCAGATGAAGACGGAGGCTGTTTATAGCATATCTATCCATCACTACTTTATGATCAGAAAGGTAGGAGGGTGCAGGGGAACGCCCACCTAGACGCACACAAACGAGGGAAGTTGCAGCCTTGCTCAGGTAAAACAGCTACCTCTGGAGTTGGAAAGTACACATTTATGCTTATTTTCCTGGCCATTGCATTATCAGTTCCCTGACATAAGAGTTACAAAGGAGATCAATGGCACGGAAAGCAATTTAGAAAAATATTTTCTACTTAAGCAATAAATGGAACTCTGGAAAGCGCGTACTATAAGGGAGCGCGCCATTAGGACGCGGGGTCCCGGGATCCTGGCCACGCCCTCGTGGTTCCGGGCCGAGGGATTGGTCAACGCGGCCTGGGGGAATTACTTCCGGGGCAAGAAGGACGTCACTTCCTGCCGGGGCCGGTAATGGGGGGGGAGGAGAGGATGGAGGGCCTATTTAGGGCACTTTGCCCAGGCCCTCGTCCTCTCTTCCTTACAGCGCTGGCCCCGAGTGCAGGGGACTTCAAGAAACTTTTCAACGCCGGCGCGGAGCGGAGGAGGCAGGTGTGGCGAGAAACCAGAATCGGGAGAGGACGGCAAGGAATCCGGAGCCGTGTCGGAGTTTTTCGTTCTCCTTCCTTCCTCGTAGGGCTTTAAGCATCGTGGCGGCGTCGTGCGGGGACAGGTTGGCCCAGTTTGGTCGTCGGGCGGGATCTGGGGAAGATAAGCAAGGTATTGGTAAATTGGGATGGGTTGCCGGGAGGAGTGCGACGGTTCTGCCCCTACCCGTGTTGACTGCATAGTCCTCAGGATGTAGGCAGGGTGTTCCTGGTGGCCGACTTTTCCTTTAATTTCTTGTCTGTAGTACAGTGTAAGAACTCTGCTTAATGCAGGTTCTTGCTATTAATGATGGAAAGGGGAATAAGGTACGTCGTACTGTGTAATGTTGTGTGGACATGTGTTCCTTTTAACATTGACCGCTCGGGGAATATCGTCTGGCAGCTGTACGATGTCGGGGGTTTCAGAACGGGCGGAGGGAATTCTGGCGTCGCGCGCCTTGCCGATTGTAGGCATTTGACCTGGGGCCCATTTCAGGGAGACTGTTGGTGTTTTGCGCGGAATAGTGCATCGGGGTACAAGGGCCATGACCACGGGTGGTTGCTGTAGTATCAGCGCTTGGGCAGGGAGCTCTCTGCGCTCGCTATTCACGGGACGGCTATTCTTTGATGTGGAGGAATCAGGCCATAGGATTCGGAGATTGAGGTAATAGCTCGGTAATGGGCACGAGTCTTGGGGGACGAATTGAGGCGATCTGACATTAGGGGGCTCAGGGGTCGGCGCGCTATGCCGAAAGGGCCAGTGGGTTTGAATCGGTCACCCTACGTACTCAGAGCAGGCGATCTCACGGTGAACCAGCAGTGAACCAACAACGGTAGTCAATTATGTTGGATAGGGGGCGGTGTGCAGAGGAAACCCCCCCCCTTTGTTCCCATAACTTCAGTTTCCCTTGGATCTAGGTAGGGCCCTGGTGGCTGGGTACATCCCCCCTCTCAAAACTGGCGTTGGTGCACTGTCCTCGGAGGGACAAGCCTTTAAGGGGCGTGGAGTGTGTAGGGGGGGGCAGTTGGCCCACGTGGGAAGTGCAATACAATGGTAGTCGGCGTTGCCTTAGGCCCGTGGGTCGGAATGCAGATTGTGGTGGGGGTCGAGGGGTGCCTCTAGCGGATCACAGGTGCAACCTTACCTCTGAGCAGAGGCCCTGCCTTGACCCGGGATGGGCATGCTATACGGGCATGCGCTATTGTCAGAGTATTGGCTGCTTGGGGCTGTGAGTAGCAGCAGGAGTTACTGCTCCGGGCGGACGTTATGGGCAGTGTGTATATAACGGCCCAGGGGCGGCAGCATTAGCAGTGTGCTTAAGGTAGGGGCGGGCAGAGTTCGTACCGTTCGGCGCGGGTAATATTGGCGGTGGGTTGAGTGCTCAACGCGGTTTCAGCAGTGTGTTACTGCCCAATGATGGCGGTAGTAATAGGGCGTTACGGCTCAATGGTAGAGGTATTAGCGGTGTGTTACTATTCAAGGGTGGCAGTATCAGCAGGGTGTTGTTTCTGCTCAGAGGGGGCGGTATGAGCAGGGTATTTACTGCTCGGTCAGGCAAGTTAAGCAGTGTGCTTCTTGGTTCTCGCAGTAGCACTGTGTAGCACAGGCGGCATTAGGAGCGGGTTGGTGGATATTGTCCGTATCAGCGGGATGTATACTGCCCAGTGAGGACAGTATGAGCAAGGTGTGTTTGCCACTTGGGGGCGACAGTAGCATCAGCACGTCATCTGCTCAGTCACATCGAAATTCATAATTTGTTTGCTCAGGGCGGACTGTATTGGCAGCACGCTTACTGCCCGGGGCATGTCTGACTTGCAGGGTGGTTACTGCGGAGTGCTTCAGCAGCGATACGTGTTCTGCTTGGTGCTGGAAGTTTATCACGGTCGGTGTGCCGTGCGTGGAGAGTTTACTGAACGGATTTAGTAGTAAGAGTTATGCTGCAGGTTGGCGCAGACAGGGTTAGGAGTCGTTGGTCTGCCAGTAGCTATTAATACACATACTGCTTAGAGCGAGTGGTATCTGCAGGGTCCTTTTGCTCGGCACGGTCTTCGGCACTTGGCCCACAGTGTTAACAGTGTATTTACTGCTCAGGGCTAGAAGTATTAGCATGGTGGTACTCCGTAGGACAGGCTGTAAGAGCAGTGGGTTTGCTGATCAGAGCTTGCAGTAGTACCAGGAACCGCATTAACAGGGGTTTATTGCAGGGTACTAGTGGTATTGCAATATAGTTCGGGTGCATTGTGGGCCATGTTCCATGCTGTTTGCTTGTCATTTCCGGTGGTATTGGCAGTGGTACAGTAGGTATCTACGGCCCCAGGCCACCAGATTATCAGCGATTACTACTGAATGCGATATTTAGTATCAGCAGTGGGTATTGCTAGGGCGAGCCGAATTTTAGTGGCTTAGCAATAGTTGCTCCTCAGTACAGGCGAGGGTGACAGGATTTACTACTCAATGTAGCCTCTGCATTAGCAGGGCCGGCTGGAGTCAGGGCGAGCAGTCAGCACAGTGCTCCGGCCTGTTAGCACCATCCGCTGCATTACTCCCACTAGGGTGGGGGTGTTCTTGTGCTAGGGGCTCGATGGGGACCTAAAAGCAGGTGTACATGCTGGCAGGGAACATGCTGAGGGTCCCATTCTCATCTGCCGCATTGTCCCTTCCGTGTAGAGCGCTCATTTGTTAGGGCTGCGATGGGGATCTTACGCAGGCATGAAGGCTGGCATGGAACATGATCAGTACCTTTCTTTTATGGGTTCCAGGGGCGCCCTTGTCATGAGGGCCGCCATGCGTGACAGCGTTTGCTCATCTAAACAGCATTTAATTCGGTTCATTTAGCCCCATCTCTTCTGTTTCTTAATTGTCGGGCCCACACAGCCTACGCAGGAGGGGACCGTGCATGGGTCCATTGCTCGAGTTAATTCACATGGCCAGGCTAGAAATTTTCCCTTTAGTGGAACAGTGCACGGAATACACTCTGGTGAACCCCGTCCATCATATTGTTTTAGTCCCTCTGGCAGCCAATGAGTAGGATTTGACAGCTGCTGCCGGTTACAGGGCACAAGGGGTTGGGGCACGCGGGTGGACGACACCGATCCATTATTCTGGGAGGGAGACGCGGTTCACCCGTCCAAGAGGTGGGGTTCCGCGGGAATATGCAGAACCTGCTGGGCTAGGGGAAGTTGTGAACACTTGGACAGTTTCAGCTGCATCGGCAAGTTTTCTGTGCTTGTTCTGAGGGGCAATTCCAGCCAGAGACTAGGCTTAGCTGGTTCCAGCTTTACCCATAACATTGGCGGAAATCAAGGGGCCATCAGGATTCCTGTCAGGCAAAAGCTCAGATGCCTGGGTTCTCGAATGGGATGCCGGCCCTACCTTAGTTGGTAGGGGCCTCGCTACGAGCGCACCCTATGGCCAAGCAAAAAAGAGCGGGGGGCACGCAGGCAGGCCCACGTAGGGGGATGGCATCTAGCGGGATCGCAAAGCGAGGCTTTGTCTTACGTGAAAGCCCTAGGGGCGGTGATGGGTCTTTGCCAACCTTGGGTGATAATAAATGAGGGCAATCCTTCCGTGGGGAGTACGACCATAGCAGGATATATATGGGCTAACCTCCCCTTAGGGAGTGGTGCGCTAACAAGCTTACCTTATTTTCCGCAGCACAGACGGTGGCATTGTAGGGGGCTGGCCATTGGGACGAGGGTCTGCAGTTCTGGGACTCCGGGGATAGTCAGTCGGGCTCACTACGAGGGAGAGGTTCGAACATGACCCCACTCGTGGGGAGCGCGAGTCAACATAAAGGGGTAGAGGGGGCCTGTAGAGGATCTTGGGAGTACACGTGAATCTGTCTTCAGGTGGAATTATTTTGCATAGTGGTGCGTAGCATAGTTGGACTACCTATGGCAGTGGAGGATGGATCTAGTCGTTTACTCAAACAGAAGGGGTGCGACAGGCGCAGCAGACTGGGTATCTACTGGACGAGATTAGGGTAATGTGTCATCCAAAGGCGTGTGGGTTACTTGCCCGTACAATGGGCCACTTATGGTTGGCAGCAGTTGCGAGGGTTGAAGCTTGGGGGCGTAGAGTGTCTCCCTTTAACTGTATGGGAGCAACAGGCTTCCAGATCGCACATATTCGCCAGCTGGTGGAAGACTCAGTGAGCCATGGGGGACTGCAGTTCCCAGACTTGGTTATCCTACAGTTAGGAGGTAAAGATATGTTGGGGCTGGGACACAGAGCTGCGAGGGAGGCTCTGTCTGGTTACGCTCAATTGGGAATGGACGGTCCCATGATAGCATGGTCTCATGGTGCCATGGCGAGAGTGGGAGTCCAGACTACAGTTAAAATGCCTGGTAAGGTTTCGGCCAAGTGCCTAGAAGGCCGGAACGGCCTAGCAGTACCCGGGGCTGGGGCTGGCTTGGTAAAACACCCACAAAGGGGGTATGTGGATGGCAGGGTTTACCGCATTGGTGGGCACACGGCTACCTGGGACCCAGATTGGTGGAGCCGGGTATGGAATTGGACATGGCTCTGAGCCTGGAGACCGAAGGAACTTAGTGGTTTCAGAGGTAGGCTGGTGGTGGGGAGGGCGAAGGGCGGTTGGCCCTGGTCGCCCTTGTGGCGGTAAGGAGGCCACTTAAATTGCCTTACATGGTTAAGGGAGTCCTCCTGCATACTCCCTAGGCCCGCACTGAGGGGGAGATACGGTAAGCTCACCCCAGAGAATGGAGGCACCGGCTGGGGGCAAGGGCGCCAGTTTACAAAATAGGGCAGGGGGCATCCGCTCCTGGTTATACCCTACGAGCCCAGATGGGCAGCCTGGTGGTTGGAGGGGTGGGCCCCTCGGGTCGCGGACAAGGACCAGATGGCAGGGGCCCACCTTCTCAAGGACGCAGGTGGGTTGCGCCTCGCGTGGTTCTCAGGTTGGGGTGGCGCAAGCCAGAAAGCCCCTTAGTGCTGGAGCAATAGAGAACATTCTTTGTCGATGAATTAAGTTCTGTTATTTCTGCTGAGGGATGATGAAGTTATGTGTAGCATGGAAAATATCGTGCAGTTATTAAAGTAAAGTTGATAACTATATGCCGTCTGAGATTTGAATTGGATTGATGATATTTTGTCATGTTTATATGTGATGGTTTCTAATAAACGTGGCCTATTTTACCCACAGCTCTGGTCGTCCAGTCTTGATCTGTGGGTTCTGATGGGGCGGGGCCGGGGGACAACTGGGGGCTCCGGGTCCTATGGAAAGCGCGTACTATAAGGGAGCGCGCCATTAGGACGCGGGGTCCCGGGATCCTGGCCACGCCCTCGTGGTTCCGGGCCAAGGGATTGGTCAACGCGGCCTGGAGGAATTACTTCCGGGGCAAGAAGGACGTCACTTCCTGCCGGGGCCGGTAATGGGGGGGAGGATAGGATGGGGGGCCTATTTAGGGCACTTTGCCCAGGCCCTCGTCCTCTCTTCCTTACAGCGCTGGCCCCGAGTGCAGGGGACTTCAAGAAACTCCCGCCCACCATCCCTAGAGGTAGAGATTTGGAAGGTGTTGGAAGTTGAATTAAGAGTGGCGGTAAGGAGGCCACTTAAATTGCCTTACATGGTTAAGGGAGTCCTCCTGCATACTCCCTAGGCCCGCACTGAGGGGAGATACGGTAAGCTCACCCCAGAGAATGGAGACACCGGCTGGGGGCAAGGGCGCCAGTTTACAAAATAGGGCAGGGGGCATCCGCTCCTGGTTATACCCTACGAGCCCCGATGGGCAGCCTGGTGGTTGGAGGGGTGGGCCCCTCGGGTCGCGGACAAGGACCAGATGGCAGGGGCCCACCTTCTCAAGGACGCAGGTGGGTTGCGCCTCGCGTGGTTCTCAGGTTGGGGTGGCGCAAGCCAGAAAGCCCCTTAGTGCTGGAGCAATAGAGAACATTCTTTGTCGATGAATTAAGTTCTGTTATTTCTGCTGAGGGATGATGAAGTTATGTGTAGCATGGAAAATATCGTGCAGTTATTAAAGTAAAGTTGATAACTATATGCCGTCTGAGATTTGAATTGATTGATGATATTTTGTCATGTTTATATGTGATGGTTTCTAATAAACATGGCCTATTTTACCCACAGCTCTGGTCGTCCAGTCTTGATCTGTGGGTTCTGATGGGGCGGGGCCGGGGGACAACTGGGGGCTCCGGGTCCTATTGTAATACTAAGCTCAACTAATACAAAAACTGGTCTGCAGACAATTTAACAGACAAGACTTCCAAGTGGTGAAGAGATGTGAAAAAGATGATTTACTGTTAATTTGCAGTATGCCTTGGACAATCCACAGCTGCATAAAGTTACAGCAGCAGGTCAAGGAGGCGGGGCTGCCTAGATACTCAGAAGCGCATCAAGTTGGATTATGCACTTACTTCAATACTGAACACCTGGAATGAAGTTGGCTAAATACCAGGCAACCAAGTAAAAGAATCAACTTAGCAGAGCAATAACCCTCTTAAAATTATACTACTGCAATGTCCTACACAGTGGCCCGGCATAAAAACACAGCTGCAGGCTCCACCTTGACAAAAAAAAGCTGAGTGAATACAAGCGTTTATACCACTCATGCTTCAAGTTCATACAACGACACCCGTTATAAGAAGCCTTGCTCAATACATGGACCACGGGGGGGGGGTAGTCTCCTACTATTGATCTGACTTGGTAAAATCTGATTGTCCCAACTCTGCGGCCATGGAGCTCGGCCAGATTCAGTGTTCCGCCTATTTGGAACACACACACTATGATGGTGCAACATTAGACAATCATTAGGCGAGCGACCTAGTCCTAGAAGACCCCATCTTCAGAATAGAGAGTAATTCCCTACTTTGCACAATTCAAGAAAACACTAATGACCACCCTCTCCTTGGAACATGATCGTTGCTGGTTTACTTCTGCTGTTCTTGCCTTAATCTTTTTTTCTTCCCACCCCTCCATGACAAATTATCAAATTTGTGTGTCAACAAATATAACAATTAAACAAGTCAAATGTTGCACTCTACGAAGGTCTAAAACAAAGCCAAATGTGGTAGCCAAAATTGTCTGCCAGAAAATGTTTGCTTTGGTTGGATCTCCTTCACACGGTTAGATTTGTGTTGGAGTACTGGGTTATTTTTCCACACCCAAGGAAAAGTGCACCGGATGCACTTCACGCAATCTAGCTTTACTTTGCTTTTGCCATTTTCTAAAATTTGACCTATACTAATAAGATTAAATATGTCGTGGACCTTTGTTTCACTTCATCGCCCCCCCTCCCCCCCCGGTTATTCTACGTATCGCTACCTCGGGGATAACTGTGCCCTCCTTTCTTAACTACCTCAGTACTTTTATGTACACTTTTGTTCGTTCTCTTCATTGTTTTGCTGTCTATCTGCCCTGCCGTTTACACTTTTACGTAGCTTGGGTATCGCTGCTATTCTGCTCCTATATCCCACTATTCCTGGTGTACGACATAGTTTTATTTTTCTCTCGATGTACCTCATGTTACTGATATCGTCCCTACTTTGTATAGCGCCAAGTTGCCCCAAACACTAGCCCTAAGATGCCTTGTACCTTCACTACCTTGGACGAATCAATATGTCTACTATCGCTTCCATGGCAGCTCCCGCCCATACCTACCTCAGGACTTTAGGTGCCTGGTATGGTCTTTCGGACACCTCCTTTACACAATCATTGCTATTTATTTTGAGTGGCACTTTATGTAACCCTGTTATGTGCTACTATTTTGTTCCATATCCCATTGTACACCGTGTGCATTTTTTTTTTACCATTACTATAGTTATGTACCTCATGTTATTATTGTTTGTTGTTATTGTGTGTGCTTATTCTGTAAAGTGCTCTGATACCATGGGGTCAAGCTGGAGCTATTTAAAACTCACCAATAAATAAATAAGTAAATGTGACCATTCTGTGGAGAATAGCATTAGACATTCCTCACTGTCTCAGGGCAGTTCTGGGCGTGCAATAATAAGATCCTTATTACCAGGGTGATATTCATCGTATTGTATACAATGATATACGACAGCCCTCGCTCAGGGCCCTACAGAAACGAGGCTTTCATTCAAACAGCAATAACCTTTGAAATGTTTATGAAATGGTTATTCGTAAGAGAAACAATTCAGCACACTGAAAAGTTTTATGGCCTGGTAATTTATGAGAAAGCCGGTGCAGGGAGCTTTGTCAAGCCAATAACATTAGCCTGGGTTTGTTTGAAACGAGGGCATACTTTCCGCAGTTACCGTTCGAACAAAACTTCCATTTAAGAATGGCCCTGCACCGACACTCACAGTGATATTTTCCACAATAGAATACCTAGGCATGGAAACGCGTCAGCGAAAGCACAGCAAGGATAAATAAAATTGCTAGCAAGGATAAAAGGTGTCTTGATTTATACGCTGGGGGATGACGCGGCCATTTCTAATGCTCCTAGGTCTGTGGCAAGAGAAGCGCAGGGCAATAATGCGGTTTGTGCACTTTGGCGATTCACCAAAATTTTGGAATTGAAACAGAAATGCGATTTTCTAGCACTAAAAATAAATTGCCATTTCTGCATTATTTGCCTGATGAAAGCCTCTATTTTCAGATATAAACATTATGTTTGATATGCTTCTACTATCCGAAAATAAGATCAGAAATCATTTACAGCGATGGCAACAAATCGCAGTTTCGATTTTTTAAAATAAACAAGCATTGGCATGGAAAGGCAATATGTCCGAACTTGGTACTGAATAAAACAGAGGTTAAGATAACGTTATAGTTAGGTGAAATGTTCAGTAACAACCTAACGTTTTAAACTAAAAAAAAAAACACAGAAATTCACCGGTTATAGTTATTTCAGGTAACTATAACTCCTGTCCTAAGGTAACTATAACTCGCGCCCCGCCATGCACAGTTTTCCCATCAATAATTTCATTGTAAATCTTGCAGTGATATTATCAATGATGTCATAGAAAATGTCAGGAGCGATGTAATATGTGGGGTAATTAGCAGTGCATGGCGAGGGCGTGAGTTATAGTTACTTGAGATAACTATAACTGGTGAATTTCTGTGTTTTTTAAAGTTTAAAATGTTACGTTGTTATTGAACATTTCTCCCAACTATAAAATTACTATAACCCTTGGTTTTTTCCAATGAATTTCTAGGGTTTTTTAACGTAAAGTAATATTTTGTTACCATATGTAAAGTTAACCCCCCATCCGCCGGTCTGGCCCGGATTCCAAACACCCTCCATCCGACAGCTAACCCTACACTGCGAGGTTGGCCGCAAGGTGCAGTAGCCGGCATTGCTTCCGCCCGATGGGAGCAGCTGTTTTTGCATGCTCCCTCCAGGCGTGAGCAATATCTGTTCGGTTTCCTTTTAAGCAGGAGCGGGGGCAGGGAAACGGAACTGAAGCTTGCTCCCAGCCAATGGGATTATGTTGAACTCTCCTGCTGGGTGGGAGCAGACTTCCATGTTTGCTCCCGTTTGGCGGTAGGTTTAAAAATGCTCCCACCAGATAGGAGCAAACATATGTTTCAGTGCCTGCTCTAGTGTGGGCAGGGCAACTACTGTGTCTTGGGGGTGGGCTCCCCAGGACACAGTTCCTGAGCCGGCCCGGGTAATGGGGTCTCCAGGGCCATTAGATGTTCAGGGAGGGGGGCCGCGCAACCCGCTCCCCTTTTTAAAGCATTTTAGCTCTGGGGGATGGGGTCCCCGGGCCTTTTTAGAATTGAGGAGGGGGTCGTGCGACCCCCCTCCATTTAATGCTTTATTCGGCCCCAGGGATGGTCCCCAGGGCCTCATAGAGGCTTGGGGAGGGGGACCATGCACCAAATATGTAAATGTACATATGTAAAACATGTTAAGTGCGCATGGCTGTTTGGCCGTCCCTAGACGGCCAGCCAAACCGTCATGCGCATTTAGAGAGTGCCCACCACTCCACTCACCCTGCTCTGGAGAACCCAGCCCCGCCCGCACCTAGAACTGAGCCAGTATGGAAAAATAAAATGATAATAACATTGGCTTTTATCATTTTATTTTTCCTTTTTCGCACTGCTGAAAAGCAGTGGGGTGACACTCCTCCGCCTTAGCGGAGGAGCCACCGCTGGATGGTAGTCACATTTCAAACCTAAACTGGAAGGCCTATAACATGGCATAGGAAGGGTTCCTGAGAGATACGGTGTGGGACGTTGACAGAAATATTTTCTTTTAGGAGGGTGCAAACAACGATTTTTATTTTTTTATTTTTTAAATATTCGAAAAGTCTCCGCTAGAGTTCACAGTCACGTCAAAGCCCAATTCTGTCTCCAATCGCAGTTTTGGATTACAGATGCATGCTTTCCTTGACGCTATCCATGTACGTCTCTCTCCATCCTCACACAAGGCGCGCCACAGTTCCCCCAGCAGAAGAGAGAAAAGCAAAGGAGGGCCCTTCCTTTGATGGCAGGCAAAAATGCATTTTAGCAGCAGCTTCGAATTTTAAATTCTAGGTAAAGTAATTTTATTTTTAAACTCCCTACAAAGGCACGTTCTTGCTAACACAATGAGCATGTGTAGTTACCTCCAAAAAAGGCTTGCTCAGAAGCAATTATATCTTGTCAGACCAGCGTGTTAATCTAACCTCTCCACTGACACCCAGTTATTTTCACTCTTAAAACGCTCACAGGAACCAGTAATTAGTTTCTCGCTTTTTACCGCCAAAGGGATGGATTTTCCGACTGTAAAGAGATGGGCAGAGGAACTGGTGACCCACAGATAACCTCTGCTTTAAGCGGCTATATTTAGATCATGGCATTCATTTTTGTGGTTTCCCTTTCATATTTTGTAATTTGATCATCATTAAAGTCGGGAGCACAGCTCCGTCTCTGGGAAGCTCGCAGCCTCGGCTTACAACTTTATGAGAAAAGAAATGCAAACAAGTTAAAAGCTACTAATTGGAAACAATTGGTTCGTAAAGCGATTGTTTTCAAATATATTTTTTGATAAATTAGGCCAAAAATAGGTGCATTTTATGAACCTACTTCCACGTACACGTGAAATAATGTGCGTATGCAACTTGATATTGGCTATCATTTTTCAAAACCAACACATTATATTCCCTCCTAACTTCCACTGTTTTTTTTCTCTTCTCATTCTATCCCTTCTAAGTAAAGTCTCCGTCATACTATAGGAGTAATATTCTAATTTAAGGATCAAATTATGAAAATTCACCACCTCAGACTTTAGCAACGAGGTTATATTAACAGATCTGTATAGCGTCTAAATACTCGGAAGGGCTTCCTGGCGCTAACTAAGGGAGCACAGTGGAAGGTGATAGCTGAAGAGCTAGGTTCAGAGCTTTTTCTTAAGTAGACTGAAGAGGAGGTAGCCCTAAAGGTCATAGAAAGTGAGGAACCAAGTTTGGCAGCTAGGTGAGAAAGTGAGTGGACTCCTGTTAAAAAAAAAATTATGTGAGGGATCAGCACCTAGTTGGAATGAGAGGAACGCGAAATGCGTGAAGCCTGATATTTTTTTTTATTGATTCTGAAGTATGTGTCTCTGACTTAAGAGTCATCCATGTGGACCATGCGTAAGACTAAACTGAGAACGCGTTTTAATGGGAAGGCAATTAAGCTGGTTTAAGGCAGCAGAACTGGAAAGTGTAGTGGGAGCCTTGAGAACCAGATAAGCAGCAGTATTTTTGGGAAGATCCAAAGCCAGTGTAGAAGGTAACCTATGATACTGTGATATAGGGAACTTCCGCAATCTAGTAGAGAAGTAACAAGCTAATGGACAGCAGTTTATCTAGCAGAAATAGAGCATTGTCAGTGTGAAAAGCAAACGCCTGTGGCTCTATTGATCTGCTTGGAGAACATAATAATGAAATCAAGATTTTTTTTTTTTTTTATAGATTCAACTGGTACAGGGAGGGGGCTAAACTCCTTGGGCCACCAGGAAGGGTTCAAGTCAATGGACTGTGCACCAAAGAGAACTACCTCAGTTTTATTGCTATTTAGCTTAAGGAAATTCTCTTCCGTTCACCTGATCACAGTCAACATGCATGAACAAAAGTTAAATTGGGCCAGGAGTGGATTATTTTAAGCATACATAATCTGGGTATCAGCAGCATACAACATCATGTCAAAGCCAAAAGAACGTTCCAGCACAGCTAAAGGGGTGACATAGATATTGAAGAGTGTCGGACGAAGGGAAATTCCTTGGGGGACACCACAGCTCAAATTAGTAAAAGTGGAGCAAAAAAAGAGGAAGGAAACAGCTCAATTCCTAAAAGGGAGAGAGGAACAAGCAGATCCACATAAGAGCATGTTTACAAATGCCTAGATGGAAAAAAACAGTTGTTAATAATGGGTTGAGGAACTGTTGAAAGTGGCTGCCAAATGCAGAAGGATCAGCAAGATCAAATAGCCCAGGTCAAGAAGGAGTCCAAGATCCTCACTGACCAATGCCAAGGTAGTTTTCATGCAACATCACTGACGGAAACCTGATTGAGAGGGGTCCAGAAGGTTGTGAAATTCAAGGTAGTTGTGTGTTGAGAGCCTGTTCAAGGATTTTGGAGGAAAATTGCAAGAGAGAGATGGGATGAAAATTACTAAGGATCTTACAATAAGCAGGGTGTTTATTTTCAGTAGGGGTGAAACTAAGGTGTGTTTTTAACTATTAGGGACTGGGGTCACGTGGATGGATAATTACAAAGCTGCATGAAGATAGTTTCCACACAACTAAGGGGGAGGGTCGCTATCCAAGGAGGAAAAGACTCAAGAGCGGTGACTATGCGTTCAAGAGCTGCAAGAACAAAATGCAAGGTAGGTTGAGGAGAAAAGCCTTTTTGAATTAAGACAATCTTTTCATGAAAATAGGTGGAGGATTGTGCAAGATATTCTTCCAGTCAGACAGATACCACGGGATGAAACAGCAGCGCCATCACTCAGGACACAGCGACCTCATAAATTCAGACTACAGATGTATCCGGTAGGTCACACGGAGCTTGCCGTTCAGGCCTCCACTACAATGCTATAAATAGTTAGAAAAATGTCATAAAAAGTTATTATTAGAGATCATGAAAAGTCTCCAACTAAGTGATGAAATAATTTGCATAAAGGGGTGGGGGGAGTAAAAGGCCCCAAGCACCAAGGGCATAACCACATGTTCCTGGTGATAAGGTTCCCACCTCAATCACTAAATCATCATCTTTAAATACATTTTACAAATGCTCTTAGTTTTTTCAAAAACACAAACTTGTACTTTTCTGATAAATCACTATTTTGGTCAACTAATGCCAGATTTTCATCTCCGATAGAATCAATCATTCCCAAAAAAATGCTTGTCATTCTTTACAGATGCAATTCTTGTATTTCTAAACACCAGTCTTTTTTGTTTAGTAAATAAATAATTTTACCCATGAAGACACAACAACAGTTCGCCATTTTGAGTACATATAATGATATTGCACTTTAATAGAAGCTGGTAAATACAATTAGATTTCATCACAAGCCAGTTTACCACATTCTAAAACTTCACTCACTTTGCCATTAAATATATTTTAGTTCTTCACAAACAGATCGATTTTCAGCCCATTTATGCCATAAGATTTAAATACTCTCAATTACTACTTCCTCCACTGCTAATGACAAACACTGCCTCACATTTTGTTGTAGATTCTCAGGGCCATATGCTGCCATTTGGTGCCAGAAGCTTTACAAGTTGAGGTTTAAATGACAATATACTCCCTCACATGCCTATATGGCACTACCATACGTCACGCTGGGCAACAGATGTCAGAAATAGCTACCAAGATCCAGATTCTCTTTACATGATAGGATGCACATCGGATTGCAAGGATGTCCATCATAAATCAGGAATGTCCACCAAATGTCACCTATGCCTCCAATTGCTATGAATGCCTCCAATCCCAGAGATGCCCATTAGATGCCTGATTAATAAAAAATAAAAAAAGATACCAAAGCTGGATATCAAATGCCTGGGCTAGCAATCAGACGCTATCAATGCCATCACAAACTAGTGTCACCCAGCAAATTACAAGGATGCCAGTCAGAAGGCAGAGATTTCCACCAAATATGCCCACCCCACACAGATCACTTTCTTCCCTCGTTAAGCCAGGTAGTACTGGTCTGACAGTGTGTTGACACTGCTTTTTCAGTAGATCCAATACACCACTCTGGCTGCTCTCCATGGGCTAGGATGGTTAGGGGTGGGAACTGGAATTGGTTTCCAGCCAAACAGTGCAGCATGACCTGCCTGGGCCGAAGAGGCCGAGCTGCAGGATGTAACAGTCTGCCTCCTGAGCCTTTGGCTAATTCAATACAACCCCCAAGAGCCAAGTAGATGCAGAACAGTAGGGAACGTGCAGGGAGCTGTAGGCTGTAACGCCATTACACACTCTGTCCCATCCCACCCAAGTCCTCTCTTGCTCTCCTCATTAGCTGAGCACAGTGCTTCATTGTGAAAGAAAGAGTGCAGGTGCCGGAAGCGCTCTTCAGAGGTCGGTGGCTGGTTTAATTACACGTCAGCGCACCGAATACCAAGGCTAGTAGTCTTTAATCCATGGAAATCACACAAAAGTACACCTAGTAATGGAAAGACAATCTGTAAGTGAAAAATGTTTTTTTAGGACAAGAACCCTCACCCCCCGAAGGTGGCATGCTTCATCATTGGGTTCCCTCCTCACACCAGGACCAAACGGTACCTGGTGCGGGCTACAACTCTCCAAGGGTTAAAACCATTATTATGTGCCCTGTATACCCTTATGTAATTATCATAATGGATTGTTTTACTTTTCTCCATAATTGTGTACGGTCATTTTCGTGTCTCCTCTTGCTCCTCCTCCCCCTCTCCCCCGCATCCCCCCTCCCCTTCGACCTCTCCCCCTGCTTTTAACCTTGACCCCCTCCTCCTCTCTCCCCCGCTTTTACCCTGACCCCCTCCTTCCCAGCTCCTCTCGCACCCTGCTTCCGCCATTTGTACACCTGTTTGACTTATTTGTAGCCCCACTATGTACCGACTCAATTACAATTATTGTTACTATTCAACTACTTTGTCATGTTTTGCTTGTATAATTACTGGAACTGTATATTTTTGTTGAACCAAACATGCTGCCTATACAGTGTTTAACCCTGTCACCTACTCAGGAGTCCTTAAGCGTTCTCTCACGCCTTCAGCCATGTTGCTTATGGCCTCTACCGCTTGGTTGTCCCCCGGGGCACCACACGCTGCTCCTTGCTTCACCGGGCTAGACTCGCCCGCACCACGTGACCCTGCTCTCCCTTTCCCCTTCTTCACGGCAGCTTTAGACGCTGCCCGACCAAGACGCACCATACTCGTGGGCTCGGTTACGGGGAACTTCACTCGCCCGTTACTCCCCCCCCTTGGCCTCAACTCTTGGACCACCGAGGACCGCTATTGACACTGGCGGCCTCAGCTACATGGCGCTTTTTTCGTCCGCACGTTTCCCCTGTTGGCTTGTACCATTTGGACCCTCGAGGACCACAATTGGAATTTGGCGGCTCGCACCAATTTTCACAGGTATGCTTCCTAACATTAAGTTATAGGCACACTGCCTCTACGCCTTTTCCCTTACCTCTTCCTACTTGCAGCTCTACCACAGCTATTTATACTCAGACTGTTATCTTTCCTCATACAGTCTAGGTCTTTCGTGACCTCAGGACCCCCCACCCTCACCCCTGACGAATTACCGGTGAAGGATCATAACCCTTCCTGCATTCACGCAGTCTATCCCACAAGGACGACAATTTCTTCTACGGTGTCCTTGCCCCCAAGTACTGCAGGTATGAATCTCTTCTTCCTGCTATTCTTGCCCGGACAATGGATTTAATTTTTGTCTCTCCCTTTAATTACCTTTCCTTTCACAGAGAACCAGCAACGACAGCACCCGTCCAGCTGGACTATCAACTACCATTCCAGGTGGTTTTCTCTTTTTCTCCTTGGTGTCTTCTCTAATTAACTAATTAACCATTCCTGGTTACTTTTGGGCCCCACTCTTGTTTTCTTTAACCTTATACAGCACTATAACGATTTAAGTAACCTGGTCCTGATGATGACCTGGATTCAGACAGGTCCAAACGCCGTCGACCACCCAGCAGAACTTCTGGCACTATTGTGGTAAACTCAAGCAAACCTAAAACGAAATACCTACTTTGTACATATCTTAATTTTTGTATTTTTTGCGCCGTTCACGCTGTTTTTTCACTTTGTGTCACTGCGCCGATCACTGTCACGAGCACGATCAGTGCACACCCACTTTTGGGTTACTTATGCATACATTGTACTGTAGTGCTGATATAACTACTTACAATTAAGAAACTTCCTGTCTTCTTACAAACTTTTTGTGGTCTCCCTTTTGTCTACTCCTCTGATTGATTAATTCTTCCTTTAATTTGCCTTCTGAAATGATGACCTCTTAAATGGCCAACATGTTTCTGCCCTTAGGGTGACCAAACTCTGGGTTCAGGGGCATTTGTCAGGACCAGTTGACACAGTCACTCTGTGATAGAAAACAAAGGTATAAAAACGAAATGGTTACTTACCAGTAGGAGTAGTTTTGCCGCTTGAAGAGTTTTCTGGATTCACATGCTGTGCATCATTCCGCCATCTAGTGGTTGGGTCCGGAATTGTCTTTTTTTTCCCCTTTTTTCTTGTTTTGGTCGCTGTCGACCACCATTTGGTGCCAGGTACGTCCCCTGTGTGACGTCAGACGGTATCCTGGAGGTCGACGTGCGTGGTGGCCATCTTCGGATTCTTTTTTCTGTTTTTATGCTGATTGATCCTTGTGATGGTCCTTATTTATAGTTACTAATGTTGTACTTTGCTTCCCCACCTCTTTGTGTTCCTTGTAGGGGAAGGCTGGGTGGGTCGCATGTGAATCCAGAAAACTCTTCAAGCTGCAAAACTACTCCTACTGGTAAGTAACCATTTCGTTTTGCAGTGTGAATCCTTTTCTGGATTCACATGCTGTGCATCAGATTATGTAGCGGTTTTTCCCGTGTTTGGGAGGCTGTGGTGAAAGGAAGACTTAGCAAACAGGTGTTGAAGTACCCTTTGTCCAATTTGAGCTTCCTTATTCATCTGTATATCCACACAATAATGCTTTGTAAAGGTGTGTGGTGATGCCCATGTTGCTGCTGCACACATGGCATCGATGGGTACATTTGCCATGAAAGCTAGCGTTGCTCCTTTCTTCCTAGTGGAGTGAGCTGTTGGTTGTATTATTAGTTCTTTTTTGGCATTGGTATAGCTTAGCTGTATAGCTTGTACTATCCATCTTGCAATAGTTGCTTTAGTGACAGCTGATCCTGTGTTGGTATGTGAGTAAGCAACAAACAACTGCTTTGTTTTCCTTACTTGTTCTGTTTTTTGCAGATAGTACAGCAGAGCTCTCCTTACTTCCAGGGTGTGGAGGCTTTTTCTGCTTTAGTTTTGGTTCTTTGAAGAAAACTGGCAAGATGATGTTTTGATTCAAGTGATACTTAGTTACCACCTTGGGTAAAAACTGTGGGTTCGTTTTTAAGATTACCTTATCCTTGTGGATTTGTAAACAGGGTTCTTGTATAGTTAATGCTTGTAGTTCACTTACTCTCCGTAGTGATGTTATCACAATGAGAAAGGCTGTTTTGAGAGTAATATGTTTGAGGTCCGCTGTATGCATGGGTTCAAACGGTTTTGCCATTAGTTGAGACAGCACTGTATTTAAACTCCATGTTGGTACAGGAGCAGTTCTTGGTGGAGCCATTCTTTTTGCTCCTTCTAAAAATCTTTTGATGAGTGGTCTGGTAAAAAAGCTTTTGCATGTTTTTCCTCTTGTGTATGCTACTATGGCAGCGAGGTGCACCTTCAGGCTGGAAAAATTGATGTTGCTGTCTTAAAGGTAGGTAAGATATGTGACTACTGTTTCCTGTGTATTTATTGAGTTAGTATTGTTGTTAGCAGTGCACCATGTGGTGTATCGCTTCCATTTTGCTGTATAGCATTTCCTTGTTGACTGTTTTCTTGCCTCTTTTAGAATTTCCATGGTTCTGGATGGCAGTTTGAGGTGTCCAAATTCTATGTATTCAGGCGCCAGGCCGCTAGTTGTAGCGTCGCTGGCTCTGGGTGAAAGATTTGGCCCTGTTGCATTGTCAGCAGGTCTTTGTCTGCTTTGATCCTGATCATCTCTCCTTTGGAGAGTTCTAGGAGAGTTGAGTACCATGTTTGTCTCGGCCAACGAGGGGCAATGAGAATCATATTTGTTCCTGGTTCGCTTGCTTTTTGTAGTACTCCTTGCATCAGGGGTACTGGTGGAAAGGCGTAGACAAATGTCTGAGACCAATTGAGTGAAAGTGCAATTCCCTTTGACAGGTGGTGTGGAAACCTGGATGCAAAGTTTCGGCATTTCGTGTTCTGCATTGTTGCAAAGAGAACAAACGCTGGCGTTCCCCAGATGTTAAATAGGTATTGTACTGTTGTTTGCTTTAGCTCCCATTCGTGTGAGCAACTGTCTTGTCTGCTTAGCAGGTCTGCTGTGACGTTGTCTACCCCTGGTAGATGTACTGTTTGCAGATTGATTTGCTGAGGTATTGCCCATTGCCAGATTTCTTGGGCAAGTTTGCTCAAGGGAAAGGACTTCGTTCCACCCTGTTTGTTCAGGTAGAACATTGTAGTTGTGTTGTCAGTTTGAATTAGGATGGTCTTCCCCTGGACTTGTTTCTGGAATGCTTTGAGTGCCAGTAGAACCGTTTTCATTTCTAAGAAATTGATGTGTTTCGTGTAGTCTTCTTTGCTCCATCGACCATAAACCTGTAGCTGGTTCAGATGTGCTCCCAACCGTTGAGGGATGCATCCGTGGTGATTGTCACAGATGGAGTTGTGTTCCTGAAAGGTCTCCTCTGTGCTATATTGTTGGATGCCCACCATTGTGTCTCTGCTTGTACCTTTTGTGTAACAACCACTAGATCTTCCCAACTCCCTGTGGCTTGTGACCAGCTGTTGGTGAGCCATTCTTGGAATGGTCGCATGTGTAGGCAAGCGTGAGGGATGAGTGGGATGAATGATGCCATCATGCCCATAAGTTTCATTACCTTCCTCACTGTCAGAGATTGTCCCTTCTGGTAGAGGGTTGTTTCTTTGTAGATAGCTTGTATCCTGTTCTGTGTGGGATAAGCCTTTGCGTCCTTTGTATTCAGTCTTGCCCCCTGGAAGGTCTTTTCCTTTTCTGGGTTCGTTGATGATTTCATGTGGTTTATTGAGAAACCTAGACCCTGTAGTGTTTGAATTGTCTTCTGAACATGATTGTGGCATATTTGTTTTGTGCGTCCCCTTATTAGCCAATCGTCCAGGTAGGGGTATACGTGGATCTTTTCTCTTCTTAGGTATGCGGCCACTGCGGCCAAACACTTTGTGAACACCTGTGGAGCCAATTTTATTCCGAACGGGAGTACCTTGAATTGGTAATGTGTTCCGTTGTGTAGGAATCTTAGGTACTTTGTGTTTTTTGTTCATTGGAATATGTAAATAGGCGTCCTTGAGGTCTATTGTTGCTAAAAATCTCCTTTTTGGATTTGTGGGATTATTTCTTGAAGGGTACACATTTTGAAGTGTTGTGTCAGTATGAACTTGTTTATGAATCTTAAGTCCAAGATTGACGTTAGGGTTAGGTCTTGTTTTGGTACAAGGAAGTATGGTGAGTAGTTTCCTGTGTGCCATTCCTGTTTTGGTACTGTTTCTATTGCCTGTTTTAGATACAGTTCTTTGATCTTTGCGTTTAGCAGGATTTGTTCTGATTTTGATAATTTTCTTATCCTTGGTGGATTTGCAGGTGGTGTCCTTGTTTGCTCTATGCAATATCCGTGTTGTACCAAATTTAATATCCATTTGTCCGTTGTGATCCTTTCCCACTGCCTGTGGAAAAAGGATATTCTTACCCCCACTGGTGTTGTGTGGGTCCTTTTTTGTGTGGAAGTCAGTTTGAGGTATTCCCTCTCCCTCTAGAGGTTTGGGCTCTTCCTCTGCCATTACCTCGTCCTCGAAATGGCTGCTTCTGTTGCTGCCAGCTCTGGTAACTAGATTGTTGACCCATCTGTTGATTTGTGTTTTGCCCCAGAGACTGTTGTGGCATCTGCTGGTTTTGGCCGAAGCTGCCTCTTCCTGTGGTTTTCCTGTTAGAGAAACCTCCTCTTTTGAAAGATCCCCTTTGTTGCAGGGCCCCCATTGCTGGTTCATTGTCCTTTTTAATCTGTTGAAGGGATTCATCCACTTCTTTGCCAAATAGATCTTGTCTGTTAAGGGGCCTGTTGATAACTGATGTCTGACCTTCTTGTTTGAATCCAGAAATCCTGAGCCAGGCATGTCTTCGGAGTATGGTTCCCGTGCACATTTGCCTGCTTGCGGTATCTGCTGCATCTAGTGCAGATTTTAGCCAAATTTTTTCCCTCTTGGACAACCGCTCTTGCTCTTTTCTTGTCCTCTTCTGGAAGTTTGTTTATAAACTCCTCCATTTCATCCCACTGTTGATGGCCATAACTGTTCAGCAGGGCATTTGAGTTGGCAATGCGCCACTGCGTTGCCACTTCTTTCTCCATCCTCCTGCCCACCAAGTCCATCCTTTTGCTCTCCTTTTCTGGTGGAGGCCCTGTGTTGGAGACTGCGTTGGCTCTCCTTCTGGCTGTTGTTACGATGATAGAATCTGGTGTAACATTTCCCTGTATATATTTAGGGTCTTTTGAAGAAGGTTTATATTTTTTCTCCACTCTAGGAGTTACCCCTCTGTTAGAAGCTGGCTCTTTGAAGGCTTCCTTTCCTTGGTCCAGAATACTTGGCAACATGGGTAGATATTGTGTTCCCTTTGTTGCAGGTGCCAGGGTTTCCAGCAGGAAACATGTATCCCCCGTCTCTTCCTCAAGGGGCACCCCAAACTGGTTTGCAGCCCTTTTAACAATTTCATTGTAGGAAGCAATGTCATCTGGGCGAGATGCTTTCGAGGGATAGTTGCAGATTTCCTCCTCTGGACTCTCGGTGTCGAGGTCGTTCCACTCGTCCTCGAAGTTTTCTTCATTTTCCTCCTCCTCCGGTACGTTTCTGCATTCCTCGGGATCTTCGCCTCGAGGTTCAGGCGTTGCTGGGGATTGGAGGATAGCATCTTCCTCTTCTTCGGCGTCTTCAGCCTCTTTGGCGTCGACGGTTTCCGGTTCGACTTCCGGTGCTTTAGGGATTCGATACTCCTTTAATGAATCGTCGAATTCCTTTTTCCTTTGTAATAGCGCAGCCATTTCTTCCTCGAGTCTTCTTTTCGACTTCGAGGGCCCTTTCGGTGTCGGATGCTGGGGTCCTCCTTTTCTTTTCGGTGTCGAAGTTAGTTTTCGGCGTTGATGCCTTTTTTGTGGGTTCGTTGTCGTCGACCCTTGGCCTTGGAGTCTTGTGCGATCTCCCCTCTTCGGCAACCCTTGTGTGGGTGCCGTGGGTTTCTTTTGATCAGAGCTGACCTTCGATCGCCTTTTTGTTCGGCGTCGGGGCTGCCTTGGCTGTTTTTGGTTCGTGGCCCCTAGGTTCCGACGGATCTTTAGGTCTTACCTTTTCCGTCCTCTTCTTCGACTCCTTCGCCTTCTTATCGCAGCGCGGCTTTTTTCGGCGTCCTTCTCTAGAATTTCGACGTCCGATCCTTCATGTGTTGATTCTGCAGGAGCTGCATGCTCTTCGTTGCTCGAGAACCCCATCTTCCTCTTCGTTGGCTGCGACATGGTGGTGTAATGGGCCTGTCTCTGATTTCGGCACGTCCTGAGAGTCTTCGGCAGGAACGCTGCCCAGGCCTCACAGTCTTTGTCCTGGTGGTCCTTGGGTAGGCAGAGGTTGCACACGGTGTGTGGATCACGCTGTGCTTATTTGTGATGGCACTTTGGGCAGAATTTAAAAGGGGTCTTCTCCATGGCCCCTACCTCGCCATTTCTGGCCCGGAGTGATCCTCTGGTGTTGAAAAAAGTGCCGCTCTGCTTCCGTCTACGACTCTGCGTCGTTGATCGATCTCTTCTCGTTGATCCTTTCGATGCTGATCTTCTTTTCTTGAAGTTTTTTCGGGAAAACGCAAGCTTTCCTCGGAGCTTCCCGTCTTGCTTCCAGACCAAACGGCGGAAAAAAGAATCTGAAGATGGCCACCACGCACGTCGACCTCCAGGATACCGTCTGACGTCACACAGGGGACGTACTTGGCACCAAATGGTGGTCGACAGCGACCAAAACAACAGAAAAAAAACCCCACAAAGACAATTCTGGACCCAACCACTAGATGGCGGAATGATGCACAGCATGTGAATCCAGAAAAGGGTTCACGCTGCAAAACTAATGTTAGCCTACTGGTGGTAAGCCAGCTGATACAGAAGGTGGCCCACAATCTCCTTGTTATGAGGGTCTACGTTATAAGGAAACAAAGGCAAACGTTAAAAAAAAACATTCAGACACATACCAACAGAAACAACAAACCCACTACAAACCTAATGTGAGTGGACCTGAGGGAGTTTGTGTACCCAACACCAGTGTGAATACTAGTGATGGTGGCAGAGCTATGAGAGAAGGCAGTCTTACCCTTGGAGTGGGATTTCAGCTCAGTCTCAAGCCTAAGTAGGTTGCCTACATCGCAAAGCGGTATCTCATAATACACAATAAAGCCAGGTGCCAGAAGTGATTCAGGGTTGCATTAGACAAGTATTCTTGAGTGCAGTGAGGATAAAAAAAAAATCACCACCACACACCGTTCAGTCTGTGCAATGTTTCTAATTGTGCATGTTCCTATCGTAACTCATAACAACCTACACATGTCGGACGCACTCAACAGTTAAAGTCAGAGCACTAAGTGCACATTTTGTATGTTCTGGATGAAGCAGGTGAAGAAAGTATAATATGTATTGTTATTCAATGATACTTAGTGGCTACAATTTGTATATGTAGCAACACTATTTGCCCAGACAGTTTTTGGTTCTTAAAGAGCCATACCTTTTCATGTTAAAAGTAGAAACCATAGAGCAGCTGCGGCTGAACAAAAACTCTGCAGCAAAACACAGCATTAGGAGCCATCCCCAGCAGCTGCAATCCTGAGGCAGACTCCTTTTCCAATCACCACTGCAAAATATCAACCCGCATAATTCACCTGAGAGTTGATCAAGTTGTCACCTCAAGGAAACCATAGTTGAAAGGAGCTGACCCAAACAAATGGTTGAAGGAAACCAAACCAAAACCCACACTTTAAAAAAACAAAAACATGTGTGTTGAGCTCCGACATACCTAACCCTAGGAGGGCTATAGTACCTATAATGGCACTGGTTACATAAAGCTGAGCACAGCAGCAAAGGGATCCCCCCCACCAGCCATTGATAATGGTTCTAACTTATATTCTGGGTCACAGGTTCATCAAGTAACCAATGTGGTTTCTTTGTATCTAATCCAGACTTTTTCCACATAGGTCATGCTTTGCTTTTTACCCATCTTGGAAGTTGGATTTTGGACGGCACCAATCTTTGCTCGAGTTTGAAAATGTGTTATGTCTACTCACAACATCTTTATAAAAACATCTCTTGAAATATTTATACAGACTCAACTGCAAACTTAGACCTTGTTGCAAACAAAGAGTTATTATTTTAAGGCACATTGAGTTGTCCATGAAATACAGTTCATGTGTACCCCAGAGAGTGTGAAAAGGTGTTTGACATTCCTTTGTCTCTTGAGCCAGATTTTCTTGGATTTCTTTAATACTGCAATTTTTATAACAGTCGACCTTTGGGTGTAGTACATGCTGTGGGTTTTGACCCCTTCTATTGAACAGATAGTTTACAGGTCTTCATCAGGACGGATTGGATCTTAAGGGGCTTTATTTATACTCTTGTGAAAGTCTAGGAATGAAGATCTGCAGTTTAATCATTGCTTGGATGTGTTTTTCTCTGTCATCAGCCAAACGCAGTGTTTACCTGCCATGACTGCTTTGCAAGGTCTTTTTGCTTCCTTCTTCACAACATCCAGCACTTGTCTGTTTGTTTGAAGCTTTATGTATTTTTCTCTTTCTCAAGTCAGCAAATGCAGTCGAGATCCTTTGGCTTTTAGAATACTTTACAGAGCAGCTAACTTATTTCGTGCCAGCTTGAAAAAAATGTGGTGTGACCACTACTTAAAGTGTGCACAGCCAAAGGGTCATGCACAAGGGGAGACTCACAATGATAATGCAGATGCACAAACAAGTGCATCTCATAATGAAAACATACGCTCCTGAACTATCAAGTCAGTCAGGGCATAAGTTAGATTGCACATGGGTAGAGGCACTGGACAGAAGGGAAACATGCATTACATTTTCCTCCCCCAATGAGGAAGTGGTAATCAAGTGAGGGAGATTTTCCTGGAAGAGCATGAAAAGGGCTCATCCAACCATGTTAGTGGAGGTCCTGGGCTTGCTCCCCTCACCACAACTTACGAGTCAAATAAATATATAAGGATTTAGCATTAGTCGCCCAACACTTTAATCAGCTAAGGCGGAGGAGCGTCGCCACACTGCTCTTAGAGCAGTGAAAAAGGGAATAATAAAATGATAATAGCGTTATTATCATTTAATTTTTCGCTACTTCGGGGCTGGGTTAGGGCGGGCGGGGCTGGCGGCTCAGGGAGGAGGAGTGGTTTGGGCACACTTTTAGTGTGCATGACTGCTTGGCCGGCGGTCTTGGACCAGTCAAACATTCATGTGCACTTTGCATATTCCCCACCAGGCTGTAATGCACAGCCTGGTGGAGAATATGCACAGACTCCCTGTCCCCATCTGAACGCCGATCCAAGGCACTCAGACCAATCACAGCGCTGCATTGCAGTGTTGTGATTGGCTCAGGGGAGCCTGTGTGCCCGGGGGCTTCCTGCAGCTTTTTCCGGACTGAAGTCAGGAAGAGAAGCGAAGGGGAGATGGAGGAGAGGCGACGGAAAAGGTAAGTGCGTTTTTATTTTATATTTTTCAGTGTTACTTTTCAGTAAGTTTAACAAGCCGCAAACATAACAATTACAATTCCCATCAGTAGACGCATCCATACGTACAGAGAACGCAATGTCACTTCATGACGCACCAGACAATGATTTCGTCAAAACAATACTGCAATTCTACCGAAAAGTAACCCAAGGGAGTATGCGAGTCTCCACGCACTGCCGGCAAGTAAAAGAGATACCAAACGAGGACTGCAGATTGCCAAGGACAGACGAGGTGCCCCATAAAAGAAATAAAGGCCGCTTCCAGGAATACCTGACAACAGGCGGTAAGGAGGAGATAATACCGTTCAGCGGGAAAATGTCCCAAACCTACTTGGAGCAACCAGACAGCAGGATCAGCGGTCTTAAAACAGACATAAAAAAATAATGCGTGTCAATAACATGGAGAAGAACACATGTACTTGGTCCATGCTCCAAAGAGAAGCAAACACAAGGAAGCAAGTGAAGCCTATGGGAGATAAGCAATAGAAAGCTATCAAATTAGATTGACAATTAAAACAACCAATGGTATGCTGTGGGCGGGTTGCAAGCCCACTGTATACAAAACTATACGTCTTGCAGAACCAGCGCATACGCTATTGTAGGCGAGACCTAAAAACACTGAGGGGCTCTACTTACGAGTTGCCTGCCTCTAAGCCACAGCGGCATGTAAATATTTGTTAGGCATCAAATTGCAAAAAGAAACCGCAGCACTACAGGCACGCCTAGGAGCACACACTAGAAGGCAGAAAAGCTCAGTTCATGATGAGCAGACAGTGCAGCACAAAGAAAGCCCCCTCAAATGAAATCTGCTTTCTGCCATCTTGATTGATGAGACTGGAAAATACATCATTTTAGGTTTGACATCTTGAGACAAGGTGGGTTAGACAGCTCAAGAGAGCTCAGTGAAAAAAATAGCAATTGATGTAAGATGCTTGCAAGGAGCACACCTCTGTGATGTCCTCTGATCGCAGATTCACGGCACAAAGATATCCGAAAGACCGTGCCCATGGGCCTGACTCTAGGGTGCACAATTACTTGAACCGAATAGGCGGTCAGCTGCACAAGCATGACACTGTTTGTTCCTTCCCGCTGCAAGAATGGAGTCGCCAACAGTTCATCTACAATATACCACTACACAAAGAAGAGAAGTACACTAGCAGCTGAGAATAAAGGCTAGCAGATGGCGGAAACTCTGCTGTGTTTCTTTGAGGATTATTTGCAAATCCTTGTGCCCCACTACAGTAAATAATAAAATACCTGATCCCTATAAAAAAATAAGGATGCAAGGAAAAGACAATGACGATGCCTCTGCCTGCGTATGACTATACATAAGGACTCCACAGCCAATAGCATAATTAGGTAAAGGTTAGACAGCGCAATGCTCTGCAGAGTTCCAAGAAGGGTATGTTTGATAGAGAACCTGCAAATACCAACATTAAATAAAACAAACGTGAAGGGGGACATGACAAGCAATGACTGGGCAAGTAATAAAGTGGGGAGGATGTGGGCAAGGAAGTAGGTGGGAAATATTGTGAAAACATGAAAAAGAAGGGGGGTTGGAATATACCGGATAATAAAGGCAATGGCTAAGGGAGTCCTTCAAATAATAAGAAACTGAGAGGGAGGGCAAATATGTGCCTCGATGAAAAGATGGGGTTCTTGGGATTAACTCTTAGAAAACAAAGAGGCGCTGAGTTTGGATGATCTAAAGAGAATAGATGGGTACTGGTGAGGTATGAGCTGAGCATGGAGTGAATAGCAGGTTGGGGGTGCAATATCCAATAATCATGCCATCAAATGAAAGACACGCGTTGTAGCTGCAGAGGTTAGCAGGTGAGTAAGAGGCGTGTGGCCCAGATATGTGCCTTTTCTGGACATCTGTGCAGCAGTATGAGGTGCCAGGACATGGAGGTGTGATAGGATGGAGTGGAAAATGTACCTCGTCTCCTCTCAGACTCACTTCCAGTATCCTCCTGCACTGTGTCCCTCTGCTGGCACCGGCCGCACACAGGACGAACACCACCAGAGGCTTCATGACAGCAAGCCGAGGACACTGTACAATAGGCAGTGGCTGGCGGAAGGTGGCACAGAACACAACCGAGGCAGGAGCGGAAGAGCCAATGACAGAGGAGTGAGGAAACCAGTAGAGGAACCGGTCAGTAGAATAACGATAGACATAGAAAAAACAGACCACCCTGCTTCGAATCAGACACAACCCCTACCCCTTCTCAGAATGAGTAGGTTTAGAAAGAGAAAGCAGGCTGAAATATACCTGCAACTTCAGAGGACAAAACTAAGCAAAGTTATCATAAGACGTGTAATGCAAATATGTACGTTTCCATCACATATTAGGTATCGCCGCATATTTTTCAATATACAATAGACTGTAAATAAGTTCTCTTATTCAAAATAAAGACATCCCCTATTAACATCAATGAAAAATCCCTCACTTGAAGATAGCGGCAGCCGTTTCGAAGGTATACTAAAGGACAATTCGATGGCATCCTTCGAATCTGCTATGTGTGAAGAGCAGGAACATGGGGAAAAATAGTACTCCATCACAGTGCGAGCAGCGGACGGACACCAAATAAGTTTAATCAATCTGTGCTTGGTCCATGCGCCACTCAAAGGAACGGAAGTGATGCTTGGCCTACACAGGACAGTTAGGAGGCATCAATGCAGAGTGACACTGGAGACAACAAATGGTGGGCAATGGGCTGGCTGCAAGTCCTTTTTGTATACAATAGTGTCTCACTAGCGCATGCTGCTCATGCTGTCTCGACCCTAAAAATGTAACGGTTATAAGACTCAAAGCAGAAAAGCGTGCACTGAAAAGAAAAGTCAATCTTAACTCCAACTAATTTTCATAGAAAGCCGAAAAGTACATTTACTAAACTCATCACACAGAATTATTAAACTGTTTCCCACCAACTTCATCATATAACCCAGAGAAGGCTGTATTCGAAGCGCATGTACAGCAGCTGAGCTCTGTACAAACAATGCCCTACCATTAATGTTGTGATGATATATCAAGAACAATGCAGCAGGCTTGGAAACAGCTGTTCGATACAAATACACTGAAACTAATATAATACCAAAAATAAAAACGACTCCCTAGTGCTAATTTTTTTGTTTGAAATCTTTTTATTAAATTTTCCAGTACATAAACAGAGTACTATAACCTACTCTAAACAAAGTGTGAGGCTTACAAGTCGGATCCTTGTCACACAGAGTAGTCAATGTTCGGTCTTGTCATGGGTAGTAAGCGCTATATAAATACAATAATAATTACATAGGTAGATATAAACTTTAAATATGGCCTTTATTTGCTACCCCGGCTTACCCAGTAGAACACTAAATCCGCAATCTCATCCCATGGCCAGGGCCTCCTCCCACCTATTGAAACTCCACGTCCTCTGCTCCCCTCCAAAGGCCTCATATTTTGCCACAATTGCTAGGACAGCCCCGTGCCTTGATACCAATAGTTCATCCCTCATACATCAGTCCATGTTGGATTCCAAACTTCTTATTTTATAAACCATTTGATTTGTTTAACCGCAATTCTGTGATCCAAACCAAAGCGAGCGTGCAGCTAGTCATGTATCTCGCCAATCATGTTTTCCTGTGCAATGAAACTCCTGCCAACCTCACCTTCGCTTCCTTGGCTAGTGAAATGGAATGAACTGGCAGCGACTCTGTTCTCAAATGCCTGCTGCCTAGTAACTGTTTGATAACAAAGCGCGTTCAGGTGGGTGGTAGTCACCAAAAAAGGAACAAGAAAACAAAGCTGAGAAAAAAAAGAAAGAAGACAGATATGAGGACACAAAATATGTTCGAGACCGAATGAGTCCCCTCCTTTTGGTCAATCATTAACCTACTGATAAAATGTAACATCAGTCTCGCCGTACAAAACATATCTCTTTAAAAGTAGATGTGCTGAAAGCTTTCACAATTTCTACTCTGGCAGTTTCCAAACAAAGTTCTGTCTTCACTTATTCGGAGTGAAAAGTTCAGGATTATACGGTATGGTATTTTAATAACAGTAGCCTAAGATATACCTCAAAAGCCCTGAGGTGGACAGAAAATGACATATCAGTTCTATGAAGAACCAAGAAGAAAAGACATGGATCCACCTACTTACCATGCGTGCTCGATTTTGAAGGCATTGCCTGTCAATGACATTCTTTGGCAGGCCTGTGCACATCACATCGCAATTGACTTTCTATCCCAAAAGAGGTACCTTTTAAGTTAAATTGATAAGATTTATGAAGGAGGAAGAGTGTAGTTGCCTATTGCCCCCCTTACCCAGAGCATTGATTGAGAGGTAGAAGTCAAAGATTATTGGGATCCCCAGATTTTGGGGTTTCTAAGTGGTGAAAAGAGCAGATCCTACACTGGTGATCACTGAGCAGTACATAGACTGATGAGTCACTGAAACAAAAGAGAAATAGAGGCTTGACCACTGGATATTAGGATTTCCGTTGTTGGTCTGTTTTGGATGCTCACGTTCTCTGTTGGAGATGGTCTGGGCAGATGGCATTATTGACAACGGAAGACTCTCCCTAGAGGACTTTGCCCCAATCTCATCTCACTCCATTTTCTTATCCAGATGCCTCAAAAACGACAATGGATTTACAACAATCATGAATGGGTCTATTTCATGTACAGGTCTATTTTCACGCTATGTTTTATGGAATTCCAAGTGACACTCTTTGCTGCAGAGGAGAAACATTCTGTTCTATTGGTACTTACAATGACTAACTTTGCAACACCATTTGCACCAAGTAATATGTTCAAAATGAAATTTTGCGTCAATTGACCTCCCTCCCCCCACCACCCCCGCTGATCCCCCCTATGTCATTGCAAAATTACACTGCACAGCCACAAGTGCACTCTGTGGAACTGTTGGTGCATAAGCACAGCTGCAATCTGATCTCTTCCCTAAAGACTCGTGTATGAAATCGGAAAGCAAAAAATAAAAGCATAAATCTGGCTTTGCCAACTGGTGCCAGTTCATTTAAACAGGTGAAAAAGAAAATAAAAAGTAATAAAGAAAACGCACTGCTGCCACACAATGCATAGCAGTTTTATGCATGTAATAAAAATGTAAATAAAAAAATATTCACCACATATAATATTAATAGAACGGTATCAGAGCTGGTTAGAAGGCAGGTGTACATAGAACATCGATAGAAACCATTTTTAGTTTTAATGCACATCCCAGGAAAATATGATACTTACGGGCACAAAAAGTATACTTCTGGCTTTGGACTACTGTTACAGACACAGTTTAAACACCCAAGGAGGAGTATAAAAAAATAATTAAAAGGGATAATGAATGAAAAGAAAAAAAGCACTGGCAAAGTTAAGTATTGGCCCACTCTCCATGATCCTTTAGTGTACTTCTTTTTAGGCAGATGTGCACATCTGATCAGACAAAATGCCACCACACACAGTGCAAAAACGTCAATGACTGAAATGGGCTGGCCAGTTGGCCCATACTGTATGTTGTGGTGAGTGGAAGCAAAATGTATATGCAAGTTAAACAGGCCAAGAGAATTACCCAAAGTGTGTGAGTGAGTGAGAGAGTGAGAGAGTGTGTGTGTGTGTGTGTGTGTATACACACATATCTATATATCATCAAACAAAGCGGTCAAATGATCACAGACACAAATATTGTGACAATCACATAGAGATGCTGAAACATGCACCTCCAGACAACAAATGGCATCAGATTTCACACGATACATACAGATCCGGCCAGCCTTGGTGTGGAACAGCCACAACCATCACACGCCTTTTGGCTTCTGTGAAAGGTTCAGATTTTGGTGATGTTTTTTTATTGCCACCGTGATCAAGGCCGCAATGCGTAGGTGGAACAGTGGTGCTAATTAAATACATTTGGGAACATAAAGCCCATGAGAGTGCAGCGTAATTTTTGGGTTCAAATATATATATATATTATATAATAACGATTGGTAGTAGCACTCCCTAAAGGGAAAACACCGCACATCAAAAAGAAACAGTATAGTAAATGACTCGTATAAGCGTGAATTTTGTTCAGTACGGTAAAAGATCATGGGGTGCTCAAATAACTGAAAGCACCTACTACCATACGGTGCTATCGGCAAGTTACAAGAACATGCACATTAACATTTATAAAAACACAGTCATAGCACACCCTTTGTAGTCATCAAGAATTTCACAAAAATATTTATCAAATAAATAAATGTCCTAGCAGCAGATATTGAGATCCTTAGGTCCACAGGCGAGTATGTCCTATTCAGATCAAGTATGGGTTTTCAAATACCATCCACAGGTCACATCCATTAAAAAAGTTTGCATTTATTCATATACAGCAAATTCCCAGCAGTAATTGAAGCCAACACGTGTTTCGTCTGTACACATCAGTATTCAGACTTTTTCAAGGCAAAATGGCTGAACCGTAAGTCAAGGTTCCACTGCGCAATCAATCCTCCTTGTAGGTAATGTTCAAGTATAGGCAGCCCAACTTAGGCCAGTGATGCCCCCCGTGATTTTGCCAATAGCGACTCTCTGGCAGCAAGGTACAACACACAAGCCTTGTCGATAATGGCCGAACCTTGATAAGCCGGTCCCCTCTCACGCCAAAGTAAAGAACGGACACACCGGTCCGAGTGTTTCTGCGTCTTGAACATTACCTACAAGGAGGATTGATTGCGCAGTGGAACCTTGACTTACGGTTCAGCCATTTTGCCTTGAAAAAGTCTGAATACTGATGTGTACAGACGAAACACGTGTTGGCTTCAATTACTGCTGGGAATTTGCTGTATATGAATAAATGCAAACTTTTTTAATGGATGTGACCTGTGGATGGTATTTGAAAACCCATACTTGATCTGAATAGGACATACTCGCCTGTGGACCTAAGGATCTCAATATCTGCTGCTAGGACATTTATTTATTTGATAAATATTTTTGTGAAATTCTTGATGACTACAAAGGGTGTGCTATGACTGTGTTTTTATAAATATATATATATTATCTACTGGCGGTCGCCAGTAGATAGTTATAGTTACAACCTATTATCCATAGGAAATCCGCGACATTCTATTTGAAATAACTCTCTTGCCGGTTGACGTATCTTCGCGAAATTTTCAAACTTCGTGGGGCGCTCCGGTCCGCTCCTACCCTGAAAGTCTCGGGGTGATACGTCAAGCGGGGGCCGAGAAAAAAGGGGGGTTCCAAAACGCGTTTTCCCCATGCATTTCCCATAGGAAACTTTAGACACGGCTACAGCCCGAACTGCTGAACGGAATTACACCAAATTTGGCAAAGAGGTAGTTCTTGGTTCAGAAAGAACCCTTTTTGTTAAATGGTGTAAATCCGTTAAGTAGTTGCTGAGAAAATGAAAAGTAAAAAGTTAGTGATATCTAGGGACGAGTAAGGTCCGCATACCCTCCCGATCACGAGCTGCATGTTAATTGGCTGTCAGCTGGCTGTCAACATTCCGATTCAGGAAATGTTGGCAGCCATTTTGTCCCTCGGTAGAACCGAGGGACAGAAACAAGTGCGCAAAGCGCACAAAGGGGGCAGGGTAGAAACACCCTGACCCCTAGGTTTGCTCAGGGGGTCCCACAAGGACCCCCTGGGCAAAAAAATTTTTTTTTTAAAAATCGGCAGGATGCGCTCAGGGTGCGCGAATCCTGCCGAAAATCGAGCGCGGTCTCCCGCCTCGATGCTAGTGGCCCCGGGTGGCCCAAGTCCCGGGGGCATGGTGGGGATAATTTAATGTGTGGGGGCCTCAAAGGGCCCCCAAGCCCCGGGGACCGCCACCCCCGGGGCTTTTAAAATGGTGCGGGAGGGCTCTGAGCCCTCCCGCAGCCCCGGGGACCACCACCTCCCCGGGGCTTTTTTAAAATACATTATTAAACCTGTGTGGGGGGGCTCCAGCCCCCACACGCCCGGGACCACCACCTCCCCGGGGCACTAAACATTTTAATATGGGGGTCCGTTACGGACCCCAGAGCCCCGGGGACCACCACCTCCCCGGGGCTGTGTACTGAATGGGAGGGGGCCGCGCGGCCCCCTCCTGGAGCCCTTGATGGCCCTGGGGACCACCACCCCCAGGGCCGGCTCCTGCAGTGTCCCGAGGTGCCTACCCCCGGGACACTGTAGTTTGCTATGGCAGGACGGGAGCCTCGCGGCTCCCGTCCTGCCATAGCTGAACTGCTTGGATATTGGAAGAGAGAGCAGGGAAACCTGCTCTCTCTTCCAATATCCAAAGCGATTGCTTTCCACATGGGGAGCAGCATGTCAGCTGCTCCCCATGTGGAACAGCAATGCCGGCTCCCAAGGGACGTGGGGAGCCGGCGGGACTGTGGGGGATTGGGGACCCCCCACAGTCCCCAACGGAGAGGGCCAGCCCCGGGGGATGGGGTCCCCGGGGCAAGTAGTAACCCGGGAGGGCCACGCGGCCCCCTCCCCAAAAAGGAAAAATTAAAAAAAAAAAAAAAACGGAAAGGCCGGCCCCGGGAGATGGGGTCCCCGGGGCCTTAAAATGGCCAGAGGAGGGGGCCACGCTGCCCCCCTCAAAAAATAAATATAGAGGCCATGCCCCGGGGGATGGGGTCCCGGGGCCAATACAGGCCCAGGGAAGGGGGCCACGCGGCCCCCTTCCCGTTTTTTTTAAAAGGTAATTTAAAAAAAGGTGTAAGGCCCTGGGGGATGGGGTCCCCAGGGCCCAAAAAAGAAAAAGGAAGGGGGCCACACAGCCCTCCTTCAGGGGAGAAAAAAAACAAAAAAAAAAAACGATCGGGCCCGCAGGCCCCGCCCCTTCCTTCACCACTCTGCAAACGCGCCCCTGGCGCGTTTGCAGAGGGGGAACAATTCCCCTTGAATACTGGGGGTCCCTGGGGGCCAACTAGCCCACCAGGTACCTCCAGTATGCGCCAGGGAGCTGCCTTGCAGAGAGGTGTACAGAGGCCACGCCCCTTTTACACCTCTCTGCAACGCAGCTCTGTGGCGCTTTTGGAGGTATATGGTGGGCTAGTTGGACTCCGGGGACCCTCAGGATTCAAGGGGACTTAATCCCCCAACTTAAAACGCGCCACGGGGCGCGTTTGCACAGTGGTGAAGGGAGGGGGCGGGCTTCAGGTGACATGTGTGCAAACAGGCCCCGTGGCGCGTTTTAAGATGGGGAATTAAATCCCCTTCAATCCTGAGGGTCCCTGGGGCCAACTAGCCCAACAGGTACATCCAGAATGCGCCACAGAGCTGCGTTGCAGTGAGGTGTAAAAGGGGTGTGGCCTCTCTACACGTCTCTGCAACGCAGCCCCCTGGTGCATATTGGAGGTTCCTGGTGGTCTAGTTGGCCCCTAGGGACCCTCAGGATTCAAGGGGACTTATTCCCCAACTTAAAACGCGCCACGGGGCGCGTTTGCAAAGATGTCACCTCAGGCCCCGCCCCTCCCTTCACCATTGTGCAAATATTCCTCTAAAATCAGCCGAAATAGGAATTCCGATTTACTCACCTGTTATCAGGAGAGACCTCAGTGCTGCATCTTTCAGCCCAGTACTGATCCTGAAAAGTAATTTTAACCGTACTTACCGGTAACTTGAATTTCCTTCATAGGCTAACATTGACTGGTTTCACTTGGAAATTCTTCTAAGTGTTGATTTTTGAAACATACAAATATTCCTCTAAAATCAGCCGAAATCCGAATTCTGATTTACTCACCTGTTATCAGGAGAGACCTCAGTGCTGCATCTTTCAGCCCAGTACTGGTCCTGAAAAGTAATTTTAACCGTACTTACCAGTAACTTGAATTTCCTTCCATAGGCTAACATTGACTGGTTTCACTTGGAAATTCTTCTAAGTGTGGAGTTTTGGAACTTTAAAATATTCCTCTAAAATCAGCCGAAATACGAATTCCGATTTACTCACCTGTTATCAGGAGAGACCTCAGTGCTGCATGTTTCAGCCAAGTACTGATCCTCAAAAGTAATTTTAACCGTACTTACCGGTAACTTGAATTTCCTTCATAGGCTAACATTGACTGGTTTTCAGCAAAAAAGTTTCAAAGTGTTGATTTTCACAAACTACAAATATTCCTTAAAAATCGACAGTATGACTTAAACGCATTCTTTCAACTGTTTACAGGAGATGCACCAGTGCTGGATCCAGGATCCAACACGGAGTAAGAAAAAGTAACGATAACAGTTTTTACCTGCTAAGTGAATTTCCTTCCATAGGATAACATTGGTGATTCTATGAGAAAAAGTTTGTGTCAACTTTTAAAATACAATAATATTCCTTAAAAATCACGACTGTAACCAAAACGCTTTTACTCAACTGTTTACAGGAGATGTACCAGGACTGAATCTAGGATCCAGTCCTGTGGTTACAAAAGTAATCCATAAAGTAACTAATTGCATTTAACTAGAAATTCACATTGAGCTGAATGTTGCATTGTGTTTGAAAATGTGTTGCCCATTGCAACAACTGTAACTACTGTACTTAAAAGTCTATTGCCTATCTGCAAAGTATTTAAACTAAAGTAATTCATTCTGATAAAGTATTTTTGTAATGTAATGTATAATGTAATTACAATGTAATTTAAAAATAAAATATGTAAAAAAAAATTGTTTCTAAAAATGTAGTAAATCAGTATGAAAAAAATTAATATAACAATTAATACATTTAAAAATTGTCATTTACAAAACCTTTGAAATTCACTGAAAAAACCGTAGGTTTCAGGCACGTTATAGTTAGAAATTAGCATTTAAAAAACCTTTGAAATTCACTGAAAAAACCATAGGTTTCAGACACGTTATAGTTACAAATTAGCATTTAAAAAACCTTTGAAATTCACTGAAAAAACCATAGGTTTCAGACACGTTATAGTTACAAATTAGCATTTAAAAAACCTTTGAAATTCACTGAAAAAACCATAGGTTTTAGGGACAGTTATAGTTACTTGGACATTGCACTCGTACAAAACCCGTGAAATTCCCCGTTATAGTTAGTTCAGCTAACTATAACTCGCGCCCGCAATGCACTGCTGATGACGTCACATATTACATCACTCATGACATGGTCAGTGACATCACTGATGACATCACTGATGACATCTCAAATGACATCACTGATGACATCATCCACGTGATAATCTGATGCACCTCCTCACACCCTAATATAACCTTTGATACACCCACTCTAAATTACAGACTGCCATTCGCAAAACCATAGACACTCCAACACCAATAACTACATACCCACTCACTGATTCTTAGGTCTACACACACACATCCACTCACTCACCCGTACAGTCACTCATACTTACGGTCACTCAGTACAGGACTATCATATGCACTCTTACTCCTATATAGACACTCAAACAACGCCACTCATCCATAGAGATACTCACACACCTAGTCAGTCATGCAAATAATTAAACACACTACCATTTACTCACCTATACAGTTATACACACACCAGCTCACTTACTCATACAAATACTAGCACATTCTTACGCTCTTATACAATCACTGATACAAGCACACACTCATCCATACAGCCACTATCACAATCAGTCACTCTCGCTATAGCTATTTATATACTCCAACACACATATATACTGCCTTTCACATATGTAGTTACTCACACATGTACCACTGGGACATACATTCACTCACTAACACACTCTTACACACACTTACCCACCCATAAAGTCTATCACAGATGCACTCTTGAAACCATCCACCCAGTGAATCACCCACTCACACATCTATGCACAGAGTCGCACACACCCCTCCCACACAAACACTCAGGCACCCATACAGATACTCACACAAGCATTCAATAACTCAAATAGACACTCATGTAGCTATTCACAAACACATGCAGCCACTTACACAGCAACAGACAGACGGATACAGACATTCACCCAGTTTAGTCACTAACCCATGCATTCAGTAAGATACGTTAAATCACTCACTTATACAGTCAGTCACGCACCTACTAAATCATCCATACAGACACTTACACACCCACTCATTCTTCAATACGTCTTTTCCTATATATATTAAAAATATTTAAACTTTAGAGAAACACACAGTCACTGGATGATGTCATCAGTGATGTCATTTGAGATGTCATCAGTGATGTCATCAGTGATGTCACTGACCATGTCATGAGTGATGTAATATGTGACGTCATCAGCAGTGCATTGCGGGGCGCGAGTTATAGTTAGCTGAACTAACTATAACGGGGGAATTTCACGGGTTTTGTACGAGTGCAATGTCCAAGTAACTATAACTGTCCCTAAAACCTATGGTTTTTTCAGTGAATTTCAAAGGTTTTTTAAATGCTAATTTGTAACTATAACGTGTCTGAAACCTATGGTTTTTTCAGTGAATATATATATATATATATATATATATATATTTTTTTTTTTTTTCCTTTATTATTATTTTTTTTAATATTTGAGGTTGGAGAGACAGCTAAAGCTGTTGCTAGGAAAGACTGAAAAAAGGAGCTTCTGGTCAACCCTGCAAAACGCCATAGGGACTTCAGAAACCGGGCAGCTGCTCAGACATGAAACCATGGAAATCACAGTGGAAGTACACACTCCTCAGAGCTGTGTGTGACTTACCTGGAGTCACCTTGCCACGTTTTAATTGCTGCATGTTGGTTGGAGTCTGTTTATTTTAACTGGAAGAGCTAGGCTATTTCTATAGCAAAACCATTTATGTGCACGAAATAAAAGATTATAGGTTTCCAAAAATAAAAAAGCAGATAAGATGCTGTTCAAACATGAGCCACCCTTAACGCAGATCATAAAAACCAACTTTTAAGAACATGTTGAGAATACAGGGTGTGTGCTGGCATGCACACGGTCTTCTTCAATCCACAGAAACAGCCCACGCTTACTCGAACTGTCACAGTGGTTGAAACGATGGAACACAATGCCCTGTGTCACATCATTAAAGCACTTGATTGCTCTACGCATTGTAAATTTGGGTCTATTATTTACACAGATTTCGGAGTTTGTGGGCATTCAAAAAAATCCTAGTAATAAACATGGAAGTCGATGTAAACCAAATAGACATACTAAGGAAGATTATTTGCAGGTGTATGATCTGCAGGGGTAAATTCGGTGGATGAGTATCTGAACAATAAACCTTTTTCCACGGGGGTGGATGCAATATTTCTCCCCGCTGAGAATCCACTTCACCCAGACCCCTAAGAATTATGGAAGTGCACCCTTCATATCCCACAATGGAAACACTTTCTTCTGCTGTTTACGCCTGCGGAATGGTTGTGAATACTCACTAACATACGTGATTTGGGAAGTTCCATGCATTTTGTTTGAAAACCCATCTACATCTCTTCTCCCCTCCCCCTGGTCACATCCCTTTTGCCACCACTAACCCTTGACTTCGTACTATAAAAGACCGCTTTTATCAGCAGGCGGAAAAGTTGGAAGACCCAGGACCACTGCATTAGAGGGTCACAGAGCACTATTTTACATGCCTAAATTCAACTTGGGGGCTAAAAGAAAGTTTGGCAGTTGGGCTCCGAGTACGCTCCCCAACAGTCACTCATCTGAAGGCCTCAGCTCTTCACCAAAACTGACTCTATCCCCACAATCCTTTAACCAAACAGCTACGCACAGACAGGATCCACCTCTTTTTACCCTGCCGTGCTCCGGCCTCCATTTGCTCTTTGTAGCCAATGAGTTATGTCCTTCTCGTCACAGAAGCAAATTCAGTATGGACACGGAAGTTTCTACTATCTCTCAAAAGAAACGCTTGAATAGATGCGCACCACTGGAACAAGAACAATGTTAGTCTGTTCTCTTACCCCACTACTGCCAGAGCTCTAACTGAGAGTTGCCTCTCAATAGATAACCTTGCCAAGAGATGTCGAAATACCTTTGTTTGTTGCTTCTGTGGAGCACATCCATTCGTTATTTGCTTAAACTCTTCGACCATTTCCACACAAACTCCATTTTCATCACCCACACGAACCTAGACCCCTCAGCTGCCACTGCATCTAAACCTTTATTTTGGGGGGCACTCCACACCTCGCACATTATACATGCAGAAAGATATTGACAAATTAGAACCACAGTGCCTACATTGTCTTTCCATTTCCCCGCATGCTGTTCCCTCTGACTTTTCTCAGACTCTTGCTCGGTCTCTGGTCTTACCACTGCACTTAAATTATGTTTAAAGCGACACGGCTAAATGTGTAATGTTGGATGTTCGGGAGCATTAGACCCATCCCTCCAGTGCAAATCCTTCACCTCCCTGCCCGCTAAGACACCATCAACTCCTGTGCCACACTCAACCTTCGCCATCGCCTTGCTGTTTATTCCACTGTTAAATCCATGTTACTTCTATACGAGTGATCCTTACCAGCACACTTGCCTAGACCTCTTACATCCTCACCCCTGTCACTGTCGCAACAGCCCTACCCACAGTCCCTTGTTACTGTCAGGGCCGGCTCTAGGGCGGTGCGATCGGTGCCACCGCACCGGGCGCTGACTTTGGGTGGGGGCGTCATTTTTGCAAGTATATTAACAATTTAAAAGCACCTGCTGCTGCGTTCCTGGCCTCCAGCAATTTTCAGGCATCAATTAAAACGTCAAGATAACTCTGGTGATTAATCGTGTTTCTGGAAAGAGACTGGAGGTTTGTCTAGTGGAAGATTTTGATTCATTGAAAGGCAGTGCAGAGGGTTAAAATGCCTGCTGCTAAGAACGTGTACCATGCAGATAACGAAATGCATATAATGTAAATAGGTCAGTAGGTTACTGCTTCTGTAAAAGAGCTACCAGAATAAGGACTCCTAAACTATATTGCCTACCAGTATCGATGACATTCACTCCTACACTACACCTTGTAGTCCTGTCTGATGTACATTTCCTATACACTGATTTACACACATATGATTGTCTTTGTGCAATGTGTGTGTGGTGCAAAGTGCTCTGACACCTTACACTGGTATTCAGAGTGGTGCTATAGAACTAAATGAATCTGAGAGACAATGGTTATGGAGACTTGAGAGGCCCTGTTAAAGGGTGCTAGTGAGGGAATCCGTGGCAGAGGTGGTCATTGGGGGGCGCCAACAGGCATTGTCACACGCCAGGGCGCCACTAGCTTTAAGCCGGCCCTGGTTACTGTCACCTTGTTAGTACTCCCCCTGGGCTAAACAGCGATTCTGCAAAGCACCTGTTCCATGCTGGAATAGAAGTCAACTGTTCTCACAACACAAGCTGAAGCATTCATAAAAAGTGGTCTTTTTTGGGGTTAGTGAACATTCTGCTGTGGCGGTCCATACTGTACATAGTGTGTAAGTGTGAAACCCTTGCACTACCCCCTATCCATAAAGGTATATGTTCTGCGAGTCTTACTGAAACTTGAAAAAAATATTTTCCGTCACATCAAACCTCCCTATCATATTTCTTTTACAAAATGGCACACCACTTCTTAAAGATTGCAAAAGTCTATTAGGAACATCACAATATTGCCCCGGACACTTTATTTGATCAGTTGTAGTACAGTGTATAAATCCAAAGTTAACTATAAAAGGTTTATTGCAAGCTAGAACTATTTCACAAAGGCATGCTTAAGAATGCTAAGAAAAATCAAACTGCTTCGTAGAGGTTCTTTGCAGCACGGTATTAATTTAGAGTTTTTCAGATATTACAAATGATTGAGCACTACCGTAGAATCACCCTCTCTTACAGTATAGGAAATAAATCTGCCCTCTTGACAAGAGTTAACATTTATTCCGGGGCATCGACTAATACCCTCCTGTGTGGTGAACCATGCAAACGTATTTAAAAATCGGAGTAGTGGTGATTCGTAGGTAAGGTTCGAACTTTCAAGCCATCCGTGAATAGTTTCATTGGGCCCGATTCACAGAACTAACTTAAGACAAAATCCTAAACTTACTACCTTTTTGGTATTCACCTTCTGTGAATACCAAAATGAGTAAGTGCCTTCTGTGAATACCAAACTGGTAGTAAGTTTAGGATTTTGTCTTAAGTTAGTTCTGTGAATCGGGCCCATTGACTTCCATGCCGCATGGTTCACCTCTATGTCTGGTTATGTATAACCATTCAACATAAATATTCTCACAGTATGTTTTATTAAGTCTCTTTAAAATATATCTAAATTTCTGGAGGTAAATTTAAAGCTCTGCAAACGATAGTCCTGGATGGCAGAGCATTTCATGTTTTATGCGAAGATGAACCGCATCTGACGAGACAATTGCCCTTTAAACAAGCACTGGCAAAGCAAATAGGTTTGGATTTTGAGATCAGCCTAAAATACTTAAGTATAAGATAAAGTTAATATCCTGCCATTTTTCTTAGTACAATTACGCCACTCCTATGCAAGCTCAGTAATAAACACAGAAACTTAAGGGAAGTTGTAACACAACTCTCCTGCTGACAAAGCTTCTGTAATTACTCCTCACCGCAACAACCTGCCCACCAACTTTCTCTGGTTCTGCTCGTCACTCACTGCTCTACGCTAGTTCTGTAATTACATTTCCCCATCTTGTGGCATCACAGGATATTTTTTTCAGCATCCTCTAGCCCTCCAGAAAGACTCTATGCTTAACACAAAAACTGAGTGACTTAACCTGTCAAGGGGATCCCAACTCAGGGGGGGGGTGGGGGGCAAGGGGGGGGGGGGTGAGAGTACTTTCACAGATCCAGGCTAAGTCTCTGAAATAAGATAGACCATGTGCTATGTGATTTCTGAGGGACCGAAGACGAAGCAGTGGTGCAGGTGGTGAGTGGCACAACCTGGTTGCCACAGAAGCCCTACAGAAACACCAGTGAGGGAGAATGGACTGTGGTGTCATCTTGGAGACAGCGAATCGGGGGAAAAGGTAGAGGGCTGTGTTAAAGAAAAATGTCTGGTTAATGGCACAGTCACCTCTTGCTCTTCCCTGACTTAAGCCATGAGACTCTAGCCAGGAAGAGGACTTTTTTGGAAGGGTAGAACAGGTTGGTTGTGGAGTTTTAAGGGGAAAAAGTATAGGTTTACACCAGTCGATTCAGACAGGAACTTCCTTTACAACTTACCTGATGATACTGGGCAACAGTAAGGTGGGGGAGAGCCAGTGATGGTGCCCATGGGGGTGCTCCTGGGAATAAAGGTGATAAAGTTAATGGCTAGGGGTCCTCCTGCAGATGGGGATGAGTGGGGTAGCAGTCAGAGGGACTTACATTTTGTAGTGATGTTACAAATGTCTTCTATATATTGTCTCTGCTTCCTTCTGTTCCCCCTTTCAGGTTCTTTATGGGGCTGCTGTGTTACAATATGTAAATATATCTTGTCATATGGATAGCATGAAAAATATGTATTTGGACCAAGTCACTCACAGCAGCGCTGTATAGACCTGGGGACTCAAAGAAATTGACAAAATTATGCAGGGCCCATTCTGCAAATGATGCGTAGGCCTCAAAGGGTGGTGCAAAAACAAAGCTTATTAGGTGGGGAAAGTCTTCCCTTCTAACGTTTCTAAATGAATATTAATTATTTTGACATTGTTCTTAAAGAACCTGATGTCCTATGGACTCTAGTGCAAGTGCAGACTAGCAGTTCTGTGTGACTGTGGTATTTCTGGAACAGCTTATCCCTGAGAATGCTGCTAAAGGTGAGAAATTCCACACAATTCTGTAACCCAACCCAGTGGAAATTCTATATCCTGAGACTACCACAATAAGCAGAGAGCTATGGATTTTGCTTTGTGATAGGATTAGGAAAGGAGTTTCTGCTTGGAGTGCTGGTGCCCATCTGATTGAATTGGAGCTGATAGATAAATTGCGCACATCAGCTTCATCGGCTGGCGCTTTGCAGTGAAAAGCTAATGCCACTATTTTTAAATAGATGCATGCGTGTAGTGAAAGCTGGTAATACTGTATGAGAAGGTTATGGGATCCATATACACAATTCCCTGTGTCAGATAAAGGATCCTGCATCATGGTAGTTTTATCACTCATTGACTCATCAGTAATGGACGAGTACGTCGCCGCCTATTGGATCTGTTGAGACTGTGGCATTCTTTATTGATGCCAGCTGAAATTTAGGGATTGATCAAGAAACACTTGTGCATTGTAATGTCTTTATACTGTTTCTATGATGTTTTCTTGGAGTCCTGTTTTGAAAAACTTGAACTGTTCTTTGAATATGACTTTATGGCCAAAGACTTTGGGGACGGGTTACAGTATTTTGTTTTGAATTGTTTGATGGTTTTAATGAGCTAATACGAAGAAATGCTATCCTGAATTTGTAGGAGAATGTCTGTTCAGTGGTCAAAGCAACCGGATAGGCTTCATAAGTGCCTGAAACCTTTCAATTACAAATTTTGTTGGTGGTCAGCATAAATGTAATCCATGGTTAGTAAAGGCCATGATAAGAGTTCTGAAACTTGGAGCACTTTTTATAGAAATAGGATCGGATGCAGAAGAGAGCAGAAAAATCCACACTAAGCAGCATTCAAGATGAGCATTTACTAGAAAGGCATGAAAAAATTATTTTAAAAAGCAGAAACGTTTTAAGGCAAGGGCAAAGTGGATAATAGCCCAGGGCATCCACCTTCCATGGGGCCTCCTGGAAAACTGAACATTCTCTCTACTTCACTTCTGTGAATTTCTCCATTAACCTTTAACATGTAATTTACTATTGTTAGGCAACACATGCAATATGCGTAGGGCTTCAATTACTAAAAAGAATGGGCGATCAAATTTGAAATTGCCCCAAACTGGGGTCCCCAAAATATTTCTTGCCCGAGGTCCCCAAAATCCTTAAGATGACTCTGTTAAAAGGTTCTGAAAGCACCTGTAAATTTAGCAGTGTTGGAAAGTAGGATCATTTTGTCTACAGATCCCCTGGCTCTTTGCATCTCCATTTATAAAAATTCTACATAATTAAGCAAACTGTATTATTTGGTGCTGAATATAAGAGCACTGTACTGCACACCCTGAGGTGCAATCTCTAGGTGTTCCTTTATTCACGCTCTCAATCACACTCTAGGGACCACTTCTGTAACAAGGCACACGCAAGAGGAAAACTTGACTTGAGGAGGGGCTGAAGAAAGACCAAAAGGAATAAAATTCTTGTGCCTTGGCCGGTGACTATGGACAGCTGGGCGATAAAACTCTATTTATTAATTTACTGATTTCATGATGCGCCAACATGGTCAAGCCAAGATCCCATCAGAATCGGAGTAACAGTAGTTAGTATAGTTAACAGCAATAAGGGAAGTGAAGGGTCCACCAGGACATGCGGGAACCATATCCTTGGCACGCCAGTCCTTTCAAGGAGAACTGCAATACTCTGAAGAGCAGTACCGAGTCACAAAACTGCCTTCCAAAAAATTCACAGCCCCTGCCGAAGAAACAAATGGAAATTTCTAAAAGCCTTTGGGTCTACACGAGGCAGTCCAGATTTGGAAAACAAAAACCAGGATATTGCGCAAACATAAAAGTAAAACTACAATTTGGCACTGTCTGAGGACCACAAATGAACTGACAGCACTCCCCTAGATAGAAAACACAGCCAATAAGGCACCGCGGGGATTTAACTGCAATTTTTACATACAGTATCAAGGTTAACTAAACTGCTTTCTGCTAGGGGCTGTAAATAATTCTGTAGTGCTACACATGAAAACGTGCCTCACTCTGTGTTCAGTTAACCATCTCTGAAAACCGGGACAGGTGCTAAATTTACCAGGACATATGGCGCGAACACTCCTCATCGGCAAACTAGGAACACTATATTTTAATACAGAAACTACCTAAAGACCAAGGCCAATGGAATTAGGAGATTTTGAAGCCACTTAATTAGGCATAATTATGGATTTGCCACATCATCATCTGCTCTATAACCTGTAGATTTTAACAACAAAAAAATGTTTCTATCTCATATGGAGCAAAAGTTACTTAAAAAGCACCAACATCTGTTGCTGTTCAGTGGAAGGCTCTTCGCAAAAGGTAGGTTGACTGGTCATCTTTCTGTTGCTTATTGCTGTATTTGGGTGCCAGACTGGTACTGATGCAAAACCTTTGACCAGATGGTGTTAACTTGTGTAGAAATGGCAACATAATAAGGCAATACTATCAAAAATGTGCTCAATTATTCTGCTTAATTTTCTCTTTCTTGCTGCATAATTTAGTTAAACAGGCTGCATAATTCCAGTGGCTCTGATAAAGACCAACAAACACACATTCTATACAAATATGAAACCCACATGTTGGTCCTAAGAATTGTTGCCTTTTTATGGTAATCAAACTGTATACTTCTAGGAAGAGAATAAGAATAGAAGCACAGTGAGACATAACACAGGCTAATCTGAAAACATATGTCAAAACATCTTAAAACATACAATTATTGCATTTTACAGCATTCTAGGTGATATGGCCATTGTTACACCCAAACCATATGCTAAACAAGCCAAATCTACATAGAAAATTAGATCCAGTCATCTTTCAGAAATATTAGTTTATTAACAGCAACGTACAAAATAAGAACTCAAAGTAAGACGTTTCTAAAAAGCACAATTTGGAAAAGTAAATTCCGCAAACTAATTCACCTAATTTGTGTGGTAGATTTTTCACCTTTGTTAAATTAGAGATATGAACGTTAAATGGGGCATTCTCTTGCACCAGCAAAATGCAGTGAACAATAACACACATTTTAGTTTGTGGTATTCAGAAACAATTTGCAAGTAGTTTCCTTCCCTGGAAAAGTAAGTCAAAGGTAAGAGGAAGTGCCTTTCCCGGGGAAAAAGGCAGGCAACATCTCAATATTTCATGAAAGCTTTGGGAAACAGAGATTCTTTAAGTGTAAACATTTTAGCTACGAGATGATTTAAAAAAGGGTATACATATGCATTACCACATTATTTACCTTTATTTGCCGCTTTAGAAATCTTGCTAGACAGGCACACTCCTCGAAATCTACAACTCCTAGATTTCCAGGAACACCCCTGCGTTCCTGGTAGGACCCTCCAAAAGTCAGACATCTATTCCAAGTATAGGAATAAATGTAAGGGGACCGAATGATCGATTAAACAAATGACTCAAATATGTATATATTCATGTCTTTGATGTGACCACAATACATGTCAAATATTATGAATGTCAGCATTGCCATGGAATGTGTGCTAAACTGTAAACAATTCCACGTACACAATGGACCCGTGAGGAAGTTTCTAACACTTCTTAAGAAATCTTTCAAAGGAGAATTCTTTCTCACGGAAGAAACCATTGAATTATCGCACACTAGGCAAGTATGTTTCAGCTTTATTTGGCAAAAATGTGTTAGCCACTATTTGTTCCTATTTTTAGTTGTTTTCCATTACTTTAGCAGCGACTTCCTTACATAGTAATCTGGATGTTTACCCGCTGCAAGCTGAAATCAGAGGGAATCGCAGAAGAAAACAAAATTACTTCCACATACTCCGCTGGCTGTGTTGCTATATAGGAAATCGCAGAAGGGAGCAACACTAACGGAGGGAATTGCTTTTTAAACTCCCACAAAAGGTACCACACGCAAAGTTATGTTCAGTAATGACCGAAATAGCAGGGTGCCCGCTACCTTCATGTTCCTGAGAACTTAGAGTATTCCGGCGACTAAGCAACTCGAGGCACACATTATTTTCAGTTGCAAAAGTTCAAGCCAACACTCAATGAGAAATTCACCAAAGCACTCACAACAACCCACTTCAAGGACAAATTCATTCATTCATTTCTCATGGTAATCACAAAAGAACTCTAGACATGAAGCAAAACACATCTATGTGCACCAACCCATGAGTAGAGATAATCATATGGTTCTTGTGTTCATTACCGATGGGGATGGAACTACAGCCATTTTACTTCTTTAAGCTCTTTTAATTCTTCACTTTTATAGTGCTTTTTTGGGAGATTGATCATTTGTTACGTTTATTGGTTTTTATCATTTGCCCACGTCTTTCCATGCTGTATTGATATTAGTCCTTATTGTTTTCTTGTTTATAAATCTTCTAGTTTGTTGATCATTGCGTTTTTCCCTACGTCTACAAATGTACATTCCATTCATAAATTTACCCAATTCCATTTATCGTCTCTTATGTTTCCCATTGCCTTGTAGTCTTGCTTGCTGTGTCTAACTAAATTGTCAGATTGTCACTTCTGCTCGTTTTGCTGTCTGTTGGTCTAAACTCAGTTGTTACTTGTTACTGCCTTAAAACTGTTGCTACCGGTTTCCCTCCCATAATTGCTCTCATTCCTTCTAGCTTTAAACATTATGCATCATGTGAGCCTTTTTATGTTGTTGTGTCTGTCCTCCTTTCAATGTATTACCGCTGCCCACCTACTGTTCTTTGCTTCTGCCCTTACAATGTTGCTACCTGTTAAGCTTCAAATACTCGTGTTGTCAGTTTCCTTCCAACATGCTGTTTCCTACTTTCTTTATATTGATGAGTTTAGTCTATTTGTACTCCACCTCATTGCCATTTAATAGCTTTCTTCTAAGGGCTGTGGGAAAGCCAGATGGTAGAGATTCTGTTGTATCTAAGCCCGATTTAACATGTATGCCTTTTGGTGTGGCTGCTTTGGGTTGCATATGTCATCATTCTGTTGTCTTTTAACCTTAGAGCTTTAGCCAAGTCTTTTCTACTCGTATTGTTTATGCCCTTGGTTTCTCTAATATAGTTTTAATGAGATTCCATTGTAAGTTCCACCATCATAAAGCTATCATTTGTTGATTTAAAGATCTGGTGAAACTTTCATCAATGCTTTTTGAATTCCCCTAAATCTTCCTAATTTAGCCACATTATTTCCTCTATTTTTTTTTTTTATTTGGCCCTTATTGTTTGTTATCTATTGTCCATCTTACTGCTCTGTTTACCTTTGAAACTTGGTAATCGCTTTCAAGTTCTCCATGTTAGAATCAACATCTAACCCCTGCACTCAGGTATGCTGCTTTCCCTTATAGATTTGATATGCTAAGGCTCTTTGGTTATCTCTTCCTCTTTCAGTTTGCCATTATCAGCAGCATTGTTGTCTTGTTCCCTAAGTATTTCCCAGAGTCCTAGTTTATGTGCCACTCCAATACAAGTGTTATAATTCCCTTTTGTGGCTTATTTTACTGCTTGTGATAGACTCTCGGGTCTTTCTAAAACAATCATTATTGTATATTAATATTCAATTTTAGACACAACAAATGTGGAAAAACATTTACCCGGTGTACATATATTTTACTTTCATGCCTTATCGGCATTGGTTTAGTTTTCCTTTAACTTTTGTTTGCTTGCATATTCTTTGAAACTAGTTATCTAGTTGACTGTATATTAGAATTGTTTCAGTTGTTCTTCAAGACTTAACATTGTCCCTGCTTCATAATTATAATATGGATGATGTAATTCAATGTTCTGTTGATTTCAACGTCATCAATTTGTTATATTCAAATTCTACCTCTTGTGTTTTTGTCGCTATTGCTTCTAGGATTTAAAGTCATTTTATCCATCTGTTGGTCAACCAGCCTTTTACGTTTGCACTCCTCTGTGTCTCACCCATAGAGAACGGCACTCAATGCCAGGTCGGGACATGAGTGATAAGCCATGTGCTCTTCAATGACTCAAAGAAGCAAGTGGTAGATATACACCATACGTGAAGACCACAAGAAGCGAAGTCTCCTAGTAAGGAAAACAGTGTTGAAGATACCAATGGGTGATACGATTTGCTTAGGATAATGGTCATTCTACCAAAAGGACTGGAATCATAAAAAATAAGCACAGCAGTATATTTGGTCTGTATTGGCAACGTTCAGACATATTGATGAAACTAAACGTTGCAACTAAATATGAACAAAATTGAAATCAAATAGCGTATATCGGAACTATCCTTGCTTTTCCAGTGACGGAAAAACGGGCCAGAAAAACACATATTGAACACCTCACTAATCTTTAGAGGAACAGCGAAATAGTCAAGCAATTATGTAAATAGAAAAGTTTGGCAAAAGCCTTAAGAGTAACAGCCAAGTATTTAAATACCGAATAAAAGTTTGAAAACAAACTCTGCAATCCCTTCCACTTGTTCAAAATTCTTCACAACTCGAGATGGTAACACAGGAAATCTAGTGCTAGGTACAGGTGTGGTCCTGCTCCGACACTGTGCTTACATGCTTTATGGTGACAAAGTCATGTGTATGATGTTATGCTTAACAATGCAGTCACTTGCTGGATGTAAAAGTGTTCATGCTTCTTGTATACTGATTAACAGTTTAAAAAAGATTTAAATTAAAAAAAAAAAATCTTCACAACATTCAGATACACAGCAAAAAATGTGTTCTAGGGACTTTATTAAAATCACTGATGACCGATAGTTGCTCTCATATTTAGTTATTCAAAGTTTAACTATCAGCAGTGCCATGTTGGTACAGTTTTGTGCATCAGACGTATTTCAATTCGAAATGGCACAATTCTGAATGGCACATCCAGAGGTAAGAAAATATAGCACGACACACAGGAGATTTGAAGCACAAATTAGACTCACCAAAAAATAAATAAAAATAACGAATCCAAAAGCTTAAGTGCTGTTGCCCCGTACAATGAATGAAAAAACTCTGAAAGCAGTTCTTCCCAAAAAACAATCATTCTCAGTAATGGATAAATATCACGTACCTCCTTTTTCAGCAAAAACACGTGCAGTGATGTTACATCTAGCTGAATCATCAACCCTCTGGTACTCTGCCCCCAGGCCATTATTGGCAGTGTCCATATAAGCCCTTAATGTAGTGCCAGGCAATGAAGGGAGCACCAGGAGGGAAGCAGAAAAAGTGGAGCTAGCGAGGCAAGGGACATGAAATTATTCAGCATATTGCTATAAATAAGAGGACACGCCCCAATCGTTTAAAAAAAAAAAAAAGTGCAACATAATGGTTCCGCCAAAAGCAAAAGAGAACATGGTTCATATGAACCCCAGAAACTCACATAAAATCCTACCACAAGAGTTTCAATTACGCGATGAAATTGATGAAACAATACTCGAAGGTTTCCATGGACGGAATTCCAAACCGCGTGTTATCTGTTATAAATGTTCGCGAGCAACGGATCTTGCAAGTTCACGTACGAGTCGTTGGCGCAAGGATATTGCTGAGTTTCAAATGCTACCAGGACGTCCATCCGGGCATCAAAGAACTCTAGTATTAACAAACGAGTTAAAGCAGCTATTCAGTGCTGGGTGGTGGAGGGCTCCAAGACTTATCACTCTAATACTCCAACAAGAATGGCTCCCTCGTGGCAGGTGGTGGGCACAGTAGGTTTGGTTACATTGGAGGCATTTGTCTGGTGCACATTCTCTGCCACGGGTGTACCCAAAAAGTATATATTATCCACAAACAATTACCTGCCTATGTCCACCTACTTGGTAAGATAACTTCTAATTAGAAAATAGATTTTTAGAACCAATCAGATTATAGAAGGTGACTTTTACTCATCCAGTCTTTGTGTTTAACAGAAAAGCTGACTTAATTGTGAGGTTTATTGCTTAGATTTGAACATGAAGGCAAATTCATTTTGCAGAGCTATACGTAAGACTTAAACATGGTTAAATTAAAGTCTGTTCTATCAAATAAAGCTAACAGAAATGAAAAGAATATATTACAGAAGTTAAGAAACAAAAGGACACAAAAATAACTCTACTTCCTTTCTGATTAGCAAAAGAGAAACAGCCCGCAATGAAAATATGTTTACGCACCTCACTGCAGACGCTGACGGCCCGGACCAGGGCTTCGTGAAACTGCTTGCTCGTTCCCACACTCGCACATGCGAGGCCGTGGTCCCCGGAGGACAGAGTGATGGACAGCCGCCTTGTGCCAAGTTCTCGAAGCAAGAACTCAAGAAATAAAAGTAAGGCTGCAGCAGCGACAGCCCAACCACGACAGCCAAGGGGAGGATCTCACCACAGTCGGAAGGAACCGCTCTCGGCTGAATGTCTAATGTAAGCAAATTAATTGAAACACCACACTTTATTCTGCGTGCAACGAAGAGCCAGGTGCTCTGTCTCACTGACAGCCAGCTAATGGAGAAGTAGCTTAATTCAATTTAAATAAAAAGTTATCAAATAAGATTCAGCCCTGGTTTGCACATATTTGGCCCTTTAAACTAATTTTCGCGTCTAAATAAATTAGATTTCGCTTTCCTAATGTGTTTTGATGTATCCGCTCCCTTTCAGCTAAACCATTAATTGATCTCCCCGATCAAACTGATGGAGTGCGCCTCCTGCACGACAGATCTTTCTGCGGCTTGAAAAAAGCAGATCGACTGCTGGGCTGGCTGCCCCCCAAGTGCATATTCATTTCAGGGAAAAAAGCTTCAAAGTAATCAGTTCTGGGTATGGTTTTTGATGGCGTCATTCAAAACATTTCATTCTTAGCAACAACACATTAGAAGGACAACGCTGTGAAGAGCTGGCTTTGCCCTCCATGGAATCCAGTGAGTGAGCAGTCAAGAGCGGATTTACCCGGGGCCTGTGTACAATGTGTCATAGAGGCTCAATGGAAATTAAAGGGAACACCTTAAGATTTCTTATGGGATGGGATGGCCCTTATACAGCCCCATGTATGACTTGCAGCCATCTTTAGGGAGCACAGAGGCATAAGGTAGGTGCAGTCTAAAGTAACCCACTTGTACCAATTGGATAGAGAATTTAAGCCTATTTCCGTGGTGCTGTCATGGATATAAAGTCATGCGAGTGCCTCGCCAACCCACTATCTATTTTCCATCCTCACTGAATTAATATCAGTTTTATGAAATGATCTGTTGTACAGAGGCTATGGTTTGCACGTATATCCACTAGCAATGAGCTAGTCAGCGCTCTTGCCTAATGTTATAACATAACATAACATGTATTTGTAAAGCGCACGTTCACCCAGAAGGGTATCTTGCCGCTGATTAACAGATGTTTATTGTTACCCAACTCAATGGTACTCATTTTATCGACCTCAGAAGGATGGAACGGTATTGGATGAACAGAGTGACTATTCTAGGATTACCATCTGCAATGTGTGTTTAGTACATGAGATAGTCCAAATTGTAATTTGTGTTAATGCTGGAAAAAATGCAATGTGTGACACACTACTTTCCTATTGCATTGAACATGGAAGGGGATCTTTCTTGTGAGATGAGATCATGGGCATAGGATACGGCCTTAACAACGTGGGCTCAGCCACACGTGCCGTTTTCCCACAAGCCGAACCATGCTTGCCTTAACCACGCATATACTTTAACAACGCATATGCGTATTTAAGGCAATGCACAGTTTAGATGCAGAGCGGATGGGTGGGCACAGAAAGACAAGAAGGGGAGGACGCGGTGAGGTAAGTGAGGCTGGGGCCAGGTCTTGGGGGGGTGGGGAGTATGTTTTTTGGGGTGGGGTAGTTTTTAGGGCTCAGGGGGTTTGGGGTTAGTTATAGGGCAGGGAGCAGTTTTAGGGCTCGGGCCGGGGTACTTTACAGGTGTAGGGGACAGTTTTTAGGGCTCTGGGCAGGGGGGCTGGGTCGGCGTACTTTATAGGTGATCGGGACAGTTTTTAGGGCTGAGGGCGAGGGGGCTAGGGTCGGGGTAGTTTTTAAGGTGTGGGGACAGTTTTTAGGTCTCAGGGCAGGGTGGGGGAAAAGAGACAGTTTGAAGGGCAGGGGTATGATCTTTAGCACACATGTTCCTATACAAATCATGTCTTTACCACAAAATTTTGTGGTTAAGGCATGCGTGGTAAAGGAATGGGTGGTAAAGACGCTGTCGTGGTTAAGACCGCGTGGTTCAGGCATGCGTTGTTCCATCATGCAACCCATGGGCACAGCTTATGGGCCGCTTCTAAATACATACTACAATGATACATTTGGCTGGGAAAAAGAGTAGTGGGAGAACAGATAAAATAGAGCAGCGATTTATGCACTTGCTGCATAGATTTTTTCTTGACCTGCAAGTCATAGGAACAAATTCCAGGAATTATAATTTATCCTAAAAATTGTTACTAGGCCAGTAAAATGAGTAACATTGAGATGAGTAATAACAACACCAAGTACATAAGTTGATCAACAAAACAGCAACGTTGTGGTAGTAAGTTCAATATGAAAACAGAAAATATTTTAATTGTATTTGGGGTATTTAGCTATTAAGTGTGGGAGAAACATTGTCTCCTCATTGTTGACATATTTCTTTAAGTGGGCCTAAAAAGGTTCTAGTTATTCCTTTGGACACAACCACAGAAATTTGGTAAGACACGAGGTGGCGTCTTTTTCACAGGTGAGAAAGTAACACATTTAAACAATAGAAAAGAAGTGAATGTTACAAAAATAGCTTCTTTTTAATATGATATTGAAGGGTGGGGAAGTCATCAGCATCCAGGATCCAGCAATAGGACTTGTGTCTAGAATAAGTTATAATCAGAGGGTTTGCAAAGCAACAAGAACCCTGTGAGGGTCCTGGTTTTCCATCACTCTAGAAGATCAACAGCAGGCAAAAAATAGTTCTCATTGAACACAGTAGATGATGTCCCTTATCGATGATCAAAAGAACAATCCAACAGCTTGCAAACTGGATCTAGTCACCGCAAATAACATAATGCTAAAGTCGTACAAGTTGGATTCAGTTGTAGGATGCCATCATCAATGGTGTCAAAGGCATTTCAGTAGAAGTAATAGGATCAATGCCTAACACTATGATCATCCACTTCAATCCTTAAATGGTCAAGAATTACAATCAGCATGGATCAGCTACCGAGCAAAAAGCCTACATGAACTTAGTGCAGAGTGTTATTAGATATGTTTTTAGATTATTTACTTCCAGGTCATTGTGGACACTATTTCCAGTCCTGGACTTTTGTGTGATGGCCAAATGCTTTTAGTTTCATAGAGCCAATTATAATAACACACCTGAAGTCAATGGCTTGTAGGTGAAATGCTCAGAACTGGAGACACTATAACAAGAAGGAGTGAGGTGGTCACCCTAGAGTCAATGTACACTTTAATTTAATAGGACATCGCCAGCTCCGGGATCTTGGAAAGATTCAACAAATCACATCACCAAAAGAGCAAAGAGAGAGGAGATCTGAAATTATGGAGAAAGGTCTGTTTGAAATCCAAGGACAACTCATGCACCAGGAGACAGAGTGGTGACTTGGAACAACTTTAAAGTATATCAGTTGTTCCAGTCTGGTAGAAGATTGGAAAACATGTCTGTGTAGGTGTGTTTCTACAAATAGGGGTTAGTAAAATAAAGCTTGCCAAGGGGAAACCTGGTAATGATGCAAGGCAATTTTTATAAAACAGTAAATGCGCTTAACGGATTTCGAGCTTAAAAGATGGGGTCAGTTACAGTTTGGATTTGGGGACAGGTTCCGAGCATGGATATCAAGCTGCTACACCAACCGTAGGGCAAAACTCAGGGTAAATGGGGTCGCCTCCACACCATTTGAGATACAACGGGGAACCAGACAGGGGTGCCCGTTGTCCCCCCTTCTCTTCGCTTTATATGTAGAACCGTTGGCGCAGAGGATTAGGGACCATCCGGAGATAGCGGGTATCCCGTTTGGGGGAGAGAGGCATGCGGTTAGTCTGTATGCCGATGACATCATCGCCTCCCTGGAGTCCCCAGCTCGCTCGGTCCCTGCCTTTTTGCAGGAACTGGAGGACTTTGGTCACGTTTCGGGTCTGCGAATCAATATTGGGAAGTCCTCAGTATTAAGGTTTCGAGAAGAGGGCCCAGCCATAGCATCTGGGGATGGGCGCTACGCGGGCATACCCGTTCATTCCTCCATCCCATACTTGGGCATAGAGCTTGCGGCGGCGGTGTCCCAAACGGTTCATCTCAACTACTCTAAGTTCTTACAACGCTCCACCGCAGACCTGAATGCATGGAAGGGTCACTCGCTCTCCCTACTGGGCAGAGTGGCAGCGGTTAAGATGTCGCTCTTACCTCGAGCTCTGTACCTCTTTCAAACTATTCAGGTCTGGCCACCCCCGGGCACGATTCAGGCTCTACAGAGGGCTATTAATCTATTTATTTGGGGAGGGAAGAGACCCCGGCTGCGCAAGAACCTGGGATATCTGAGGCCGGATGACGGGGGTCTGGGCATCCCCAATGTTCTGGAATATTTTCGTGCGGCGCAATTGCGGTATCTGGTGGAGTGGAAGCGCTCCGAATCTGAGAAAAGCTGGCTTTTCCAGGATCGCTTGATAGCGCAATTGGATCTTTGGAAGGTCCCCTTTCTTCATCGGACTCATAGACCGCCCGGCCTCCGGGCCTCGCCCGTTACACAGTCTTTGATGCGAGCGTGGGATGGGGTGGCGGTGAGACGGGGCCTGACGACGTTCCCTTCTCCTATGACCCCGCTTTTCGATAATCAGGAGTTTTCCCCAGGGGTGGACACTAGGGCTTTTTCTGCCTGGAGGGCATCCGAGTGCCGGTCAGCGGGCCATTTCTTTGACATTGAGGGTATCATCTCTTTTTACGATCTTAAGAGTGATTATGGTCTACCGGATGCGGAGCTTTTTCGCTACTTCCAGCTTCGACATTGGCTCCTTCAGGCTGATGTTCGCCCCAAGGTGTCCAGGAAATTGACTAAGTTTGAGAAGTGGCTGTACCTCAAAAACACAGACAAAGCACTGATAACGGATATATATAATATGCTTAGTGCGGAGGCCCCCGCGGAACCAACCGCAGGCCAGAGACGATGGGAAATAGAACTAGGGAGGCACCTAACGAGTAAGGAGTGGGCGGCCATTTATTACCGCGCGAACCACACAGCGCGTAATACAGCTAGCAGGGAGGCGGCGGTTAAGGTGGCAATGTACTGGCATTTGACCCCAGCCCGTCTTCATAAGGGAAATCCAACACGCAGCCCATGGTGCTGGCGGGGGTGTGGGGAGGAGGGCACCCCGATTCATATTTTATGGGAATGCAGAGAGCTCCAGACTTATTGGGGGGAGGTCCTAGACGATATAGATCGCCACTTCGACACTGAGCTCCCGCGTTTCCCTGCTTATGTGATCTTGGGTCTACCTAACCCCATTACATATCCACTCAAATCTAGGTGGGGCAGACTGATGGGGATAGCTTTGGGGGCTGGTACACGGAACATCCTCTCACACTGGGGTTCATCTGTGAGACCGACAAGATTGGGGTGGTTACATAAACTATGGTATGTCCTAGGTATGGAACGCATACAGGCCTCCCTTTCCCACACTACGGACAGCTTCTCCGACGACTGGCAGCCATTGATTGCTTTATTATCCACGGAAATGAATGAGATTACATGCCCTAAATAACTCAGACTTCTTCGACTTCCAAGTCTGGCCCCTACGTCATAGTTTCCGAACACTCAGACAGGACTCTCCCTGACTTCATACCGCACCTTGGTACTCTAGGAAAGCACACCAGTTCGGGGTGGGAGGGGGTGTTGGGTGTTTGGGGGGGGGGGGGAAGAGGGTTTCCTTTCTTTTTCTACACGGCAGTATAGCGATCTCCTTCACCGTTTGCCTGTTTGCACGGTGGTTAGGGCGACAGCGCCGGGGGGGTTACTGAGGAGGCTATGTGCCTCGCAGATACTGGTCACCAAGAGGGGGCTTATCTCAGATAGGATAAGCTTGAACAATATGCTTGTCTTCCTTGAAATGTCTGTATTTCTCTTGACGCAAATGCCAATAAAATAAAGTTATACAAAAAAAAAAAAGATGGGGTCAAAATCAGTAACTGAATTCATTTATTTGAGGAATGACAAGTGGGTGTATTAAAACCACACCAATGATGAATTCTACGAGCAGCATGCAAAAGCTTACTAAACCTTAAAAGCTAATATTGCAGCACCAGGTTACATCACGAAGGAAGAGACAGAAGAAATTACAGCGAAAAACAATGCAAATATAAAAGCGGTTAGGATGGAATTCGCTTAGATCAGCACACTCCAAAACCACATTTCAGCTAAATGAACTAATCGCACAAAACAGTACAACCTCTGCAGCAGGGTGGTAAAAATTACTGCAGCTAGATATTACAATAAGTAATTCAGCTCTTATCTTATAGAGGATCTATGCAGTTTCTTTTCTGATTGCATCAGAGATAGCACATGCGCTTCAAGGAGACCATCGCCAATCCAAAAGTCGATGCATTGGTCACAGCAGAAGGCCCACCATGTGGGAAATGTGTTCCAAGAGCACCCCATTCGGCCTGTGGGGATCATGGCGACTTTGCGACCTATCAAGAGTAGGTAGCCTGTACAATGATGCAAAACATAGCTACAATTTGGCCTTTACCCAGTGCTGAATTTGTTCACGTCCCCCTTTCACTTGCGGGGGATCTTGGAGCTTCACTACATTTTGACAGAACAAAAGAGGCTCTGCAAGAAGCCTGGAGGACCACTGCAGGAAATATCAATATCTGATAAACAATCCTATTTCGGTTAGAAGACTTTGGCCCCAAAGTGCTCCAGTAGGTACCACTCACTAGGGTAACAGCAATTAAGGGTTATTACCATTTACTGGAGGTGGGCGAGCAATGCTCGATCTAGGCTTCAGCCTGGCTCAGGCTCAGCTCTTGGTCCCGTTGGACCTTCAAGCCGAGCTTTCATGTGGCTTCTGCCTGCCACCCACGCACAAATAAAGCAGTGAAATTTTATGGAAAAAATGGATAAAGAGATATCCATTTAGTGGCTGAATTTCATAATGGGAAAGCAGAAAACCTGTGGTTAATTCCAGTTTCTCTGCTTCACCAAATGATGTGATCCTAGGCACATTTTTATGTATCTGAGCCTCCTTTTTCATTATCACATGAAAACACCTTCAAATATACGAGTTCAGGATGTGAACTGTACAAACACCTCTTGTGCTTGATTTAATAGATTGTTGCTTCATATATAATAATAATCCAGGCCACATATATGCTACATATGACACCTGACTCGCCTCTAAGATCGCATTGTCATTGTGGGGAAGGGAGGGCATCAATATTTTTGAATTCATGTTTATAAGCTATTTTTTTAATAACTGCCTCTCAGTGCAGCGACATTATCTAGTGTACAAAGGTGAAACACGTCTGCATGTTAAACATTTTTTTTTTTTATTGAATTTTGAACAGACAATATATTTTTACATATCAATTGCTTGATTTACATTTCGAATATTTTCAAGGCTGGGCTCATGCACAGCCTCTTAGAGCTAGGTCAGCCACTTGGTTCTGCTCTGTTAATTTTCTGGCTCGCCCACCTCTACAATTTACCGAGGGTGTTATTTGGCTGACTCTGCATTTATGGGCCTGAGCTGAAGCCAAGGGCAGGTAAAGAGGGGAAAGGGCAATTAGTTCTAGAAGACGCCCAGCACCATGCAAGCAAAAAGGCGCTTTCTTGTGTACAATCCCTACAATCTCACTTCTGACAACAGACAAAGAAGCCAAATGTCATTGCCTGCTTCTTTCCATTGCACGAGACATTTACTGAATTTAAAATGCAGGCTAACAGCTATAAAAGCAGAACTCCAGAGAGTGCTAAAGCCCGTTATGTACAGAGATACAAAAAGAAAGGCACAAACAGCTGTAGCACACAATAGAAAAAAAGTCACTATTATAATCCAGCACACAACAGTGTTACTGATGTTGAATGGGGAATATTGGAATAAATAAAATTGCCACCAGTGGCGCAATAGAGGACCCCGCAGCCCCCGCGGTCCGGGGAGGCCCCGGGCCACAGGGGGCCCCCTCAGCACAGTACTCTGGCCGGAGAGGTCTTGAGTAAATCTGGAGCGGGGACCACTCCATGTACCTTGCAGGGGGCCCCCCTCAAGTTTCGTTACGCCACTGATTGCCACGTCAGGAAAGGTCCCACCATTCGCCACATGGCCGTAAGGCCGCCGCAGAAGGTGTGTTACCACTGTTATTTTGTGTTCTAGATGGAAGCTCCATGCTTGCCATCCAATGAGGGAATGAATCCCCAGAAAGGGGAACTTCCAAACCTCCTCCTTTTCAGCCCCATCGCCCATCTCTAATGAATAACAAACTTTATCTGTAGACGCCATTTGGGAAGCTAAAAATCCTCTATCCCATTGAGCAAACACTATGGGGCTGGTTCACAAAAACAATTTATGAGTAAGGCTTCCTATTTTATGCTATTTCTTTTCACATTTCTGTCTGTATTTACCTATATTTATTTTTTGCTAATTTTATCTGTGTTTATCCATATTAATTTTGGTTTTGCGAAAAATTAAAGCTCAAGCATTTTCACATTTTGCCAATAAATGTACACGGATATTTCAAGGCATGACAGTTTTCAATGATATGACTACCTGTAACTGATAAAGCAATTCACTCAAATGAAAATATGTTAGTATTATTCTTGTGCACATCTACAGTTGTTCAAGTTTCATTAGGAAATGTTCTCTCCTTTTTAAACCCCTTATCTTTCAATCCGCACAGCTACTGACATGGCATTAATGACTGACAGCATTTAAAATCATGCAAAAACCAACTCAAGTTCCGTTTTATCCATATTTAAAAATAAATACAGTCAGGGAAGTAGATGATTTTCCATCTGTATTTATCTGTTAAAATGGGAGCCTTATTTATGAGTACGGGAAGCAGTATACTAAAGGAGAACTCTTAAGGACTCTTACATTGTAACTTGCACTCCTTAGAAATGTGATGCAAAGATGGCACAGTCCTTTCTATTTGTACTAACTGTACACCAGTATTCCCTGAATAGCCCATGTGTGGCCAATTCACTAAGATGTGTAATATAGCCTTAGAGCCTGCCCTGCGGGCTCTACCGGCCTTTAAAAGCCCGCTCTGGCGTTAAAAACAGAAGTTTATGTTCAAACCATCTGCGAATTTCAGACCTTATGCACATGGTATTCACCTAGTAGATTACTGACATGCTTTAGTTCTAACTAACTCATATGTGAGTTGGAAACAGAGTAATTTAGAGAGTGTAGTTTTATTTTTTTCCTTCTGTAACTTACTCCCGCCTATGCCGAGCCAGTGAAAAGGGTGCACTTCATTGCACTTTCTGAATGAAAAATATAATGGAAACATTCTGCTCTTCTACATCTTGAACCCGTGACATGCAGACCGTTACTAGTAGATGTAACAGTAAGTCAGATGTGCTCAAACTCAATTTCCAAGTTGGTCTGCTTGCAAATTTGCATTAAGGACCAGAAACATCATCATAATTGGTATAACATGTAAACAATAAAGCCACCGGGGAAGAAATGGCACTTTGACGTACTACTGCCACACAGAAAATCAGATAACCCAATTTAGAAAATGTAATCTCAGGGAACAGCTTATAAAGCCTTTCAATTTCATTAGGCCATTTGTAGTGTCAATGAGAGACAAAGGCCAGGAGCCCAGAATGAGCCATGGAGCTCTGTAACCCCGGCCGATCCATCTGTCCTGATGGTCAGCACATGACACGCAAGGATCATGGACAGACAATAGATGACAAGTATGTCCAGTTCTTCAGTAAACCTGTCGAAATAGCTCACTTACCATTTCAAATGGAACAGATGTCTAATGAGAAGAAAATAATAATGGGGCTTCTAACAGAAAAGGTGGGCTCGCTCAACCTACTAGCACCTCTGTTGGTAGCAGTTTATTCTTACAATAACTGGTAGATATTTGACAACCTTTTTAAAAAAAAAAAAAAACATTTTGGAAACTGGTTTAGGTTTATGAGTTGAGTAAACCCTGGCCCTTCTAATTGACCATAACCAATAAAAAGCTGATGAGGTAAGTGAGCGTAACTACTGTGGCTCATTTTCAATTAATTTGCACAAGAGCGATCAAAAATTGGAATGTCACATTTTCAAATGTTCTAATTTAAATTTTTCATCAATAACGATGAAACAAATATTAAAGGAGTAAGAGGCAACAAATCCATAATTTGGACTAAATGCATCCCCAGGTGATAAGAGGCGTTTTTTAAATGAAGAGTCAATCATAGATTGTTTATGGTAGAGAGTTAATCAAAATCGGTCATATTAATACCTGGGGCTAAGTTAATGGTGTAGCCGATCTTTACTTGTCCAGGGCAAAGATGGACAGAGAATTCAAGAAAAACCTCAACCTAACCTCACCCCCTACAAGAGCGTAGGGTAAAATCAAAGGGTACTACATAGAGCTGATCAAGAAGCACCGTTGGACTTTTCTTTACTAACAAACATTTCAGTTTCTTTAGGAAACTTTTATTATTTATTCAAAGTATGACCAAGAAGTTTTTTCAAACCATTCAGATTCTCCCACATGTAAAAACTAATGAGCAAGATACATTTGCTCTGATATCTCCGCCTTCAAAAGGTTGGCTCCCTGACCTCACCATCAGGAAAACGCGCTGCCCTTTTTATCCCTTGGGCAGATCAGTGATAAGGAGATAGGATTTTAATTAGCCTTCCTAGTATTAATTTTAAGAAAGGTCACTTCAGATTTTCTCTTTATTAACCCTTACCATATATTTCAGTACATGCCGGGGACTTGAAAGGGGTGGGCCTGTATATTCCTGCTCATTAAAGGGGCCGGATGAAAATGGAGAGCCATCCAAGCGGAGGTGGTGGCAAACACATCAATCAAAAATATAAGAACACAAGAAAAAGGCACAAATGGAAGCTTGACGGCCAGGAGTTGATATAGGTGTGCAGATCACCAGGGAAAAAACGGTGGCATGTGTGAGGTCATGAGCAGTGCAATGGGAGAGTGCATCATGGTTGAGTGCCTTACTGTAACCAGAAAATGTCAGTTGCTTTGGGATCTTAATCATTAGGTTTTTTTAAATTATGTTTTTGGGGTATTATTATGATTTTTTAAAACCTGCCATAGTGTGTGAAGATTGATCAGTGTAAGTCCCTTGGCAAAAACTAAATGGGGAGGTGGCTCTGAGTGGAGTGATTTACTGCTTCTTCGAAATCGTCAAAATTGGCTCGACTGTTGAGCCCTTAATCCTACTAAAGAGAGAGGTTTCATTGCACATAATGATGTATTACCCAAGCAAACAACCGGCTGCTCGCATTTCTTTGGTCTCCGCTATGTATAAAAAAGCAGAATATTAAAGCTCCACCATTTTGGTTGGTATGTAACAATTCAGTCCTCCGTGGCATGGGGGGGGGGAGCGGTCTGCCCCGGGCAGCACGGGCTTTGGAGGCGGCGGCACTTTTCATCAAGAAGGAAAGGTACCCCCTATGTACATTTCCAGGTCCAAGAGTGAGGGGGAAAGACAATTACTGTAAAGAAGAACTCTTGTCAGACCTATCTCTCTTTATGTGTGGCCTCCTAGGGCTCACGTGCAAGACAGATCCCCAGTACAAATATCATATACAGCAAATTATTCGAAAATACATTTTATTTATATTTTTTTTATGCATTAAAAGTTTTTTCCTTTTTTATACAAAATTATTTTCAGCAGTTTTTTGTTCATATCTAATCATTATTCACAGGTATGTACAAATGTTACACAATTCATATGCGAGCAGATAGACAAGTACTATTACACAGATGCAAGATCTTCGGTTCCTTTGTAAGCATTATATCTTATGACAAAAACAAACATGACATGCAAGAATCAATATATTACATATATAAAAATCAACAATAACCCCACTCTCAACCATCAAGCAGTCACTCTCATCAATCAAACAATCTCACCCATGCTAATACTCATACACAGAAAGATCCAATTGTATGGGGAAATCCTAATGTTTTATCGGCGACATACACTCTATCTTAATTCTGTGGTATGATTCAATCTGAAAAATTTCCACTGGTGTGTTGTCTTTTTATGGGATTTCCCATGTGAGCAGTCGTGGTCAACACACGTTTCGGTGGAGAAGCTTTGCAACCACCTTCATCAGGACCATATTGGTTAGAAAGAATAGTCTCAAAAGTGGACGGGGGTTATCTGTAAAATAACAAAGACAAAATCGATTTCCAGTTTCACTTTGTATGGGGACTGTCTAGACCAAACACTAAGTTAAGATGGCAAAAGCCATTTGGGAAAGTTTTTACATACTTTTATTTTTTTAATTTTATTGAAAGTTTGTGAGAAACAAAACAGAGTACAAGCAGATATATCGCGACTAGGCAAGTCGGTGTAGTATACATCGTTCTTTCTTAGACATGACGCAGCGGGTTACACAGTAAGAAAAATGCAGGATACAAAATTAACACTAAATTGAGCATAGCGGAAACGAGCTTGATTTCAGCAACCCGGCATTACTACAATTAATTACCTTTGGGTATAGTCCCGCATCGGGCAGTACACAATCCTGCAGTGACACGTTGGCCCTCGATGCCCAAGGCAGACCAGACACTAAGTTATCCGATATTGACCTGTACCCATGAATACTGTGGCTCAGAAGCGTCCACTCCAGTAGTAGCATTAGGAACATCATTGGAGTCTTTACTGAGGAGATATGCCTGGTAGGGGCCCCAGCTACTTTTAGGTCTGCTGATGGGAGGGAGTAATTCATTGTACGCCTCCGACTGTGTATTGCAATAAAGCATATCTGCATGCCCCTCTTTTTACGTCGGTAGTGGACCACCCACCCATCTGATTGCTACACGGCGTTTGGCGAGGAGAAGGCCTATAGCCACCAAGGGGCGCATCACTTTTTCGACACTTAGGTCCCAACCCTGCAGAGCCATCTTGGGATCAGGCTCTAAATCTGCACTTATGATGACTCCCAGCTCGTGGAACACAGCCCTCCAAAACGAATGCATCCCAGAGCATTGTCATGCGAGGTGCCAAAAGCCTGCGCCCTCGCTACCACATCTACGACATTTAGAGTTATCTGATAACCCGTATCGAAACTGTCTCTCAGGGGTGCAGTAGGCCCTATGGAGGAACCTATAGTGAATAAGCCTATGTCTCCTGTTCAGGGAGACAGTTTTGGTGCGAGCGCAGCAATATTGCCATTCCTTATCGCTCAATGGGGTGCCCAGTTCCTGCTGCCATTCACGCCTTACCTTCAACACTTCTGTCCGACGTGTCTCCTTCATGCTGGAGTAAAACTTAGAAATCAGTTTGGAAGGGTCGCTTTCTTTAATGAGAGTGGTGAGGGCAGTAACTGCATGTGGCTCTATCATATCATCCCCTTGAAGAGTGTGCCAAGTGTGTCTGGCCCTGAAGAAGTGGAACAATGCTGAACCAACCGGACGGGTCTCTGGACCCTGGAGATCCTCCCAGCTGCAAACCAACCCATTTTTGAAGAAGTCTCCCATCTTACGAATGCCCACGGTCTGAAGTGCCTGCCTTGCCCCATAATCTTGTCCCAGTGGAAACCATAAGCACCAACTCAGCGGTATCTCTGGTGAGTATAGCAGGTAACCTGCCTGCATTTGCAATAACCCCTTGTAAGGAAGAGTCTTCAGATGGGGAGTACAAAATCCAAGTTTTATTGGAGAAGAGGCACAGCACATCAAACATAGAAAACGCTGAGCAGTAACTGCCTCAACGAGCTCTGGAACATGGAACGTAAATTGTACAGCGCAGGTACAGCGTTCCATGTTCCAGGCAAGGGGAAGGCAGGAAACGGGAAAGAAAGAAGAAATGCCACCAGGGGAATGCAACACATCTCACCCTTAACAATAAATGAAAAGGGGAAAAGGAAAAACAAAAAAAACAATTTAAGACACAAACCTGGCAGGTAAAACTCTAGGACGGTCATTGCTCTTGACTCTGGATGCTACAGATTGAGTGGCATGATAAGAGTAATCATCCGGGTTAGGAACCTCATGTTGAGTGGAATGATGAGAGTTATTATCCGGATTAGGAACATCATATAATGATGACGCATCGTCATTATTGACAGAGCACCTTAAGGACTTGCATTTAGCAACCCTCCTTACATTCCATACTCTACCATCCTGGGTAATAACCGTGTTCTTACAAACCTTAACAACTTTAATAGGATGACTGAACTTGGAAAAACCCTTCACCAAAAATCCAGGTTTTTTAATTCTTACCCAGTCTCCAACAGCAAAATCAGGAATTTTAACATTCATTTTGGAGTCAAACAAAGTTTTCATCTTGTCCTGCCTGCTCTCCACCCGTTTGGCAACTTGGTTAAGGTCAATACTCTCATCCACCTTAATAATTTTTTTAATCCACCATGGACAAATTTCCGAAATAGGTTCTCTGCCCTTCAAAAGTCTGAAGGGACTTACCCCAGTCACCGAATGAGGAGTGATGCGATACATCCACAATTTTTTCCTTACAACTTCCCTCCAATCGACTGACCTGCCAGCTGATTGAATACCATCTTTTAGAACACGATTAAACCGTTCCACCTGGCCATTTTCCCTTGGCTCATACAGGGAAGTGGTCACATGTTTGGTATTACACATATGGAGAAAACTTTCCATTTCTTGTGATGTGAGTTGCACCCCATTGTTCGTTACAAGAACCTCGGGGGACCCCTCACGTGCAAAAACTTCTTTGAAAAAGGTAATGATAACTTGACTAGTAGCATTAGCTACAAACTTGACTTCTGGCCACTTAGAATGGTAGTCCACCATAACCAGGGCAAAACGGGCATTAGAAGGTAACTGTTTGAAAGGACCTGATATGTCAAAGGCTACTTTTTGCCACGGGCACTCAGGCCAAGAGACTGGTTTAAGGGGGGCAGATGATACCTTAAGCATTTTATCACTGCTGATACACTCAGGACATTCTCTAACCACCCTATCTACCATTTTGTCAAGCCCAGGCCACCAAAAATTTGCTCGGATGAGTCGTTTCATAGAGGACATAACCAAATGTCCTTGGTGGGCAAGTAATAAGATCTTGTTCTGCATAGACGCAGGAGGAATGATCTTACCTGCTTTAAAAGGCAAACCACCAAGGTCTTCAATCTCACTAGAAACACGACAAAAAGGAGCAATCTCAGCAGAAGCAGACCTTTCCTTGGGCCATCCATTTTTTACATATTCAATGATCCGTTGGGACACAACATCATTATTAATCTCAGTAAACCACTCAGTCTCAGATAAACACAAAAACTCCTGAGATACAAAATCTTTGACAGTGGTAACAATGTCCATTTCTTGTTCAACTAGGGACTCATCTGAACACGGCAATCTAGAAAGGAAATCAGCTGTGACATTGCTCCAGCCAGGAACATACACCACCTGAAAATCATATTCTTGTAGTCTAGATGTGAGACGGGCTATACGTGCAGTGGAGTTCCATCCTCCCCCTGGAGATAATATGCCAACTAGGGGTTTATGATCAGTTCTGAGCGTAAATCTGTTACCCCACACATAGTTACGAAAGTGTTCAATGGCCCAGATGCAAGCTAACAATTCTCTCTCAATCAGGGAATATCTCCTCTCAGTCATAGAAAGAGTCCTAGAAGCAAAAGCCACACACCACTCTTCCTTCCCCGCACACTGGCTAAGCACTCCACCAAGACCATACAAACTGGCATCTACGGTGATAACACATCTCTTATTGAGGAGAAAGACTTCAGGGTGGGAGCATTAACAATATCACTCTTAATTTGTCTGAAAGCTGTCTCTTGTTTATCCGACCAGAAAAACTCCGTAGATTTCCTGGTTAACTCCCTAAGAGGTTCCATTTTGGTTGCAAAATTCTGTATGAATTTGCTATAGTATTCACACAGGCCCGCAAAAGAAAGTAGTTTCTCTCTATTGTCAGGAGCAGGTGCATTGATGATGGCATCGACCAAAGATTTCTTGGGCACCACCCCATCACCAGAAAGTGTATGACCTAGATACTCCACCGATTTACAAAAGAAATTACATTTACCAGCTTTAAGTGTCAAACCACATTTACCTAATCTAAGGCAAACCTCCTTTACATGATGAAAGTGGTCTTCCTCATTTCTAGAGAAAATTAGGATATCATCCTGGAAGCATTTAACGAACTTGCTGACATCTTTAAAAATGTGGTACATAGCCCTCTGAAACACAGAAGCGGCCGAAGCAAGGCCAAATGGCATCCTCTTGAATTGGAAAAGGCCATGGGGTGTGATAAAAGCAGTGTAATGTTTGGAGTCCTCAGTGAGTTCAATCTGGTGGTAGGCCGACCGGAGATCAAGGGTGGAAAAAATGCAGGCACCATCCAACATACATACCATCTCATTTATATTGGGAAGAGGGTGGCAATCAGCAACCAGATTGGAATTCAAAGCCCTCAAATCAACGCATAATCTAATACTTTTATCCGGTTTTCGGGCTAAAACGATGGGAGAAACCCACTCAGAAGATTCAATTTCTTCAATAACGCCACTCTCAACCATCTCATCCAACAAGTTTTTCAACTCAGTCCTAACACTGATAGGAACACCTCTTAGTTTTTGTTTCACAGGAACAGAACCTTGTTTGACTTTGATCCTATGGCTGAAACCTATAAGCTTGCCAAGATCATCAGAAAATACCTTGGGAAACAAATTAACAAAATCAGTACTAGTTGAAGACAAAGCAAGAACCGAAACGGGTTCTTTGTTCCTGGGGTTCAAGAAAATTCCCAGTTTGGCTTGGTCACGCCAGCCTAAGACATTGACACCCTTGAATGCTACATATAACTTGATGTTGGCAGAATTACCCTTGAACTCAATGGATACCTCTTTGAAACCCATAAAGTCAATGTAGGATCCATCAAAATTCTGCACCACAATGTCAGGTTCACATAACAATTCAAGGTCAATTAGTTCTCCAAAAGATTTCAGACAATACTCTTTTGTGATTATAGTCCAAGGCGATCCCGAGTCAGCCATTAACTCCAAGTCTCTTCCCAAGATGCATACAATGCATTTGGGAGAACAAATCTTTTCAACTTCAGAGACATCAAAGGAATCTTGGATCGAAACCACAATACCAGACTCTAAATCGCCTTGAGAATGATCACAAGAATGAGTATCACCTCGAGAATGGTCACAAGAATGAGAATGGTAAGATACAGAGGAAACTTTCCCTTTGGAGAATTTTTAAGAAGCTGGTACAAACATCTTGGAATTGGAATTCGGAGCACCACCCCTCATAGCATTTTTGCACATTTTAGAGAAAGGTCCCAAACGTCCACATTTACTGCATTCTTTACTAATGGCAGGACAGCGTGGGAAAGAGGCTATATGATCAGGATTCCCGCATCTATAGCAATAAAATTGTCTGCTACTAGAAACACTTGTGTCATTAGAGTAAGTCTTAGAAGTACCAGGGTTGATCACATTGACCTCACTGGAAGTGGAAGATTTCGTTTCTTTGTTAAGTGACTTGATCCATTTATCAGACTGCTCCAATGCCTTGGCTGTGCTAATAGCGGTCTCCAAATTGGGATCGCCCAATATCCACAATTGCTCCTGTACCTTCTTACTTCTTACATGAACAATAATTTTTGTCCCTGATCATCTCGTCAGTTATTAAACCAAAATTGCAGTGTAAAGACAATGCACGTAAAGCAGTGAGAAATTCATCAAAGCTCTCGCCCTCTTCCTGAGCTCTAGTGTAAAATTTAAACCTATTAAGAGCAACACTAGTCGTTGGTTTAAATCTGCCTTCTATGCGTAAAATGGCTTCATCATACACATTGTAATCACCTCCCGACCTGACAGGAGCTGTCCCTCAGAACCTAAGCAGTGAAGAAAATTATTTTTTTTCCTTTCCGCTGACATACGTTCTCCATCAATAGCCTTTAAGTAGGTAATAAATTCCTCTTTCCACCTTGTCCAAGGTATGGGTGGTTCTCCTTTAGTTTGCAAAAATTTAGAAGGTGGATCAAATTGCATTTTGATGTGATAGTAGCCAAAATGAAGTAAAAATATAAGGACGGAAATAAGTATGTACCTGTCACAGCTGTGAAATAAACAATGAATACATAAGTACAAAATGTGCTATGTTAACTATTAAACACTCTATGAAAGAAATCACATAATAAATGGTAATAATATAGTAAGGTAGAAAATGAACATCACCAAAACAATGCATAAATGAAAGGAAACATACTGTATAGTGCAATGAAAATAAAATACCAGGTGTGCCTGTCACCGAAAGCAAGCAGGCAGTAGCACAAGCAATGTAATAAGATGTGTCTGTCACGAATCCAGAAGCAGGCTTTAAAGCTGAGATACAAAGTGTGCCTGTCACCGACAGCAAGAAGGCCGTAGCACAACCAGTTTGACAAGGTGTGCCTGTCACCGATAATGAACAGGCTCTCCTACCAGTATGAATAACGAAATGCTAATTACCTAAAAAGTAAGGTACTGGAAACCTCTAATGCGCGCATGTAGAAAGGTCACCACAGTGTTACCAGGGATGTTTCCGGCGTTTCACTGAATCAACCCAGACCAAGATGGCCGCCAGCGTGATGACGCGCAACGTAGCCAATCAGGAGGTGCGGTCGCGTTGAGGAGCAGCAGTCGGCCGTTGGTGAATGAAAAATCCACGAAAAAGTACGAAATAAAGGAGAAAATGCAGCCAAGAAGCCAGCGAACTGCGGTTTTCAGGGCCGAAAGCAGGAACCGCACATGCAGGACGCAGAAAGGCACAAATCTGCGGAGAGATGAAGGACGAGGGAATGGGTCCGGAAGACGTCGCAGCACCTGTGCCTCAGGAAAATATGCAGCAAACGAAGTCTCCAGCCAGTCGTCGCCAAATTTGTAAGGAAGAGTCTTCAGACGGTGAGTACAAAATCCAAGTTTTATTGGAGAAGAGGCACAGCACATCAAACATAGAAAACGCTGAGCAGTAACTGCCTCAACGAGCTCTGGAACATGGAACGTAAATTGTACAGCGCAGGTACAGCGTTCCATGTTCCAGGCAAGGGGAAGGCAGGAAACGGGAAAGAAAGAAGCAATGCCACCAGGGGAATGCAACACCCCTGCCACGCCTGCGGTGCAATGGCCAAGGAATCAAATATTTGATACCGTCTCCACGGTGGGCAGAAAAGCGTCTGTGGTAGGGTGAACGGGTCCACTGCGCACCTTTCTAAATATAAATATGGCAAATCGTTTGGGCCATGTACCCAGTAGTGTGCAAATGTACTATGTGCTGCCCTGTAATATTTTTCAAGGTCTGGGGCCCCCAGTCCTCCCATGTCATAAGGTAACGCAAGGGATTCCCATCTGATGCAAGGCTGCTTCCCGGCCCACGCTAACCTAATTAGTTGCGAATGCAGTTGTTTGAAAAGGGTTTGCGGCAACGGGATTGGTATGTTCTGGAATAGAAAGAGGAACCTCGGGAGAACTACCATCTTCATAACTGCAATTCTACCCATCAGGGATAAGGGGAGCCTGATTCACCTATCTACATCCTCCGTCAGTTTTTGTGCGGCCCTGCCGTAGTTCTCCATAATAACCACTGCGGGGTTAGTGTGGACTTTGATCCCCAAATATCGAACCAGGTCCATGGTCCACTGCAAAGGAAACTCCGTTACAGGCACCGTGGTGGCCGGGGTTAAAGGAAATATAATAGACTTGCCCCAGTTAATGCGCAACCCAGAATGCCCGCCGAACTCAACCACCTCGCGCAATAGAGGGGAAAGATTATCATCCGGGTCTCGAACGTACAGCAGGGTGTCATCTGCATACGCAGATATACTTAAGGTGTAGCCTGGGAAACTCAACCCTGTGTGTGCATGATATTCACGGATTGCGCACGCTAGTGGTTCAGCCACTATTGCGTACAAAAGGGGGAACAACGGGCCCCCCGTGTCTGGTACCCTGCGTGATATTAAATGAGTCAGAGACAGCATCTCCAATTCGCACCCTGGCAACCCCGATCAGACGCAGGACCGCGAACATGAACCCCCACTTCACGGAGTCAAAGGCTTTCTCTGCATTGAGGAACACCGCAGTGGCCTTGACATCAGGTTTCAGTCGCTGCACCACCCCAAACAGTGTTCTCAGATTTTACGTCAGGTTCCGACCTGGGACAAAACCCGCTTGTTCTGGACGGATAATGCCTGGTAGCAATGGGGCCAACCTGTTGGCCAAGATCTTGGCATAGATCTTAGTATCCACATTTAGTAAAGACAATGGTCTATACGATGAGCAATGATTTGGCTCTTTGCCTGCCTTCAATAATGTGACGATTACTGCCTCCCGCAATGAAGGGGGCATCGTACCAGCCTCGGCCATTTCCTCATAAAGTGTCTTAAGATGGGGGATCAGCAGCTCCTGAAGTTCTTTATAAAATGCCACCATTAAACCATCCACTCCAGGGGCTTTGCCAGATGACATACCCCGTAGTGCCTCCCTGATTTCGTCCACTGTCAGGGGTGCCATCAAATGCTCCATGTGTTCTGTCACCAGCCATGGCATTTTAACATATGACAAATAATCGTCAAGTGTGTCGTAATTGGCTGGTATTTGTGACGTGTACAAAGTCTGGTAATAGGAGCGGAAGTGATCCACAATAGTCTCAGGTGAGTGTAAAGGGAGCCCGGCGTCATCTTTATTTATTTATTTAAGAGTTTTATATAGCGCTAGCCAGACCCGAAGGTATTGGAGCGCTTTACAGCATTATAAATCGTAAGAAAACATTGATATAGTAGCATGCACAGTGGCTCTTTACGCATCGTATAATATTCTCGTACACAGCGCGAAGTCACGAGTGGGATATGTTAACATAGTTTTTATGTACAATGTCTCAAGACGTTTCCGGTGATGTCTTCGTAGAAAGCACTGTGTCTCTTGATGAGATTTGATCAGGGATGTGGGGTATAATATCCTCGTACAAAGCACAGAGTCACTTGTAAGATATGTTACCACAGTTGTATGTACAATGTCTCAAGACGCTTCGAGTGATGTTGTCGTAAATAGCACCATGTCTCCTGACGGGGTTTGATCGGGGATGTGGGGGGTAGAGGAGGTCGTCATGAGGTGAGCGAGGTAGAGGTCTTAATGTTAAAGTGCCTGTGTGCTGAAGTAGGCAGGTTTCAGTGTTTGGCTGTAGCTATCCCTTCGGGAGAGATTTGTTGAGGAGGAGGTCTTTGAGCTGCCTTTTGAATTTTAAGTAGGAGGGGTTAGTCCTGATATGGACTGGGATGGAGTTCCAGATTATGGGCGCACTTCCTGCGAAGGATCGATATGCTGTTTTTTGTTTGCGAGTTTTTGGGGGGATAAGGAGTAGAGTGTTGGTGCTCCTTAGGCTTCTTGTCTGACCCGCCTTCTGGAGTTTGGAGGCCAAGTAGGCGGGTTTTCCTGTATGCAGCGCTTTGTATGTGAGGGAAGCCGTTCTTAAGTTGGCACGCATGTCGATTGGAAGCCATTTTAGCTCTCTGAGTGCAGGCGAGATGTGTTCATATTTCTTTACCCCGGTGACTATTCTGGCTGCTGCGTTCAAGGTTAATCTGAGGGGAGCTAGGTGTGATTTTGCTGTTCCTGTGAGGGTTGCATTACCGTAGTCCAGTCTTGACAGCACCAGGGATTGCGTGCATCTTTCATACCTGTCATCTTGTCCATGTCTCTCTTAGGCCTTAGGAGCCCCGCTAGCGTGGCGCCTGGTCTCTCTCTCTCACCATAGCGCTGTGCGGTACCATACTTTCTCATATGTTTGAGCTCGTCATTTGCCGTGTCCTGAAACTCTGCCAATTTTTGTTTAATGTCTGAAGCTGCTTGAGATCCCCCGCCTCCCACAAGCGTCCCCTCCAACCTTCCTATTTCTTTTTCAATGGTCATCAACCGATTGCGTAAGGACCGGAGTACTCCCGCATGTGTGGAAATCGCCACCCCCCTGATATACACCTTGAAGGTCTCCCAGATCGTGGCAAATAACGGGACAGAACCTAAGTTTTTCATGAAGAACTCTTCAATTGCTGTCGTCAAATCTGCCTTAAAGACAGTATCTAACAAAGAGTATGGTGGGAAGCGCCAGGTGAATGCGGGGATTCTGGGCAATCTGTATTAGAGTGTGAGCTGTACAGGAGAATGGTCCGAATATGTCCTGGGGAGATGGGTGCAAGCCCCCACCCTAGCACTCAGTCCCCCTGATAGAAGCCAATAATCAATGCGAGTGTGTGTGTCAAACTGAGGAGTAGTGTGTATAGCTCCTTCAAGAGGGTGATCTATATCTCCATATGTCCAATAAGCCTCCCCTGCACATAATATCCATTATGGCCAGTGCTGCCGCGGCTGGACACCTCGGTTGACCCGCTGATCTATCGATATCTGGATCGAGAATACAATTGAAGTCCACCCCCCCCCCCCGATCTGTGGGGTCCCTGCCCATGGTGTCAACTTCGCTTCCAGGGATTAGTAAAACTGGGGATCATCTTGATTCGGCCCATAAACCCCAACTGATACAAAAAACAGTGGTCCTGGACCAATCATTCGGAGAAAATATTTTGTTTAAACATTAATCATTTCATCATTTTTGGAGCTTGCAATAATAAGCTCACGGTTGTATTTAATCCAATAGAAATTTTCAAAAAATATATAAATAATGTGCAACAGCCACTATTTATAATACAAAATATATTTATTCAGTAGGTAAAAACAAGGTTCAGAGACCTTAGAGGGTCGGAAAAGGGAGGGGAAGTTGTTCCAAAGAACGTGTAGGAAGGTGCTCAGTAGTGTAAGGAGTTAGGGAAAATCAAAGAGTTCAAAAGAGATTCAAGGGCACATATTTTTTACAAAACTATACATATAACTGCTATCAAATAAACAGTTTATTGTGACCTGGCCAAACACAAAAATAATCATTTGGATCTAAGATTTTCATGAAAGTACAGGGAATTTTCCCTTAGCTGGGACGGAGATGGTAGGGAGGAATTGGTCCAGGTACAAGGGGGGATATCGTCGATATTTCCTCCCTAAGGCAACGGACAAACAATAGATGGGCTCCCTCCCATTAAAGGTAATCACAGGTGTGGTCATTGCCATGCATGTGATTCTGCCATTACAACACAACAATGGAACTATGGAGGAAAATCAGGACAACTGAAAAATATGACGAACTGTAGAAGTACTAATATTGTCTATCTTATCCTTTGCCCGTGCGGGCAGGGATATATAGGAGAAACAGGGAGAGAGCACCGTATTCGATTGCCCGAGTGGTCCCCCACTGTATTATTATATACCTTTAATGGGAGGGAGCCCATCTATTGTTGTTTGTCAGTTGCCTCCCTAAGGAAACGGACAAACAACAATAGATGGGCTCCCTCCCATTAAAGGTAATCATAGGTGTGGCCATTGCCATGCATGTGATTCTGCCGTTGCAACCCAACAATGGAACTATGGAGGAAAATCAGGACAACTGAAAAATATGACGAACTGTAGAAGTACAAATATTGTCTATCTTATCCTTTGCCCGTGCGGGCTGGGATATATAGGAGAAACAGGGAGGGAGTTCCGTATTCGATTCTCGGAACATAAATCAGCCATTAGGACACAGAAATTACAGGCGTCATTGGTAAGACACTGCCTTGACTTCAAACATAGAGAAGATGAGCTGAAATGGCTCATTCTGGAACGAGTCAAACACAAACCAGGAAATGACAGAGAAAATTCGAAAAGAAAGGGAGCCCTTTTGGATTTTCACTCTAGATACAGTCCGTCGAGGATTAAATGAAGAAATATTATGGATAGTGACCTGATGAGGACCCTCTAAATTTGTAGACATTAGATTTAGCAGCAGACATATTATGATTGGTAATATGATGTTCTATAGTCATTGCTATTTTTACATCCCCTGGCAGCTCTGCTATAATGTATGATACTTTTAGACTAGCGACTACACACACTCATACATCATACATTATAAATACAGGTATGGAACATTGACCATACATACCATAAACTTAGGAATACAATACCTATAGAAAAGCCTGATGTTGCCTATACATAGACACACAGGGTCCCAACCTTGATTACCTATAGCCAGATTGCCTGAAGTAATTTGCTTTTCCTACTGAGGAAATACAGTATTGATTAAGTTCTATACATATACATTTGGTGCATATGGCGTCCGTGGACTAATATATACATTTTTTGGAGGTAATCACAATGGGTGTAGGCACCTATATAATAATAGTAGGGGACCACTCGGGCCATCGGCAGAGATTCATCTATATTATCGACATTGGAAATCTATTAGTTCAAAGATGGCGCTTATTTTCGGGACACACATGCACATCTTTTTACACCCAGATAATATATCTAAATACCGTCGGTTGGCCTCTATCTTATTGCAAGTTATTCCATGCATCTAGCGATACTAGTGATCTCTCAGTAACAGCACCGAGATATAAGAATAGAACATTGGGAGCGATCGCTCCTCATGCTCACTTTTAGTCCTGCTCACGAGATAGGCCTTATTACGCTATTTGACGTAAGAGTTCATTCACGTGTAAGCATTTAACTGCCGAGTTCAGGCTCAATAAATAGGGAACCACAGCCACGCCAAACGGAACCAGCCGGGAAGACGGAGCCAGCCGGGAAGACGTGCCACACGCGAGTGAAGAGCGGTTTAAAGTAATTGATGCCACACGGTAAGATCTGAGACCTCTAGCAACGGCTCCACCCGCAGTGAAGTTTTTATCTTAGCAAATGGCAAGGTCATACGGAATATTACAACATAGGAACAGCTAGCCATGACACAGTGTGTCCATACCAAGTGTAGTCAGGGAGGTGCCTCACGCTTCACCTTAGATTTCAACCTCTGCGATATATATAATCTTGGGAGGCTTTTGAAATTGCCTTTGAGAGTATAGGGTAGTACCACTTGGCACGGAGATAGCACTACTGAGCAGCAAGCATACATTAGACCATAATGCCTACAAATAGGTGTTGTAAGCAATGATTAACAATGGTACGTTCGTGTCGGTTTTTAGAAAACCTATGAGACTTAAAGCCCCCTGTGAGGTTGTGAGAATACGATGTACACGAGAGAGAAGTTTCTCCTCTGATAATAAATACTGTATAGTAGATTAATCCTAGGATATACTTTTGTATCACTGTTTAAACCCACAGATACTTACAAACTTATTCTTTATGTCACATTCAGCACAGTAAGCAAATGGGGCCGTCTTTTGAAAATATGCCATCATATTCAGACCGGTAGTGATATGAAAGTCCTTGACTGACGCTTTGAATGTATTCCTCTGATTCCACCATTTCCGATCTGTTCCTACTGGGTATATTCTGCACTGCTTTTGGCAATTTTGGGTGAGGCCTCTCTCTTTCTATATTTCTATTTTTCCTGCTGGCATGACGACGCATGTTTTTAGTTCTAGAGCACAAATAGGACAAAACCGGTGAGCATGTTTTGGATTTCGGTGTCTGTTCACATCACGGGATTGTGTTTAAGTATGTAAAAACTTTCCCAAATGGCTTTTGCCATCTTAATTTAGTGTTTGGTCTAGACAGTCCCCGTACACAGTGAAACTGGAAATCGATTTTGTCTTTGTTATTTTACAGATAACCCCCGTCCACTTTCGAGACTATTCTTTCTAACCAATATGGTCCTGATGAAGGTGGTTGCAAAGCTTCTCCACCGAAACGTGCGTTGACCACGACTGCTCACATGGGAAATCCCATAAAAAAACAACACACCAGTGGAAAATTTTCAGATTGAATCATACCACAGAATTAAGATAGAGTGTATGTCGCCGATAAAACATTAGGATTTCCCCATACAATTGGATCTTTCTGTGTATGAGTGTTAGCATGGGTGAGATTGTTTCATTGGTGAGAGTGACTGCTTGATTGAGAGTGGGGTTATTGTTGATTTTTATATATGTAATATATTGATTCTTGCATGTCATGTTTGTTTTTTGTCATAAGATATAATGCTTACAAAGGAACCGAAGATCTTGCATTGGTGTAATAGTACTTGTCTATCTGCTCACATATGAATTGTGTAACATATGTACATACCTGTGAATAATGATTAGATATGAACAAAAAACTGCAGAAAATTATTTTATATAAAAAAGGAAAAAACCTTTAATGTATAAAAAATATATAAATAAAATGTATTTTCCGAATAATTTGATGTATATGATATTTGTACTGGGGATCTGTCTTGCACGTGAGCCCTAGGAGGCCACACAAAGAGATATAGGTCTGACAAGAGTTCTTCTTAACAGGAGGCGGCAGAACTTTTACCCGCCGCAACCCCCCACTCTTCGCTCTTACCTGCAGCCGGTGCGGGGTGGCAAACGCAGGGTCCGCAAAAGGTCTAGCTACACCACTGTCGGTCCGTGCTGCGCTTTGCTCTTATAATATGACTTTTGCAGCTCTAGAAACTGCTGAAATGTCTCCAATGTGAATGCATGTTTTTAGGACATGGGGACACCCCTTCTGTGTGAATATGAACTGCATAACATGTTTAAATCAAAGACTAAAACTAAACTCTCGGCTATGGTTAGTGGAGCTGAAGTCTAACAAGGAGTGCCTCCCGAGAGTCTCCCTAACAGAGTGAGGGCCGCGTCTGCCACCTCTCCCCACGCTGAGGAGTGGTTGCCAGTGGTGGAAGTCTACTCACAGGGCAGAGGCACAGGGCCTTATGCCTGAACCACCTGGGGGAGACTGGCCGATAGCGCTCCCTATTAAATATCTGCCTAACTGCCAATGACTGGGGAAGAGAGAGAAACAGAGAGAGAGGGAGACTGACAGATAAAAACAGAGATTCATGAGAGCGCTTTTCATTAAGATGATTTAGATGTCAATTTGGGGCATCATGGTTACGACTGTAAAAAATGGTGGCCTCCACACAAGCTGTCCTCTCCTATGTTCATGGTATCACCTTCCTACTGTAACCAGCTAAGATGATGAGGATCTGAAAGGCTTTGTGAGGAGAGGAGCTGCTCCCAACTGCTTGGAAGGTCTGCTCACGGAGGACACTGAACTACCCAGGAGTACATGGCAGGGATCCCAGGATCACTGAGACTCAGATAGCATGGACCAAGAAGCAAGTTAAAAAATAAATCACCAAAGACAAAGAGCTGTGACCAGGGCCGGACTGGCCGTTGCGGGCATCGGGCGTTTCCCCGGTGGGCCGCCAGGGTGGGGGCCGGTTTTGGGCCCCTGGGGGGCCGTTTTTGTTACCGGGGTCGGCAATATCGGCCCCTTGTAACAAAATCGGCCGAAACCGGCCCTCGCAAACAGCTCGACTGCACCCCCCCCTCCCACCAGGGGGGGGCCGGCCGAGCAGTTTGCCAGGGCCGGTTTCGGTTCCCAGTCCGGCCCTGGCTGTGACATTACCTCAACTGGCCACCACACTGAGCATGCATCATTCTCGGCCTCCCCATGCAGTTACAGGCGACTTATCTGCCTCTGCCTCTTCCAATCCAAGACCCAGAGATCACCTTCACACCCCTGGTCTAAGGCTTGGTTTTGTTAACTGGAGATAGACGTCCCCAATACACTGAAGCCCCTCACCTCGGAAAATCGTGACCATGAATGGATGTTTATTTTCAGATACTTAAATTTGGTACCCAGGGTGGAAGTCACAGTGGGTGCTGGCCCACGACTGCATCTGCTACCATCTGATAAGACCAGACAAACTCTTAACTGGTCTGACTTCAAAGGTGTCATGACTGGACACCAGTTACTGGATTTCCTGTATGCCTCTGGAACTGGAAACCAAGATATCTGGCGCCCTGAAATTGTTCAATTTATTTAAGTTTGGCAGGACATTTGTTGGTTAGCTAGGGATTTGCTGGCTACTCTGCAGCTGGTAATTCACCTCGTTGTACATTGTAACAGCATCAAAACCTCATTATTCTTAAAAGACTTTCAAGTTCACCCAAGTGAAGCGCCGCTGGATAACAGAGGATTAGATTGCCAATGTTATAGAAAACCTAGAACATGGTGTATCGATGCGATAAAACATCTAGGGTTGTATTTTGGCCAAGAAGGCGCAACCACATCTGATATTCAGGGTTTATCATGGTTTTAATTGTTTGAGAATTATCTGCTAATAAAATCCTATGTCTTTTTGGCAATATGGCACAGATAAGACATGGAGTTTGAGTGTTATTTACTGTGTCTTGTTGAGTTTTCAACCCATAACCCTCAACTGCATGACCTTGCTTGTCTTTTCGCTACCTCAGGAGACTCGAGAATGGAGTGTGATAGTAATGGTGACCCTGGGAAATCCGTGGTAAATTACAGGGCCCATACAGTGTAATCAATCAGTGCTTAATTTAAAAAATAATAAGTGCTGGTGCCCAAAGCTTTCCTCTGAAGCGCACGGCTGGTGTTTTCAAAGCTCAGGGTGCCAAAATGTGTGATTAAAAAGAAGATTTGAAGGATTTGAAGACTACTGGAGTACTTTCATTTGGACTGAAAATTGCATGTGCTCAGAGTTCTTGTTCTGCAACTTTATAGAAAACCTAGAACATGGTTTATCGATGCGATAAAGCATCTAGGATTGTATTTCGGCCAAGAAGGCGCAGCCACTTCTGATATTCAGGGTTTATCATGGCTGTACTGGAGTACTTTCATTTGGACTGAAAGTTGCATGTGCTCAGAGTTCTTGTTCTGCAATCTTTCCAAGCTCAGGGTGCCAAATACCAAGGCTACGTAGACTTGGTTCCACCTCATGCCTCTTTAATCTAGACCTTCCCTGCCTTTTTATTTCACTAGTGCAGGTCCTTTTTCAACCCAGATTTCTCCCTTTGACTATCTTTTCCGTCTTTCTCTTCCTCCATCCTTACTCGTTTGTGTTTTTCTCTCGCTTGCTTTGGATCCAAGCCTACTGCGAGAAAACAATTGCCAGTCCCCAAAAATGAGTGCCAGTGGGCGCCACCTGCAACTACTGGCTCAAATTAAGCACCGACTAATACCCGGCAACCACTGACTACACCAGGACCCAGGAAGAAGTCTCACACCCAGTTTTTCATTCCGTATAACCTTTCATTTAAACCTACTCTGCTTGTTAGTATGGTGCGCATTGACTGTGCATTCATATGTCACTGCAGCAGTGACTAAAAAACAAAAAGAGGATATTGTAAGCACTGGGCAGCCCACCGCTGAGCCTATAATGAGGCTGCTTTCGAGGGCTGCCTCACGGCACCATCAGGAAATGCAGCAAGAGGGCGCCATATTGAAGAAAATGGCCTCGTTGCTAGAGTATGGCAATGCATGTTAAATGGCAAGCACTCATTTTGCCTGGGGCTCCAATAATGCTTGCACTGTAGACACTTGCTAGTAGCCATTATATACACAACACCCTCTTTTTCAGTATCCACACTGCGAAACTAACCTTGCTTATCAGTAGCCAATAAGGGTGTTTTCTTATCCAGGTCTATAGGTTCATCAATGCATAACAGGCGGGTCGCCTTCCCCTAAGGCTCCCAGAGGCAACATGCTTTGAAAGGTTACCACATTTTTAGGGGGCCTTGTAACCCACCTGCAACATAACATGATTCAAACAACAATGTGATTGACTGAAATTGATTGAGATTTGGGAAATCTGCCAAGCATTTTATTTATTTCCAATGGCAAATACTAACCAGCTGTGGAAGCTGGAGGATTTTGATGTCTGGGATTAAAAAAAAGCAGGGATATAGGAAACATGGGGGGGGGGGGGGAATAAGAAAATGTGAGGGCTCCACTGACAAGACCATGGTAAGAAAAGCTGCTTTTCTCAATAAATGTGCAGACGTTCCTCGTTTACTGGGTCTCCTTACTGCCTTGTTTTAAGATTAGAAGGAGACTTCGGCCCATAGTTCTCTCCGAAAAGTCTCCTGTTCCTTTACCTACTGTCGCCGTTTCTGATCACAATAAACAAGGAGAAAGCACTGTACTTTTTGCGGGTCTTCTCCGTTATCTTTGAGTGCAACCGCATCACGCTGAAAGGAATCTTCTAAAAGCATGAAATACCAGGCTGGGTGTCAGCTTGGATTTCAACTTGTACTTCATGAATAAAAGAAGAGGTGCTTTGCTGGGAAGTCACTCATTAAAGGCAAGAACACGACCACGTTGTTCGAGAGCTCAAGCTACCCACGTACTTTCAGAAAATGGAAAAAAAAGAGAGAGAGAAAGATATTTCTCGGAGTTCAGACTGCTAGCTCCCTATGGCTGCCGTTCAAACGGCAGGGGGTGCGGCTCAGACTGAGCAAAACCACGTATCTGTGCGCTCTAGACTGTCCTCACTATTAGAGTTGGGGAGTTTGATAACTGGAGAGATTCAAGGGATCGGAGAGATCCAGAAAATGAACTTTTGCCACCTGGAGGGCTCCCATATATTTGGAAAAAAAATTAGTTTGAGGCCTCTGCAGTAATTAAGCAAAAACACTAGGTGGCGCCTTTATGTCACCTTATGCAGGGAACAGGCCCGTCACATAAATATTTATTTTATTGATGGCTTTGCAGTGAAGCCAACCGTGGTGATAACTAAGACCAGCAGAACAGCTGTAAAAGCAATCTTAAACCAATGTCAGACTGGGGCAAAATAGGTCTTGATTTCTTTGTGTCTCGATTGACGTTTAAGCTTTATGTTGTAAATCATAGAACGCCTTAAGACAAATCTATAAGCACAATCAGTTCTTCTAAATAAAGTGTTCAGTGTAGATTGGTCTCGAGGCTTTAAGGCTCAGGAAACATGGCGGGAAGGCAGCAGAGGGGAAGATATTGTTCTGGATAGACCGCCCATGCAGGGTGGACGCTCGCAGTGTGTCCCGGGGTGGGTGGCCACTGCCACGAAGATGTGTATGTCCGACTGTCCTCCAGGGATATCTTAAGGATTTGGGAGGCCTTAGGCCAAATGTATTTTGGGGCCCCCTGTTCGGAGCAGCTTTGAATTTATGATCCAATTTCAGCTCTTTGAAGCCCTCTGTGGTTAGATGACTGTGGGTGCAGAGGCACCCTCTTCCAAATTCTAAATGGGTTTACATCTAATATTCAGGGATAGTGACGTGGGTTTTCAATATTGTAATAAAGCAGCAGCTCACTAACACTACTGCAAATAATCTCTGTGACCCCCTCCCATTTCTCATATGTGAGGTCCTGTTTTAACCTAAACTAAACTTTTGTTTATGGATGCTGCACGAAAAAACAAACAATATTTCTCTGCAAAATGTCTGTAATACACTCTCACACATCACCCACATTAAAAATAAATTAAAGGAAAACGATATTTAAAACAATCTGCTTAGGAATTATCCAAGGTCATCAGGTAAAAATGATTCTCTGCAGAACAGAGCTGGCTCTATCAGGGTCCCCCTGAAATGTTAGAGCCCTTGGCCAGAGCCCACTTTGCCCATGCCTTAAAACGTCTCTGCTACCCTCTGCGGAACGCGGGAGTTCCCTAGACCCACGGCTCTGCAAAGTGCATGCCACAAACGGGCACTTCATGATGGAGTACCAGTCAGCCTCTGGAAGGTAATCTTGGTGACAGAACAACAGGGCCAAAAAAAATGGATGTCTGCCTGGCTGTAGAAAGATTGGTATTTTTTCCAACTAACCCTTAGATAAAACAGAAAATGGGAAATGGGAAATATATGCGGTTGGGTATATTTCTGACAGTGAGTAATGCCATATGCCCTGGTGGTATGTGTTTTTCAGCATCCCAGTGCCTTCAGATCCCTAGGACCACGATTGTTTTCTTCTGAGACAGATACTGAACATGCTAGCTGTACTTTACTGATCAAAAGGTGTACGCTGAAGAACCTGCAACGTGTGCATAGTTCTTTATGCTCTGTTATAGTGCAACTTTGATGAAACAATAAAAAGATGTTTTAAAGACAAAGGAAACCATTGACTTGTTGCAAGGCTTCCTAGTATATTTTATACAACTGGAAAGGCAAGTATATCCCTTCCCTTTCAAATAACTACTGTTTTAAAATAATCTGTCAGTCTCTGACTCCCGATGACTAAATCCAAAAAGGAAGAAGAGACTCTGCCTCACTGGCCCGCACCTCTGTTTTCTTTCCAGCCCCCAGAGGTTCCCACTGACGTATGGTATGCCCTGGATGATCCCGACTATTTCTGTTATGGGCCCTTTAAGACACGACTGTCTGACGCTGATGCGTCTCTGAGCCACGCCCCCTGGAGGTGTGACCCGTCAACGCCGGAAGAGAAAGAGCGTCTCGGGCAGGAGAGCCGGGGCTCTCTCACGTTTGACCGAAGAGGAGGATCCCCTGCTACGGAAACTGAAGATGCTGTGCAGCAACCCAGAGGGGAGACAGCGACCAAAGAAGACTCTCAGAGAACGGATTCCTGCCGCGAACCACAGGAACCAACGCCAGGAGGCCAACGACCCCACGAGTCGCCCAGCCGCGTTCCAGGAGGAGCGTGGCTCGCACAGGTGCATGCACGATTTCTGGGGAGCTGGAGGCGGGTAGAAGTAAAGTCCCGTTCTCAACAGAAGGGAAGTCCTTAAAAGGCTTGTCTATGTATTCCGGTGGCGGTCTGTCTGGCAGCACACTCTTGAGAGCATGTAAATAGGGTTCAACACTTCCCTCTCTCCCTTTTCCCATATCTGAGTGTGATATAGCACGTGGCACTGACCCTTGCTTTTTTTGTTTCTTTTTTTTTGACTCACCCTCCTGGCTTGGTCATCATCATTCCTGGTGGAGAACGTTCGAATCAGAAGGAGAGTACCATTCCCCAAGAAGAGGAGGAACCATTTGTTATGTTGGACTGTCCTACCTGGCAATAAACGCAACTAAAAAACCATAAAAAGTCTTGTGATTCCTATATCCCGCAACAATCTATTTATAATCTGATGTGAATATATTGGCTCTGGCATCCCATCATTTTTATCTGTGCTTAATGTGTGCTCATTTTGTTTGTTATTAACAACAATAGGGGTTAAGCCCAAAGGACCGGGGCCAGGTAGGGCTATTCAAAATTCAAAACACAACATGAACACCTGGCTCCGTACTAACCTACACTCCTACTATTTATGGAGAAACGGGCAGACTATTCTTTTATCTGTCCAAGTAAATTTTTATTAAATAGTCTTTAAATTGATTCAAAACAATTTTTTCAAAAGACTGAAAAAGAAACACATATTTCTCAAATTGACACAGAAACCTTCACATATGAATAACACAATGCACAATCAAAAACAATTTGGACATACACCAAAGTGAGGATTATTTGCAACAAATTACAACAAGCTGACAAAATCACTAAATGAAAACAAACGTAAATCAAATACAAAAAACATTTAAAGCTTGCATCATCTGTGAAAAAACACAACGGTGATTGCGAAAAATGTCTAATTCTATGGACTAAACTTATTGTTTCAGCAAGAATATCACAAAAGTGTTGAAAATAATGAATTAATCTTTAATACATCCGACACTCAACACATTTAGATTTAACTAAATGCCTCTCAAAATGCCTCTTGAAAATGCCAACGCGTTTCAAGACCCAGGCTGGATAGTACTGGGACTCTCGTCAGGGCTTTAAACAAATGATCGGGATATTCTGATTCTTGAAGTAGGAGCAGCCGCTCCAGTTCGTTGATTCCACGCGTTTTTATCTATATGTCAGTTGACTCGTTCTACTGTAGCTTTAAAGCACCACGTGCACACTTTAAACTGTGTATAATTCTGCAAGAGAAGATCATTCATAGAATGAAAGCTTCTACTCGATCCCTGACTTGCCTCTAAACCTTTCAATGCCGGTAAAAGAATTAATTTAAATGTACCTTGCGCAAAGGCTGCAGAGCATGGACAGGAACTATTCGGATTAGGACTCACAATTTTTAAATGAGTTCGTCCGATATTAGACTCTGCAAAAGGCAGGCTTTTCTTCTGCTCAAAAGCGAGCGTGCTCGCATTCACTGGAATTGATTTTGTATCGACTTCATTAAACAAACTGGATTAACTCTCACCCGGCATCTGGTGAGAGATGCCGGGTGAGAGTTAATCCAGTTTGTTTAATGAAGTCGATACAAAATCAATTCCAGTGAATGCGAGCACGCCGCTTGAGCAGAAGAAAAGCCTGCCTTTGCAGAGTCTAATATCGGACGAACTCATTTAAAATCGTGAGTCCCAATCCGAATAGTTCCTGTCCATGCTCTGCAGCCTTTGCGCAAGGTACATTTAAATTAATTCTTTTACCGGCATTGAAAGATTTAGAGGCAAGTCAGGGATCGAGTAGAAGCTTTCATTCTATGAATGATCTTCTCTTGCAGAATTATACACAGTTTAAAGTGTGCACGTGGTGCTTTAAAGCTACAGTAGAACGAGTCAACTGACATATAGATAAAACGCGTGGAATCAACGAACTGGAGCGGCTGCTCCTACTTCAAGAATCAGAATATCCCGATCATTTGTTTGAAGCCCTGACGAGAGTCCCAGTACTATCCAGCCTGGGTCTTGAAACGCGTTGGCATTTTCAAGAGGCATTTTGAGAGGCATTTAGTTAAATCTAAATGTGTTGAGTGTCGGATGTATTAAAGATTTATTCATTATTTTCAACACTTTGTGATATTCTTGCTGAAACAATAAATTTAGTCCATAGAATTGGACATTTTTCGCAATCACCGTTGTGTTTTTTCACAGATGATGCAAGCTTTAAATGTTTTTGTATTTGATTTACGTTTGTTTTCATTTAGTGATTTTGTCGCTTGTTGTAATTTGTTGCAAATAATCCTCACTTTGGTGTATGTCCAAATTGTTTTTGATTGTGCATTGTGTTATTCATATGTGAAGGTTTCTGTGTCAATTTGAGAAATATGTGTTTCTTTTTCAGTCTTTTGAAAAATTGTTTTGAATCAATTTAAAGACTATTTAATAAAAATTTACTTGGACAGATAAAAGAATAGTCTGCCCGTTTCTCCATAAATAGTAGGAGTGTAGGTTAGTACGGAGCCAGGTGTTCATGTTGTGTTTTGCATTTTGTTTGTTGAGCATTCAGTATTCTAAGGGAAGCCTCAAACCCAGCCCTAAGCTACTCGTGAAAGACAAGTGGGTTTCCATGCTTAAAAAGAGCGCTATGCAATTCAGTTACATTGCTGTTCGACTCTAAGGGCCCAATGAACTAATTACTGGCGCAAAAATCTCTGTCCACAATTTGTGACCAGTAGTTTTGAGACCAGTAAAGAATTTAACAAACCCATCTAAGTACTAATAGACCATTTAGCTAAATCGTGAGTCACAGTGGGTCGCAATCTGGCCTACCTCATGAATATTAGGGTTAGCAGGCCACCATGAGTTTGACTGCCTTTCAACAAAGTAACCTTTTTTTCTTTAAATGCAGTCTGTTTTCTGAAAAGGAAAAGGGGCTGCTTTTAGAAAAAAAAGTGTTCTATTTTCGAAGGTTCGTGTGAGAGTTGGCAGTGGTCCACCAGACCACTGGATATTCCCAACAAACCTTTTTTACACTCACAGAGGGAAGGGGTCCAAAATGGACGACTTCCCTTGTGCAAAGGCATTACCTACCTAAACTACAGAGTCTGTAATTTTACAATGTTTTGTGAATGGAATTTCAGCTGCAAAATATTAATGAGCTGCATACCATTTTGGTATTTGAAAGGATGCTTACAAAATGCCCCTTCATAATACTGAATCTATGGGGGTTGCCATAACATTTGAGGAATCAGTAAAACTTTACTGGTTCCTAAAATGGGATTAGTACTTTAAAAAAAAGCATTTTTGCAGTCACAAACTCCAAATTGGAGTGGTTGCGACTGTAAAAATGCTTTGTAAAATGGGAACCTAAATCTCCTCTTTCAAGAAGAATCCTTGAAAAAGGTTGACAAGTGATGGACTTCTGAAATCTAAGCTATTGGGTTTCTATGTGGGAGCCAATACCTTGGTGAATAAATGATAACTGTATGTGGCCAAGTAAGGGTAGCTGATAAAATAGTAAATTCAGAAGGTCTCATAGATGCTGCATGAAATAGATTAAAAGCAGTAGGCTGATACAGACCAAACCATAACAGCTATGGCTAATATGATGAGATTATGGTTTTTAGCGAGTTGTTGCATACAGTGGATTAAATACCGCAGTGTGTTGTGTGTGTAATGTGCATTTCTTCATTATTTGTCATTTGTTTGGTTGTAGCTTCTGACAGGAACTCCTAGAGTTGTGGTTAACTTTATTTAGAGAAATTGCTCTTGTATCGGGGAGTTTTCTTGGATGATGTGGATATTATTGCATGGTGAGTCTAACAAGAGGAAAGTGCACTGCGAGAGTAGAGCATGGCAGAGAAGCATTGTGCTTTCTACTGAGCAGAGTAACTGCCTCCTGTGGATTTCTTGGTTCTGCCAAGTATCTGCACTTAGGCTACTTGCACTCAATGTGCTACACTCAGTGCTCCACCTGGGCATTGCCTCTCATATGTCTAGAGAGCCAAAATGTGACACATAAGACAACTTACATGCCTTGCGAGGGGGACCCTACCTCCCGAAGGCAGCTATAACACAGTCCTTGATCAGAGACATTTTAAGGCATGGGCAAAGTGGGCAATTGCTGTGGGCCCCCACCTTCCAAGGGGCCCCCTGGGAAAATTAACTTTCCCTCCAGCACAATTCTGTGTATTTCTCAAGTCTTAACTTTTACAGTATACTTCAATATTTTGAGCAATTAAAGGCTTGAATCAGTGCAAAAAATGGGTAATAAAATTCAAAGTTGTTCCAAATAGAGGGTCCCAAAAAATCCTTAAGATGACAGTGCCCTTGATGAAACTAATAATTTAATTGGCAGGAGAATCCAGTTAACCTAAACTCTATATATTGGGCTGCCATTGGTAACTGAATTGATAACTAAGGTAGAACATGGCTTCATTCTTGATACGAGCTGTGGCTGACCACCATCAAAATGAAACAATTGTGATCCTAAAATGTAATAGCAGGTTTCTGTGAGGAACTACGGGATTACTCTCTGTAACTTTGCAGAAGTGAACCAGCTGCCCTCAGAAAAAGTGTGACGAATGATAAACACAATAAAGCTAAGGAATAAATAAAAAATTCCTGACTCACTTTAATTATTAAAATGGCACAACGACGAAGCCAATCTTGTGTTAGAATCTGGAGGTATTAAAAACCTCAAACATGCAAAGATCTACTGTATTCAAAACAATTTCGCTTGCAGGAATTTGGGCATGCCAGAACCTTGCAGTGCTTCAAAATAGCCATTTGGGCTAACAGTGCATTCCCTTTTTACATATTTTGCACAGAACAAAGCAAAGCCTCACAGAGAATGGTCTACATAACAGTCCAGTGCTTTCCTGAAAAATAAGCTCAAACAACAGCCTTATTTATTTATTGATAGTGCCCATGTTTCAAAAGATGTCAAAAGTAAATGTGACTTCTGTGTCCCAAATGTCACATCTGCCACAATCCCAGATTACTTGAAACTCACAGAAGTTAACACCCTCCTCAAGAAGCCATCAGCGGACCCAAACCAACTGAGCAACTTCGGTCCCATCTCTCTGCTCCTCTACCCCATCAGAATGGTTGAGAAGGCACTCAACAAGCAACTCAGTATCCACCTCAAGCTTTAACACCTGCTAGACAACACCCAGTCAGGATTCAGAAAGAACCACAGCACCGAAACAGCACTCATCGCAGCCACAGACGACATCCGGACCATTCAACTTTCTCTGACACCACTGACATGACTTTACCCAACTCAAAAAGCATTATTCTCTATGGTTTTCAACATGGCGGACTCAGATCAGCAGTCAACTCAGATCAGCTCAGCTGGGTGAGCTTCTCCGACGTACCCTTTAGAATTAGCTATCACCTGCTGCCCCCCAGGAGAAAACGTTCTTAAACTGGTCCTCTCCCTACTGTATCCTCTTAAGTGAAAGATGTCAGTGAGTCTATGGGAAGGCCTCCTTGAAGGGCCCTTTCCCACTGGTTACTGTCTATGTGGGACTGTGGTTCCAACTTCTCATCACCTCACAAATACCTCATATGTACAAGATGGTGTTTCCTGGAGTGTGAGCTCCTGTAATATTTCCTTGTACTGATGATAAAGTGCTAACGGCAGGACTACTGTACCAAAAAAGCCAGTGCCCTCCATGCAGAGGAATCAGTAACTGTACTTCACACCTTTCTGGGCAGAACCTTGGACTGGCAGAAGTCCAATTACTGACAATGCAGGTTGTGTTTAAGTTCCCTAAGAGTGCTACAATGTTTATAACATTGCCTCTTTAGTGTTATCGACAGACTTTAATGCTTTCAACTAAGCATCTTCTTCTAAATCAACTTTCTCCCTACATACACTAGTCATAAGTTTGCACATACCATTGTATGTTTGCCAAAAGTATGTTACCTTTACAAGCAGGTAAGTACTAAGCAGGCCACATGGGATGGAGTCTACAAACAATAAATAAAAATAAAACAAGATCCTTGCCCACCCGGGGAGATTATTAATGAAAAAGCCATCACTCAGCCCATTTTTTTTTTTTGTCCGTTGATCCTGGGTCCAGTTGAAAAGAAAAAAATAATACCGTTTTTAGCCCACTGCAGGGAACGAAGTCCTCACATCTTTGTTGATCTGGTGGCAGCCAATCAGATCTTATCTATAGATCTGTCTGCTCCATGGATCCTCCGCTGTGTGATATATACACAACTTTTGAACCCTCATTCCTCAAACACTACTGAACAGATTTACAACAAATCACAAAAATCACACTTTCTGGACCAAGATCGAACTTTCTGCCAAATTTGGTGTAATTCTGTTCAGCCTTTTTGGCTGCAGCTGTGTGTAATTTTCTTATGTAAAACTGCATGGGGAAAACATGTTTTGGGATTCACTCTTTTCCTCTGCCCCCACTTTATGGATCACCCCGAAACTTTACAGAAAGGAGCTGAGGTGAATAAAAGTTTTTTTTGGAAAGTTTTGTGAAGATTCAGCAAAAGGTGCTAAGGTTTTTAGCCAACCAAAAACATGCTTTTCATAGGAAGAGAGAGAGCGAGAGAGACACCTTGTAACTGTCAATGCATTGTAATATATGCGTTATAATTGTAAGGCGTTGTAAAGGTTTCTGTGGTAATGATGGATAGTCTTACCTAGGATTCTGCAGCTGTTCGTCTTTTCAAGACGCTATCTACTCAAACAGTTGTTCTCATAATGTGATCGTGCTCTACTTATTATCTAGCTCTTGGCATGTTGTCAATACAAAATCTTTCCCATATCTTTCCCTTGGATACTATCCTGGTCTAGCACCAATTAATTCATAGCAAAGGCGGATTCCTTCAAACCCCCCACTTTTTCCTCCTCTCCAGCAGTTATTAATGGGAAGCAAAGAGGGAGACATCCTCTTCCAATTGTTGACCATTAGCTATTGACGACAGCCATGTCCATGCTCAAATTCAAGTGAGGATTTAACTGATCCGAACGATTGAAAAGGGCTGAGGGGGGAATCAACGAATTCTATGCCCAGAGTGCAACTTCTTTAGTGTCACCTTATCCAAATCAGCCAAGAAAAACAGTTGGGGCTCGCCACACCAGGGGGAGAAAACGAAACGATAAAACCTCCTGGTACGCACGCGCACTCATCTGAAGGTAGCTGAGGAACACCTAAGGAACCTCTCTTTAGTTCCATTCAAACACTGCTTCACCACGCCCTATAAAGGTGACTAAATATAGTAAGCTGAAGCCAAAGAAGGCAGATGTTAACTAACAGGAGACACATAAGTGAGGAAGGATAAGCAACTAAAATCCAGAGGAACTGGAGTAGATAAAAAAAATACAACAAAGTGAACATAGGTTGTGCGGTAGCTGATGCGCAGAACTCTCAGCGGGCACAAGCCGCACTGGCTTACCACCGGCCACCTCCACACTCCATGAAAGGACTCGCAGCTTAATGCTTGTCGCTTACCATTCACCTCTCCTCCTCGCACCCACTGGTGCGAATTCTGCTGCTGCCACCAACAAATCACGTGTCCCTGATCATGTGGACTCACTGGACTCTGATCCAGCTACCACCACAAACTCTAAAACTCTAGGGGCCACTCGCCTGCTCTTCCGTGCCGCCCCGAGTGGGCTCCCTGATCGACTACCGCCTCCGTGCCGCCCGTTCTGCCTATGGGGCGCAGCTCTCAACTTGCGGCTAGCAGCTTGTGGCTCAGGTCCCCACAACCGCTGCCACCCTGCATGGCTCCTGTTGTGGCTACAGACTGGCTTGGCGCTCGGCCAGGAACCCAAAGCACTCCGCTCAATGCTCAGGGAGCCTGTCCACTCATCAGCCTGCGTCGACCTGCTAGTGCATCACTCCCATAGCTATAGATTCTTCACTATTCCTCCTTTTATTGGTGTCCAAGTAATTCCTCCAAATCTTGGAAACTTTCAGCAATGTAAACGCTACTAAATGCAAGCAGCTAACAAAGAAGTAAAGACACTTAAGAGCCTTTTGGGTATGGTAGAAGAACTTCAAAGAGGAAAACATGAACTAGAAAAAACAAAGCAAACATCCTGAAGAGGACAGTTGATCAAGAAGAATTCTTTGCTGCTTGATGATTGTAAACAATGTGAGATGTTGACTCAGCTCCAACAGAAACATTGCAATTATTCCAGACGCTCACCAAGAGAGCCACTGAGTCCGGGCAACATTAAGACCCATGTTTTTAACAGTTTGACAACATCACAAATAATACATCACTGCATTAAAAGCAGATTATTGTCATCATCCATTCTTCATTTTCAAAGTACCTAAACTGTTCCAGTTAAATTTAGTATCCAAACTCTACAGCAAAAAATACTGATTCGGAGTTAAAACCATTAAATCAAACGCAACATGGAGGAAGCATCCGGGGAACACCCAGATGGTAAAACAGTCATACAATGCTTAAAGGAACATTACAAGCTCTTTACAATTGTGATCTTCAGAGGTAGGGACATCTAAATCCCAGTGGCTATAAGAGAACTTTCGAGGACACTCAAGAATTGGTGGAAAAGCCTCCGCTGTAGAAATTTCACCAATGACTACAATTAATAATGTCCTACCTATCAAGTTATCTGTTAGCTAATTTCGCAGTGTAGGTCATCTAAGGTATTTAGTATACCTCTTCCTAAAAACATCCCTGAGCTCCTCCCTCTCGGAGAGGAGGTTGTAGCCCGCACCATGACTAGGTTGCTGTGCGAGGAGGTTACCCTATGATGAAGCGTGCCACCTTTGGTTGGGTGGAGGAAAAGAAACCGTCCTTTAAAAGGGACACTCCACCAGTATCAGGTTTTGTATGTTCTTTCTGGTTTGGACAGAGGGTTTTTTTGTGGTGTATAGGATTAAAAGTGGCTTTGGTTAGATTGCTGCTTTAAAAAAAAAAAAAAAAAATGATTTTCTCCAAAACCAACTTTTAAGCAAAAAGTATTATTTTAATAATTAGATTAGGAGGTTAAAAACAAAATTTTTATTCTGTATGGAGTAACGTAAAGGTGCTCTGCCGGGTGCCAAGGTATTAAATGCTTTGCTAAATGTTACTGCACTCCTACAGACAAAAACAGATTTGATCAGACCCAAACATGCATTAAGGTAAACCAGTGCTCCAAATGGGCAGGATCTGAGGGGCTTGACGTGCCCATACTTTTTTAATTTAAGGAAAACAGCTCCACGACTTTTTGGGAAAAGACAACGATCCTGGGATGGTTAATTCCGAGAGTTGAAATGCTTCAGCTGAAGTGTAAGGCAGAGACTCTTCTATGCTATGAAACCGAGGGAGGTGCAGACAGCTAAACAAGCCTTCTTGCCAGGATGCCTGCTTCCCTGAAAGAAAAGTAAATGTGCACAACTGGTCAATCTGCAAATGTAAAGAGTGCTTGGAACCTGGTATTGGCTTTAAATGATGGAATCACTGGAAACTTCCTTATAACACAGATTTATTCGTTTTAAGTGATATTGCAAGAGAGTTACCAGCGGAGCTGTGGAGTGGGTGCTTTTAAAGGACAGTTATAAAAAACAAAACTGCACTACTTACAGTCTAGGTATTACTAAAATCTATATTTTAGAAGCACATTTTTATTTGAAACTTTTTGCGCATTTTGTAACAACCTATCCTATACTGTGTGTAATGCAAGTTTAAAATAATGACTTGCATATTCACAGTGCTGTCTGTCACAGACTGGGACCTCATGTACTGCACATAAACAACTCACTATTCTCCACTGCACCAACCAGGATCTAATTCTGTGGCTTTCTGGTTGTAGACAGACAGACCTCTAAAGGGCATTATCTCACATTTATTTTTCATTTATGCTGTGCCTTATTTTATATGTAGTTACCTGATGGTGAAGGACCCAAACAATCTACAGAATATTTTGTTTTTATTTTAGCCATGCCTTTGACCCTGCCTCTGTGATTACTCACCCCGCCTCTTTGCGCACAGCATCACAGTTCCCATACTTGTTTCATGCACTTCAACCACTGGGGCAAACAGAATGAAGTTAGAAGGGACTGGTTCTGCAACAATTACATCTGGTGCAGCAGCTAGATGTGAGCGCAACCTTACCTCTAAAGGCCCTCCCAGTATTATTGATAGGTTTAGCTTTAGGAATATAAGAGATTACAGCTTGGTTTAGGGTGACAGCTCCCGCCACATGCTTACGAAGGCTCCCGCAAGAAAGACAGTGCCACACTCTGACTGAGCCTGTAAAAGAAGGCCAACTCCATGCTGCACGACCCAGGGCCATATCACACACCATTCGGTTTTACTTCCTGTTGCAAATTGAGCTTATTAATAAAATGAGATTAAAAAAATTGGTTCCATCGTCCATCTGATGGCATGATTTGCAACCTCAACGTTACACAATCCTGTTGCAAACACTGCGGTTAAAGGAAGCAACAATGTTTATGAAAGCTGTACCCATAGACATGAGTGTACACAAAAAGTGAATAAACAACTGTCAATTGGTACATTGGTGACACAAGTCTTCTTTGCATCTAAATAATACAGTATTACACTATACATGCAGCTTCGAAAACTAAAAAAAGAATTTATAATAACAAAGTGAAAAGACTATTTTGTCAAAGCAGTGAGATAAAATATCACAATGTAAACACACGTGTATCCATGTTAAACTGTGTCAAGCTGCCTGGTTGCACGATTTATCTGACTGTCAACAACCAATTGGCATCCACCTTTAACTTTACCAAAATTAATTTAAAAAATAAACAAATGAAGACCATTTCTGGGCGATTATTAGTAACCCATTGACTACATTGACCCAACTTATTACTTCTGACACTGTCAATTTCTCCAGTAAAACTGTGAATGTGAGTGGCGCTGGACGAGATGTGGCTTATTCTCAGAGTGGCAGAGGTATGCCCTCCCAGCAAGTGCCCTGACTACAGAGACTCTGGTGGGATGATGTGCTGATACAGAGGAGCGACCCCAGAAGGGCCAACATGGCAAGATGGTGGCTTCCGCAGAGTCCAAGGTGGTCGGGTGTGTTTGGCCTCATACACCGGGCATGATGATCCAGTCCGGTGATTGCCTGCTTCATGGACAGACTTGGAGACACCGTTCTGAGCGGATCCGTCCATAAGCAGTGTTGCAGAGGGGAGAGCAGCATAGTGACCTTGGCGGCCATCTACTGCTGTCGCCAACGAGGCGGATTGGGTGGGCGAAGGTGCTGCCCTGCTTTGATGATCCTGTCCAAGCCACAGTTTTGAAGTGAAGATAGCTGCAGTGCAGAAAAGTGCCAAAGTGAACTGTCCTGCACTACGGTGGTGGTCTGCACTCCCATGGGCTGATTGAGGAAGGCACAAACAGCTGCACGGAGGCAGCTAAGTTCCCTATGCAAGGCCCAGGTGCTCATTCAAAAACCAGGGACCCCCTGACATTAGGAGAACCCGCTCCCTCCCCCACCCAGACTACTGAGAAATTGATTCAATGAGTTACATTAGATAATCGGTACATTTTGCAATCCCACAGGCAGTTCAAGTCTATCTTTAATCTCTATTTACATTTTTCAACTGCAGTCATTCATTTTTCCATTGCACAATCTCATCAGCTAATACATAATCAGCGCCTTTTCTTTCAAGTAGGTGATAACATCTCCTTTTCATTAGATATTCTCCTTTTCATTAGATATTCATTTAAAATTCAGACGAGAAGGAAGCAATTTGTATTCAAGGGTTTGGTAATTCATTCACATGAGGTACTCTAGGAAATTGTAGGAGTAAAGCACCTGAACACCAATTTCCTTAGGAGTTTATGTTTTTGTTTTTAATTATGCTCACTAAACATAATAAACAGTTACAAATTAAAGAATGTAATATTAAGTAACCATGAATATTTCCCACGTCTCAATATCTCCAGAACAGTACTGGAATATCTTAACACTATCTTACTCATCTTATTAATGTATCTTATGTATTTTCTGTATTTATTTTAAGCAATGGAAGAAAAAGTTTTGTTCAATACAAAAATGGTCTAGAAGCACACCAGAGTTGTCCCATGACAGACATCTACTAAAAGGGGTATCCATGCACACAATAATAATCAAAGCCGACATTTGCATAAAAATAAAAGTTTGCTGGTAATGGGGGCACCCAAAGCCTTCTATATAGCCTATGAACAAGCATTTCGTCAATAGTCCTGGAATGCGATGGTACAGTACAATAAAGTGCAGACATTCACAATCTAAGATATAGAAAAGGAGATCTACCTATGCAACAATGAAAACTTTATCCCAGGAGCAGTGGTATCCAATGATACACACATTTGAATTTGAAGGTTTAATTGCAGGAACTCTAAACTATCTCAGTCATCAAAATATTTAATTGGTTGCCACTCCCTTCGCAAGCCACAATATCAAGTTTTCCCTAAGCACAAAAAGAACCTATCTAGCCAACAACACAAGGGGGTGGCGAATCCATAGTAAGCACTACTGAAGGGGAGGGAAGCCTGGCATTAGTCAAGACAACAATATTTACATAAAATGTGGTAAGAACACCAGGTTGCAGCAACACACATCCCCCAAAGCCATATTTTAAGACGAATAGTCCCAATGTCTTTCTAGATGGGCACACTAAGAAAGACTTACCAGAAGTCTTTTTATGTGGTACTTCATGAGATACCTTTTCAAAAGGCTTTGTAGGCGGTGGTGGGAATATAAACATTAACATTTTTTGTTGTTGTATAAATAACAGTACAACACAACCTTAGGTACAAAACAAAGCCGCTTACAGAGAAACACTTTGTGGTGCAGCTTCCGGAGTATCATCGCTGTAGTTATTCCTATAGGTTAGACAGTCACAGTATAGAGCACTGTATAGAGCTCTGTCCACAGGCATACAGTAAGCATGGACATGCATTGCACAAAAGGGGGACAGAGTGGACTCCCTTGTTGCAAGCCTCTCTTGTAAACAATAAAGGAGATCCGCCCCCTTGGGGGGCGTAGACAAACCTGTTCCTCCTGTGCATATTTCTAAGGCTTGTTCAGAGATTACTTCCGGGAAAACATATGAAGGCAGCATTAGCTTAATGGGGTAACAAACAGGGGGGAAAGGACACAAAAAATTGAATATTAAAGCCCCATATTTTTCTTTAATTTGCTGAAAATTGTAACTCGTAACTTGTTTCTAAACGTCACCGAAAGTGAGATGGGTATAGGGTGGATGAGATAAAGTAGGAGAGTGAATGCAAAGTGAGAGAGCGAATGGAGACTATGTGCTAATATCTGTCCGAGAAGTGTCGTTTGAGTATTACCACCCGTGGCATTCAGTGTACACTAATTGCACCAGTGAGGTACCCGTACTTTTTCCCAGATATATTTTATCAGGTTTTGTAACAAAGAGCAACACAGCTGATGTGGCGCAACATATTCGTCTTCCCCATTATTTACGGCATTCATGAAACTTTTTCGGTTCCCTACTGGGAATAAGTACCCATTTTGTAATGTGTAAACTCAACATCATCACCCACATCTGTAACAATATAACATGAATAACAATTAATAATGTGAAGTTAACTGTTTCAGTTGCTAGCAGTCGGTGAGGTGTAGTGGGCAAACTAATGTTAGGGTGGAAGCTGTGTAGTCTTATTTCGTACCAGTGTTTCATCCCAGTTTTCTGTTGGGCATACTCGAGGGATAGCTGTGTCCACCCATTGCAATACCCTTGTTTTTTCCTAACTCTGGGCCTGTGGATTCAGTACCTATGGGGCCCTGTCACTGAACTAAAGGAGCATATTCTAACTTCTAGCCCAGAGTCAAACGAGGTCACAAATTCGTTCTACATTGGATTTTAATGGGTTTCTATAGCCAATCTGCCTTTTCTGCAGGGTAATCTTTGTCGGGATCTTAGTTTTGCTGGCTTTAGGACTCTGTGACTTTACCACCTGTAAACAGTAGCAAAGTGCCTGGGCCTACCATCTAAATCATGTACTGTACATTGGAACTCCCTATTTCGCCTATTTAACTTTCCTCAAAATCCACTATAAATTGTGCCTTAAAATTCACCAATCTGAGAGTAAAGGCAACCCAATAATCCCTTGCAGGCATGGGTATAAACTATGAGTAAAGATTCGAGGCTAACAAGGGATTCATTTACGAAAAAATATTTGAAAATAATTTGCAAGACTTATCTGTTTTAGCAATGACAGTGGGAGATGAATCACACTAAAGTTAATCAATATTATGAAGGAATTAATCCTAAAGAAAAGGCGCACACAGTACATAAGTAAAATCAATTAAATCTATACTCAGAAATGAATCAGGTAACGAGTGGCAGACATAAAGAACCCTAGTTGAGAAAATAACGATGGGGCAGTACAGAATGAATCAACCAGCATAGCGTCTCACAGGATTAAATCCTATCAACTGAATCATTTCTGAGTATAGATATAATTGATTTTACTAATTAGTATGAGGCTTTTGTCTACTAAGTATACAAACGCATGAGGGGTCATCTTTGTAATTCCAATTTATTATGGTGGTCATGAGGATGGTCTTGTAGATTACATACATAAGAGACTGAAACGTCGACGCCAAGTCTAACTCTTCCCACGCAAATCTACTGGATCCTCACCATTCTGTTGCTTGATCATTATGGTGTCATTGTATTAACTTTGACCAAAGTTAACTTTACCGACATTAACCTTTGTTTTTCCTTCGGATACTGTAATTTATCAGACAAGGTTAATGTTTGTGTGGAATTTATTTTTCGATTGGTATCCCTAAATCTGATGTATTTAAATACAAGAATCTGATTTCTGAGTGCACCTTTTCTTTAGGATTAATTCCTTCATAATATTATCTAAGTTTAGTGTGATTCATCCCCCCTGTCATTGTTAAGACAGATAAGAGTTGCAAATTATTTTCAAATAAATGAATCCCTTGTTAGCCTCTAACCTTCACTTCCGTTCATCTATAGTATTGAAAGTTAAATGTCATATGTGGGCTGCAGTGCATATTTATACCACTCACATAGATAACAAAAATATATTTCTGACAGGAGCACCACTGTGCTCTGGTTAGACAGCAGCTTAAATGAACTGTAGTGAGGCAATGCAGGGAAAATGCAATTTTTTAAATAAATTTACAACTTACCACTACAGTGTCCCTTGTAAGCCCACAGGGAGTGTGCTAATATATCAAAATAGACAACGGTCCCTGTGTAGACAATTGATTGAAATCAAATAAATATAGACCCAATCGGTACTATATTGTAGCCATTGTTCCATCCGGAACAAGGCAGTTTTAATATGCAATTATGAATATTCAAAACATAAAATTTAATAACAGTAGGACACAAGCCTGTATCCAAAAACTCACATCACAGAACAAAGACAAGAGAAGGCTCAGGCAGCATGCAGTTGTCTGCGTCTAGTCAATACAATGAAGCAAACAGCGATAACAGGAGGTCACCTTTACACATAATGTAGTTACTAAATAACAGTGTATAAGGTTGACAATTTTGTCGACGAGCGTTTCGATCCTTAACACAATTAACGGATCATCATCAGGACTTGCAAAATAGTGCCTGAAAACATTTTGCCTGCAATTAACTCAATTAAAAACAATATGAAAATAAAGGTATGGAAATAAAGGGGGGAAAAACAAGGTAGAAAACAAGAGTTAGTGAGGGCTATATTAGAGGAAAGCGCGCTCAGCGTACAACTGGCTGTAGGCCACTTATAGGAATAGGCCGGGGTGCTGGTTCCATAGGTAAAGAACAAGCGGTAAGCAGCACGGATATCATGCAATTAACGGCGATGTGCTACTAAACGGTGTGTAGCATACTCATTCAAGTGCGACATAATTTCACAATGAGTGCCGATGAATTGTACTGACCAAGTGACAAGGAATGGCTAAAAGATCAATAGGCAGAGAGCAAGCTGTGATCAGCGCGACAAACAGGCAATTAACGGCGAGGTGTAGCATTAGTGCACATTCATGTGAGTGTGACACAGTTTAGATCAAAGTAAATGCCGATGTAGTGTGCTAACCAAGTGTGAAGAGGTTGAAGGCTGTGAAAGTGCCTTAAGTGGATGCTAGGTGAAGAGCAGGACAAAATAGGGGGTTACCTGGGGGCGAGAACAGGGAGCAGAGCGATGCGGAATGAGTAATGAGCTTCCAAGGGTGACCGGAGCGATTTCCAACCTAGCAAGGAGGGGGGAAAAAGGAAATCAGCGCCTAGAAGGGTGGGGGAACGGGTGAAGAGGAAGGCATGTGCATGAGCTTACCTCATGGGTGGGGTGATTGAACGCGTTAATAATCACAATGGATTAGGAGTCCGTATGGAAAGGAGCCGCAGGCATCTAAATGGGCGGCAATCAAACCTGGGGATATGAAGAAGGAATAGCAGGGTTAAGATGGGGTGTCGCGCTAATGCTGAGGCGGGAAGGTGGGAGCGATCCCAGGGAGCTTGCCGATCACGGGGGGGAAGGCAGCATAGTGGCATCTGCTGTCCAATAGGTCGTGGAAAACCAACTTGGGAAGGTGTTTAAGGGCTGTGCAGCGTGGTCAGGTGACCGCAATTGCATGGCGGCCATCATGGACTGGGAAAGCCTACCAGGGGTGGTGAGATCATGTGACCGCAGTTGCGTGGCGGCCATCTTGATGAGGGAAAGCCTCCCAGGGGTAGTGAAGGAGGACTCAGAGACTAGGTCATGTGATACAGGTGACGTGACGGCAGTAAGAGAAAAGGGAAAGAATAGCAAAAACTGAGTTTTTTAACCTAGAGGTTTACTGTAATCGTGATATATAACCAACTTCTACCTTCAGTTGCTAAGACAAACATAGCCACACTGGACTGCACCTCTTTCTGAACTGTCACGCATTATTTCCAATGTAATTCTGTAATGTGTTTATTCCTGACCCTTAACAACACGTATGGTCAAATGCTTACCCCTAATATCTGGTTTTAGGTTGTATGATACAACATGCAGCACATGGCTTGCCTTTTTGAATTATCTCACTATAACTCAGTGTATTTCTGTAATTTAATTGTCATTAATTGTATTTTCGGTCTAATGGTTAACCTCTAGGTTAAAAAACTCCGTTTTTGCTATTCTTTCCCTTTTCTCTTACTGCCGTCACGTCACCTGTATCACATGACCTAGTCTCGGAGTCCTCCTTCACTACCCCTGGGAGGCTTTCCCTCATCAAGATGGCCGCCACGCAACTGCGGTCACATGATCTCACCACCCCTGGTAGGCTTTCCCAGTCCATGATGGCCGCCATGCAATTGCGGTCACCTGACCACGCTGCACAGCCCTTAAACACCTTCCCAAGTTGGTTTTCCACGACCTATTGGACAGCAGATGCCACTATGCTGCCTTCCCCCCGTGATCGGCAAGCTCCCTGGGATCGCTCCCACCTTCCCCCCTTCCTTTCCGCCTCAGCATTAGCGCGACACCCCATCTTAACCCTGCTATTCCTTCTTCATATCCCCAGGTTTGATTGCCGCCCATTTAGATGCCTGCGGCTCCTTTCCATACGGACTCCTAATCCATTGTGATTATTAACGCGTTCAATCACCCCACCCATGAGGTAAGCTCATGCACATGCCTTCCTCTTCACCCGTTCCCCCACCCTTCTAAGCGCTGATTTCCTTTCCCCCCCCCCCCCTCCTTGCTAGGTTGGAAATCGCTCCGGTCACCCTTGGAAGCTCATTACTCATTCCGCATCGCTCTGCTCCCTGTTCTCGCCCCCAGGAAACCCCCTATTTTGTCCTGCTCTTCACCTAGCATCCACTGAAGGCACTTTCACAGCCTTCAACCTCTTCACACTTGGTTAGCACACTACATCGGCATTTACTTTGATCTAAACTGTGTCACACTCACATGAATGTGCACTAATGCTACACCTCGCCGTTAATTGCCTGTTTGTCGCGCTGATCACAGCTTACTCTCTGCCTATTGATCTTTTAGCCATTCCTTGTCACTTGGTCAGTACAATTCATCGGCACTCATTGTGAAATTATGTCGCACTTGAATGAGTATGCTACACACCGTTTAGTAGCACATCGCCGTTAATTGCATGATATCCGTGCTGCTTACCGCTTGTTCTTTACCTATGGAACCCGCACCCCGGCCTATTCTATAAGTGGCCTACAGCCAGTTGTCGCTGACGTGCGCTTTCCTTTAATATAGCCCTCACTAACTCTTGTTTTCTACCTTGTTTTTCCCCCCTTTATTTCCATACCTTTATTTTCATATTGTTTTTAATTGAGTTAATTGCAGGCAAAATGTTTTCAGGCACTATTTTGCAAGTCCTGATGATGATCCGTTAATTGTGTTAAGGATCGAAACGCCGTCGACAAAATTGTCAATCTTATACACTGTTATTTAGTAACTACATTATGTGTAAAGGTGACCTCCTGTTATCGCTGTTTGCTTCATTGTATTGATTAGACGCAGACAACTGCATGCTGCCTGAGCCTTCTCTTGTCTTTGTCCTGTGATGTGAGTTTTTTGGATACAGGCTTGTGTCCTACTGTTATTAAATTTTATGTTTTGAATATTCATAATTGCATATTAAAACTGCCTTGTTCCGGATGGAACAATGGCTACAATATAGTACCGATTGGGTCTATATTTATTTGATTTCAATCAATTGTCTACACAGGGACCGTTGTCTCTTAAAATAAGTTAGTCCCAAGGTCCCTGACCGATCAAATTGGGTTCCCTTGTTCTTTACATATATAATATATCAAAATAGGGCATTCTACATATTAGAGTGAGTGTGCCCTCATAGCGGAATAAAACCCAAAAGCTATTTCTCTACATAAGCCAGGCTAGACCTTTCCCTAGTTAGCCTAGGTGAGATTAAAATCTTTATTTTCTACCTCCACTTCGAAGGATTTTTCTAGCGCTTGTCTAAGTTTCTTCCTCCTTAGTTTTTAAAATGTGACTTGGTGGTGAAATCAGATTTTTTGATAACTTCAGCAGAAAAGTAACTGTAAAAATGTGCTTTAGGCTGATGAGCCAGAACTCACTTAAAACCAGTTCTGCAACTTATCACACTACCAGAGCTGGAACATACATCTTTAGCTGGAGTAGTTACTAACACTTATTTAGAGGATAATGGCTTACCTCGGAGTCAAGAAAAGGCCAAATGAGGTTGACAACTGACCATGAGCTAGCTACCTGGGAGTGGACAGGAATAAATTGACAGAACAAAGGGCAGTTTAGCACTACCTCTTTTGAATTAGAGCTGCAAAGGAGGGGTTCCTCTCTTCCTGCCCAGGACCCTCATAGAGAGTTAGGCTCCAGTCACAGTAGAAGGGGAAACCAGTTTCAACCCTGTCAGGTAGGAAAGTGACCAAGAAACGAGGACACCTAGTGGCAGCTGGGCCCCACCATGTTGAAACAGGGGCTCCTGGGTAATTTTACAGTAAGTGAAGTGCTACAAAAGGTGGTGGAGGTTACAAGAAAATTGTAGGATTGGGAAGTAGAATTTCTCCAATCAGTGACTATTGCACAGGCAAATCTGCCACCTCCAACACCATCACCTCAGACTATCCCAGGGCCTGAGAAGACTCCATCTGAAGAAGGTGGGCCTCCTGGAAGAAGAATCCGGACTTCTGAATCCAGCTGGTAGCCACTGACTGCAACTGCTCTCTAAGGGTCCACTGGTTGGTCTTCTGTTCACCTGATTCAGGGCATAAAAAGCAGAAGGACACCTGATTCACTTAGGACCCAGCTGACTAAGGTGTTCTAGACCTTGAAGGAGACCGGGCTGGAGAGAGACCCTTTGCCTAGGAGCTTACCCTGATGAGCTAAGGGCTACAGGTAAACCAGAAGCAGCTTTCCTGGCAGTTGGAGATTCAGTCTGAAGATAAAACCTTAGACAAGGAGAAAAGCTTGGGGTATACGGCCTCAACTCCATCAAGGGATGCTTGAAAACGTGCCTATATCTTTGTCCAACACAATCTATTGTTTTTCTATAATGCTGGACATTTTCTTTGCCATAAAGCTTTAAAAATTCCTATCTCTGGTCAAGCTTAACCTAGTCTGAAAATCTTGTTGTCTTTTCGCCCATTAAATTTTTCTCTATTTTTCTAAATTTGTCTGGAGCTTTTAATATGTTGCGTTTCATGGTCTAAAATTGTTGGTATGGCTTAAACTTATCACATACTTCTCAGGGGATTGCTTGCTGCTTGTGTCATTGCTACCATAGGCTGAGTAGAGAATCTCTCAGAACTATGATTTGATCTACCAAAAGTGAAAACATTGAACTAGTAGGGATCCCCCCCCCCTGTCAAATTAATAACTATTTTTGACAGATTCCTTTGCACTCCCATTTTATCCTCATGGCGTAGTGCCATAAGTTCATCATTAGCCCGTTGTGACACCATTTCCTAATGGGTGGGGGTTTCCGTTGACTTCCATGCCTGTGCAATTGCCATTTTTGGGAGAATACGTTCCAAGTCCTGAATCTAGTTCCTATTTTTTTCTTCTTGCTAGAGTGAAGCAAACACCCAAGTAGGCAGCCCCTTGGGCTTTACAGTCCTTTCCTCCCCATCACTTTGGACAAAATGTGTATTAACTCCTCCCAAAAGGCGCCTGGTTTAGGACATTTGCATATCCTATGCCACATCCGGTTTCCGCTTGCTTACATCTGGGGCAGTGCAATGCAGCCGATTCAAAGATTTTGTGTATTTTCCTATGGGTAAGATATGTGTTGCGCATGTAGTTAAATTGTGTGCAATTGAATATTGTGTTTCTGGAGACCATTTGGGTATATTTCAGAGCCAGTCTCCATTCATTGTCTTCCAGGTCTCTCAGGAAGTCTAAGTTCCATTTAGCTCTCAACCCATCTATATATATATTTTTCTCATATTTGTAAATTCAAGACATAATTTTTCTGCTATGCCCATTGTAAATAACAGTTGTGTCACTTCAAGAGCCCTGGATTCAGCGGTTCCACATCCACACTCTTTCTGGAAGGCCCTGGTCAGGGCTCCATATGGTAGGAACGGTGTTGGATTGAGGCTACTTCTCTCTATCAGCTGAGCCAGCATCATTAGCGCACCCATATGAAAGCAGTCACTCACAGTCAGAATCCCATCAATCCAGACTCCAAACGACTTGGCCGTAAACAGACCTTGTGGTTTAGAGAGCTCCTTGAGGGGGAGAGAGGTGGCATACAGTGCCATATAGCAGCCCTTCTTTATACATGTCCCCCAGCACCTTAGTACGACATGCAGTAGTCACAGGTAATTCTCCTCTTAGGTGCAGCCCATCCACCCTATAGCAACCCACTCTACTTGGGCCACTAAATAATATAGTTCGAAGCCCCGTGCGCCAAGAACAACTTCAGTCACTGGGCGCCTCAGTTTCTACACTGATATGCTATGGTTCTCCCCGCTCCAGACCTGGTCCCCCCCATCAGAGAATCCTATTCTCTGAAAATTTTCCAAGGAATGCACACTGACAGGTTCACAAAGTAGTATTAAAGTCATGGTACCATGATCACTTTAGATAGTACTATCCGTACATTGACCGTCAGCTGCAGGGTCTTCCAGAATCCCATGCAAGATTTTAGGGCCATCAGGGTCTCGTTCAGGTTTCTGGCCATGAAGTCGACATAAAGGTGTACACCTAAATAGCAGAACTTGACTGGTTTCCATTTGTAGTCTCTGCTGTGCAGCACTAGGGGGTCGACTGAGGGTGTTTGGCTGACATGTTGCTTTGGATCGGGAAAAAGCATATTTTTGTCCAATTCATCCAGATGCATGACATGCCCAAAGCCTACCCAGCCGGGGACCAGTGTCTGCAGGCCAGTTGTGCCATCTCTAATAAACAGCAATAAGTCATGTACATAGAGTGAAATGCTATGCCTTCCATCACGCAAAGGAAGACCCTTAAGGTTGCCTTCTCTCCTCATAGTGCTTGCAAACAATTTAATTGCCAAAGTGAGGAGCATTAGAGTTATGTGGCAGCCCCGGTCCAGACCTGGGCTGAGAGTTTAGAGTAAAAGAGTTTGATCAAACTCAGTAATTTGCCACCAAGCACCATATGCCTGAGCACCAGGAACAGGTGTCACCAGCTAAGCGTGTCAAAAGCCTTTTCCAGATCTATCAACAGTACTGTATGGGAAAAGTGTGGAGGGGTCCTCCAACACTCTGAATAGGAATCTAATGTTTAAAGAGATTTTTTTATGAAGGGACAACACAATTTTGCTCAGAGTATACCAACATCAACATCATACCCTTAAGCCAGGACCTTGCTCAAAATTTTGCAATTTGTATTTAACAGTGAAAAGGGTCTTTATGAGGTTGCGTTTGTGAGATCCCTGTGACATTAAATGAGGAAGACTAAAATGGCCTCGAGTTGTCATCATTCAACAGCTAAATTCCAGGGCCGAAGTGTACATAGTTGCCAGTTCTGGTGCTAATAATGCTAATAACTCTATAAACGCGAACTAGCATTCAATCGGCAAGCCACCTGATCCAGTGGTCTTTTTTACACTCACCAATCCAATTCTTTAATCATCTCTTTAACTTATTGAGCAGCCATTGTTTGATTAATAGTTTCCTACTTGTGAAGGGTCAGCCTGTTTAATGCTGACTTCTCGTTGATAGGCTTCTGCAGGGGTCGCTCTGTTCTCCTCTATTGACAGGGCAGTGTAGAAATCCAGGATGACATTATTTTATCTACCTGTGCGTGTACTCTCTTCTAGGGCTTTAAGTGGGCTGGGATCCACCAGGTCTCAGACCGAGTAGCAATTAAAATCAGACTTTGAAACTGGTCCCTTTTTTGACCCTTTATTCATGTCCTTATTTTACAGGGAAAACACTGATCGATTTCTGAGCGACCAGTGTAAAAAACGTAAAGTAAATCCAAGTTCCTATTTATATTTCACATGCTTTACTTAATTTTGCATTCCCTAAGAGTGTCTGTTATTTCCAGGATGTGTGTTACAGTATTTTTTTCAATGTAGCATATTACTCTTGTGTAATGCATACTTTGAGATGAGTGGTCACCAGGTGTTTATAATGTGCCACGATTGAGTTGTGGCTGAAGGGTGCGAGTTACTCTCAGTGTCTACCAGTGGGTAAAAAAGGTGTTCAGAATACATGCTCATCAGATCCTTGGCCACTCTGCAGAGTCCACAGAGCAACGGTAATGTATGTCAGTTGCAATTATATGGGTAAGGTGTCACACTACGTGAAGTTTAGTTTACATGTTTAAGCCACACCCTTACTTATATAGATCACGCCCCTTTTAAAGACCCCTCCAGTTTTTCCATCCCTTTTAAAGCCCTACTCTCTCCACCTTTAGGGTCTTCATGCTGCTTATGGAAACCCCTCTATGTTCCGGTCAGGCGAGCAATGCCAGCAGCCAGCCCATTTTATCTACCTCAATGTGTGTCCTGACCATGTGTTGAGTGTAAGTGAGGATCCAAGCCTTTCAAGCAGTGTAATGTATGTCTTCCTTTTTAGGTCGCAGCTTACCCGACAGCACTGCTGTCTGGTTATCTAAAGATATTTTGGGAACTTTCAGAAAGTTGACCTAGGAATGCATTATGCCCGTTGATTATCATTGGCTTTGTAACTCACATTTTCTGGCTTTCTATCTGCAAGCTTTATTTGCTTTAGGCTCTCCAGGTTCAGTTCATCCCTCCCATTGCCTAAAGTGTGTTAAATGAACTGTGTAAGTATTTCAGTATATATCAGAATTAGGAACACAAATGAAGCACATTTTTTGTTATTTCTGAAGTGAGTTAGGAACAAATACTTTAATAGGACCAAAACAAATCATTACACTAGGTGATACATTTCTACACATTTTCGTTATTGCACGGTATAGTTTTATTAGGAAAACTGTATGTCTGTGCAAATGTAATGGTCATTTCAATTGAAAATGTGTTATCTGTATTGGCAGTGTGCTACCACACCATACATACTCCACTTTACGCCATGCAACTCTACTTTGTACCACTCCACTTTACACCACTGCACTCTATGTCAATTCATGCTATGCCTCTCTACCCTGTACCACTATACTCTATACCAATGCACTCTTTCCCAATCTACTCTAGACCACTGCACTCTACACCACTCCAGTCTGGGCTACACCAATCTATTCTACACAACTCCACTCTACGCCAGTGCACTCTATGCCAATACACTCTACACCAATTAACTTTACTCTGTAACACTCAACTCAATGCCCCTGCACTCTACGCCAATCCACTGCGCGCCACTCTAATCTACTCTGCACCACTGCACTCTATGCCACTTCACTCTACGCAACTGCACTCTACCCTGCACCACTCCACTCTATGCCACTTCACTCTAATCTGAAACAATCTACTCTCTTAACCACTGCACTCTAAGCCAATGCACTCTACACAACGGCTGGCCCTCTATGTCACTACACTCTACTCTGCATCACTCTACGCCACTCTACACCACTGCACTCCGACACTCTTCTCTGCAACACTGCACTCTCCGTCACTGAACTTTACACCACTCTACTCTGCACTACTCCACGCTACTCCACTGCACTCTACTCTGCACTACTTTATGCCACTGTACTCTATGCCACCCGACTCAACTCTACGCCACTCCACTCCGCTCTGCACCATTGCACTCTACTATGGACCACTCTAATCGACGCCCCTGCATTCTGCAACGCTGCATTGTATGCCACTGCAACTCAATGCCAATGCAATCTACACTAGTCCACTATACTGTATGCCACTCCAGTGTATGCCACGTTACGCGACTCCACACTATGCCACTCCAATACACGACACTCTTTGCCACTCCACAACTCTACTCTTCGCCATTCCGTTCTACGAAACTCCACACGACTCTCCTCTACGCCACTAACTTTTAGCCAAGCTCAACAGCAGCCAAGCTGCTGTACAACATGGTAAAACACATTGGCAAAGCCAATAGCACTTGCAGAGGCGAGACCTATTGGCTTTGCCATTGCTTGTTGTTGCGAGCAATTGCTACAATGGGATATTTAGGCCGGTGCCCTTTGCACAGGGGTCGAAATTATCTTAAATTCAAATCCGATAGAAGTTCAAAACAACAACATATTGCTTCAGTGAGACTCTATGGGTGCAACGGCCAATCATTTCGGTGAGAATGGCCGAATATACGAGGTGTTCGTGTAATGGCGATTGGCCCCTTACGAACATTGCAGCCGCTTGGTGTCTGTGGCGCTAGCATTGGGTGTTTTTAGCCTTAAAGTTCCAATGTTACCGTTTCGCGCCAATGCAAAGCATGAATAAACGCCTCAAACCAGAATCAAAGGCCACGTAGAGGTGAAGCCGCAGATGGCAAAATAATTCCTCGATTTCAAGGTGAAAGTGATGCACCTTTACAGAGACACCGACAAAAAAACAGATGCGCGTTGCCTTGGTTTACCGAAGGCTACTTGGCGCGAGCTGGCTCTTTTGCTTGAATACCGCCGTGGACACCCTATTAAAATAATATGTGTGGCACGCGTTCCTGGCAACAGGCGGTACCTTTTTTTCTTTTTAAATAACCGTGTTTTGTTTATAAAAAAACGTGACTTAATTTGACAACGCACGCATGGTAAACTATTAAAATCGATTCGCTGGAATGCCAGACGAAACAAAAAGCAAGGACACCACTGTAATTTGAAAGGCTAATGAGGAATTTCACATCCTGCAGGAATGACCTTCCATGACCTTTTTTTTTGCAAAGGAAAACCTATCAATAAAGCGTGATGGAGTCAGTCAGGCCAAGACCCGGAGTGGGCACCGAGGCAAGGACAAAGGAGAGCCCTCTTCCGTTTTTTGTTTTTTTAAACAGACATGTGGCATTTTAGAATTGTGAGGCTGAAAGTAACCAGGGAATAATTCTGCTGTTAAATAAAAACACCACACACAAGCACGAGACACAAACAACCAGCTCCAAGAAGCAACAGTAATCCGAATATTTTTCCATTAAACTTCACGAGATGTTCAAGAACCCATAAACACCTACAACATGATTGGGTACGAACCACTCGTTACTGGCCAATAGTTCTTTAACATCGTAACCTGTTTTTTTAATTTTATTTCTGTTGCTGTGATAAAGTATTGCAACACAATCAAAAAGGGGAAAGGTTTCTTTAGAAATTAAATAAAAGATGCACATATAAAATATTTCTCCTAGGAACGTATCTGTTAGAAGGTGGTCTTACATGGGTAAACTCCTTTTAAGTACAGAGTTGGAATCATGCTCATCTAAGGAGAAACATAAGCGGAGGCGGACTAAGGATTTAACTCCTCCCAGGAGAGACAAGCACTGGCAAAGCCAACAGATCTGGCATTTTGTCAGATTGTAGGCTTTGTCAGAGGTAGTTTTGTGATGGTTTTTGTCAAACGTTATTGTTGGGTGAGCTGACTGACAATATATACAAAAAATTGTCTAAGAGGAATAATGTGTTTTTTGGGTATCAGAAAGCACACAGTGCCTTAATAGTCGCTGACCCAAAAGGCAACTACTTTGTCTACCGAGGTAAAACGGAATGCTGTTACTCACGGTGAAGTTGGACAGCGGCTGAAGTGGGCGGAAGAAAAATGACACAACAACAGACCAATGGAAGAAGGCGGGCTGGCTCGAAGCCCACATATAGTAGAAAACCAAAAGGTCTTGGTTAATACTAGTTATAAAAAGCAGACCCAATTAATTGGGAAATAGGACTATCGGTTTACATTGTTTTAATATATGCTATGGAACTCTATAAATGCAAATTCTAGAATTGTAATAAATTAAAACCCTTTAATTTTGTATGCGTACCAGACTTGGAAAGCATGGTACGCAACGGATCCAAATCATCCAAGTCAGGTCACGGATTTAGACATTTTCTACTGTCATCTTGTATGATCTGCAGGTCATAATTTGGAATCGAACCAGGGACAACATAGGTTTTCATTCTTCAGAAGTCAAAACATCGAGTTACCACTCAAATGAATACTATTAATATTTGTGAGTACTTCAAAATATCAAAGCGTTAGTATTACTTGAACAGCAGCCCTGTAGAGATGACGGCATAGTTGTTCCCTGCCACACGGCGGTCTCTGGGCGTCGGCAGCGGTCTGCAAGCTCTTAACCAGTGCTGGGCCTTTCTCCAATAGCCTTTGTATCCGATGCTAGAGATGGGGATATTCTGTCTTTGGAGGGTGTTTGTTATCTACAGTGGGCGCACAGTGGTGGCCTTTGGGGTTTTGCTTGCACAGCAGAGTAAGGTGGGCATACACACAGAAGAACACGGTCTACTGTCCACATGGCCAAGTCAATCCAGTTCCCAATTTAGGTAGTTCAGGCCATAAATTACTTTGGGAATAGTAGATTTTTGTGAAAAGGAAATTCCTTTGGAAGACTCTTTGAAAATGACAATAGTAAACTTTCGGTGTTTTTAGTTCTTAATATTTTCGGTCTACCTTCCTAGCCCTATGGCAGTAGACTGATCGGTCTGTTCGGAGCGTCACAATGTTGCTTGCTCTTGCCTTGCTGCTCAGTCGGGCAGCTCTACTTCATCCTTTGGGTTCTGCAGCTTTTCTTTCGCCTCCTGGTCTTGTAATTCTTGGTGCCTGCCTGTTCTTCTGGAGGTTTTTTCTGGATTCCAGTTTTTCTTCCCATAGACTGGAGTTTTCTCTAGCCTCCGAGCCTACTCCATACCGAGTCATCATTATGCTGTACAGAGTGGTGGAAGGAAGCGGCAGGCATGAACTGCACCGCCTAGAAGTACCCTTGGTAGTATCGTAAGTGTGCATAGATTTAGTAGAGGGGAAAATGGTGCTATTAATAATCTGTATAGTGGCACAACTCCTGTGTGTTTTTCACCAATAGAAAACAGTATGAACTGCTACAAATGTCGAGGAAAGATCGATTTGTGCACATTTGATATACTGTTAAAACAAACAATTTCTTGCCTGATCTGACCACGTGCAAAGCCAGTCCAATTCCGATGATCATAAATGAATATTACTAAGAGGCATTTGATCAGCTTGTCATCTGCTGCATTTTCATCTGGGTGTAAAACAGATGTCAGCTGCTTGGTGTAAAAACATTAAAAATTAAATCTCGCAAGAACACTTATTGATATTTTTCAGTTCCAGAACACAACGTTGATATTAGTCCTATGAAAAGGGAAAGTTACTTGTTTCCTGTGCACCAAAACCCCTTCTTTACATAAATCATTATTCCACTGTGGGCGCCCAATAGAATAAGCACCACTAACTAAGCACAGAATCGGTCTCCTCGACATCTTTTTTTTAATAATACAAGGACCACTCCATAACTTGGTGAAAAGTAATTTTGGTTACAACTCCCAGACTCACGTAGTGGGAGTTTCAGGACATTGGATGGCACTCAGTCCAGTTTGCAGGGGGTCAAAAATTAACTATGGACTCAAAAGAACTGAAACTTTCTGACATTCACATTGTGTGGTGTCGCGTCCCCGTGCCCAAGTTATCGATATCAAACGTGCTTAGAAGTAATCTGGAGTAGTCTGTACTAGGAGCTGCACAAAAACTGGAGCCTTACCTGGCTGAAGGCCTTACTGCATTATCCTAAAAACGGTACATTCATTTTTAGCCTCGAGTAAAAACAGAATGAAAGTCGCAGCTCTCCCCTCCCTCCATCCGTCTCTTTCCTACCTCCCTATTTCTGACTTCTATCTTCAACCGTCTTCAACCTCTTGGTCCTGTACAGCGGCGGCGGGCACTGATCGAATGTAGGAGGGCGGGAGGGAGGATGGGGGAGGGAGGATGCGGGAGGTAGGGGACGGGAGGGGGTGAGGTCACGTGTGGATGCGGGAATTAAAAAAATAAAATAAAAACTTACCTTTTCGCTGCTTCCTCGCCTCCGTAGTCCTTCCTCGCTCTGCCTTACGGGAAGCACACCCAGGTGACCAGTCAGCCAATCACAACACTGCCTTAGCAGCATTGTGATTGGTCTGAGCGCCGTGTTTTGGCACTCAGATGCTGACTGAGGGCCTGGGCATGTTTTCCATGTAGGCTGTAATGCAGCCTGCATGGAGAACACGCGAAGTGCGCAAGACTTTTGGGCGGCCCGAGAGGGCCGGCCAAGAAGTCACTGCGCACTTTAGGAGGGTGCTTCCACTCCTCCCCTGCCCCCGCCCCCTAACGCAAAGCAGGCGGAAGAAGGAGAAAATGAAATGATAATAACACAAGTTATTATCATATTATTTTCCCTTTGTATCACTGCAAAAAAGCAGTAGGGCGACGCTCCTCCACCTTAGCGGAGGAGCCGCCACTGGTCCTGTGGCTCAGCGATATAAAAGCAGGGGTGCACAGCCATGCGGGGAAGCTTAAATTGTTAGTGCCTTTGGTTTCGAAATTTGCGTACGCAAGTTCCTGTCACCCCAATTATTGCCAGGACCAGCTAAAATGACCACATTCTGCAGTGGTCCGAGTGAAACTAAGTTATGTTTTGATCCAATACATCAGTTCTGTCCAATGTAGGTCCAGGAGGACCCATGTCATATTTTTAGGATATGCTCACAAGATGATTTTACACACAATGAATGCATATTGAAATTCTTCAGTAGACATCCTGAAAGTCTGGCACAGTGTCCGCCCTCCTGGACTTGCGTTGGACAGTCCTACAGTGATCAAATGGCAAACTCTGCCTCACCTTTCTCACTCTCTTCTACTTTTATTTAAAAAATGGCAGAGAGCAGCACTGCTTCTGGTACTTTCCTGGGTGGATCCAAAAAATACTAGAGCAATTTACACTCAACATAGAGTTGCAAACCGATCATCACAAGTGTGATCTCTCTGCGGCCCACCTTCTCCAGGAATATCACCACAGCCGTGCTACTGGACAGCTGGAACAGGATGTCCTGGTTTGTACCGTGGGTCAGCCAGGTTAGTAGAGCCGTCTTTCTTCTTTTGCCCCGGAAGTAAACAGCATCAATCAACATTACATCATGCAAATAATGATCTCTTTGCCAGGTTGCGAACAACAGCAATCTATTATTACAGCTTTTCAAGAAAATTATTTGTCAAGGATAGATGGGGCGTTACAAGAAGGGAGCGGACGCTCAATACATGAAGAACAATAGTTTAAGAGAGACATTGGTATCATCCATCTATGTGATCCACCTCCAACATGAACTGTTTCTGCACTCAGGTACTGAAGAATGCAATCCTCCAATCAGATCACTGCAACTACCGGGATGAAGAAATAACAAGCCTGCTTCTAGTGGGAAGCAATGCCTCCAGCCGACCAATGCTTATGAAAAACAACAGACAACAAGAGGAGTAAGCTCAGGGATGGAGATTTATGGTGGAGCACCAGGCAACCCAAACCCAGGCCTCTGCAATCTCAAGTCTGTAAACTTAACAAGCATTGGCAATGCCAATAGGTCTGGCTTTAAAAGAATGTTATATGGTTTTCACATTATAAGTGAATAGCATGGGAAGAGATATGTATGTGTGTGGAAGCAAAGAACTGTAGCATAATATTGGTGTATGTTAAAAAGTCAGGTGGCAGTCGCACTGTCAAGCCAGGCCTAGAAATCCATGTAGGTTAGTGAGTGCCCTCCTCTCATTATTGCTGCTGCCAGAGAAAAACACCATAAACGATATAGCTATTTACGACACTTTAATAGCATCCCAATGTTATGGGTGTGCCCCTGAAATGTCAAGCTTAGGAAGCTGGATAAATAAACAAAAGGATCAAAGATGTGTGGAGGGCAAGCACTTTTTTGTGGAAGCACACAACTACTGCCCAATCAAAACATGTACTCCTGCCTCATGTGGGGGGAGACAAAGCCCCTCTCTAGTGATACTCACATAACTGCCTGGCGACAGCTGTGCTGTCAAGTCCGGCCATAAAAAAGGCCTCCTTTTATTTGCTGTAAGTTGTGTTATAGCTCTGAAAAGCATCAGGCTTTTGTCTGATTACCAAGTTATGAAGAGACAGGAATGAATTACCCAAGCCATTCATTGTTGAAATGAATAATTTAAGCCACGCTGTAGTAACACCGCCGCAAAGGCTTCCCTTGCATTTGGCTCTATAGTGACGAGTATCCGAATACATCCGGGAATCAGATACCCCCAGGCCCTGTCCAACATCACCTCTACCATGAATTATTAAAACAATACTTTACACCGTCAGTCAGAGCCCAGATTTTATCTTTACCTGGTAATCCGCTTTTCTAACAAGTTATTACAGATATTTCTCGTAACTACAACGGTCAGCTTTCAAGAACCGGTTTACTACTTCTTGTGGAAAGACAGCCTTAGTCGTTCTTTCAAACATGGCAGTTTAACGTGACTGAGATTACTACAGTGGCAAGTTATGCAGTGCACACTCGTCTTATAACAATAAGGAAATAGTGACACAGACGCACAAGTATTCGCAAATCCAACAGGTCTCATTGTTTTGAACCTATTGGCTTTGCCAAGGTCTTTTGGCCATACTGGCCAAAAGAAAAAAAGGTGCAATGATGCATCACATTTTGTAGATGCATGCATGCGAGAACATACGTACATATATGTGTCATTTACGCATGTGCGCCTACAAAATGACGAGGGTGCCACTTTTTTTTTTTTAATTTACTGATCCAGGATGGATTGGTAAATAAAAAAAAATGAAAAAGTAGCGCAAGAGCACTTTTTTTTATTTTTTTTTAAGATGGAGGGCATGGCAGCAAAAGCGCCTCCACCCCAAAAAATAAAAAAATTAAGAAAAATCAATTGTGGGCGCGGAGGGCAAGAGAGGAGCCAGTGGGAGGAGCAATGGGGAGTGAGTGGTGGAAGGGAAAAGCAAAACACGAGAAACAGCAAAACTGGGTGGGGGAGGCGCACATGAGCAATCAAGCAACATGGAGTAGGAGAGTGGTTATTTGAGGAGGGGAGAAGCCAGTGCTCTCCTAAGGAGTGCTTAAGAAAAACTGAAAAAAGTAACTCCCTATGGGTGAGCAGTGGAACTACTGGTTACTGGCGGTAAAGAGCTTATGCTCCAGGGAAGGCAGCAAACACAAGACGACAAACCGGGACAAGGAAAGCCATTAAATAAGAAGCAAGCAAATGACAGAGATGATAAAGCCAGCAAATGGAAAGCAACTGGCATTTAGTGGCCTCCGCGAGTTCTGTTAAGCCCACACTAGGCCTTTTGCAATCAGACAGGTTGCGCTGCCTGGTAGGCTTCAGCTAAAACCCAGAAGAGCTGGACAAAAGTTGCTGAGAGAAGAACTGCGACTTCCCAATTCACAGAGAGAGCAGACAACTGCAACACTGGTTGAGGGACAGTGGGTCTGCTTGTTAATATAAATAAGAGTAATTTGCAAATAAAAGGAAATCCATCTTTTTGCCATGATTCCCTGCATTGTTTTGCTTTGTCTGGGTTTATGACCTCTGTAGTAGCTGTAGTTCACTCACCTAGGCCAGTCACACAGGCTCAGTTTGCAAGCATGGAGGTTTTTCAATTCCAAATTGCCATATCTGTCGCTTTTGTAAAGTGACTGTCAGTGCCAGGATTCTTGTGCACTTGCACCGATGCAGATACGGGATGCAGGAGTGAAGAAGGCAAGTTTCTCAACTCTTAAAATGGAACATTACGTTTTCGGAGTACTATCCAGGTACACCGTGGAAGCAGTATCTACCTGCCCAAGCAATGCAATCACACTGACTCACTAACCTTCGAATTATGATTCCTTTCAAAACGAAGTCCTACATATAGGCAAAGGGGGAAGGGGTGGGAGCACACTGCTTCACCTCCCAGCACAGTTCGCCCCTTAGCATTATGGTAAATGCAGTTCGTACTACATGCTTACTTGAGATTTTACTGGAGTGTTCCACCAAAGTTGGTGCAGGTTAGTGCTGTACATCTCTAGACACGTGTTTCTGGATTTCATCCGTCATCAGTAGAGATAAAAACAAATTTTATATGGGGTTGCTGAGCACCATAATGCCTAGGGGCGAACCTGCTGGGAGGTGAAGCAGTGTGATCCCACATTTGTTTCCCATATAGGCAAAGGGGTTTGAGAAGATAATTGGTGAAGTCAGGTTTCCTTGACCTAAGACACTTATAGCAGTTATAAGAAACATTCTGCCTGAGCTCAGCAAAGAGCTCCAAGGCATACACGTTTCGGTCTGGGATCAGACTTCTTCCACACTATACGGGAAATAGCACCTGCCATTTTCTACTTCAAATGGTCGGGGGATAAAACATCCAGAACGAGTGAGGGAAACATCTAAACAACTGCCAACAGAGAATATTGGAGGTTTTCAGCCCTTTGCAGCGCTCTTTCTACTACCTGCAGGAGTTCGCACTACAGGATGTCTAGAATACATGGGAACTCGGAAGGAGATTTCCTCTAAAGCTTAGTGAGTCAACGTGGAGAGGCAAGGGGACATAGGACTCAGGGAACAAAAGAGAGCTCCACACATCTGTGGCCGGGAACAGCCAAAGTGTTACTTTAGGTGGTTTCGTTACCAAGCAACATGTTCCTAGAAAACTGAATTCACCACTCTGCTGAAAATATTGGAGTGGGAACACTTGGGAATTTTGCTAGGATTTACCACAGTCCTATCACAAATAGTTGACACATTTTACCCCTTAAAGAGATGTGCTGAGCCACTCTAAGGAGAGTATCTGTTCAGAACTGAAGAGGAGAGAAGACTTCTGTAAGGAAACAGGCTGTTGTGCAGGTTTCAACCAACTTTTTGTGCAATGTGGACAATTAGCTGCTGGTTTTTCGACTTTAAAAAGTGCACTGTGGTCTGCTGTCCAGTCCTCAGTACCAGTGTTCTGATCCATTACAAAAGCTATGTTTAATTGGCAAAACCGGATTGGCAAGGACCGACTTACTTACAAGTCCCTAGGATATGGTGACCAGGGTACCAAAGGGCATGTAAGGTAGAGTGCTTACCCAGGGCTGCAGCACTGTTTGTGCCACCCTGCATGTGACAGAGACAAAATACCCCAGTTGCCACTGCAGACTGGTAGGGCAGTGTGTGACACTGCTAGTTTGACTTTGCCATTACACCTAATGGCAAGTCCACCACTTTAATTACGGATATATGTACGTCTCCCCTAAGGAAAGCCTATGAAGCTCTATGGTAGGGAGCTTTATACACTTAACTAAGACACACAATTTTTTAGTATGCCTTAGCAGCAACACTTCTAAATTGTCGTTTTGCTGTGGAAAGGTTAGGAGCACTATTGGCTAACACAGGGTTAAACAGTTGGCACCCCAACCCATCTAACTCCTGAATGGGACTACCTAACACGGTAGGTATCAAATGAATTAAGACATTAAATCCGACCCAATTCCCCGGCCAGATTTAAGGTCACTATTAAAGTTAAGCCACTTTTAGAAAGTTGCCACTCTGCACTCCAGCTAGAACAGTAGCCTCACAAAGGCACTGCCACATAGACATGTTTTTAACCGCCTGAAGCAATGCGTGAACGACTCCCAGGCCCGGGAACAAAGGCAGCTGCCACAGAGCGAGGTGTCATCTCCTGTCCCAGGATGGCCACTCAAGGCGTCAGCCCAAAAGGCAGGCTTCAAAGGTGAAGCCACCTTTGAAGAGCCGCTTGTGACAACATCCCTGAGCAGGATGCGTTTTGCTCCTGCAGATAATTAGGAGACAGAGCTAAGGTAGGGAAACCTTGTCCAAACCAGCTTCCCATGGGCATGTAGCCCACTGGTAGACACACCTCTAGGGTGGGCTACCCTGCTCCCAACAACCGAGGAAGGGTCATGCCATTTTAAAGGGGGCAGAAATGGGACACTCAGGGACAGTCAGGGGCCACACATCACAGAACTTCACCACAAGAGAGGAGGGGACCCAGTAGCCCACTGGCTAGTGACCATGTGGTCCCCTCGGGCACTTTCCTGGGATAAGTAGGGCACCCCTAGTACCCTGCCCCTCAGTACTTGCTGGGCTTAGAAGGAGATGAGAATAAGACCACTTTGCACCCGTTGAAAGTGCACAAAGAGAGGCTGTGATGCCGGAGTGACTGCACCTGCTGCACTTTGGGCTAGCGAAGCTTGGACCCTGTTCTGCGTGCCTGTCTTGGGGAAGAGCTGATTCCTGGCCGAAGTCCGAAGTAGAGACTCCAAGGATCAGTTAGCTGACCTTCCGGAATGGCACTGGGGACATTAAAGCTGAAAGAGCAATAGTCGCATCCCTGATAGCCACTGCAGAGGTTTTTCTGCTAACGGACGTGGGGTATCCCAAAGGACAATTCGGAGATAGCAAAAAGGTGCACCCGCAGCTGCTGGGCCTGTGGGTTAGTTGTGACTGGATTCGTCACCTAAGAGGGACACCGGCCCCCACCAAAGATTTGCACCGTGACTGCTGTTTTGCAAAAGCTCAAGGTCTGCATCAACTGCCTTGGAACCCTACACAGAGGACTTCATGAGACCCCAAGATCCATGAACAGAGTCGCCCCCACTCACCTGGCGATCAAGGACTCGACCGAACTTCACTCCCGTCGACCGCATAGGATTAGAAGCATCCTTTGCCTGCATCCCTCAGTATCAGAATCAATCCATTAAAGTCTATGACGGTCATCCTGTAAAGCGGAGAGCTTGCTTCAAAATGCTTTGGTGGCCAGATAACTGTCCAAAGTATCCATACTAGACTCCTAGTCTTCTGCCCTGTCGGAATTAGTCGCCCAACCCGTGTCGGAGCCTCCAAACCGTTTCAAAATTTTCAAAAGTTTGCAAAGTTTGTTGACCATTGCTTGTTTGTGGTTGCATTTAAAAGTATTTATTGCTTAGAAAATCTGCATCTCCAGAACCCTCCGGTGGATTTTAATGATCAAGGTCTCTAAAAAATCATAAAAATATGCTCTTTTTTAATGAATTGTTGTTGTGTCTTTTTATTGGTGTGTGATTTTCTTATTTTGTTTGGTGCTGTTAAATGCTTCACACTAAATACCATTGCCAAGCCTTACTGCTTGCAGCCACAGCTACCCAGGGTTGAGCTAAGGTTAAGTGAATGATACTGACTGGACCCAGTATGGTACCTGAGAGTGTACTCCGCGATAAGGCCCCACAGCTCTATTATATAGTACACCCAGATCCTCACAACTTCCCTGCGCCCCAGTGCACTGAATAACTCTTGCCTACCTCAAGATTGAAGAAAAAGATCTTCAGCTCGGTCTTGCAACGTTTACTCCTACATTATCTCTAGCACTGGTAATTCTAGCCTCTCAGCTTCTGATCCATATGTCTAACTAGGTCCAAATCTTGACAGTGCAACTTCCCTCCTGAGAGTGGAGGGTGTGGTGGACCCCAACACAGAAAGCCGTTGGATGCTGTAGATAATCTCGGAGAACCAATCAGAAGTGTGCTTTTTCTAGTGAATCTGAAAAGAGAGTTGGGGAAAAACACTAAAATTTGAGAAACAAGTCCTGAACATCTAACATCTTGAAGATAGCACCACTACCAGAACTTGATGGGAAACACAGTACTTTGTGAAAAACAACAAGCACAACACTAGTTTTTTCACTTTTTTGTGCAGTTCCCATTGGTAACACACAATGCTGCTTTCCTATTAGGAGGTGTTTCCTTGTTTTATAGCTTTTTGATCTCTTTATTTGCGCACTAAAAGCATTTACTCAAAGGAAGGCTTTGCAGCTTGTGCCAAGGTACCCAAGATCAGGCAGGGATTTCATATAGAACCAGGTTTAGCTTTGAGGGTGAGTTTTTTGAGTTGTACGAAAACTCAGGCACATCCCACATCAAGACTGGCCTCTCTGACGCAACTTAACAGTCCAATCCCCTGCATGCCCGAAATTAAAAGCTCACCATAATACTTAGACTCCGATTGGAAACAAGGGACTTACCCTTTAGAGAGGTTAGTTATGGTAGCAGCATCTTCTAATATGGGAGAGGGAAGGAAACAACGCTGGCAGAAAATGGCAATACAACCAAGACTGTGCTACCCTCTGCTACACATCACTGTTTTGTACTCAATGTCAGTTCTTTCCTAACTACATTTATGATGGGAGACAAAATTATAGTAGTCATGTAGCACTAGTAATACGGATAAGGGGGCTTGGGGCTGGTGATCCAGATAAAGCATGTAAAACTAGAGGCATATATCTCTTGTAAAAACACAGGGAAACACAGAAGATTGAAAAACATGACATTTGAAAGACATAACGTGAAGAAAATATTTTATGCTTCTAAATTGAACATTGTGGCCAGCAAGCCAGTCACAGCAGATGATAGTAGTGGTTGATAACATCAGAAAGGCAAGGTCCATCTCCAACATCCCTTACCTAGAAAGATTCAGAAAGCAAAGATGGCAGACAACTCCAACAGGACATGGAATGCAATGACTTCTTACATATTAACAGCCAGGCTTCCAGCCAATGAGAGGAAGGGAAACAGCTTTGGCCAGTATCAGAGAAGACCTGGTTATTACTCCAGATGAGGACAACACTAAGCTTGCATAGTCCTTTCTCTCACTGCAAGCTAAGGTCGATGACCATGGAGTATTGACCAAATGGCTAAAGACTTCGTTGGGGATCTCAGGAATGGCCTTATAGTAATTCTACTTATTCCTCCAAAATCAAAGCTAACATGGTTTGCCTTAATCAACTGACCCACAGGATGCAAGGCCCCTTGCAGTGCATTGTCCCTTTTTTTTGTCCAGCCCAGTACATTCAGGTAAAGGAAAGGTACAATTTCAATGTTCATGCATTTGCTTATACCCTACAAATAAAAAGAATAAAGCTCTCGTTCCCTAAACAATATCTTACTGGATGAAGGAACATTCTTTTGCCTACATTACACTAAAATAGAGATCACCAAACCGGGCAGCACCAAGGATACAGATCTCGTTTTTGGCAGGCTAACATTGGAGGCTGCTACAAATCTAGAAACAGGACAAAACTGTGCATAATGTTTAACTCTGACGACTTCTTTGAACCAAATTTTTTCAAGAAGAAAGTGGATTACATATTTCCCACTCCCATGCAAAGAGCCTGCAAGAACCACATTTTTCCATATTTTATAGCAATCTGAAGAGACATACATGCATGTCTGCAAGTCAATAAAGCCAAGAATGTGACTGCATGCGAGAATCCATAAAATGTTGGTATCACAATACTGAATGACACGTTAACGTTCCTGTCCACAACTGTGTCGGGAGATAGACTAACCTTCAGCTCTCTGTACCTTCCTAGAAAACTGAATGAACCACTGAACCACTTATGAAAAATAAACATTTATTGAGATAGAATAATACACAGATTTCTGACTCAGACTAGTTAGTTAAGCTAGCACTCCAGAGATGCTGCATGCTTCTCAATCCTGGAAAAAATATTAACATCTGGAATGGTCAAGAGTGTGGTAAATCTGCAGATAAAACAACCCAAAGCTATCACACGAGTATTTTACTCTTTCTTTGGACGGATATTTGTATGTGTGACCTCAAAGGATATTCATCTTTGCCTTACTTTGAATTTGTTGTGGGTTATGTTGGTCAAACGCACGTCATTCACACTGTTTTTTAACAATATAGATACCCTTCTCTTGGACAAACAACTCCCATGCGTCGAAAAAAGTGAAGTCAGAAACTTTTTTTGGTTGATCCCTTTGGATCTGGAATGAAGAAATCAACTTCCAAGTCATAATAGTGACACACACATTGTTAAGTTCCATTTTCCTTTCAGAGGCTAACACTGCAAGGCATTGCTGCCTGGCAGCATATTTTTGAAGGCGGAAATTTTACCTGATGTGCTCAAAGAACCATTTGGCGTGAGGCACGTTTTTTCATCTTCAGGCAACACTTTGCAAACATTTTCTAAAAAAATCTGCCCTTCTTAACATGGCCACCACACACTTAAGAGGGGATCACAACTGCAGTTGTTAGTGGTGGTATAAACCATACAGATCAGGCATTCAAAGCCTGCATCATTCTCCTACCTGGCTTTGCAAGAATAGTTCTTGTCACCAAGTGTGTGCAAGGCTGCTAGGGAGTGGCTGGCAGCAACAAATCAGTGCATCCCAACGTTGGCAGAGACATTCTTCAAATGCAGCAACTCTACTTAGATTTTCCTTGCCAAAGTCCTCGATCAGCTGTTTGCTTTACCTTGGCCTATATACATTTGGAACTGAATCAAGCAAAAACTGCTATGAGTACGCTACTTATCACATGCCAACAACTGTCTTTAACTAGAAAGTGAATGATCGCTGGCAATTAGAAGTCCATACTCCAAGATATCGAACCTTATCTTTAACCGTGCCAAGTTTATTTCATGTATCACATCTGATTTGCACATGTTTTGTTTTTGAGGTATTGATTTCATAGCCGAAACTTTTCCAGAACGCGCTGCTATTTGGCTAAGACCACATTGAGTTTTCAGGACCAACTGTACACTAAAAGATAATTTTCATATTGTGTAATCTCTAGATGAGAGACATTTAAATTTGGTGGTTTTAGCGCTATGCTATTATGGATATTAACATTACCCATTGAAGAAGCTACTCACAATGGGCTTCGACTGTTCTTAACCTATGACAACTTAGTGGATAAAATTCTGGGTGGAGTGTATTTACTCACCTGGAAAAATGGTGTACTTCGCTTCATTTTGTTCTGGCCTTTGCCACAGGCAAAAAATTAACTTCACACACAGACAAATTATTCTTTTAAAATAAATGGATATTCTCTGTAGACCTACTTATTGAAAAATGTTTTGGCGATTTTTTTGGTACGGATAAACTGATACTTCAAAACAAAAATAATTTCAACAAAAAATGCAAAAACAGATTATGGGCCAGATGTACAATACATGTTTCTGGTCTAAAAATAGACAATTTGCAGAACCAGGCCGTTTGCGACCGGAAAAATATTTTTCAAATGTATAAAATGAAAAATGCGATTTGGTAGCTTGTTACCAAATCGCATTTTGAATTTGCGATTCGGTATTTGGAAGGGGCGGGTTTATGGCGTCCCTTCCAGATATCAAATCGGTATTCTATGTATTACTGTTTGCGACCGAATTCTAGTCGCAAACCAGTAATACTTTACCACCAGTTTAAATCTGGTGGTAACCCATTCGCAAAGGGGAAGGGGTCCTCAGGGACCCCTTCCCCTTTGAGAATGTAATTAATAATATTTTTTAAGGGCAGGCAGTGGTCCCACAGACCACTGCCTACTCTTAAAAAATGAAACTTTAAGGTTTCATTATTTTCTTTTCAAACGCATCACATTTTCCTCTAAGGAAAACGGACTGCATTTATTACAAAAAATAAAAAAGCATTCACAGACATGGTGGCCTCAGCACAGCAGGTGACCATCCCTGTGATGGCTGCGATTCCTAATGGGTTGCAAACTGCGACCTACCTCATTAATATCCATGAGGTAGGTCGATTTGTGACCCACAAGGAATCTCTAAATGAAACTCAATGAGTTTCATACATTGGGAATATGTATGGAGAAAATCGCAGTTAGGAAATCGGTATTCCTAATGTTTGTACATCTGGCACCAAGTGCTGCAACCAGAAAGGGCGTATGGAAGCCAAAGGTGCACCACACCAACATGAAAACGCAATTAGATGACAGTGCATGAGAGATAACAAAACCTTTGCCTCCCTTTAACCAAACCATTTCCAGATCATACAAGAACTTGCTTTTTTGTTTCACACTCTGAAATGGTTTGAGAGTGAAATCTATATGCAAACAACAACATGAGGGGGTTATAGAAATGTTTGAAACAATGTCATTCCACCATGGTGTATACACTCAATTGCTTCCAAGACCAAACTCAAAATCCTCCTTCCTAAAACACACAAATGAAGGGTAACTTCCACAATAACTCCTGACTTTTTATCATACCGCCCCAGGGGTGTAATGCAAAACAATGTGGTTCCCCTACAGAATGTGAAGTCGGGCCCCTTAGTCTCCCATATCTCACAGATACTCATTCGTATTGGCCAAAATGGGGCCCCCCTGAAAAGACGAGGGGCCCTTGAAGGGTTGGGGTCACTCTGCATCACAGAGGCTGCAGGGGTCTACGTTACACCCATGTTCTACTACCCAAGCACACGCGCTTCCGAATCAACAACGCTCGAGGAAGTTAACACATCAGTGTCTAACAATTGTTCGTTATGGCCCCACCACAACACACGTTATTCACATTCTTTATAAAGATCCAGCATGTAGTCAATTTACATTATCACTCTAGAAAACAGTGAACAAACTATATTATGATTACTGAAAACATAAAACTACTTATCACATGCACTGAAACTAGATTGTTTTCCATGATGTTTGATCAATTCATCTTCTGCATGATTACCATACTATTGATGTAAAATGAAATTTGACGGCTCAGTGAATAAAATCTCTCCCTGGGTTGCACCACTAATGGAGTGCACCACTCATATGGTCATGAAGCCTGGCTTGTGCAATAGAAAAGTATGTGGTGGCGCAAGTATAAACGATCTTTATGGTACCTCCATCCTGTTTTTGAAAAGGCCAATTCTTGGTTAACAACGACTCCGTGTAATGAATCCCTCCGCCTCCCAGAACCTTCACTGAACAAGCCAAGCATGACAAATGCAATTTGAATGAAAGGATGGTTCGCGGAGCGAGGCAGCTCTGGGATGCTCTTTGCTCCAACGGTTTCATGTAACCACCGTTGACGCAACAATGGCGGAGAGATACAACACCCTTTAATGGAAGCCACGCTTAAATAATGCACCGGGAGTTATAAAATAAAGTGGTAGTAAATTATGCATAGCAGCTGTTATCTTTAACAGCAACATATCGCTTATTACGTGTAACTAAAGCAGACTGCGAGAGGTATATCCTCGGTCAACGCTTGTGGCACATAGCCGATAAGGCATATTTGACTTGGATGTCTAGTATCATCTTCGCCAAACATCAAGCAAATAATAATGTGCAACATGCCAGCACTCAGGACTTACCCAGAAGGTGTGCTTTGTTAGTGGGTGGGGATGTGCAAGAGGTGTGGTATGAAAAAAAGAATCTAAAAGTTGCTCAGCTGGGAAAAGGCTGCCATTGTCTGAAAGTTCCCTGGGGAGTAATACAAATTCGGCCAAGTATACATCCGAGAGGTTCCGCCACATATCCACACATTTTTTCTAAACTTCCTTTCCCAGGGATGCCAGTGACAAAAGGCCTCCGTTATCGGAGGACTATGCAGTTAAATCATAGCTTTAGGAGGGTTGTTTGTCTTCTGGGTTCAAAGAGCTGTGGAAGAAATGTGTTTGCTTGAAGGTGTCACTCTGTCCTCTTACAGGGAAAACACTGACAACAGGGGCTCTCTTTCATGTACTTTTGTGGAAAGAATGGGTGCTGGTGGCAAGTCTGATATTACAAGAGCACCACCATGTATTTTCGCAATTCACTTAAAAAACTAAAAATCAAAATAATAATTCATAGATCTACAAAGTCCAGAGACTGATAGTGATGTCTAATCGAGCACTGTGAATCCCAATACGCCAGATGTAGTGTTGGATGCTGAATCGACAGGACAAAAAGGACCAGCTTATTCATTTTCACAAGCCAGGATGTGGCTGAGCCTGTTGAGCGTGGACAGGGAAGGAAGCCTGCATGGGTCAGAAGGCTTCCATCCCTGTACTTGAAGGCATAGGTTGGAAAACAATGCAAATCCTGTCCCTTTAACAACGGCAGGTGACAGAATAATAGGAGGCATTCTCTGGCATCCTCAGTAGGCGGATAAGCAAGCAGCCTGGGAAAACTATCTTGTCAAATATAGTGGCACTGGCTGCGGCCATTGAAGAAATAATGAAAAAATGATACGTGCCTACAAGCTTACAGAACTGCGCTCACACAACAGCTGCCAAGAAACGTACTGCCACAAGAAGGCACAAGGCCCAAGAAATATGTTCTGCATTTTATTGGCGCAGCAATGCTGACAGCTAAGTAGCCTCTTAACATCATCAACGAAGGCGAATAAAATATGGCCTCCCAGCTGCAAAATGGCCAGTCGCTTTAATAGCTGAAAGAGGCTTGTTTAATAGACAGCATGCGGTCTATTTCGCATTATGCCTGCCGTAATTTAATCATACCCCTGTTGTACATCAGCACCATGGCAAGATGAGAACATTCAAAGTCGACTATACCAAGGCAAACTGATCTGAAAAGCACACTGTTGACCCTGAGGTATGCACGAGAATGCCCGGTTACTCACCGTATTACTCTGAGTCCTGGTCTCCCCGTTCCAATCGTGGGCCCGTCCCTCCTCCCAGTTTCTGTTTGGGTGATTGATTTGTGTTTTTCTTGAGTTTTCTTTGGTATTCTCAGGATGTGTGTATGACGCACTTCCCCCTTTATGCATGCCGGACTTGTATGCGGCCCCATATTGAGGGATGTATTTTGGCTTTGCTAGGTAAACGGTTTCTATAGAGCAGACAAGCTGCTCCTTGGTAAGGAATGGGACGGGAAGACGGACAAGGAGGCAATGAGTCTTAAATATAAGCCCAGTCCATCAGGTCATGAAGCACGCATCCAAACCTGTTAACTCATGCCACCTAACCAGATGCGCCGGATGGTTGCTCAGAACTGCCTCCCATTGCTCCCACCGTTCGGGGGAAAGTGTCTACACTCAAAAGCTGAACTATGTCAAAATGAGTGTCTATGCAGATGACATTCTTTTATTTTTATCTAAACCAGAACCCTCTGTTCCAGCCTTTCTAGCGGAGGTCAAGGCTTTCTCTTTACTTTGTGGTTACAAACTAAACCACGACAAATGCGAAATCCTACCCTTGAATATTTTTTGTTTTAAGCAAGATTTTCTCTCTACTAATTTTTCATGGAATCCCCAACAAATTAAATATTTATTTAGGTCTCTTGTTTGCTCCCTCTATTAAGAAAACGCTTTCTCTAAATATGTCCCGTCTCTACTCTGTCTACTTCTACTGCTAAATGGCACCCTTTATATTTGTCCTGGTGGGGCAGACTTGATACCATCAAAATGATGCTGGCTCCCATCATTTTCTACATGATCTCAGCTATCCCTCTCAATCTTCCTGCATACTTTTTCAAAAAAATTAATTCTATTCTATCAATATTTTTATGGAACAAGAAAAAAACCACGCATGTCTTTAATTAAATTAAAGCGCCCTAAATCTCAAGGTGGAGTTAATTTTCCAGATTTTCAACTTTATCATAAAGCCTTCCTTCTTAAGCAACTCTCTAAATCATTGAAGGACTTTACTCCTAATCCCTTTCCATTATGGAAGGACTTAGAACATTCCTTTTTAACTCCTTTTTCCCTTGATGACTCCCTCACTTTCACTCATAAAGTTCATATTCTATCTTCACCTATACATAACACTACTCATAAATTATTTCACTCCTTTATGCTATCACACCTCTCACCTAAAGACCAATTTCTTAACTCTTCTATTTGGCATAATAAATTTCTTAAAATTAAAAATAAACCCATTTTTTGGAAGACTTGGCGAGACAGAGGTTTACTTTGGATCCATCAGTTATACTCAAACGATGCTTTCCTTACCTTCTCTGTTGCACAAATACTTTATCAATTACCAAAATCCTTTTCTGTCAAATGTAATTTGTTGATCAAACATTTAACAGATACTCTACCTCTTCTAGCCTCTACACCACACTCCTCATCACCTCAACGCAACATTCTTCCCATTTTAAGTGCCCAAGCTAGTGCCTCATCCATTTATAAATTCCTCAGTACACCCATTATACACAGATCTAAGTCCCACACGGAACTCCAATGGGAATCTGATTTCCACTCCTCATGGCCTGTTATACTGTGGGATAAGTTATGGTTGAAACTCCGCAAGACCTCAAGATCAGCCAGCACTACTCAAACACTTTTCTTTATATATAAATCGACTTCTGTATACTCCACTATCCTTACATAAATTTCAGCCCACACTTTCTTCAGATTGCTGGTCTTGTAATGCTTCTCACGCAGACTTATTTCATATGCTCTTTTCCTGTCCCTCTACACATCAATTTTGGTTAAAAGTATGGTCTCAAATTAATACCATCTGTCATACCCGTTTCCCTTTCTCCCCTGAAGCTATATTTCTAGGCACACTATCTGATCATTGGCAAACCCTCTCCCATAACATGGACATTGTGGATCTATTGATTGCTATTGCTATCCAGCAAATAACAAAAAATTGGAAAAATTCCACACAACTCTCCTTTCAAGCTTGGTGGTACAGTGTATGTTATAACCATCGACTAGATCGTGCCTATGTTTCTCCCATGTCTCTTCTCCTGAAAAGAGAACATATATGGTCTCCTGTGACTATTTTCCTAGATGCTTCTGTACAAAGATCTATCCGTCATCACCCTTCGTCGGAAGAAGTCCCCAAACCACCGTGAATTGTTAATAAGGACATATTGTTGTTTTACACTTGTAATTATATATTTTCTCTTTTCTCTCGTTTTAAATCGCTACCATACTCTAATATACAGCAATTTTATTTCTTAACTTGTTTGATACCTTTTAAAGTACATTAAGAATTTTTCTCTTCATATGTATTTATTTAATTTCAACAAAAGTGTTTCCTTCACCCATATTTCTCCTTTCCCTCCTTCCCCCTCCCCCCTTTTTCCTTATTTCCCTCATACGTTTTATAACATTAGTTCTATATGCAACTATTTTTGATTCATTACTTCTTGGTTCCATATTGTGTAAGTTTTAACTCAATTAATGTTTCTATCTGTCATTTAATATCCATTTCACTGCTTGTACTTGGTTGCATTTTTTCAAAAATAAAATCTATGTTTTAAACTTTAAAAGCTGAACTATGGCAACTCCATCCTTCTGCCCTATTACTGCAAAGCCATTTCTTCCTTGTACCTTGAACATCTGAAGATCCTATCTTCTGGCAAACATTCTAGGATCACTTGGCTTGGGAGCACAGTCCTGCACCCCAGCTTCCTTCGAGTACCCTGTGCTCCAGGAACACAGAGGACCTACTGTTTGACAGCACCATTGCCATGCATACACAACAGGGAAGATGAAACAATGTGGCCCAACACATGGCAACGATGGGGTGGATTGTAAAGCTTACTCTCACAATAACAACAAAATAGGGGGGAGTCCAGAATGCCAGACCAGAAACTAGATATCATTATAATATAGAGCAAAATATCTCCTATGGACTTACTCTTAAAAAATAATAATCAGAATAACGCTGTAGGAAATTTCACATTGAACAAGTCAATGTATAAAACGTTCATAAGACCGTGCATAATAATAAAATTCATGATGAAAACAAATGATATGGTGCCAGTTAGAGTGCAGAAGACACAGTGATCAAAGTCCCCTAAAAAAGGGATTGCAACAAATCATACAATGAAAAACAGCACCTAGACACACAAAAAGCATCCAAAAACCGAGTCACGGTTGTAAATGGTGTCCTTGTGTCATATATAACAATATGTAATTCACCAGTTGACGTTTCGACCTCTGCGTTGAACTTGGCAAGCTCATCGGGGCAAAAATATGATTCTATGCCACAACGATGTGGTTATCAATAATTGAAATGCCCCAAATAAATCGAATCAAAATTATCCATGATGCACAGAGGTACAAGTGGGCACTGCACACAAGCAGGTGGAAACTGCAAACTCTAGAGAACAGTGTGCAAATGTTCATGCACTTCCAAATTCATTATATATGTATTAAAGCGTCATATACAATTATTAGGATTAGTTGTGTACGGTAAAACACGCGCCCTTTTGCTGAGCATCCAATGAAAGCAGGAATTTAAAAAAAGGGAACCTAGACGTAGAAGTATAGCACTCAAATATGTATAGACTTGAATTTTTAAAATGTGTTCAACACTTTGGGGAATATTTATGAGAGGTTTGCATCATGCTTGCACCACGCAACGTGGTACATGCCTGACGCAAACCTTGGAGTCATATTTATGCAGCCACGCAAAGCCACCTTGCGTGGCTCTGAATGGCTTAAAAAATACGGAGTAACGCAATGCAGCGCAAATCACTGCGTTGCATTACTCTGCGCAAGGGAGGCGTTCCATGGGAGCAGTGGGTGCTCCCACACAAATCCCATGGTTTTTGGTGCAGTCCCAGATTTACCAAACCTGGGAATGCGCCAAAAAGATACACCTCCCCAGGTGAGGCACAACGAGGAGAAAAATCTCTATTTCTCCTCGTTGTTTTCCTCTTTCTATGTGAGCTGCATTCTGCAGCACACATAGAAAGAGGTAAAAACCTCTCAGGAGTGCTTTTGTGCAGGAAGGGCTCCCTTCCTGCAAAAAACAATCCTACACACAACGGAGGCACACTTGCACCATGGTGTAAGGGTGCCTGCGTTGGCGCTAGGCTGCCAAAACGGCACCACACAATGGGAAAGGACAGGAATGCGCCGTAGTGGATAAATACAGCACATCCCTGCCCTTTCCCAGTGACTTAGGGCAGCGTAGCTAGGTTACTTGCTGCGCTGCACCACTAATTTCATAAATATGCCCCTTTGTTTATTGGCTTTCATGTCTACCATAGTGACACAAAAGGGATGGAGTGTAAAGGACAAAACCTGGGTGAGGGCAAGTAGGAGAAAGGAAAATGAAAATTTACTACTATAGAATTTAAAACTAGTGTTTCGCTTAGTAACCGCTTTATATTTTTAGCACAAAAGGAAATCAGAGAAATAAAGCAAGTTGTACAATTTTTGTCAGGTAAGGAATTTAGGATTACAACTCGGGTACTACGGGAGATAACGGTGAGGGAGAAAGAAAAAAGATATAGATATATAGAGGAAAGGTGCATAATAAGCCTGGGAAGAAAGAACCCCCGTGGGAAAAAAAACCAACAAAAAAGGGGGTTCAGATAGTAAAACAATTTAGAGCATCGAGGTACATTTGAAATCACGGGGTCCGGTCAGTCCCCCTTTTATTGGCTTGTGCAGTTTCCACCAGGTTTCATCTCCAGTGTGATAAGGAGAACTTTGAAGTAAAACTACCCTCAAACATCGATTCTCTATTTTATCACATCTAAGCTGTCAAAACCTAGACCTAATAAAAGTGAAGTGGACTTGGAAGAGTTTTCTGTCTGACAAAGTTAATCAAAAACATACAAAAGCCACACAGGATACCACAAACATTTACCTTCAGAGCACTATGTTACCTAAAAGGTGAGAGGGGTATTAAATCTGGTATTTCCCCAGGTCTCATCCACAGGTCCATGGTTCAGTGAGAAAGGGTACAGGAAAGACCCATTTTGAGAATGGGTCACATTTGAAGACGGCACTGCAATGCCAAGGAGGGCACGAGAGGACGAAGAAAAGAGAAAACTAGGAGAAAGACCCATAATGCCACTAAGTGAAAAATAGATATAGGCACACAAAACAACATTTCTAAAACAGTAGCAGAGCCAGTGTGTCATGAGCTGTAAGAAAAGAAATGGACCCCCTGGCTGCTGTTGAGATTATAAAATACAGCAATAATCAGGTTTCAGTGGGCCCCTCATATTTCTGGGCCCCGGTGCCACTGCACTTGCTGCAGCAATGGAAACTACGCCCCTGGTCTGAAACATTCATGGAGGCCTAGAATGGAAAGAATGCCTGTGAGAGACCAGACTAGGCAGAGGGAGACAAGGGAGAGGAAGAAACAAAATCAGTCTTCAGATGGAGAGAAGCACATATGGAAAGCAACAGCTGAAGACGAGTACTCAAAGGAAGAAACTGGAAAAGTGTGCGGTGGTAACAGGGAAAAGAGGAGTGAGAAGCAGCCTCTGCAGCAGCAACTGATAGGGTGGAAATTGTTTTTAACATCTTTTTGTAAGAATTGCAATGATTTTAATTAATTGTCCGATAAAATGTATTATTATTATAACTGATAGCGTCCAAGGAAGACATACCCGAAGTCCTGGACATAAGCAGAGATTTGCTAACAAAGAAATTCCATCATACTGGCAGATTGACCAATAAAGAAAATCCCACTCATAAAGGAATAATCCCACCATTCTCGAGTCTGTGAGGATTCGGTGTTTGGAGGAGAAGTAGTTATCAGGCTAAGATGCCGACTCTGGGACATGTGGACATGGCTTCTAATCTTGGCTGCGACACTTGACTGAAAATCGTGTGACTCAGGCAAATCATATTATCTCTGTTTGCCTGAAATTGGAAATCTGAGTGATGTAATGGAATTATGCTATTCAGATGCGCAATTCAAAGCTCTTGCATGCCACCCGCCCTCCTTTAACCTAAGAACTATACAGCCAGGTTCACAATACAGATATACCAATACATACATAAGAATGTGATTTTGACCAGGAAAAGGTTTGCGTGCCTAAATTTTAGTTGGATGAGCAAATGGGTTTGTGAATCCAGAGTGACAGACATTGATTGTAGGACTAATTATAAGAACACACTTGTCTAAGTCAAAGGATTTACAGGGTTCCAAAACCATAGGATTTTCTGGGATGGACATCTTTCCGGTAAGATACATCACAAACAAGGATCCCACTAGAGAAAGGGTTTAAGCCTTTGCTTGAACAGCTCTAGGTTCTCCATATTTCGAATGCCCATGGGAATAATATTGCACCATAACTTGTACCATTTTGTCCCATAAAGTACTCCTTTAGGAATTTCTACCCAACACTTGGCCTGTGATCTGACTGGTCTGCTTGACAGGCACACTTTTATTCTTGCACAGTGTCCCTTGATGGGTTACCATAGTGATCAGAAAGTGATCAAAATGTCACTCTCTGCTAATAGGGAACACGCAGTGCTTGGGTAGTAGTGGGTTGCAAATGGTGTGATCTTTTTCCTCCCACTCAGCAAGCTTCTTTATATTTTGCAGACAGCTCAACATAAAACACACTTAAGTAATAGGTTTCGATCACTCGATGGCCCCGACGGTAAATCGCACTGCCTTCTTCTATAAGGTAGGGTGGGAGTTTGGAAAGCTGATGGGTGTGATTACATAATACTTTATTTAGTTGGTTGACTTGGCCCTCTAGATTGTGCAGCCTGTCAGCCGTCACACCCAAGGTCTGCTGCGAGAGGTGCCTACATTGTGTCTCCCAATTTCCACCGTATCACTGAGTTTGTACCAATAATCCGGGACTCCGGTAACATTAGTTCAGTTTTGCTGTTGCTGAGTGCAAGCCAGGCTTCCCACAGCCAATTATGGATCACATCAAAGGGCTGGACAGGACTTCTGAATGAGATTTGATATATTCGCTCACCGCAAGTTAACCCCTCGGTACCATCGGCAAAAATATGAAACCCCACAACCCAAGCTTTCAATAAGTCAGGGGTCTTCAAACTAGGGGACAAACCCCCCTAGGGCGGCCTTAAGTGCTCTGGGTCTGGTGGATTAGTGGACTAATGCGTGCACTGTAGGGGCCTGTGTTCGACCTCATGGTCACAGGTTCAAATCCCGGCGGGTCCACTCAGCCTTTCACCCTTCTGAGGTTGATAAAATAAGTACTATTGAGTTGGGTAACAATAAACATCTGTTATTCAGTGTCAAGATACCCTTCAGTGAACGTGTGCTTTACAAATACACGCTATGTTAATCTTGGGGGGGGGCAGCAGGCTCTGGCCAAAAGAAGCATTATGTTGATAACAGTGTTTTGTTTTCAGCAGAGGGAGGTGGGGGTGGGCAGGAACGAGCCACACTAAGCCACTCTGTAATGGGCCATCACTAACATTTTTTGTCATTTATATCCTGGCTGGGAGATGGTGTCAAAAGGGAAGGGACTACAAACATTCTTCAAACCCCCACCCCCATTTCTAATAATCACACTGTGGATACTTTTACACATTAGTAAGGCCTGCTCGACGAGAACAGTATGTTTGGGAATCATGTATTTGAGTGCATTATTAAAACGGTACAGAACTTAACTGCAATGTTTAAATAAGTCTAGACATATTTAAACATTGCCAGTTTAATAGACTAATTGTGAAAAATTTTGAGGGGGGCCCCCCCCCCCCAACTATTTTTTTTTTCCCACTGGGGAACGCATTAAAACGTTTGAAGACCACTGCAATAAATCATGCAAGAGCTTCACATACACAGTAAAAAGCATGGACAAAAGATGAAAACCTGTTATACTCTACAAGTTGATGGCTTCACAGGCACCATCACTAATGCCTTAACCAAGTGCATCCACAGGATCGGCCAGAATAAAATAACCATAACCACTCCAGCACCAAAGAGACACAACTACAACTTCCTATATGTGATTGATTAAAATACTGCGGTCCATGGGGTCAAGTGCGACTGAGAGGTCGAGTGGTGCTAAAAATGCTACTGTTCCTCCATTCAGTGCCAACAATCTATCTCGAATGGCCATCAGCACAGTAGAAGGGTGGGGAGCCGAAGAGAATCAGATCAAACAGCAAGTGGGGACCTTGTACAAGGTATTAAAATATACAGAGACTGATTGGAAATGCCAACCGGAAATGAGGTACCATGTCAATACATGCAAAAAGAAGCATAAAAACTGGATCTCACATACAAGTGGCGTATTCAATGATATATATCGTTAAAGCGTTGTACTCGAACGCACACCATCCCGGTGCCACTAGAAGTCTAGAGGATGTTTCATGTAGAAAGCGCAAAGAGGAGACCCTGGAGGGTTCCTTTAGATCTGTACAACAAGGATTTTTAATAATCACCATCATATCACCGCCGAGCATTAATGTCCACTGTCCATATGGGAATTACCCATTGATGGAGAGCTGAGAGCTGCTGGTGGAGCCCAGGGTCCCAAACATGCAAGATCATCATCTACAATTTCATTTTATGCTATTTTATTCAATAATAAAGGTACGGGTTTCCCAAGTTTGAAGCAAAGTCAAAATGGAATTGTAGCTTACATCATTCATTCAACAATGTGTTTATTTATTAAGTGCATACATGCAACTGCAAAAAAGCAGATACTAAGCCTACAATGGTCCAAGAACTGCTAGTTTGTGTGTCAACTTGATTTAGTTAACAACGGCAGCTTTTGGTCTGCAAACTTGAGATATAAAATCGATCACCCTTAAATGGCATATTCTAAGGTGTGTGATTTTTTTTAGTCACCGAAAGGTTGGGCCAAATTCAGGTGGCTGAGCACATAATACTGGATTTTATTTAAATCACTGTTTTCAGTCTGATTCCTTCTCAACACACCCTCCCCAAAAAAAAACACACAATTTGAAATGCGTTGCCTTGTCCTGCCCACACCTTTCTATGACGTCAGTGGAGGATACATCTTCATCAGATCTTTCAATGTATGTAAATATACAGACTATAAGTGAGAATGAGATTATCTGGGCAGTAGTTAAACCACACACACACTTGAAAATTTTAGTGCAACATTTTTAAATATCTTTTTTTAAGAGAATTTCAGTCAGAGCAGGTTACATGCATATTTACCGCAAATTCTACACACACAATTGATATCATTACATCATTAACAGCACATAGTGTGGTTGTGGTCAATGGAGAGATCCGGGCTGTGTTTTCACCAGCACGTTTTTCTGTGGTCGAAAAAGAAAAAAAATCTAAAAAACACAGGGCTGGATAATTATTCCACTAATGCATGCCATTTCCCCCCATATGGCTTGTGAGATGACCTTTAGTTCGTAATCATCCACTATGGACGTCCAGTTAGTTCATCCTTGACTTTATTGTTTTGATGGCTTTTGAAATTTTGTTTTATGAAAATAAAAAGTAAAACTGTATGAAGATGTGACAGAGTTAAAACAATCCGCTCATGCCAAAAGCTGTGTGGAGCGCGACCAGATGGCAACCCAAATCAACATTTTTAATTCAGCTCTAATTTCTGCTTAGCTGTCCCCAAGATAAGCTTTAAGGCCCTTATTAGAGGAGTTCAGGTCATCCTCGCCCTAATTGAGACCAAAGTAATTAAAATAATGAATGTAAGTGCCGCTCGTTTTAAGACTGTGTGTGTAGCAAGGGCGCAATGGGCCCCAGTGCAAGGATGGCAAATGGGCTTCTAAGGCCACTCACTGAATAGTAAAAGACAGCCATAACTGGAGTGCAGTGGGCTCCTCTTCCCCCCGGATCTGGTGCCACTGCACCTGCTGCACCCTTGATAGTCATGCCCCTGCCACACATTTGAGGTGGAGCATGATCGGGGTGGCGTAAAAGCTTTACAGAAGCTTTCAAAAATGTACTCGGAGCACAGGCAACCGTTGCCCCGGTTGCTTCTTGCGGCTTACACAAAGGGCAGACAACCAATGCCACAGAGGATTACTGGTATTGATCATCCCTCCTTACCCACCCAAATCCACGTCAACGTAATTACCATAACTTTTTTACCCATTACATTTCAGCAGGTTTGACATGCCAAAATTTACCAGGGGGGCGCAAACTTTATCCCACCTGCTAATTACCTGGTGTGATAAACATCGCACAACTCCCAATTACCCAACAGTCCATTATAATAAACTTTATTTGCACAATTAATAAAAAACACTGCAATCGAATGATAAAAAAGGTTGCCCAACAGTGAGATCTGGCTGGAGCTGGTGAATGCACCGAGGGTTTAGACAGGGCTTTAAGTGGGATGAAACAACTGGGGGTCTCTCAAAGCGGCGTGGTCGATATAATTAAGAGCGTGCCTTTACAACACCTAAGCTAGAAATCTGTGCTTACCATAGTATGCCACCGCACTGGTATTTTGCTGCTTCTGTCATTGCATCCATACATATAATATAAGTAACATTACACCAACAACAAGCAGGACTATTGGCTTTGTCAATGGGCATTAGTTGCATGAGATAAATAAGCAAAAACTATGGCTTAATCATATATAATATTGAAAATGCTTCCGTTATGAAATGATGAGACTGTGAAAGAACTATAACGAGGCTCTTTGAAGTTACCTCAAAGGCTGTGAAGGGTGGTATTGCTGCAGAGTTAAGATTTGTTTTTCATCCTGATAGGGAGGGCAAAAACGGAGAGCCCAATAGGGACCTGTCTCAGCACCTGTTTTTTAAAACAGCAGTACTGGAAGGACCCGGCCCACTTAAAGCCCGGGGTTTAAATGATTTTTTTTTTTATTCTAGATGTTTTGCAGATGGACGTTGGGAGCATATTCAGAGCGGGTGCGTTGCATGCATGGAGCCTGCCTCCTTTCAGCTGCAGAATTTCAGTCAGTTCTGGGGAAGGTTCTTGTGTGAGGGAGCGACCAAGGGTCTAGTGCTGCATTTTGCTACTGAGATATCTAGGCGCTTTTCAATGGATGCGTTTCTGGATGAGGCAGCTCTGATATGATGAGAGACTTGTGCCTTTATAAAAGCCAGGGGTACAACGTTTTCCTCCTTGTTACCCCATATAATTTACAATTCAATAACGGTATGAAGGTTATACTAAACTAAAAATAAAGTTTTGAATGATGAAATATTTATTATAAAAACATACGCAACTGCGTTATAACGCAGAGTGCCCACCTATACTATAGTATTGAAATGGCAGACACCACTTCCACCTCTGAACTTAAGTTCTATGATTCACGTGCACCACAAAGGCCAGAGAAATGTCTTAAACGATACATTAAAGATACCATCACATCACAACAGACAGTATACAGCGTCTCATTTCCACGTCACAGACTGCACTCACTTTTTGTTTTTACAGCCACTTCCCAAAGTTCGTTTGGGTAATCTTAAAAACTTTAAGAGTTAAACAGAGGCAGGCTATAGCGTCACAAAGTCGGCCTGACCCCTCGGGGTAGAAAAAAAACACACGACATTATTACCCGCCCTCTCCAGAAGCCCAGCTCCTCACGGTCGCAAGCCAAACATATGATCTGGGACAAACAAAGGCAAACACGGACTCTCCTGTCATCTGAAACAGATGACGAGGAGGAGAGAAGGAAGTGAACAGAGGGGACCGCTGCAGATTTTACATCCCTGCCGAGAAGCGACCTCCAGCCCAGGATGTGGAAAGAGAATTCCCACCTCTTCCTCTCCGGGCACAATATCAGCGTAGCCCAGCGCTATCCTTTGAGCAAGGGTTGATTGACACGGAGTTGCCTCGGAGTGCCCTGGCTTCCACTGAGAGCAGTCACACGGTGCGCGAGCCGCTTGAAGCACCGCAGCCACTGTGCGCGAGCCGCCGGCAGGCCCGCTCGAGCCCTAGGGGCCACGAGCGAGGCAGAGCGCACCTCAGAGTCAAGGAGAGAGCAGAGGCCACGCGCACTTCTCAGGCATCCGCTAAGATCCCAAAATACACACAGTTACTTCCAATGTGGGCGAAAGAAGCTGTGTAAGAGAAGGGCAATGTACATCTACAGTGGAAAATAAAATATGCGACAACAAATGACATGTGCAAGAGAACACTGGTAATCTTTGTATTTAAAAAAAATGCCGTGCATACAGCTAAGGATAAAACAGTTTCACACAATAAAATGACAAAATCAATTGTAGCATACTAAGACTTCCTATTTCTCTCCTTACCGTGGGTATGTGCTGAAACGTGATGCTTTGCAGCAGGCAACGGAGGTACTAATTGGCTCAGTGATACAAAGAGGGATAACGTACGAAGATAGGTAAGGCTAATGTTCACAGAGGTTTACGGTAAAACAAAAACTACTGTGTTGTGTGGGAAAGGACGGACATACTGACATTCATGGGGCAGAGAGATGCTCTGGTGCATGAATAGGGAGGAGAGATGACGTTATAGTTATAGACCGGTAGCGTGATGTACAGAGGAAGGTGATGTACAGGTATAGTAAGGATGACGTATGCACTGGTACATGAGTTTGTACTATACTCATGCAGCAATGATGTTTGGTGTCCTGGTACTAAGAGAGAAAAGATGAGTGGGGTACTGGAAGAGAAATAGAAGAATGACGTATGTACTAGTACAGGATCGAAAGGGCGGCCTATCAAGTGCTAGAGCATAACAAAAAGGAGGGGCGGGCCCCAAAGCCACGCCTTCTGGAAAATACTGCGGCCAAAGCAGGTCTGGCAATAAAGTTACAAAAATCAATTTCTACAATATTTTGAACTTCTCCGAACTTTTGGGAAACAACCAGTGGAAACAATGTTTCAACAACCATTACCACAAAACTCATACTGCAACGAAGGCTGCCAGAACAATCTCCAGAGATCAGTGTGTGGTGTTCCTGGCACATCCCCCACTAGTTTCTGGACATGTTTAGACGCCTGCGGAAAGGTAAAGATTGCTAGTAAGCCAATTTGCCTTTTCTAGGGATTTACCAGTATTTTTGGAACGAGGTGCTTCGTGTACTGGTACAGGTCATAGGAGAGATGACAACGCTTATGTACAGCTACGTGAATTAAAAGAATAATTAGTGCAAGCGGGAAAAGATGTCCTAATTAGCGGGTACAGGGGTGGGATGGCGAACCGTGCCAGGAGTACAGCGACAGCAAGAGGAGATTCGGTGTACAGGTATGGGAGATATGACAATACGTATGTGAAGGTACGGGAAAAGGAAGTGCGAGATATGTACTAGTTGGGGGGCACAGGGATGGCAAGGAAGTTTGGAGTACTGGTACAGGGCGGCCATGAATTGATGAATCTGATCTAAATGAAGGCCTTAGTACTGGTACAGAGAGATGAAAGAGGACTGGTGTACTGGTACATATAAAGGAAATCTCGTGTAAGGCTAGAGAAGTGGTAAGGAGGACTGGTGCACTGGTACATATAAAGGAAATCTAGTGTAAGGCTAGAGAAGTGGTAAGGAGGACTGGTGCACTGGTACATATAAAGGAAATCTAGTGTAAGGCTAGAGAAGTGGTAAGGAGGACTGGTGCACTGGTACATATAAAGGAAATCTAGTGTAAGGCTAGAGAAGTGGTAAGGAGGACTGGTGCACTGGTGCATATAAAGGAAATCTAGTGTAAGGCTAGAGAAGTGGTAAGGAGGACTGATGTACTGGTGCATATAAAGGAAATCTAGTGTAAGGCTAGAGAAGTGGTAAGGAGGACTGATGTACTGGTACATATAAAGGAAATCTAGTGTAAGGCTAGAGAAGTGGTAAGGAGGACTGGTGCACTGGTACATATAAAGGAAATCTAGTGTAAGGCTAGAGAAGTGGTAAGGAGGACTGGTGCACTGGTGCATATAAAGGAAATCTAGTGTAAGGCTAGAGAAGTGGTAAGGAGGACTGGTGTACTGGTACATATAAAGGAAATCTAGTGTAAGGCTAGAGAAGTGGTAAGGAGGACTGGTACATATAAAGGAAATCTAGTGTAAGGCTAGAGAAGTGGTAAGGAGGACTGATGTACTGGTGCATATAAAGGAAATCTAGTGTAAGGCTAGAGAAGTGGTAAGGAGGACTGATGTACTGGTGCATATAAAGGAAATCTAGTGTAAGGCTAGAGAAGTGGTAAGGAGGACTGGTGCACTGGTGCATATAAAGGAAATCTAGTGTAAGGCCAGAGAAGTGGTAAGGAGGACTGGTGCACTGGTGCATATAAAGGAAATCTAGTGTAAGGCTAGAGAAGTGGTAAGGAGGACTGGTACATATAAAGGAAATCTAGTGTAAGGCTAGAGAAGTGGTAAGGAGGACTGATGCATATAAAGGAAATCTAGTGTAAGGCTAGAGAAGTGGTAAGGAGGACTGATGCACTGGTGCATATAAAGGAAATCTAGTGTAAGGCTAGAGAAGTGGTAAGGAGGACTGGTGCATATAAAGGAAATCTAGTGTAAGGCTAGAGAAGTGGTAAGGAGGACTGATGCACTGGTGCATATAAAGGAAATCTAGTGTAAGGCTAGAGAAGTGGTAAGGAGGACTGGTGCACTGGTACATATAAAGGAAATCTAGTGTAAGGCTAGAGAAGTGGTAAGGAGGACTGGTGCATATAAAGGAAATCTAGTGTAAGGCTAGAGAAGTGGTAAGGAGGACTGATGCACTGGTGCATATAAAGGAAATCTAGTGTAAGGCTAGAGAAGTGGTAAGGAGGACTGGTGCACTGGTGCATATAAAGGAAATCTAGTGTAAGGCTAGAGAAGTGGTAAGGAGGACTGATGTACTGGTGCATATAAAGGAAATCTAGTGTAAGGCTAGAGAAGTGGTAAGGAGGACTGGTGCATATAAAGGAAATCTAGTGTAAGGCTAGAGAAGTGGTAAGGAGGACTGATGTACTGGTGCATATAAAGGAAATCTAGTGTAAGGCTAGAGAAGTGGTAAGGAGGACTGGTGCACTGGTACATATAAAGGAAATCTAGTGTAAGGCTAGAGAAGTGGTAAGGAGGACTGGTGCACTGGTACATATAAAGGAAATCTAGTGTAAGGCTAGAGAAGTGGTAAGGAGGACTGGTGCATATAAAGGAAATCTAGTGTAAGGCTAGAGAAGTGGTAAGGAGGACTGGTGCAAGGGTAGGAAGGAGTATTAGTAAAGGATTAGGAAGACGCACTGGTATGGTTGTTCGAAGAACTGGTGTATTGGGTTGGAGAAAGTAGAAATTAAGTCATTATTTGCATATTTATGCACTCATAGGCATATGAAGGGGGACTCTGTACTGGCACAGAAATGAGGACTGGCGTACTGGTAAAGAAACAGGAAACAGGACTGATGTAATGATCCTGGGCTAGAGAGGGGTACTTAACTTGGAAACTGGCATGCTAGTATGGGGACAGGAAGCAGTGCTGACATACGGTTCTTTTATAATCAGGACTAAATGGTCATACTAGGAGCCGCTAACGTACTGTACACGTGAAGTGGTACTGGCGTGACAGGAACAGCTGATGCCCTGTTGCTTAAGAGAGACAAGCGGCTTCTGTGATGTTGTTGGCATAGCTGAGCAAATGCCCTATAGCAATGATGAGACAAAGGCCTTGTGCACTGGCGCTAGGGGCCGATTGTGCCCTGCGCTTGTGATCGGAGGTGTCCAATCATGTGGCATGACGAAAATGTACTTTGCTGTCCAAATGAAAAGCGCATAGAGACCAAGGAAGTGAAAAATGCTGCCTCTTCCTAGGTGGCATAATGAAGAAGGTGTGGCTAGGAGGGTGTTGCCTTGCGCCTGGGGTGCGTGAGGAATGATGCTTGCAGCTGGCACACGTGGGGGACTGATGTCACGTGGTTGGATTGCTGGCACTCTGCTATGGGCGTGAGGGGTAAATCCATCGCTGAGTTTGCAAGAAATGATGATAACCTGTTGCAGGAATAGGCGGGAGGGGGTGATGCTTTGTTGCTTGGAAGCACCAAAAGGCTGGGATAACCTGTTGCTGGGATAAGCGGACGAGCGATGCTTGGGGTGATTGCTTGTTTCCTGGGTAGGGTTGAAGCAGTGATGCTCAGTTGGTGGGGTGGTGAAAGCCAGCTGAGGTAAGCGAGGACCGATTACTGGTGGACTGCTTGTGATACGTGAAGCTCTGTTGTTAAGGCAGGTGGGTAGTAAAGGATCTGTTACTGCGACAGTGATGCCCTGCTGCTGCGTGGGAGTAGAGGGGGTGTTCTTTTCTTGCGGTGAGAAGATGATGTATTGCCCTGTTGGTAATTCAGGTGATGTGTTTGTTGGGCTAGGTGTGTGCTGGTTATGGCTAGGTGAGTGAGTGCTGGTTATGTCACGAGCGCTTAGATTCTGCTGTACGGTGAAGGAAGAGACGCTGCTCTTGCGGTGGTTGTTGGGAGGAGCACTGTTGTTAGTGTGTTGATTGGATGCTTGTTTTGTGTTAGGTGGATAGAGGTGTCTGTTATTACGGTAGGAGGTTATGTGGTACCTGTTGCTACAGTTGTAATACTCTGTTGCTGTTGTGAAAGGAGTGATGCCTGCAGCAGGAGCGCCTCAGTGGTGCCTGTTGCTCGAGTGGGAGGATGGAGTGATACCCTGTTGCTGGGTGGGTGGGGATGAGATGGGGGTGGGACTGGGTGTCCCTCTTTAAGTGCACGAGTCTAGACATCAACAGCTCCCCGTGTGGCACATGTTGTGGGAACTTTCTTTCGGTGTGACTGCACTTCAGTGAGTTCATTCTCCTCCAGAGTGGCCTCAGTGTGTGTGTGAGGGGGTGCCGTGTACCCCAACCCCCCTGCCCTTACCTTGCTCCTGATCTGGCCAGAGGTGGACACTTTCCGGATGAGCTTCTGGGGCCCCTCGTGCTCGGCCTCGCTGTCCGACGAGTCCTCTCCGGGGGGAGCCGCTGCCCCTGCTGCCGCCGCCGCCGCAGACGCCGTTTGGTGGTGCTGGGCGATCCCGGGCCCGATCATCCCCGCTCCGCCGCCGGACCCCTTCTCCGACTCCTGCCGAGAGAAAAGACACCAGTCCGGGTCAGCCAGGGTGGCCGCCTCACACCCCGCACCCTCGGGAGCCGCCGGCGGCAGAGCCGAGCAGCCTGCGCTGGCGGCGGCGGCGGCTCTCTTGGCCGCCATCTTCCGCTCCCTCCCACTCCTCCTCCCCCTGCTCCTCCCAGGCCCTGCCTGCCTCCGAGCGAGGCCGCCCGGGCTGCGAGAGTATGCCACCGCGGGCGGGAGGGTGTGCCGCCTCCAAGCCGGGGGCCCCCGGGCCTCTTCCGCCTCCCCAGCGCTTTCTGGGGTCTGCTGCTGCTGCTGCCGCCGCCGCCGCCCACCCCAGGATAAGCTCCCCCCGTGCTACGGACATGACATGCTGCCTCAGTGCAAGTGACAGCTTTCACTCTCCCCTTTCACATGAAGTGACCTGAATGACTTCTTAAGTGTTGCCACAGAAACAGCAAACATACAACGTGCACATGCCAACTCTTTCACGAGAAGAAAGAGTCAAGTCACGCTTTCAGCCTAACTGCTTGAACTTTTATGACCACCCAATTCTAGCCAGTCAGTTGCATTAATTTAAATATTAAAGTCCTGAGATTCACTATCCAGAGTACCTGTTTGCTCCGGAAAAGTGCTCGAACTCTACCATTAAATGTACTGCAGCAGTGCTGAGAAGTGCAGATGCTCTTACTTTCAAATAAAGAGGTGCAGGTACTGCCCATTTAAAGCACTGACCCCAGTTATTTTGGCGGGTGGCCCCAGTTTCTTCAGTTACACCTGAGACAAGACCATGTCGGTGGTTTGGGGGTAGTTCCCACCTACTTTGAAACATGCTAAAATTGTGCATTTTAAAGCGCATCTGCCTGAACAACACGATAGATAGATAGATTGACGGTTCCCCAGAGTTCTAAAGTGACAGGTCCATAGTTCCCTTAAACATTTCAGTCAATCTAACAGTACCACAGAATTGTTCTCCACGTGCACCAACGTATTCATTTCCATGGCCAAGTGATATATGAATGTGAGCAAATCAGAAATACTGACATGACATAAACAAAGAGGATATGTTTTTAAAGCACATTTACAAACTCAAACATTGTGGCTGCAGTGGTTGGGCCCTTCGGCATACTATTCCTTCAGAAGGCCTTTGCTCTAGTCTCGGCCCCCTCACTTGACCACATTCTGTGATTCTGGGCAACTCACTGTGTCTCACAGGGCCCGACTTCTGTTATCTTAATAGGAATAGGAGCGCATAGAAGCCATCCCATTCACATCGTGTAATTATCAGAAAAGTCCACCGAGGGAACACTCTTGTACTCTAAGAGCAAACACAACAGTGGGTCTCTGAACGAAGCTATTATCACACATTATTAAATCTCGAGAGATTGCTTTTGTTCATTGATGAAATTGTTTTGACATTTTAGGGTGTTTGTTTTTCTCAGTTATTTTTAGTTTATGTGAAAGTAACAAGGATGCTGAAACAATAGGGATTGCATACTTATGACATTTTTATATATTGTTTCAATATATTACACACCACTACCGAGTTTATATTTGGGGGAAGGTTTCCTCTTACAATAAGTTAGATATAAAATTGGAGGCTCAATTCTGTATAGTTTCTCATGAGTTATTGAATATTTATTTTTCCATGAACGCACTTCCTGTTTCTTTCAGAGTTTTCAAAGAAGCATTAAGTATGTTGGTAATTAGGGATTTATGTAAAGTGAACCGAGCTATGAAGCAACATAGTGTTGTGCTATACTGGAGTGGACATAATGTAAGTGTCAGGAGCATCTTGGTAGGAGTAGATGGGGAAGGGTCCAGTACTGATGAGTTGTCTGAAGAGAAGACTCTTTAGTTCTTGTTTGAGACTGTGATGGGATCCTGCTGGAAAATTGTTTGTCAGAGGATGAAATGAGTAACTAATGTTTCAGGGCTTACCAGCCTTAGGGTGCATTTACTGTTGCTTTGTCTAAGAATCATTGTTATAACAGAGACGTCCCTAAAGTCATGCTGACCGCAACAGCTCAGGCCAGCTCCCTAGGCCTCCATGCTGCCAGTGAAGTTCAATGCCCTCTCTGCTGAGTGCTCAGAAGGTCACCATCAGAGGTCAATTTCACATGATGGATAATGCTAAAATCTGTTTCCAGGATCCAGGACACTTTGGGCGACACAGACCAGTTGGGTACAAGGAAATTAAATCTCGAAATGACCATCCATGAAAATCAAGGATAAACATAGTTCTAATGCAAGTCTATGCCAAGGAGCAAATGAAATTCTTGTGTCGTACTCATTAATTAGACTTGTAGATTTGCTTTTGTATAGTACATATCACATACATACAACACAAAGGCACATTTTTAATTATAGAGAAAGGCACCAATAGGTATCCATGCAAACAAATTCATTTTTATACAGTTTGACGTACGCACAGGTACAAATAGTAGGGTTACCATAGACTCCATGTTACAAGGAAACAACTTTCCCAGTCTAGGACTTTCCCTTTAAGAAAACCATTTTATAATGTGCTAGTCCAATGGGTTCAATTGAAATAAGCAAGACTATTTGCCACAAAAGGGATTATGTGGTAAATTAAAGAACTGGACTGGAATAAAATGTGTCCTTGTGACTTGGAGTAGTAACCACATGCTGTCTCTTTTTATCATTCCAACAAACCTGATATGTTTTCCTGTACAGGTGACCCATGTCATAGGACCTCCTGCATGTGTTCTACATGATGTTTGTGTTGCTTCCCAGAAGAGTTCTAGACTCACCTTGACCAAAGGTTCTACCAAAAATGGATCGCCTTTTTACATGGGAGACTAACATCTCTAAGACCGAGCTTTGTTGGGTGCGCCATAGGAATTACGGTGGCCAGAGAGTGTACATCTCTAATTCCTTTTCCTGCATGCCGTCTGCGTAATCTATTCTTTCACCCCCTCCATGTACCAGGCATTGTATACCAGGAGTTGCATGTCTGATCTTTAATTCACATCCCCTTCAATGGAACAGAACGATTTCTTGGTGTCCTGTGGTCAAGCATGTTCCAGCAGGTCAGCCTGTGGTCTGGGAGCAGAACACATGAGTAACTGACTGCGGCCAAGAGCATGGCAGCTGCAGAGAAGCTTGACCTTGCAGCTCTTTCAAGGAGAGCCACTGATCGGCTCGAGGAGTGTTTTGGGCAGGTACACAATTGCATAGGACAGATGGGATGCCTACTATCAACAGGAAACCAAAGTGACCGTGCATCTTTTGGGATACTTGTTTTCATGGTGCTCAGCTACATCTACAGTAAGATGCATTTGATATTGTTTGAATTTCTTAGAAGGTTTAAGTGCATCATTTAATGTCAGTGGCCAGGTGACTTGTTCACAACAGCCACTGTTTATGCACACAAGCTGGCCTGTGAGCCAGGTATGCACATTCTTCTGGTTACTTCAAAGAGCTCGGTGCCCCAGCACAGGGGAAAGGACTGAACAAGGGGCTGGAAGCTTGACTGTGTCCAATGAAAGGGTAGGGAATGTACTCCAGCACTGAAGAAAAGGCTTGCTATCTCTGGGATCTGAAAGAAAAGGAGGTATTCCGTGTGGGATGTTGAAAACCTGCCTACAATCCCAACTGTTGCACTTGCTGCAATGGGAAACCTTGTTTGCAAAGTGTTGCAAAATTCAGAGATCCTTTGTCGCATCCAGCCAGATGCAAGATCACCTTCATTGAAGGTGGATCTCTGTGCATCCTTATTCCGTCTCCAGAGAGAGGAATGCATCCAGGATTGCACTCACTACCATATGACAGCAGGGGGCAAGTCAAGAGGCCTGCAGGGGGCTGTGGCCGAGACCATGACTACTTGAGGCCCTGTTCCTCTTTGCATGCGGCAAACGTTCAGCTGCTCATCGTGTGCCCCAAGAAATATGTCCTGATTGTATCTGTTTATATGGCCCACGCCCAGTTGACACTCAACACTAGAAGTCATGTCCAAATATGTTGACATTCATAACAGTGAGAGACAAGTGTTTTTTAGCTAGTAGGTACTCGTGTGTAATTAGGGGAATTGTACTTTGAATCCCTCTCATACTTTGTATCTTCACCTCTTTCATACTATTTACCTTTTCATTCTTCTTTGTTATTTCATTTCTTTCTAGGTTTTTTAAAATTATTTAAAGCATAAAAAATTGGTAGCTTCTGGAAGTGAGATTTTAGGGAACCTAAGTGAACAGTTGAAAACACCAACCATGTAACAAACGATTGGGGCAAAAAATAAGCTATTAGACAATTTGTCATTATCAATTATGCACAAACTGCTAAAGATGATCGCGCAATAAACAGACCACGCTGGTATCTTTAAGCGTAAAAGGCCATTTATTAGGACCAGGCTGCAGAACAATAAACAATTAACCAAATAACATCAACATCAATCCCAAAGCCCCACATCAACTCTGCCTCCCTTCACCCACTCTGAACTCACCTCTCCAACCACTCCATGCCCATTCCATTCCTCATCCATTTCCACAATTCTCCTAACATCCTCCCCGGTATCACCTGGCATTCCAGTCATGCCTCAGCTCCCCACATCATTCCATCTTCCCCCCCCGAGGGATGGGTGAGCCCGCTATTGACTCCCCCACCCCTCCAAAGTACCGCCACCCAGGGAACCCCCTTTAGGGCGGTTACCTGCCCCCCCAGGGCCCGTACAATGCATCTGCCATCCACCCCCATTCAAACATTCCTGTGACACCAAATCGACTCATTCCACAACTTACTGACCACATCTCTCATCTCCATCATATAATACGCATTCCCCATTTTTGAAAGATGCACTCCGTCATCCCTAAACAGTAGTGGTTCTTCCAGTCGCAGTCCAGCATGAGCAATGACCTTAATGTCCTTGTCCCCACAGAAAAGTCTCATCGCTCTGTTGAGCTTCTGTCGTGCCTTTTCCACAGCCCCATGTTTAATAGCACCCCTCCATACTTTCCTAGAAACAAATTCAGTCCAGGCAATGCAAGTCCCTGCCAGCCTTCGTTTCAGTACTTCCAAATCCCTCTGCATCAGCTGCAAGAGCGCCAAACCCGACAGCTGAATCAAATCATTCTCCCCCAAGTGTATGATCAACAGATCCGGGCATCCCTTCTGGGGGACCATCTTCGCGAGCCAGGGCAGTAGTGCCCCCATCGCATCCCCCTTTACCCCACCAATGCACCTCGTGATGTTGTCCTTTGAGTCCCAGGTTACGGCCGTACACCTGTTGTTCTGCATACTTGGAGGCCCAATGAACGAAGGAATGCCCCACGATCCAAGTGACCGTCTTGGCCCCTGGTCCACCCACGCAACCTATGAGAGAAAAACAAATTAGAAACAAAGCCTAGCACTAATCACTCCCAATCCCCAACTTCTCACTTGCGAACGTACCGCTCACAGCACCGAGACTTCCACCTCCCAATCTGCCGAATCCTGTCCCAAGACCACCCCAACCTGGCCGCTGCTGTCGCCGCCCCAATACGAAAAGAGTGAATCCCGAACCCAGCTGGGTCCAAACCCAAGCGCCTTAAGGCCATGCGCAGCACCGCCAACAACTGACCGGAAGTCACCCTTGCCCCAGACATGTGGCAAAATATCTCGCCACTCACCAGCCGTGTGGAAATCATAAACGACCTCCATTCTGCCACCGGGCACACACCCCCGCACCCAGCCTCGCTCAACCAAACCCACTTACCCCGCCCCAACTGGTCCGTTTTGGAGTGACCCAGCCAAATCCCCAATCGCCCGCCATCCAGCCGTATCTCCTCATACCGCCTGCCACCCACTGACCGGGTGCCCAACAATTCAGACACCCGAAAGGCTCCAATAAACATCCAAATCATCCCCAGACGAAACACACGCACCTCAAGCGCATCATAACAGCACAGCGGCAAAACCTCGATCAACTTAACCAACAACTCAAAGGTAATTGCCTCCCGCAACACCCCACCCCCCTTTCTCTCCCTGCCCCAACCTCTGAGTACCCTACTGAGAATCACATTTTTCGTAGGATCAAACCCAACAAATAAGCAACAATAAAATGCCACTCCTGCCAACTTCCCTGATATAGTCGCAGCCGTCAACCCTCTGTCAATGCAATGCAGTACAAACTGCAACACGCCGTGCTCCAATGCTGAGCAATCTCCGAAAGCAGAATCCCCACGCCATCCCATAAAGGATCCAAATTCCGCCCACGCCAGCCTGTATGCAGGTCTTGTGGTAACAGCAATGGAATTTTCAACCAGGCCCATCACCCTCACTCCCCCAAGGCCCAGATGCCGTCCGGCAGCTTGGTCTTGCACTGATCCGCTCCTGGTGCCAATCGCCGGAACCGCTGCCACTGCGAACGAGACAAAGCATCCGCAATGTCATTATTCGCTCCAGGGACATGTTTGGCTCTAAAAACCACATTCAATTGCAAACATTTCAACATGAAACCTCTCAACAATCTCAGTACTCTCAGGTCCCTCTCCCTCTGCCTGTTAACCAGCTCGACCACCGTCATGTTGTCCACGTGGAACAACACAGACCTGTTCTGAAACTCAAGCCCCCACACTTCCAGTGCCACCAACAAGGGAAAGAATTCCAGAAATGCAATGCTCCTCCCCTGTGTCACCCAATGAGCCGGCCAGTCCTCCGCGCACCACCTACCATCCCAGAAGATCCCAAAACCAGCTGCCCCGGCTGCATCAGAGTAAATTTGACATTGCCAAACCATCCTGTCATCCACAAAGTCCAGGGACACCCCGTTGAAATCTGTCAAGAAAGCCAGCCATGTCCTCAAGTCTGCCCGAACCCCCATGGAGATCCGTATCCTGTGGTGCGGAAGAACAGCCCCCGACATGGCCATGCCGAGCCGCCTGCAGAACGTCCGTCCCGCCCTGACCACCCTGCACGCAAAGTTCAAGAAGCCCAACAATTGCTGTACTGCCCTCAACGCGATCCTTTTCTCACCGATCGCCCACCAGAGGCACGCCTGAATCTCCGTCACTTTAGCAGCAGGGAGGCGAGCTGTCCATTGAAGGGAATCCAGCTCAATGCCCAAGAATGTCAGAGTGCAGCTTGGGCCTGCCGTCTTTTCAGGGGCCAAGGGCACACCAAAGTGCCGTGACATCTCCTGGAACTGTGACAGGGCCCTGCCACAATCCCCAGAGTGAGCTCTTCCAAGAAAGAGAAAATCGTCCAAGTAGTGAGTAACGTCCCGATGCCCGCTAATCTGTGTAAAAACCCACTGCAAGAAGGTGCTAAATAGTTCAAACAGTGCGCAGGAAATCGCGCATCCCATGGGCAAAACTTTGTCCACGTAGATGGCCCCAGAGAACTGCATCCCCAGCAGCGAGAAATCCGCGGGGTGAATGGGCAGCAGGGGGAAAGCCGACTTGACATCACATTTTGCCAATTCCGCCCCGGCCCACCCCCTCACCAGGCGGATCGCATCATCCACCGATGCGTAAAGCACCCTGGAATCCTCCTCCGCGATGAAATCGTTCACAGACTGTCCTTCAGGCCACGAGAGGTGATGTATCATGCGAAACTCACCCTCCTCTTTCTTGGGCACCACCCCCAGCGGAGAGATGATTAAGTCATCCGCTGGCCAGTCGCTGAACGGGCCAGCTATTCTCCCTTCATCCACCTCCTTCTGTAATTTGGCAGCTACCACTCCCGGCAAGGTTGTGGCAGACTTCAAATTATCAGCCCATCTCTGCACCCTGGGACCCTGATAGCCCACCCGAAAGCCCTCCGTGAAACCCCACTGAATCCTAGAAGCCGCCTCCCTGTCGGGGTAACCCGAGAGCCACGGGGCCATCGCCTCCACCTTAACCGGTGTAGGCGCCCTTTGGCCCAGCCTGTCCCCTCCCTTTCGCGTTTCGCCACTGCTCCGAGGGCGTGACCAGTGTAAAGCATTGGGTAAGGGCGTGTTTCCCTCCACACTTTGAGCATTCATGCTTGAACTTGCATGGGTAGCGGGAGCAATAGCCCCTGTTGTAGCTCCAACAGGCCCCGGTGTTAGCCCCGCCTTGCTTAGAGGTCTGGCCTGCGCTACCAGCCCCAGCGGTGATCCCCCCCGCCCCGCTTTGGGCGGGACGCAGCGGAAAAGACCGGTAAGTAACCGGCAAACCGCTGGCCGTGTGGGTGGACGCCGATGAATGCGTGGACGCCATCCACTGCATCCATAATTCCTGATCCACCTCCCCCCAATGCTTGTCCGGGTTGGCGCTGACCCGGGCCCTGAACTCCTCGTCATAACTAAGCCAGGCAAACCCCCCGAACTGCATTTGGGCCTTCCTGATGATGTCCATGTATTTCATTAGCGCTATGGCCCTGTCCTGGTGCTTCACGCAGTAAATACTGGCATAAATGAGAAACGCCGAGGTCCAATTTTCCATCGTCACCGGAACCCTAGGCCGCCTAGTCAGTTCCCACTCCTCTTCTTTGGAACCTTCCTTCGCCTGCACCTCCCTGTGCAGCAATTTAAGCACGTCCACATACTCGTGTTTCCATATCCTACTCCTAATCTTGTCAGACAGGTGAGACCCCAAGGGCATAGCCAGCCCCATGTAGGGGAGCTTCTTCTGGTGTTTGTCCTCCGACTTGTCCCCCGTCCTGTCTTTCCCGTCCACCTTGTCAGTCTGAACCCCTGCCGTAGCTACCAACTTACCTCCCACCTGTTTGACCACCCGTGACGGCTTGTCCCCTGGCAACTCTCCGGTCACCCGCGCCGACCCCTCCCCCACCCCCACTGACCTACAAGCCTTCTTCCTACCCCCTTGTGGCCCACCATCCCACGCCGACCACCAAGACCCCTCACCTGACAGCGATGAGTGCGTCTCGCCGGGCCGTCCTCTGGAGGTGGAAGCTTTGGGTGTTGCCGCCTTTGCCTTGCCCTTCGTCGTCTTCTGGGCCTGTAAAACACCAAAACCGCTGTTGCTCTGCACCCACCCCCCCCCCGTCCTGTCGTCGTCATCCCGCACCTCCCCCTCCTCAAGCTCATCACTCTCCTCAGCATAATCCAACTCCACTTCCGGCTCCACTTCCACAGGAGCCCACAACACTTCTCTCACCGCACGTTTCACACCTTTGCTTTTACCAGCACCCACTCCCCGGCCCCTTGACATACACGCCGCCGTTGCCCGCTCCCGCGTTGGAGGGACGGCCGCCGCGGACCGTCCTACTGCTTCAAGCCGGCGTCCAGGGGCCGTCTTGAGCCCCGCCGGGCCACCCCGTGCTCTGCCGACAGCCGCCGGCTTGGATCCCCCCTACCCCCCAGGTCGCTCCAACCTGAGTGGGCCCCAGGCACCATCAGGCCTCACAGCCGTCCCTACCGGGCCCAGAGGCCCCTTAAAGCTACCTGCCCTCCCCTGCCTGTCCATCTCCTCTTGCTCCGCCCACCTTTCCTCCTCCGAGGTGGGCGTAGGGGGCCCTTCGGCCTCCGCATCCCAGGCCACACTTGCCCTGGGGGCGTACTGCTCTACCCTCTGAGCCTCGTGCAGCTGCGCTAGAAGGCGCTGCTCCCTTATCCTGTCCTCCCAAGCCAGTGCCTCCCAGCGAGGGAGGGGAGGGGGGGGCAGTAGCCCTGAAACCCCCCTCCAGGCTGCCAAATTTCGTGCTGGGGAGCAGGCCCCGGACCCCCCACGGAGCTGCCGCCAGCTCCCAGTACAGGGGCCTCCTGTACCCCCAAAGCGCCCCCCACAGTAACCGGGGTGTCCACCCTGGACCCAAGCGAGAGGTCAATGGGGGTGTCCCCCCAATGCCCCGAACCATCCCCCTCACCCCTTGTACTCAAAACAGGCTCCAGGGGGGAAATGTAGGGGCCCCCGGTCCCCCCCACCCCACCTCCCCCCACCGCCCCCCCCAAACCGGCTCCCGGCTCAGAAAACCCTGTCCCAGGCCTCCAGGCCTCCCCCCCTCCCCCCGAGCTGACAGACACCTGATCCCTCACCCCGGCAGAAAACGGCCCCACCGACAGTCCTGTCGGCCCAGGGGGCTCAAACTCTAATGGGGAAACGACAGGCGCGGAGGCAGGCTCTTCCGCCGACCTCCGCGTGCAGGCTCCCTCTTGTGCGCGCCCCGCCCCCGACCCAACGCGCACTTCCCAGGCGACGGCGGTTCCTCCTGACATGCAAGAACCGCCGCCGCTACCCCAGCAGAAGCCGCCCGCGGGGCCGTCGCAAACCCACCCACGCCTCCCCTAGCACCCCGGGCCGGAGGAGATCCTCCCGCCCGGCGCGCCCCAGCACCTGCAAGGCCTCCCTAACCTGGTCGGCCGAAGCACCCGCCATCACGCGACGAACTCGCGACCACCGGCCAGTGGCTCCCGCTCTCCCCGGCAACCGTCCGCAGCCAAGTCCGCCTCGCGAGAAATACTCTCGGCCTACTCTACAGCTACTCACACCCTCTCAACTTCCTTTAAACTGCCCTCCCGATGGTGCCGAGCGCAGGAAGAGGAAGTCGCCTCCCTCCCCTGCGCCCTTATACCCACCCCCTAACTCCACCCCTTAACCTGCCTGGTCCTCCCCTGCGCGAAAGACCCCGGGGGAAGACTAGTCTGCGACTTTGCTTCCCCCGGGGCCCAGCATTGTCCTGTTAGCTGTCATCATGGGATGATTTACAAATTACAGTTGAATAATGGTAGCATCTAGTGGCCGCCATGGGCAGTAACTGATCAAAACCCATTTAATAAAATGGAGTACTCATACATCCCATCTATAAGCACAGGGACAGCAGGCGAGGAAAAGGAGCTGTCGAGAAAAGACCAAAGCTACCGGGTTCTTGTGCTGGAATTCCAAGTCTTGATAGCCCCCCAAACCACATTTGCATTATTAGTTAGATGATGACAAGTTGACAGCTGCTTTTCTCCCATGTTTGCCACATATTTTTGAATACATGTAACCTATAGTCTTGGGGCTTGTTAGTCAATAAATCGACCAAGGCAACCTGCCCAAACATCCAAAAAGCGAGTTGTATAGGAAGGGTCAGAGAAGTAGATAAACATTTGGATAACTAAGTAAAAATACCTTCACAACCTTAAAGAAGCAGTGTCTAGATAATGAAGGAGTGTGGATGATGGGGACCTGAAATGTGACTAATTACTGATAAATAGGGACTAATTACTGATAATTAACCAACCCCCCTTCCAAAAATTGTGCGTCCTGATTCTTGTAAAACTCAGAGACGGTACAATGCTATAGCTTTGGATTTTTCAAGCATAAAGTTCACCAGATTCCTGCTCTGGCTACCACAAATAGTAATCCAACATTCACTGCTTGTACTCTTTATACTGAACTACGATATTCAATGGAATGTACTGAGACATACTACGCCCAAAGAACCACATACACCGTGATTGTACAAAACACATGACCATTCTCATCAGGTCGGCTTTAGCGCTGGTGACGCCCGGTGCGACAATCATTTTTGGCGCCTCCATGCCCCATGACCACCTCCTCGGATTCTCTCCCTACCACCGGGCAAAAGTGCCCCTCATCTCTCCAATCATAAGTTATTGCTAAACACAGTGCCCCATAGGTCAGCACCCCCTCCACAGGTCAGCACCCAGTGCAGTCGCACTGCCCTAAAGCCGGCCCTGATTCTCATGGTATCTCTGTGCTAAGGATGCCACCATTTTGTATCGTGCCCTGGCGCCGGGCAGAGCCTCACTCCTACCTAGCAAACCCCAAGCTGGACTGTTAAACTCCAGATGCTTTTGTCTTTGCTTAAAGTTATGCTTGTTTGTCTTGTCAGCGGCTTGCTTTGACCTCGCCCTGGGGGTTTCAACTTTCAACACTGACATCTTCTTGCTTTGTATGGGACAGATTCTGGGGGCAGTCGAGAAGGTGTCGGACAAAGCTGCGGATTCTCCCCACTCCAAACCATTTGACAGTAGATGATAACAACGCCACGAGTTCAGCAGCACCCTTAAAGGATAACAGGGCAGCACAAACAATGCTGGACAGTGTGCAGCCCACAGCCCATGTGCACTCTGCACCAAGGCGAAGGAACACCTCCTCTTTCACCTACCAACCTCATGCCACCCACAGCAACTCTTGCCACAAAAATGTAGTTTTCAATGTATGCCTATGTTTACCGAGCGCTTTTCTCTGGGTGGACCCAACCACAATGGTTTTCTTGTGTTTCTTTGTTGTATCTTTCACTGAGGCTGATTACAGGTTTCGGTTTTTGTAATTTCTTTAATGACTGGCACATAAACAATTACAGAATGGGGCACCAACATGCCTCCAGATGTAAACTTTTCAAGTCAAGTTTTGTATCTATGTAGGCTGTTTCTTAAAGCAGGCAGGGTCGGACTGGGGCAGAAAATAAAAGTGACATCTGATTCGCATTTGCGGAGTAAATGGCTAAAAAAGTGTTTTGCACGTTTGCAAATCGGGGCAGTTTTTAGGTCTCGCCTGGCGTTGCAGCGCACATGCGCTGCTCGCTCTGCAAGGGCCTTTTGGAATCGATACAGATTCTGAAGTGACTTTAAGCCACGCCCTTGTTTTCAATTGGCTCGCGTCATCGTTTATGTTAAACGCTGGCGGGTGATTGAAAATCGGGCTTTTGGGTTACCGCCTTGTCCACTTTTAGGACGGCCCATCTGGACAGGCCGACGCCATCTTGGTTTGGCGTGACGTAAGAGGGTGTGCTGGTAGCTTTGTTTACGGGAAACACTGGCTCGTTATTGGAAATTCTAGCAGCTCCTCCCTCCCCTTCCCCCCATCCAAAAGCAAACTCCTCAGAGTTGTGCTGGTCATTGTTCATCGTGGAGTTGCTGGAAGCGCCCCTTGCTTTTCTCTGCCCCCGGTGCTCGCACACACAGAGGTGGAAAGATTACCATCACACTGGGTGGAGTCCGAGTCTTGGGGCACATTCCTCGTTATGCTTTACCCGCCCTCTTCCTCCCATTTACTCTTGGGTGACGTTTAACTAATAATGTTTTTTATTTAACGAGACTTGTTTTTTTTAATTCCTGCTTTGCCCGAGCGCTTTTCTGCTGCAGCTGGGACACACGCTTTTATTCCTGCTTTGCCCGAGCGCTCTTCTGCTGCAGCTGGGACACACGCGCAGCTCCCTGCATGTTGAGGGGGTGGAGGGAAACAACCGGCCGTGCATGCTATCTGCCTACCGGTGGCCCAGAGGTGCCCGCTCCCGCCATGCTGCTTTTGGTAGCTGCCTTCACCGTGGCCTTCGTGCTGCTGCTCTACATGGTGTCCCCGCTCATCAGCCCCAAGCCGCTGAAGCTGGCTGGGGCGCACATAGTGGTAAGTGCCTCGAGTCCACTGTCGTCTCGCAGTGAGTTAGGCAGGGGTGATCCTGCTTATACTCAAAGGGGTTGGGGATCCTCAGGCTGATCTTGTCACCGCTCAGCTTCTAAGGTCACGAGGAGCCCTGCAGTGGGTGAGAGGTAGCGGCGCGAGCACCCCAAATACCATTAATGCCGTGTTGCCTATATTGCCGTGCTTTTACCACGTTTCGGATTGGTGTTCACACCAGGGTTAACTCACGACTCAGTCTGCCCAGTTCCAAAAAAAGTGCAGCAAAAAACTTTCAAAATCGTTTGTAGTGCTGTGTCAGCCTCTGAGGCACTCGTGTCTGACATTTTTTACCTCCACTGTGCACTCCTTTCAAAATCTTCCATCAGTGACATAAAGACGGACTGCTTGTTGCTTTCTATCCGACTGTACGTCGAAGCGGTTTGCAGATGGGTGGCGTGCTCTTACGCAGGATGCTTTCGACGTTGTTGACTTTGCCTGGTTACGGAGTTATTCCTGTGACTTTGCCTGCTTACGGAGTTACTCCCGTCGTGTCGTTTTGCAGTTGTATTCCATTTGTAAGCAGTCTCAGAGGCTTGTTGTTTTGCCTGAGCCCTTCTTCCCTAATTTTTACCTTCTTTCCTCTGCTGTCCATTCAGTGCTCTTCTTTAACTCTCACTGTCTACTCTCACTGTCTTGCCTCAGCCCTTCATCCCTGATTTCTAGTCCTTTCACAAACTGTAGTTTCACTTTTGGCTTAAACATTAGCAAAGCCAATAGATCTGCCTAAACACTTATAAGGTCCCAAAGGCAAGACCTGTTGGCTATGCCAATGCTTGTTTGATCTTGTAAAGGCACGCTGGACACGTGTTTTGCAAGGTAAGGGAGACTGCATGCAATTGTGCCTCCTACAGACTATGTTCGTGGTAATATCAGGCAAATCCAGCAGACTATAAAACAGGACCAAAAAAGCAACCATGAAACAGCACGAGTTCACCTGTTAGACTTGCCTTTTTTGGCACTGCCGGATTGCCCTATAGGTTCACCCGACCTTGAAAGCAGGCGTACACTGCACATATTGGAAAAAGCAAATCCTTCACAAGCAAGGAAAGATTCACTGAGGCAAGTCTTGGGTAAAGTACCTTTACATTGTTAGAGCCTGTTAGAGAAACATTGGTGCTTACCGCACCAAATTCTGTATGTCCTGGTAATTACTGAGCATTTTTCTCCCAGCAAATTTTGTCAGGTCAAACCAGCCAAAATTTTAGGAAAATGCATGGTTGCGGTGTTTATTGCACAACTCATACTTGCAATATGTGTGGTAACTGAAGTCACCACACATATTGGAATTTTTCATGCTGACCATAATCGGGGACCTAAGCTATATGGAGATTGTCCTCTCGGCTATATCCTGGTGTGCTTAATGGAAAACTAACAACTGACTTTAGTGTTTCTAACATGGAATCCAGTGCTCGAGCATTAAGACTCCACATCTGTCTTCTAGCATCCATTTACTGCTGTGGTCTAGTGATCCAACGACATTCTTTTGCTTTAACTCATGGTTTCAGCTCCACACACTCTGCCAATGTCAGATGGGAGATCAGTGATGTGATCATGATTTAAGAGTCACAGGCAGAGAATCACTTTCAACCACACAATACTTACCTTTTCAGATCAAACAAGAAAGAGCTTCAAGCCACATTAGAGGGACACAAATCTAAGCATGTCTGCACCGGAGGAAAGTGTGGATCACACAATACAAGACCCATGCTTCTTTGGGAGGGTTGATCTGGATGAGAGGATATGAGACCAGCTTGGGACAGGTTCTAGGACTAACATTTCAGAACATATTTTATTGAAATTGTATGGAATGCATGGAGCACCCTTCCAGCAGAAGTGATAGAGTAACAAAGAGGTAAAATAAGTTGTAAAGAAATGCAAAAGAAATGAAAACAGACTGCTGCATTAGGAGAGTAAAGCTGTAGATGACTTGGGGTCTGTGGATTGAGTTGCTGAGATGTTGGTCGACTGGATGAGTCCAGCAGTCTATATATGCTTTGACAACTGCTTCTAAGTACAATCCTGGAAGATGTCCGAGTTGGTTGGGTGAGAGGTTGTCTTTTAAGAAAATGAGAAACCCACCTGTAAATATGGCAGTAGTGACTGTCAGGAATAGCTTTACTTGCAGTAATTTCCATCGCATTTAGTCAATGCCTTTAATGGGGAATAGCAAACACAACAAGATGATGAACGGAGTGCTGAAACTTTTCAAACACTTCACCACCAGTCAAGAGATCTGGGTTAAATTCATTGTTTTCTTGCTGACCATGCCACTCCAGTTTGGACCCAGCCATATGAAAATTAGTCTTGACCCTGCTCCCTATGGGAACAGTCCAGCGGGAACTGCCAGGCCAGGTCCTCCCTAGACGGGAAACAAGCATCCTGGGACCTGTTTTGGGGTATCACCCCTCATCAGGCAGGCTAGCTTGAACCCAGTGGCAGTGGGTAGGGGACCTACATCTTAGCATACCCTTGGCCACTTAGGGCAAACATAGCAAGCACAACAAAACCACCCAAAACCGGTCCTAGGATGCTTGTTTCCAGTCCAGGGAGGACCTGGCTTGTCAGTTCGGGCTGAACTGTTCTCCTGGGGAGCAGGGTCAAGACTGATTTGCATAAGGCTAGATCCAAACTGGGGTGGCATGGTGAGCAAACAAATGATGGATTTAGGCCCAGATCTCTGTACTGGGGGTGAGTGTTTGACATTTTTCTGCATTCCGTCCATCAATTTTTCTTTTTGCATTTAATGGAGAATACGCAACAGTAACTTTGTTCCGATAGCAATCTTTCTTTTAGTTGTCAGAGTTATTTGTAGTAATTATAGGGTAGGGAACTGGTATTACTGTCAAACTTCAAGGTTATGACCAGAAATGCATATCCTGATCATCTGACATTTTTTCCTCTATGGTGCCATTACGATAACATCAAAATGAGAGGTTTCTTTTGAGATATAGTAATAGCAAACACAGTCTCAGCCTAGTCTGAATTATCATTTGAATATGTCATGGAATTTGGTCAGTTAGGTATAGAAGATTCTTATTGGCAGTGACCTTCCTCAGATGATGAAGTATAAGGCAAGATGTACAGCCATTATCATCTCTAGGAGAAAAGCTTACACATCATAAGAGAGATGTCAAAAATGGTTGGGTAACTGGATTACTGGACATTTTCCACTCTACTGCATTAATACATTTTACACCTTTTAGAAATGTCCTCAAATGTCTCTGGCAGCTGAAGAATGCAAGAATGGGGCTAGCTAGGATACAGCCACTCCCCAGTTTTGAGGGAATACTCTATGGTAACATTGGCTACCAGTAATTCTCATGCTCCCACAGCCATTACTACCATATTAGCCAACAGGTTAAAGGCGTGTTCCCATGAATATTTAAACTAGAGTATCGAGGTATACAAATATCTGGGTCAAAATATTGAATTGAAAATATTAAAAGGTAAGTAAGTATAGATTATCTATCCCTAACTCCACATATATGTACCACGACAAACTATATATTTTGAAAGTACATAGATGTGGAGGTAGGCATAGTCAATCAATCAATCAATCAATCAGGGTTTGTAAAGCGCGGCTACTCACCCGTGTGGGTCTCAAGGCACTGTGGCAGGGGTTGCGGATAAGACTAAGTGCTGAGTTCATCCGAAGAGCCAGGTCCTGAGGTCCTGAGGTCCTTCCTGAATTGCGTCAGCGAGGGTGATTTCCTGAGGTGGATGGGCAGGGTGTTTCATGTCTTGGAGGCGAGGTAGGTGAAGGACATTGCTCTTGTTCTGGTCTTGCGCATTCGTGGGACAGTAGCCAGGGAAAGCTGGGCGGAGCGGAGGTGTCTGTTGGGTACGTGGAATGTGAGCCGGTGATTCAGGTATGTTGTCCGGCGTTGTGAAGGGCCTTTTATACATGGGTGAGGAGTTAGAAGGTTATTCTTCTGTTGACTGGAAGCCAGTGGAGGTCGCAGAGGTGTTGAGTGATGTTGCTGCACCGGGGTATGTTGAGGTTTAGTTTTGTTGCAGCGTTCTGGACATTCTGGAGTCTTCGGAGGAGTTTCTTGGTGGTGCCGGCATAGAGTGCATTGCCGTAGTCGAGTCTGCTGCTGATGAGGGCATGGGTGACTGTCTTCCTAGATTCAGTGTGTTATATCCTCTGTATTACATTTACATGTAATCAGCCTAGGTCTTCCTAGCTGCTCAGCCAGAGTGAGAGATGGTAACGGAATGTTGGTGTGAATGTGATGAATGGAATGCCTGGGTGCCTGTGTGGATGAGTGGATGACAGTTGGAGATGGGCTGAGCAGCTAGGCAGGCTGCTCCTGGTGGGGCTGGTACTTGACCAGAGCTGGCTGGACTAAGAAAGTTGTTAACTGGATTGGAACCAATAAAGAAGACTTAAGAAATTACTATTAGGCTACCAGTGTCTCAATGTACAGGATACAACATCTTTTGGCGACGAGCGGACCTGGACCCAAGCGTACTTAAGGATAGTACAGAAACAAAGAAACTAGAAAGGAACTTCATCTACCAAGAACAGTAAGAGAAACTAAAGCATCCACAAGATGGAGAATGGAGTAAAAGGCAAGCCAGCCCCACCAGTGTCCATGTCATCGGACGGCCCCTACCACCGTGTTTGTCCAGCCTGAACTTGCTCCATGGATTTGACCATAGGTATGGTCTGTATGTTAGGGTATGTCTGGACTAAGGTTCACCCTACCACTTCCTTTTGTATCTGCCGTATGGATGTTTATACAGCGTAAAGGAATTGTGGCTGTTCAAGAGTTGAGTTATAGTCTAACTCAGTGAATGTACTTCACAGGTGCCACACAGGAGCTGAGTGGCTCTATTCATTTTGTGCCTTGGATGAGCATGGAGTGCGCAAGCTACTGTGACCACGCATGGAGGTGCGCAAAAACATATACTTGGACTTTTTTTTCGTGTTCACAAGCAGTGGTTGAAAGAACGACAACAAGTGTGAGGATGTGTCTTAGATCACACACTAACAATGTTTTCCAAACTCTTCGGGACAAAGTGAGGTGAGACATTATTTGTTCTTGATTTTTAAACCTTACTGAGACCTCATCTATGTGGAATAACATACTCCATGCAGTGGTTACACAGATGGTGTATCTATAGTGGTACCATTCAATGGACTTTGAGGTATGACATTTCTGCGCTGTTTGTGGCATGTTACAGTGTGGTCTGCGTTTTACTATGGTGCTAGTTTCTGCAAAAGGCAAAGGATATTTGACGATGGATTTTGGTGCCGTCTACAGGGATGTTTCTCTGCATTCAAGAACTCACTCTGTGTCTGTTTATATCTAAAGGGAGTTTGGTGCCGATTGCTGGATTTGTCCAACAAAGCTTAAATTCAATTTGGACATGCATCCAGAGGAGCTGCGCTAATGCCCGTTTAACCGCCATGCTCTATTTAAAAAAAAACCTGGCACGAGCCAACCAACTCGCGCGCCTACCTTTTTCCAGCTGGTTGGTCGCGTGTAGTCTCTCCCGCGATGTGCCCTGCGTCATCTGCATTCTGACGTGCAGGGCTGCCTCAGCTCTGGCGATGCTTCTCGGGTTATTGGACGTTGTGGTGCGGGTGCGCACCGTGAGCCACTCTGCAGCAACGTAGAAAACGTGCCACCATTTTGTGTTTGGCGGCTGCAGTCTTTCATCATCTTCTATTGAAGGCTTGCTGTCACGAAGTCAATTTATTGCGCTTTGCCAACCACGTTGTTTCTGCTCTCCGAAATAAAGTTTTTTCAAATCAACTTGACGTCGGGGACAACGTGGTGTTCATTTCATCAGAGAACCAGTTCAGGAATCGACTACATGGGTCTCCGGTTTGTTTGGTCGCTTTGATTCATCCTTGTTGGAGGTAATTTCAAATTTGGAATTGTAGGGCTATATTAACTTTGCACACAGTCGAGGAACAACGGTGACATTTAGTTCGAAGCATGGGGAGTCACCATGGCCTCTTGTCACAGATGTGCTCCTTCTTCTGACTATTTTTATGGGGGCATATTGCTGCGGCGCTGGAAAGATTTATTTCTGTTTTTGGGTGTCATATTGCAAGGAATTTTTAAGTCAACTGTATGAAATATATACAATGTGATTTTGGTTGTGTACTTGCACTCAACATGCTGAAGATTTATATATGACAAGTAGGTAACAAGTTGCAGTTTTGTCATTAGGTGTTTTAGTCACTAATTCTGCCATGTTTTGCTCTATTAGTATCATTACTTTTAGGCATGTTCACTATTTAGTTCCCCTACTCAAGGGTGTTTGTGTCCTAGCATAACTCGGTGAGAGATCGCTCACCGGCGTGGGGCATAGTTTACTAGTGATCTACTATGTATGCTTTTGTGTTAGTGTTTTCTTTCCAACAGTTTAGTATGTAGTGATGCCACAGTTTTACGCAGTGAAATGTAAGAGTCGTTTATTTGTTCTTGTGGGTGGTCATCACAGTGTTCCCTCAAAGGAGGGATGGGTTTGGGTAATAGTCCCTTCACTATTTACTCTTTTGTCAGGAGTTGGGTTGGGTTTGAGTCCCAGTTAGTAACCTCTATATGGGGTTTGGTCATGGGTTAGTTCCCATACATTATCATTTTATTGTATAACCCTTACTCAGGGTTAGGTTATGGGTTTAGATCCCATTCACATGTTGCGCAGTACTAAAGTACAACCTTACTTAGGGTGAGTGTTATGGGTGCTAGCCCCTTACACAGTTTCATGGGTCGTTGTCCCATATCTTGGTAGTTCCCTTGTATTTGGGATAGGTGTTGCGGGGTATTTTACCTTTGGCATTACAGTATAGTATTTTACAGCTTGTTTCATTATATTACTATTTGTATTTGTTTCTCTACACTACGCTTATTAATGTTGTTTTTATGGGGGAGGATGGGGGATATTGTTGCACATGTATTTTGGTGTTGTATTTTTCCCATCTTTTCTGGATTTGTATTGTTCATTCTCCTGAGATGTTTTGCTTTATGTTGCATCCCGGAGTGATGAATTTTACTGCTTACTTGTGTATAGTTTTTCCTTTAAATTTGCTATTGTTGTTTTTATGTAAAGGAAAGGGATAATGTTATATCCTCTGTATTACATTTACATGTAATCAGCCTAGGTCTTCCTAGCTGCTCAGCCAGAGTGAGAGATGGTAACGGAATGTTGGTGTGAATGTGATGAATGGAATGCCTGGGTGCCTGTGTGGATGAGTGGATGACAGTTGGAGATGGGCTGAGCAGCTAGGCAGGCTGCTCCTGGTGGGGCTGGTACTTGACCAGAGCTGGCTGGACTAAGAAAGTTGTTAACTGGATTGGAACCAATAAAGAAGACTTAAGAAATTACTATTAGGCTACCAGTGTCTCAATGTACAGGATACAACACAGTGGGGATCCATCTGAACGTCTTTCGAAGCCGGCGTAGTGTGTTGAAGCAGGCCGAGGAGACAGTGTTTATCTGACAGTCCATTGTGAGCGAGGAGTCCAGTACGATGCTTAGGTTTCGTGCGTGGTTCGTGGGGGTAGGGTACGTTCTAGAGCAGAGGGCCACCAGGAGTTGTTCCAAGTGTTCTGTCTTGTCCGAGTTGAGCTTCAGGAAGCTGTCCTTTACATTTGCAAATCTGTACTTCCTCTACACATACTTATATTTCAATATTTTGGTCTTCGATATTTTGCCAGAATATTCTCATATCTCAGTCTTCATATCCTCGATATACAGTAGTACAATCTATTTAAATTCTTTGTCGTGGTTCATCCTTATTGGCCGACAGGCCTTGAGAATAGAACAGGCAATATTTTTTAAGGTCTCTGCAAACCTTTTCCTAGTTAGTGTCTGAGATAAGTCAATCATAGATAATTGTTAATTTGTGAGTCTTGTTGAGCGTGTCGATACACAATTGCCAAGATAAATACTCTAAGACCTATCGATCTCATAACGTACTCATATGGTGTACTCAAGAATATACTGTGTTGGGTGCAGGTCCTGTATGGAGCTGCCACCACAAGCAGGGATTACCTTTGGGTTCTCAATGTCCTCATGGTCTCCCCTCACATCTTAAAGTTGATGGCTGGCAGCTGTCGCAACTTGGAGTATCAGGTTGGCTGTGACATAGCAGGATTCCAGCTGTCACTGCTCTCACGGTACGATGTCAGCTTTCCCACTCATATAAAATCGAATTAGATCAGTCCAAGATGGCGCTGTAGACCTTTTGTTTCTGCTTATAAGTAACCACTAACAGCATCAGCATGTAAGGAAGATGTGTGCTGTGAAATCGTACCTGGCAATTGTGCATTTTAGTAGGCTCTTATGTTGTTGTGCTAGTTCACGCTCGGCAGTGCCTTCTCTTTCACCTTTTCTGCCGTTCCGTGTCTCAGGACTTTGGCATCATTTCTTGCTCTTGAAGGTACTCCTCCAGCCCTTCTTTCACTAGAAGACTCTTGGCCTCTCTTACTGGAGCACCCCTTTTGCAGTTGACAAGGAAGTGGTCTATGTCATGTCCTCCTTGGTGAGTGCCTAATACCAGCTCTGACATCTTTTCCCTAGGTATGGGCACACTATTTCTAATCATATAATCTTGTTAAGAAGCTACTGTCACCCTTTATACCATTACCGGTGTGTTGGTTTTGTCTTCTGTGGTGCTGATCACTGCATTCTTCTATGTGATAAATGAACCATTCGGTGCTTCTCCCTTACCTACTCCTCCTCCCTGTTTCGCGTATGCTAAGTGCACTGTTTGGTTTACGTTTTCTGACCTGAGGCAATGAGGCGGGCATGGACTGTGATCCAGAGCGGACTCTTCCTGATGTGCAGTCAATGTAGTAAAGGGCTAAGCCCAAAGGGAAGCAATGTCACATTCTTAAATCTTGATGCCAAGCGGCTCTGTGTGGCACCATGTGGTGATCTTGGGAGAGCGATTTGCTGCATCTAAAATTTGCTTGTCTCTTGTTCTGCATACATTGATGGAATGTGGACCTGGTTTCTGAAATGCTAAGCACTTTGGAATGAAAACCATTCTGAAATCTGAAGGGAACTGAGCTCAGGATTTAGCGTTGCTAAGCTGCCATGGACCGCCAAGCTGCAGAAAGGCAGAGAGCGATATTTGATGAGGGAAATGGGGCTTGTGTTTTGGAGATGGGCGGAGCTACACAAACCGTTGCCTCCATCATTTCTAGCTTATACTCATTGTAACCCAGACCTCATGCAACCTACAGAGCCCGCAACTCAACAACTCCAGCATGTCCACCACAACCTGCTTCCCACACAACTTATACCCCCCAAGGTTGTACCCCAATCTACTCCAGCCTTTGCCAGCCAACATGTACCAGAGTGCAGTAGTTGCTGGCTCCATCTCCACAGGCTTCCCTGTTAGTCTTGGTCAGGAGCTAGACCTCATGAAGTCCCTGGAGGTCGCCATGTTCTGCACTGAGACACCTGAATCCATTATACTGCTATCCTGAAGTTAAGTGTAGTCCTGGCAGAGTGAAACATTACCTAATTAGCAGAAGCCATGTTGGAAATTAAAATGGCTGCCCACACATGCAAGCTACTGCACGAAACAAACTCTCTCCCTTAAATGCAATGCTCTTAGGAAGCGAACTGAACTTGCGACCTCAAAACCATATAGTATCTTCAGTTGCCCTTCTAAACCCTTAAATAACAAAGAAGGTTTAAAACGGTTACCATGCAATTAATGTATGCCAATGGCCATCCTGGAACTGCTGGGTTGTCCTGGAACATCCAAGATGTTGGGAAGCCACTTAGGTGGACCCCTGCCTGTATTTCCTTGTCCCTGACAACATGGACGGCAGGTGAGCCTGGGCAGGACTGGAGGCACCTGCATGGTGACAGGCACTTCCCACTTAGCGAAGCAGCAGACAATATGCCTGAAGGTCCGCAGTCTATTGTTTTAGACAGCTTTTCGCTGAAGAATGTAGAATCAAGAATTGCATATCTTGCTTGATTGTAGCATAAAATGTGTTCTCAGCAAATTGTAATGCGACCAGCATAAGTGCATATTATCTAACCTAACTCTGTCACACATTCTGATCTTGTCTGCGCTATATAAAACTGCAAATAAATAAATGAAAACTGAATGAAAAGCAGTGGCGACAGGCACGGATCGGGGGAAGCTGGGGGCGGGAAGGGGGTAAATAAAAAATAAAATTTTACTTACCTCCTCGCCGTGTCTTCCTCGCTGGGTCCTCCTTGTCGCGCTGGCCGGAACAACAGGAAGCACCCAGGCTGAGGTTTCACTGAGCCAATCACAATGCTGCATTGCATTGCAGCATTGTGATTGGTGAGCACCCAGGCTCCCCATACCAATCACAACGTTGCAATGCAGCGTTGTGATTGCTCTGAGTGCCGAGGTTCGGCGCTCAGCCAGGGAATGGGGGCCTGGGCATGTTCTCCACGCAGGGTGTAATGTAGCCTGCATGGAGAACAGGGAAAGTGCGCATTAATGTTTGGCCGGCCCGAGAAGGCCAGTCAAACATTCATGTGCACTTAGGGAGTGAAAACCACGCCTCCCCTCCCCTGCTCTGTCAGCAGAGCAGCCCCGCCCGCACTGCCTGGCAAAGCTGCCGCGTCCACAAACAGGAAATAATAAAATGACAATAGCTTTCAGTTATTATCTTTTTATTTTTCCTTACGCTGCTGAAAAGCAGTGGGGCGACGCTCCTCCGCCTTAGCGGAGGAGCCGCCACTGATGAAAAGTAATTTGTAAAGCGCAAACAGCTGCTTCCAAGGGAGCGTTTTGCCGCTCAACTAGCAGAAGGTAGTGTCTAGATGCATTTACTTACCAGAAGAATCTCACTTTCTCTAAACAAAAAAGTCTTCAAATTGGCCTTAAAGGCAGGCTCTAAAGCCATTGCTCAGAGCCAATCCGGCAAATCGTTTCACAGGCTAGCCGCCTGGAAAGAGAAAGATCTACCAACAGCTCTAGACTTGTGTATTCTGGGAGCACAAAGAAGATTTTGATTTGCTGAGCGAAGTGCTCTGTGGGGTGTATATTTTATGACTTTAGTCTGTACATAAGAGGTACCGTTTTTGTCTATAGCCCTGTGTGTAATCTTTAATGCTTTGAATTTTATTCTTTGTCTAATAGCCAGCCATTGTAATTTCTTCAGGTCTTCCCGAATGGACTGCAGTGTAGGAATATCCAGAACAAGTCATTTTGCTGCATTCTGCACATGTTGCAGCCTGTTCTGCACTTCCATTGGTGCTCCCAGATACAAGACATTGGCATAATCCAATCTGGAGGTGATCAAAGCATGCACAATGTCTTTTCAGGTAGCTACTGGGAGGTATTTTATCATCTTTTTAAAGATTTATGTAGGGAGAGGCAAATAGCTGCAGTGGACTGTACATGTGATTTGAAAGCTAGTTCAGTGTTTAAGTGAACGGACAAATTTCTGGTGACTGATTTAGGGATAGGATGTTCCCCCAATTCAGTCGGACATAGTCTCCTGATGTCTAGCGGAAATGGGTCCCCAAATACCAGTATTTCTGATTTGTTAGAATTGTGATGTAAACAGCTGCTATGCATCCAACTTGCAACAGTCGAGAGACATCCTTAAAAATTGTCTGTCATAGCATCATCAAGTTGTTGAAAAGCAAGCATCAGCTGAGTATTATAAGATACAATGTTGAAGTCCCAAGGGTAAACTTCATGGGCCAGTGGAGCCATATATAATAAATAGAGTGGGAATGAGAAATGAGCCCTGCGGAATGCAACATCTTGTTTACCTGAAACAGGAAGTATAAGGTGGTAAAAATACAGCTTATTGTCTGTCGGTAAAGAAAGATTGTAACCAGTGCCAAGCTTTATCCACAGTGCCAGCCTTGTGTAATCTCTGCAGAGGGATGTTATGAGACACAGTGTCAAAAACGGCAGACAAATCAAGAAGAAGGAGCGCCGATTTTCTTTCCTAAATCATAGTTACACCTGATGAATTCAGTGGCCTCTAAAAGTGTGGGTTCTGTACTAAAGCCTGCATAGAATCCTGATTGAGAGGGATGAAGGATGTTGTTCCTTTCAACATGCTTGGTAATCTGCAAATTCACCGGGGCTTCCAACATTTTTCCTACTACAGGGAGTTGCGAGATAGGTCTCTAGTTGCTCAAAGTTAAGGGATCCGATGTTTTAGAAGAGGTCGTACTACAGGCTTTTTCCAAGCTAGCAGAACAATTCATTGATCCAGTGACAGATTAAGTAAGGGATTAATCAAGCCATTAAAAGAAGAGGTTGCTCCAGTCAAAATGTAAGGAGGACAAGCATCCATAGAGAAGCCAGACCGAACTTTTAGGATGATCTGTTCCGACTCTGCCAGAGATATTTGCTCAAATGCGGTTAGTAAGGAACTCGTACTCTCAAACATAGAATCAGTAATTAGTCCTGATTGATTGCGTATCAAGGTCTTTTCAAAATCGGAATAATTATTTTTCTTGGAAAAACATTGATAGGTTATCAACAAGCGATTGAGAGGCGGGAATCACTTGTTTGCAAGCTTCACAATTTAAAAAGGATTTCACTATCTGACAGATAGTTTCGCACTTAGATCTATATTTGGCTTTTGTGAAAAGTTTTAAGGATGAGTTTGTAGACCACCATATCTTCATGTATATAGTCACACCTCCATTTTCCCTCCAGTTGTTTACATTTTTGTCTTTCACTTCGTAAACCTGGAGAAAACCAAGCAGCTGTAGGCGAGTTTCTTTTTTAAGCTACCCCTGTGTCAGAGCAGAATTGAAAGAATTAACTGCCTCTTCAATTCCATTAGTCATTATGAAGATTGACTTGTGAGCAAATGTCTCTAAGATTTGAATCAGAAACACAATGCAAGGGTCGAATGTCTCTAACTGGTCTAACAGTTTCTGAAAGGTCAAAATTGATTGTCAATTGAAAAGGCACTACTAAATGATCTCTCCAAGTTAGCGGAAAAGGTTTGGAGGTAGGTAATGAAGATATTCTAGTAAAAATAAGATCTAATTTGTGGGTACTTTTGTGTGTGGGACCAACAACCTTTTTGCACTGAGTTAAAATCTGATATGGCCTCCACCAATTGCCCCGCAATTTTGCAACTGAGGCAGTCAACATGTATCTTGCAATCCCCAAGTATCATAAAATTGGAGTAATGCAGAAAGAACGGTCCAACTGCATTGACAAGAACATCACCAAGCTTGGGGAATTAGCCTGTAGATTAAGGCACCTGACAGAGAAAAATTATCGGAAATTTTAAGTGAGAATACAAATCCATCAGTCGAGCCGAAGTCCTCAAAATTTGATACAGAACACAAAAAAATAGAGCAGTATATTACTGCAGTCCTGCCTCCTGGTCCATGTGTGAAATGGAGTAAACCTCCGCTATTGTGAGAGCAATGTCTGGACCAGAACTATTATTTAACCACGGTTCTGTAAGGAAGACAATATTATGTTATTCAAAATTTATATAGCGCACGTCTCGTCCCTGAGGGGACATCTCAGCACTCGCGGTAGCATAGTGTCAGGACCTGCTAATTAAAACAACCAGGTTTTAAGCTGTTTCTTGAAGCCAGCAAAGTCCGTGCACGCTCTAATGGTCAAGGGGAGTTTGTTCCAATGGAACAGAGCCAGATAAGAAAAGGCACGTCCTCCATATTTAGATGTGCGTATGCGTAGAGGGCAGAGAAGGAGTTGATTTTTTGATCTCAGGTTCCTGTCAGGACACTAAGGTCTCAATTTGTCTTGTAAATATTTGGGTCCTTTATCTTGTGTGTCAAACAGAGGAGTTTGAAGATTGCTCTCTTTTTTATAGAGAGCCAGTGCAAGGCTCTAAGCAAAGGGGCACCGTTGGCTGTTTATTAATCAGTCGGGCTGCGGTGTTTTGAACCACCTGCAGCTTGGCATGGAGAGATGCGTTGAATGCTGCTATAAGCGAATTACCATAGTCAAAGTGACTAATAATTAGGGCCTGAACGAGGGTCTTGCGAGAATCTAGTGGCAGCCACTGGAAGATTCTCTTGAGGAGGCGCGTTATCCCAAAACATGTGCCACATGTGGAAGTCACATGGTCCTTCATTGAGAGCTTGTTGTCAAAGAGGATGCCCAAGTTCCTCACAGCGTTTATAGGAGCAGGGGCAGGGCCGAACTTCGTCGGCCACCAGTCCTCATCCCAATAGAGATGAGCTTTTCCAAGAAGTAGTATTTCGGTCTTGTCTCCGTGCAGTTGTAGACAGTTTGAGGACATCCAGGTGACAAGGTCCCTCATACAGGAGATGAGACGCTGTTTAACATGCTGATAATTCTGTTAGAGAGAGATGACCAGCTGGATGTCATCAGCATAAGAGAATATCTCAAAACCATAGGATTTGATTAGCCGAGCAAGGGGGAAGACATAAATATTGAAGAGTGTTGGGCTCAAGGTAGAGCCCTGAGGGGCTCTCTTGTTCAGGCATACCATCGTGGACTGGAAGGGACCTAAAGTAAGGAAGACTATGTCCCAGGCATTATCTTTAAATACATTCCAAATTTACAGTTTGCGTTTTGGAAGAGATCTAACATTAATTAGACAAGTTTGTAGCTCCTGGCTCCCTTTGTGACTGTAAGTATCATCCAACTTAGGGGATTCTTTTATAATGTCTTTATCCAAGAGAGAGATGTACTACTCACACAGCTTACATTTAAATCCACAATTAGAGCATTTACATGTTCCACATAGCTCAAATCCATTGATGGACAGGTTTCCACACATAGGCTGTATACACGCTATCAGGGACTCATTGCTATAGATTAATCTTACCTCTAATTTAGAGAAAAATATTTTATTTTTAAATATTTTTCCAAAACTATACAAAATAAAAAAAGTTTCAGTACTATTCAGTTAATTTTAATTTAAAGTTTAATTAATTTGAATATATTAAATAAATTAACATTATTTGTCTGAAGATTAAACTAAATAAATCTCACCTAAAGTAAAAAGGTTTTTATTATTTATAAAACCTTATTAAAAGTGATCTGTAGAACGAATTAAAAGTAATTTAATTGTTTTAATATAAATAGTGTTACATTGATTTTTAAATTCAACAAAGTTTATTAAAATAAGTTTTTACATCCTTTTTAAGTATTTAATTTATATTTGTAACCAGTTTAAAAAAGTAATTTAATATAACATTATTTTCTAACAGGTTTTATTTTAAGTTCCTATCTCCATTCTTTTCTATAGGAGAGTTTTGCAGTACCAGTGAATGGACTTGTGTGCTATTGGACGTACTCCAGCTCTGAGCTAGATTAATGGACTATTTTTTGGGTTGTTATTTGCTGTAGTAACTTTAGAAGTGCAGTTTGTGAATAGCAATGGACTTACTTTTTTGTGTGTAGGTGCATGTTCCTCCCTAAACCCCTCCCTAACCCTGCGGAACCCCCTCATTACTCTACCCTTAAACCTTCCCATTTAGTAGTAAGTATGACCCTTTTTCCAGCCAGTCCCCATGCTCCAACCCACATTTACTACTAAGGGCCCGATTACAATGTCATTTGGAAACTGTCCCGAACTAATCGGGTCCGGACTAGTTTCAAATGATTCAGGTCCTGTTTGTCCAGACGACTGATTACGATGCTTCCCAACATCGTTCGGTCGGACTCGCATTGACTTCAAAGGGAGCCTGTGTCCAGAACGAGAACACAGGCTTCCACTGAAAAAAGGGGTGGTTGAGGAAAACCTTGCACCCTGTGGTGGGTACGCCATGGTGCCTGCCACAGTGTGCATGGTTGGGAAGCTACATCCATACATCTCCGGATGAAGGGGGGCCCGCAATGGGACCCCAAAGACCGATTCCAGCAGCCGTTTCGAACGGCTGTCCGAATCGGTCATCGTAATCGCTCTTCTGGAAACTGTGTCCATAGAGCTGTACGATTCGGCTCCGAAAGACTCAGACTGTCCCAATGCCTTTCGGAACTGATTCGGACTGCTCAAATGGTTTACGGGCATTGTAATCGGTCATTGGGAAATCTGTACGATTCGGTCGGGAACAAGGGTTCCGAATCGGATTCTGCAATACTGAATCCCATCCGGAGTCCTTCCTAACGACATTGTAATCGGGCCCTAAGTAGTAAATTTACATGTGTGAGGATCTCCCCATAGAAAAGGGAAGAGCGGTGGAGATGGTGAATTTCATTTTGTATTAAATAAGTAGTAATATTTTATGTAACACAAAATGTAGCTTATGGATCAAGCCCTTTGTTTTCACCCACAATACCTGAAAAACACCCTGAATAGGTTGCGAGTTTTCAATGCAATACACCTGTGAAATTAACCCTGAATGTTTAAAATTGGGATGTGTGTAAGGACAGAGCTCTGCTACAGCCTCCATTTCAGGAAGCTCCAAAAATCTGAGCTCGATTTGTTACTGTCAGTCGCCATTTAGGTGTCAAAATGAGTGTTTCAGAAGGAGATAGAGATGTCTTCCTATTGCTTAGGAAATAATGGGAACAAAAACATTTCTTTCTAACCACCCAGAAACAAGTTCTAAAGCCCTACATGTCAGTATCATTTGCTCCTCCTGATGCAGTTGTGTCGATGTAGTGGTCCTACTTGTAGTAAAAATGACAATGAAAAGCTTAATGCACAAATAGGTTTTATAAGGGGCTGATTTACAAAACGGTACAGGAAGTAATACAACAGGAGAACTCTATTATGTACTCTTGCATGCTTTCATGAATCAGCTTCAAAATGCCCAACTCCTTTTTTAGAACAAGTGCAAAGAGGGCACATTTGTAGTCTTTACTAATTGTATATGATTATTCCTTACATATTCCCACTTTATTCCTCTATCAGATGTTTTGGTACCAAATCAGAAACCATAGCTCTAACTTTAACCCTAACCCTTAGTCTATTTCCAACACTTAACCTAACTTAAATCTATTCGTACCTCTATCCTAAATGTAACCCAAATCATATACTTAGACCATAGTCCTATCCAACAGCTTAAACTTAATTCTCACCCTGACACTAAACATACCTGTCACCTTACTCTATACCAAGCTGACACTGTAACCCCATTCTACCAACTTATCATAAACTTAAACCAAACCCCAGCTCTTTCACTCTCAACCCTAACCCATGATCTATCCCCAACCCTTCTCCTAACCCTAAATCTAATCCTAACTCTACCTACCCACACTCTAGAGCTAACCTCTTCCCTCCCACCAACCTAACATTTACCATAACCCTAGCTCTAACTTTCACCCTTACCCTAAAATGTATCTGTCATTCTAACTCTAAGCCCAACCTTCAATGTAATCCTAACCTCATCCCTCCCCCTAAACCTTGCTGTAGCTTCCACCCTTACCTCTAATCCTTAACCTTAACCTATTCCCATCTCTTACCCTAACACTAAATGCTATCCTAACTCTATTTTAAATCTAACCCAAACCATATCCCTAGCCCCCATCCTAACCTTAACTTTCGCCTTCACCCTAAATGTATCTGCCACTCTAATTCTAAAGCAGCCTAAAGTAACCCTAACCATCCTTCCCACTTATCGTAACCTTCACCCTAGCACTATTCCTAACTTTCAACCTAACCTTAAACTGGACCCTACCCCTTTCCCTAACCATAACATTATTAACCCTGTTCGCTTACCTTTTTTAAACTTCTCTCCTTGTTAGTTTGCTTACTAAGTGATTTCCAAACCATTTGGTTAGAAGTACATTTCATTCCAAATAAATGAATTAAACAATTCACTGATTATCATCTCTGATCTCAACTCACATCACATGCATGTAACTTCCTGGGTGTACTCTCCTCTTGAACAATATTGCAGGCCTGTAAACTTCTAAAAAAAAGTTTACAGTGTGAGAGGAGGGAGTGAAGCCTTTGGAGGGGACGGGCCTTATTGCCAAGCACAGCCTAAGGCACAACTACCTGCCCCAATGCCTCTCCTGAAAAAAAATTAAATAAATAAATAAAGCTTCTAAGCCTGCCACTCATGTCCTGGGAGGGTTCACACCCTACAGAGGACATCAGCTGAGCAGGGCCTGTTATGTTAGTAGGAGCTGGAAGCCCACTCTGTGAAGAAGTTTTCAGCTCATCTTTTGTGCTACCATGTGACATCAGCTCTGCACCGGGAGACCGTGTGAAGGGAGCCGGTATCGTGTGTGGCACTGTGTGAGTTGTCACATCTGATGTTGTTTAGTTAATTTTGTTTGAAACTGTGGCTGGTATTTAAATATTAGATTTGGTTCAAATTCCTTGGCATAAATTATGCTTTTGCTGTAGAGTGGAGGTGAAGGAGGCGGCATGCTTTAACTTCAAGAGAGACATGCTCTAACTCGCCTGTGTAATGCAACGAGCTGAAGATATTCTGAAGAGTTAAAGGTGCATGCTGGAAGTCACATTAAGTATGCTAAAAGCTAACATGATTTACATTGTCATCACACACGTTTTAAAAACCTATGGCCCAGATTTTCTGTCAGAGCCCACTTGCACTGCAACATTGCTGTATGATATGAATGGCCCTTATTTTCCCATGCCCATGGGTACATATTAACTTTTACTGCTGGGAATCTGTGAAAAACAATGTGATATGGATACATTGCTAGGGCATATCCTTTGTGTTGTGCTACATTTGACCTACCGGAAGTCTTGCACACATTAGGCCTGTGTCTACCAACTTAAACTCTGCCAACTTGTTCCCTTTTTGCCTGGTTGTGGACCCAGCTGCATCGTGTTCTGTAGGATACACAGGCTTGCGATGTACATATCTTAGAGGGGCTGAGTAACTCCCTCTGGGACCCAGATACATACACAGGCAGTAGGTGGTGTTCACTGTGGGGTCTCAAGCACTTGGAGGAAGATCCTAGGTGCATATACAGGGAGTGGGTGGGGCTCACTGTGAGATCTCATGCACTTAGAGGGGGGCCCAAGGTACATTCACAGGCAGTAAATTGAGTTCACTGTAGGGTCTCAAACACTTGGAGAGGTGCCCTAGGTACATACACAGGCAGTAAATAGGGCTCGCTTTGTGGTCTCAAGAACATGGAGGGCGATGGCAATGCCTGCCCTACCTCTTCGCTCTCTCCTGTCGTCGGCAGAGGTTTTTCTAAATACGACCTACATATTGATCACGTAATAACACAGTTGTAAGATTGCACATTTGCTCTCAGAATGTAATAAAGTTGTCCGCTATCTTCTCAATGTTGCCTTCTAGTCATATTTAATATACCTGCTCCCACACCAAAATAAATATGTATCACATTTGTTATGAAATATTAGTCGATAAGATGTTATTCTTATACAAAGACAGGAGAGTTTGATATAGTTTTAGTCTCGTCACTGAACCCTCCATTAGAGGGGCGAATGGAATCAATTTTTTGTGCAATTTTTGTATTTTCTGCTAAAAGTATCCATCTGACGTTGATTCATGAAAGAAAAAAGCAAACAAATTATGTTGTATTTTCAACATGTCCTTCTCTGATCCCTGTGATGAGTCAGTATGCAAAGCTGGCCTCTGTGGCTCAGGGGCTTAGGGGCTTATTTCGAGTCTGGCAGTCCACAGACCGCCAGACTCACGGGGGTGCGGCATTGGCCGTCTTCCAACTGCCCTATTAGGACCAGGGCGGTTGGCCCGCCCTGGGACCACCACAACCACCAGAGAACCCTGGCGGTGGCGCGGAGGTCTCGAGGCCGCAAAATGCTTGGTGGGGCTGCTGTGGATCCGCCGAGCATATTACAAGTTTCCTCACCGCCACACTTTTCATGGCGGTGCGACCACCATGAAAAGTATGGCGTGAGGAAACAAAGGTGGCACTATATGGCCCCTTGGTGCCTCACGCCATGTGAATGCACGCAGGGGGGGCACAACATGGTCCCCCCCTGTGTGCATGCATATCAGTACCTGCATGGCATGGACTGCAGCAGTCCATGCCGTGCTTTTATTACCCTTGACGTTCCCTGGGAACGCCAAAAAAACGCCCGCCAGACAGGGGAAAACTGCTGATGTGGCGGGCGGTTGCTACACAGATTTGGCGGTGCAGAAGCAGGGTGGTCCCGCTCCCGCACTGCCAAACTCATACTAAGGCCCTTAGGCGGAAATAGGCACTTGTGCAATGCGCACATGCCAAAATATGAACAAAAGCATTTGTGGGTGTGTATCAGGTTGTAGTAATTTTCAGATGTGCAGTAGTTGACCTTTCCGACTCTGGATGGGCTGCCAAATTGACATGCATCCCTTATTTATATACATTATATCTTAGAATAGAAGGGTGCTGTTATACACAGCTTTTAAATTTTAATCCTCTTTTTTACAGCCCAAACAACATTTTAGTATTTCAAGCTTCAATAATTGTTAAAATAATCGCTTCTGAGTCGAACTTTACTAATAGATACTACAGCTTACCCAAACTAGAGTGAATAGGTCTAACTATTCAAATCGGGGATGTACTGTACCCAGTTTTGACATCTGATTTGTTAAACAAGTTTCACTGTATTTGTTAAAAACACATCTTGGGAAGGTTGAACATGTATTCCCTTGAGGAATTTATGTAAAAACGATGCTAAGGATGAAACAATATACGTTTTTATATGAAATGGAAACTGTTGCTGATTTTTATGTCTGGCTTGACAGCACAGATGTCTACAAGACGAATTATTATTGGTACCAATTCTGCAAAATATACATAGAATGGTCTTTGGCTCCACCCAGAGGAATAATACGTTCTTCCCTCATGCTATTGGCTATTTGGTATATCACTCCACCTTCTAGGAAGTGCTTCCATTCGAGTGCATGAAGGACTACTTTACATCTAAAAAGTACACTCAATCATAACACTGCTTGTCACATCCATTCTTTATCTCCCATATGATTTTCATACAGAAAGAAAACAATGTTCACTATTCTTCCATCACTGGCAAAGTCAATAGGGCAACCTATTTCGTGATGAAACGCATTTATGAATATAAATCATGTGAACAGCTTTTGTGAATGGCCTTTTTTAAGGGCCTAGACACACAGAAGCCAAACGTTTTGTCTTTGTCAATGCTTGTTTAACTGTACTATCTAAACGACGTTAATGTCTTTAATCATGGGTCGTGGAGTATCCGAAGGTATTTTTATATTGCTATAACTTGTTAGTTTTATAAACCAGTATTTAAAGTAAAAGATGTTCCCCAGAAAGTGCATGAAGTGGCCCCTCCCAGTCCTTGTTTTTACTACGTGAACTTCATGGAGGAAGAACATTAACCCAGGGGTAAGTGAACGAAAGTACAAGGCATGGTATGTTCAGAAATACGTTTTAATTATGGGATGTCGTCTAAGCAATTAAACAGAGTAAGACAGATGTGCGTATATCGTGCGGCAAACAAAACCGACTAAAGTACAAGGCAAATTAAACTTACTGACGAGCACTATATACTAAAGATGTGGGGGGGGAGACGCCCACCCAATCTTAAAATACCATGCGCGTACTTGCAAAATTGCTACATCTGCAAGAACAAACAGATTCTTACAATTTTGGCGTTTGCTATAAGAGTTTGGTTAGGTGCCAATTTCTAGGATTATGAAACTCGTCGAAAAATAGTTTGTGCATGCAATCTGTCTCTTGGAAACAAAAAGCACCGAAGTGTTGCTCTGTACGCTCTAAAGCTGGAAAGGAATGTATTTCTTATTTTCCAGCCAATATTTGGTTTGCCCTGAAGTCATTTCTATTTCCCCTCCCACTTTGATCCTGAAATTAGGTAAACAGATATTTTCCCGGCTTCCCTTGCATCACTCTAAAACTTGGCGGCCTGATTCATAAAACGTCCAGACTTATAGTCATATATTGACCCTCTGCTTGGAGACAAGTTCCAATATTTTGGTAACTCAGAAAGGATTCAAGGAATATTCCTCGGTATCTATGGAAGTCACAGATATCCATGAGCACTTTAATACATAATATTTCCGTTATCTAAAAGTGAATTTTGCTTTAAAAACCTAGAGGCCAATTTAGAGTCCGGCAAACGGAGTATAGTCCACAGGGAGGTGGAGGACATTACCTCCACCACCCTGGCGGATTACCGTCTGCCAAACTTAGAGATGGCCGCCAGCCCAGTGGTCATCTCAGTATGTTGTAAGGAGCAGCCACCACAACAGTTCCCTTCAGGGTACAAAGAGTGGTAGACAGATGCTTTCGGTGTTGATGAACACATTTTATTGTTTTTTAAGGGAACAACAAGTCACATAATCAGTCCATAAAACACACCTACCTATGCCTTCGGTTTTGACGGACATCAACCAAACTTTTAGAATGTTTTCCTAGCATTGACAGACAGAAAAAAAGGACATCACACCTTCCACCCTAAATACAGGGGGCAGGGTAATTTATTTTGTCTGACACCCCCTTTTCCGATGGGTCTTGGGAGGAAGCTTTCTATTGACGGAGCCTGCAGGGGCACTGTCAAAAGAAAGCGTGCAATCCGCACATCTCTAAATGAGGCGGGAGGACAGAGAGCTTGGCTGATAGGGTACGCTGTGACATTTGCGATGGAGTATCTCGTTCACCAGACTCTAAATCAGACCTTTCATTTCTCTTTTTTTCTCTACTTTCAAATTATCTTTTGCAGATTAAGTAATCCCTTCCCATAAGCACCCAATTATGGGGATTCACCATTCACAAAGTGAAAATGCATTTACTCCTGCAATTAACGGGAGTATGTTTGTCAGCATTTTTAGGGTGAGAAACTATCGGCACATGTTTACTGGCTGTCCACACCTGGTAGATATGTTATGCTGTGTGTATTTATAAAGCTTACAATGACCGGCGAGGGTGTCCTGGCACTGAGGAAGTGTGTGTGCCTAGCCCTGACTATCATAGCTTATTTAATTGAAAAGCCAGATCTTCAGCTTCTTGCGGAATTCAAGAAGAGGTGAGGAAGTTCTGATGTGGAGTGGGAAGCTGTTCCATGCTTTAGAAGTGATGTAAAAGAACGCCCAGTAACTTTGCTGAAACGATAATTTCACCTTATTGGTGGAATCTCCTTGTGAGCAAATCCCATCTTGATACTAGTAAAGGGATATTACTCTCACCAATCCCACTTTTGCACAGTTAAGTTATACTTAAGTGAGCACAAATATGTGTGAATTAGCCCCATAAGTAGTGCATTCAGAAAGAAAAATTAAATTTAGAGCATTGTCTGTATGTTCACTTTTTTCATTTCAGAATGTGTTCCAAAAATACTTATACTTTTGCACTTTGGATTAACTTCTTCAGAAATTTTAACTAAGAGATGTGTTTAGGGTATTGTTCCTTTCCAAGCTGCAGTGACTGACCCCAAAGTATGCTACATCATATTTCATACAAGTTATAGCTGCTCCTTTATGCATGGGGACCAGTGTCAACAGAGGTTTTGGTATCCACTGGTGGTCACAGCCACAGCCACATAATCAAATGGTTTTGGTACTTTCTCTGTACTTCTGGGTTTCCTCTGCAATGACTCACAGCCAGGGCTAGACTGGAAGCTAAAAACAACCCTACTGAGTCCAACCCTATCTAGGGATGTCTAGGGGCCAAAGTGAGAGGTGGTTCATCTCCACTTCGCTCCATCCCAAAAATGAGCTCATTTTTCAGAACAATTTTCAAAAATTATTAACTGAAAAGCTACAGGTGTTATTCAGTTTTGAAGAGAGTCTCTGAACGTATTCAGTACTTCATGATTTGGCACAGGAATCAGCAGCAACAACATCAACTTATGTATCATGCATGTATGACTTTTTAGAAATTCACATAATCTTCAGGAGTACTTCTTAAGTCAAATATTTATGAGCATTCAAATGAATGAGTACATCCGTAGGTGGAAATATAACATGTACATTTCCGCACATACGAAAGAAACACAAAAGTGCATTTAAAAACATAATTATTACTTCATTCTCCATGAGGTAAACGTTTTTTAGCCTTTATTAAAATTGCGTACCAATTTGTCAGGGCTCCGTTAATGTGGAATATGTTTAGGATTCTTCAAACCCCTTATTCGTCAGACACTCCCATTCCAGAAACTACCCCCCTGTTCTCTAACCAACTTTGGGAAAAGATACTAGAAAATAAGAAAACGTACAATAAAATTCAATGGAACTGACAACAGGCTAGGCGGCGCATAGCCATGTGATACTGCTGTAGAGGACAATAGGATAGGATTATCTCACTTGTAATGAATTGGACGAGGACAACGGGACCAGGAGTAATGAAGATTACCGGTAAGTAATAGGGCATTAATAATTGCTAATTAGTTTGCTATTGTTTAATTGTTGTTTGCTTAATAGTTTATTCATTTTTGTATTTACATATCTTAAGTGTTGAGTTGTGGGGTTTATTGGGGGATGAGGTTTAGATTTTTGTTAAATGCAATATTTAATAATTGATGTTAATTGATTCAAGTATTAATTATCCCGATTTCGAAATTGTATTTTATTAATTATATTTTTAATAGTTTTTTAAATTAATTTTGTTATTTTACCTAATAATTGTGTTTGTTAAATTTTAAAAGAAAATAAATTATATTGTAAATAGTTCTTTTTTTCTAAAGAGCATTGTTTTAATGTTTGTGCGTTTTATGGGTGAGTTGGAGGTATACTGTTAATTTTGATATAATTTAAAATAATTTTATTATATATCATATTTATTTATGTTACTACGAAAACTACTATTTGTTAAAAAGGTAATATTATTTAATGTTTTATTTTTCATTTTATAAGGAGATATTTTAGTTTTTGTGAGAACCTAACTCCTCACATTTATGCTCCTTTCCCAACATTTGTTAGACTGGAGTTAGAACCGTAAATCTGACCGCCCCCTCAAAGTTTGGCGCTTAGCTTATCTTTTTCTGCATAAATAGTCAACTTCAATCAATGTGGATTTTGCCCTTTATGGTTATTTCTTCCTAACTGGGACTCACCTAAGGGACACGCAACACCTTTCACATGTACTTTTACAGGCTGCTTGTTGGAGCCACCCTTATCTCAGGAAACTAAGAAGGAAACTTGTCAGACACTCACAGCATCCAGTACTTGACATTTTGAGATGCCCATGATTCCTCAGGTTTGGGCACACTGTGGATCCTCCTCGGGACCTAGTACAAGAGCTACAACAGCTACATCTTGAAAATTCAGTGTTAATGCAGATCTTGGCATGAAGGTCTAAAGATATGACTTGGCCACACAAGATGGCAGACCCCAGCTAAAGTAGCTCAGAGTCGAGGAGTGCGGGAATTCCCATTAATCCTGTGTAATTGAGGCGTGCTCCCCGCAGGTAGAAGAGGACAGTGAAGACAAAGTGCCCAGGCTGCTGCTACTGCTACTGCCTCCAATGAGCACGCAACCTGAGAGGGAGCAGTTAAAGCACTCCTGCAGGCCTTGACCGATGCCCTGCCATTGTGGCACTCATGAGGCTTGCACCGCCTGAGAGCCAGCCCAGAGGAGACTGTGCCGTGCGGCCCCTGCGGCTCCAGTGGGCGCGGCTTGAACCCGGAGTGGGAGCCTACAGCCCTGGTTTCGCGCCCAGCGCGGCAATGGTGGGCCTTGATTGGTGCGTTTTCCTCCATTGTTTCCGCAGGGACTGCACAGCAGAGGCATCGGCCTTCAGAGAAGCCACAACATCTCGATCTGGGTGCCCCCCTCGACACAAGGACATCCAGGAACGACCTGTCAGTGATGGCCACGGGGACAGGTTCGCTCTTAGCAGCCAAAAGGCCTAGCGTGGTGTACCGATCGGCTGGGGCCCGTGGCGCTGCGGAAGACTGGGTGGCATAGGTCTTGACACAGCTCCTCAGAATGGGCCCAGTGCTGGGGCTGGGGCACGGCACTGCCTCAGAGTCCACCAGCAAGAGAGAGGACAGCAGTGGTCTGGCAACAGCTTGGGCGGAGGAGGCCTGTAGACTGAGGCATGTGGCAGCAAGGGGGGGGAGACAGCCTCTGCTGCTATAACACTCCCAGAACAGTGCACCAGCTCCCCCCCCAGAGGGCAGAAAGAGCTATAACTTTGGGTGCCCTGGAACACCAGCAGAGGAGGCCAGCAGACTGAGACGGGCAGTGGGGGGGCAGGAGGCAAAGCCTTCCGCTGTTACATCCCCACACAGCGCAACGGGTCTCCCCTGGAGGGCCGGGGAGCTACACATTGGGGTCTCAGGACGCAGGGGTTCTGGAGAGGCCCCCCCCCCCCCCACTGCCCACTAAGCCTCCAGTGACCTGGAAATGGAGGAGGCCCCCGGATTTGCCACCTCATGGTCCCGCCATCCCTGGGCAGATCTCTCCTGCTCAACGCCCCCACCACGAACTCTTCTGAGACCTCTGCCAGACAGACCGCAGGAGCCGGAACTAAAGGCATCTTGACATCCTTGCTTTTCCCTGGTCCTCCCCCTTTCCCACCATCTACGGCAGTTCAACCACCTGGAGGCGTTGCATGAGTCAAACAATAGTGCCCGGGGACTCTGGGAGATAACCTTGCCCCCTCCGCCTACACCGCCGTGAACCACCCTGAGCGGATGCCACTACCTATAATATTGCTTCCCTCCCCAGCGCGGAACCATAGCTCTGGGGAGCCACTGTAGATGCCTTCTTCGTCTGGAGCCCCCCGTGTGACAGGGTTGCCCAGCCCTGCAGAGTGTGCCCACTGTAAGGGCCCGCTGGGACATGAAACGCTATTCCCAGCCTTCACCCGGCTGCTGCGGCTCCGCGATGGGCCGCTCGAGACCGGCACGAGGACCCTCCAGGCCACCATCGCCATCTGCCGAACCTATGGAGCAAGCTGACTCCGGTCAATCATAAACACTGTGACCTGCGGACTCAGGGGACAAATTGGATGCCATTTTGGTCCTCACTGGAAACTAAGATTGGGGAGCTGTGCTCAGAGCTCAGCCTGCTCCGAGACGATCAGCGGCAATTGACCTCCAGGGTGAGAGAAACAGAACGTTCCCTGAAAGGCATTGCACGTCAGTAGGAAACCCAGGGGAGGAGCGTCTGAGACCTCACCACGAGAGTAAAATGGCTCAAAGACCGAGCAGAATACCCAGAGGGACGAGCGCGCAAGAATAACAAGGTTCAGGGGGACCTGCATCCAAAACATAGTGGGGGCTCACCATGAGCTAGACAGGGACCTGACCCAGACAGAGGTGGCGTTGGCAGATCTTGAGCAGCAAACCCGCGCAATGCCAACACACATGCGGCCCTTAGGGACGCCTGGGACCAACACACTGCCCTTCTCGAATGCCTCCGTTGCTATAACTTCGTGGCTTACACAGCCCATGTACACTCCACGGGAGATAAGCTGGGCCACCTCCTGGCTTGGCTAGCACGACAAGAAGTCAGCACGTCTCCTTCACATCGCTAGACATGGGCCATGCCCCCGCGTACTCAAGGCATATTCCAAGCGTTCTATGACTACTACTCCATCCAGCCGCCGCCCGTCCTAATGGGCTGATGGGTGACACCCCCTCAACTTTTGGCCACCATATAGAATATCTGTCAGGCTGAACAAAGTTCAGCCTGACAGACATTCTTTATTTTCAGGCCAGGCAGCCAGAGCTGCCTGAGCTGAACTTTGCAGGGCCGAAGTCACAGCTCCGGTGGGCGTGACATCTTCAGCCTTGAAAAGCACCTCAAGGCCCTCCCTCTTGTGACGAGGGAGAGCGTCATTGATTGCCTCAGACCTGGGCACTTCAGTTCTAAACCCTGAAGTGACTAGGGTAGAGTGTCAATCATTGACACCTCGTCACAGAGAAGGGTGGAGTCAGCATTCTCACAGACCCCATCCCACACTGTGACCAATGAGGGACTGTTGCCTTCCCTCATTGGCTGACATAGGGTAAGCCAATGAGCGAAGGCAGCAGTCTTTACCCTCCTGGGACCTCCAAGGCTTGGGACTGCTGCCTAACCTCATTTGCTGACCCTAAGCCAGCAAATGAGGGAAGACAGCAGTCTCAACCCTCCTCGGATCTCCAAGGCAGAGCTGCGCAGGTAAGTATGATTTTATTTTTAATGTTTGTGCGTGCATGCATGAATATTTGGGAGTGAGGGTTGTGAATGGATGTGTGTGTGCATACATGTGTGAATGCATGAGTGCGAGTGAGTGTGTGTGTGCATGTGTGGGCCCCTGCCCCCTCCCTGGTAAAAGTACACGCCTTTACTGACTCCAACCTCTATCAGGCACCCCCCGCAGCACACCCGAAAGCGACAGTGTTGTTCCTGGCAGGTTTCACCCTTTCCAACATCTCAGCAGTCGTGCATGAAGAACTAGATGCCCACATCACCGTAGAAGAGGTGATAAAGGCCATCCATGACCTAGCCCGGAATAAAGCAGTGGGCATGGATGGACTGCAGCTGGAATATTATGATCGCTTCTCGGTTCATCTGGCCCCAAACTGGCAGACATATACAAGGAAGCCCTCAATGGGGGGATGCTCTCTCCGTCTCATCGGGAGTCCCTAATTTCTTCCCTGCTGAAGACCTGCAGACACTCCACACACCTGTCTTTCTACTGGCCCATAGCTATTCTATTATGCGACTATAAGATTTTGGGCAAGATAATAGCAGATCGTTACATCCAGATACTGCCGAATATCATACACCCTGATAACAAAGGGTTTGTCCCTGGCCTCAGTACGTCCAACAATCTCCGATGATTCTACCAGTGGGACAGGGTGGGTTGGGAGCTCCTTTCTTTGAATCGTATTACTTAGCAGCCCAACACCAGTGGGTGTCGCACTGGTTGGCAGGCATCAGTTTATATGAAATCTGTTCCGGCGATGGGCCTCTACCATTAGAAATCCTCCGCCAACTCCTGCTACCCTCAGTTAAAATGCATCACTCGTGGTTGCTGCATGTCTGGGTGGCTCACAGATGCCTAGTCCGGATCTTTCACCTGACATGCCATGTCCTCCCATACGCCCCCACGATCCCTCTTCAAGGCCTGCCACAATTTCCCATGTCCTTCACCATAGAGGAATTAGCCCCCTGGCATGACAGGTCCATTGAAACAATAGGGAATCTATTCCAGAACCATCACCTACTGGCATTCGACCAGCTGCAACAAGACTATGATATTCCTCCAGACCAATTCCTCCTCCAAGGCCAGCTATTTGCTTTGTGTCATCTCTTATGGCATACCGCCGATAAGGAACCTCCGTCCCATGCAGTCATACATACCCTGTACACCATGGGTTCTGGGTGCCACCTGATTACACGGCTAAACAAAGCCATCAAGGAACACACGCCACCTGATTACAAGGCTAAACAAAGCCATCCAGGAACACACGGGGATCTTTCTAGCGCCCCTCAGACATGTGTAGGAGGACAATATTGGACGCCCGCTCCACAACTCAGAATGGGCATTGGCACTCGAGTCACCTCACAATGTCTCCCACAATGCAATATTCAAGAGTATTCAATATACGGTGCTAGACAAGGCCTACCTAACACTGTCTAAGTTTAACAGCATATTCCCAACAGCCAATCTCCCGTGCCCCAGGCATCATTCCCACACTGCCGATTTTCAACATATGCTCTGGGTGTGCCCCACCCTGACACAGTAATGGCGTGCTATCCATGATACCCTTACCACAGTCACTGAACTCACCCATCTGATTACATGGTCGGGGACCACCCGGAGATCTATAAAAGAGACATGAAACCTGTAGTCCGGGCCCGCTTTGCAAACTTAGCCTTACTGCTTGCTAAATGCACCCTTACACTACATTGGTGAACTTTATAGCCGCCATCCCCTGTAGAGTGGCACAAAGCTTTTCTCCACTGGGGCAAAGCCTAAAGTACCAATCTACACTATGAGGAGGCACCCCACATTCCAAAAAAGGCCATTTGCAGCAGCGTGGAACACTATACTTATGCAGTTTTGAGAACTTGTATGCGTAAACAATATCCCCCCCCATGATGACCCATTGCTGTCCCCCCACTGTATCCAGCCCGCTCTACCAGTGCTGACCATAATGCTGAGAACACACTGCAGTGGGCGGGTAGGAGACGGCACGAACGCCTGCCGCTGGCCGCCCCGGCCATTGCCGCCCCTTCAACATATTGTGCACCACCAATGCTCGAAATGCTTTATAACCTCCCCTGTACCCACAGTTACCGTTTCGATAGCACACTTATTTCACACAGAGTCTCACATTGTAAAGGAGCCCTTTCAGGCATCGGCTGTGAAATCACCAGACCTACCTCCGGCCCTGGTTAAAGTATACCTCGTTGCTGTTCCGCCGAGGTCTGGCGCATCCTCACATCCTACAGTGGGCTGAAACCTACAGATTGTTATTGTGTAACAGTTGTCACTCGAATTATACTGTCTTTCTGATTGATACGTTGTGCAAAATTTAAAAAATTTAAAAACTTCAATAAAAAGAGTTTTTAAAAAATGGTCTAAAGATATCCCTGTTATCCCTTCAAGTAATCCACATTTTTGGGGGAATTCTATGGAGATGAGGGACTTTTTGGATTCCCTTACGATGCATTTTGTTTTTGCCACACACAGTTCAATCAAGATCGAGTAAAGGTGGCTTACTTGATAGGTTGCCTTACTGGGCTTGATTTGTCTCCTGCAACTACTGTAGTAATGAATTTGGATGCCTGTTTAGATATTTATGATCCCTTATTACTTGCATTAAAGAAGTGTTTGAATGCCCTGATTTTGAGCATTCTGCTGGAGAAGCATTGCACAATATTTAGCAAAGTGTAATGGATGTAATGACTTCTGTGACCTGATTTCGCCAAATAGCAGCTGAAACTACTTGGGTTGAAAGAACTCCAAGGACTCTTTTTTGAAGAGGATTGAAAGAAGGGATAAACGATAATTATTATTTTTTTTCGCAAAGTGAAATTAATTTTCTGAAATCTTTGACTAAGCACTATTAATTGAAGCTCGATTAGAGGAAAGACAAAATAAAAGAAGGAATTTGTTCTAACTTTACCAGAGTTTCTTCATTTGGCCGACCAAATATACAGATGGACCTGATCCTTGAAGAACAACCTATGCAAGTAGGAACAGCTAGAGGCCCCTTGATAGAAACTGATCAGAGAAAGGCTGGACTGTGTTTATATTGTGATGATGCTAAGTCAGTCTTATCCTAAACAACCTCATAAAAATGTTGGAAGAATCCAATCATCGCCTAAGAAAAAAACAGGTGTATTTTGGCTTCCTTATGTAGGATATTCTATGAATAACACAGACAATAATTTGTTTCTCTCACCAATTTCCATGAAAAAAGAAAAAGGGAAAGTTAATAATGCATGAGAAGCTTTGGAAAGTGGTGCTTGTGGAATGTTCATTGATCTGGACTGGGTCACTTGAGGTGACCCAACTGTTGATGGTTTGCCATTTACTCCAGGTCCACTACAGGAGGCCTCTTTGGGCTTGCAGATCATACTGAAGTACTTTCTTTTAACACTATGGTCTATCTCAATTATATTGTAATATTTGGAATTCCTTGATTAGAGAGGCATAATCTGCTTGTTAACTCGTCTACTAGACCACTGTCTTTGTCATCACAGTTTAGACATGATCACGGTTATGCCTTTCAGGGAGTCATTGGTCACCAAATGATAACATAAAGGATTCCATATAAACATTAATTGTGGCTATTCTTTCTTCAGTGGCACTTTAGTACTAAACCTTTTCTCCAGTTTTTGCTTTGCCCAAGGTCTGCCCACTTCCTCCCATATGGAATACTATGGTCAAAGGCAGGTCTTCATGGGGACAACTTGATGAACTTCTTGGTTCGCTGACATGGCTTAATGCGCCTAGTGGCAATTCCAGGATCCAGAGTTTAACTGCAAGCTGGGTATTACCCCTGAAGCAATACTCCTTGGAAGGGAAAAAAAACTGGATAGCAGAACAAGCTTTCCAAGATTCAGGCCAAAGAACATGGACGAGCAACAGGTGCATAGAAACTGAAACACAGGGTCAAGCTGGTGCGCAGAGATTAGCCGGAAAAAAGAGTATGCAAACAGGAACCATGAGTGAGCAAACTGCAAAGTGAAAAGCTGCGCAGCATCGAGGCTTGGCCCAGATATCCTTATATACCCTAAAGGGCAGGAAGTGAGCCTAATAGGCACAGGAAGTGATGTCATAACTTTTTCCTTTGGAAAAAGGCTACAGAAAACCTATTTAGAAAATAGAATCCCATTGAGGGGAAAACCAGGACTGCGTTGTCAAAGATATTGCTAGAGAAAAACAATACTATACATGCAACATTACAGAGACGTCATATCAATCAACAATCAAAAGGAAAAAAAGCAAAAGTAAGCGGTGTTACAGAAATGCAGAGTCCTCAATGTTGCCCACCCCTTAATCGACAGGCACCAGTTCTTGGTGTCCTCAAACAGCAAAACAGTGAAAACGCCAAACATCAAGTCTATCCCTACTGCTCTGTGCGGCACCTGGACCAACTGCAATGTCAGACACGAGACCTGCAAAGGTAAGGAGCTTTCAAGACACTTGGTCTCCTCTCAGAAGCTCCAGGTTTATGGGGATGATTTCTGATTTTGTTTTAACTAATTAAGGGGAATGAACTTCTGCAGGTTCCAAAGAACCATCACAAGGTTGGAAAACTTTCCAATCAATAAGAAACTGGAGTTTTCCCTTCTTAAACATGCATCACAGATTTCATTAACTTCGTATTCCTGTTTTTCACCCTCTAAGAGTAGTAAAGGAGTCTGCCTGTTGGAAGACCCAGTACAAATGGAAGGTAAGGTTTCAAAAGTAAGACATGGAAGGGAGGATGAACCTTACAGGCTTCAGGAAGATTTAAATTTACAGTAACAGGATTGCTGATCTTAGAAATTGAAAAAGGACTACATAATTTTGAGTTACGAATGGAACTTGGAAGGGTAACAAATGATAGCCAAACTTTATCCCCTACTTTATAGGAAAGAGCAAGTCGTCTATGGAAATTGGCTTGTTGGCTTTGTCTTGAAATAGAAAGCTGCAGGTTGGACATTGTCCTTTGGATTTGGCCAAGATCTGCAGAGCATAGAAAATGCTGTAACACATTTTTCTTGTTCATGGATCTTAGGAAGGGATCAAGAGAGGTATGCAAAAGTATTGAACTAAATTGTTGTAGGCAAATTCTGTAGTGGAAAGAAACTCTTTCCAATTATCTTGGGAAGCAGAGGTACAGCATCAAAAATATTATTATATCAGAGTTCTATAGAATCTCTACATTTGCTCATTTGTCTGGGGATGGAACCTCGAGGTTATAGCTCTTTGAATGCCCAAAATATTGCATAAGGAGCTCCACAAGTTGGAAATACATTACAGTCTGCAATCAGAAACTATTTTAGATGGCAACCAGGAAGTCTAAAAATGTTTTTCAAAAACACCATAGCCATCTCTCATTGCTGAAGGGTCTTTGGGTAGGGCGGAGAAATGAGCCATCATGATATAAGAGTCTGTGGTTAACATTTTTACAGTACATCTGTTTAGATGGAGGTATATACACAATGAAGTCAGTGAATATTATTTTCTTCGACTTCCATGGTAATTCAGGAATTAATAGAAACCCAAAGCTTTCTATTTCAGCCTTATTCTGTGAAAATATTTCACAAGAATTATCATATTTCTGTACATCTTGGCATAACATAGTCCATAAAAACTCCTTTAGAGTAGATCTTTTGTCACCCGATGGCCCCTATGACCAGCAGGTCAAGCATCCTTAGAACATCTCCATGAATACATTTTGGAGTAGTTGGTTAGTACAGATAATCTTCCTTGGAAAAAAAATGAAATCATTGGACTCTTTGAACCTTCTTTTAGGTAATTGTCATCCAAACTGGTAATATTTCTTCTCTTTTGTATCTTTCAGAATGCATTAAGGAAAGATTTCACAATATTCAAAATTTCTTTCAGCATATCTTTGTGGAAGACCATCAGCTCCCACATTATGATCACCATGAATATACGTAATCAAATTGTTGTAAAAAAGGCCCTTCTGGCCTACCTATTGTTTTTGTATTCTGGCTGATGAAGAATTTATAGATTTCCAAGATCTGCCTGAACAATAACACTGAACCTGGCTCTTAGTAAGAACTGTCACCACTCAATGAACGCATCTTTGATTGTCAAAAGTTCCTTTTTCCAATACGGAATCATTTGTTCTCCAGGAGAAAATTTTCTTCAGAAGCAAGTAACTGGATGTTCATTCCCTCCAAGACCTCCTTGAATGAGGACAGCACTTGTGGCTCTGCCAGAAGCATCAGATTGTACTGTAAATGGTTTTAAAAATTCAGTTTGTTGAAACACAGGAGTCTTTGTAACTTTCTTCGGATGCTCTTGTTCTTCTTTAACAAGTCTCTAATCTGAATAGTTGTAAGATGAAGAAAACATTGTGTTTTTTGATGGTGGTAGATGCAGGTCATTCCAATATCACCCTAACCATCCAAGAGTCCATTGGAATTTCAATTGCCCGAAAACATATCCAGAATATTCAACAGATGTTTTATTGAAACACATTTTCAGGGTTAGCTTGGAGCTTATGCTATTGAAGTCAGAGTATAACTTATTTCACATCTCTCCTTTTTTGGTTTTAGAAAACACACCTAAAAATGATAAGTATGTCTTAGAAATAGCAGACATCTGGCTATTTTCTCAAGGGTTTGATCCTGACTCTTATCTTATTCTTGACTCTCGTCCTTGTGCAACACTCTGGTGCAGTGGAAGACACAAACTGTGGAACTTAGAAGCGAGGTTCTTGTCTCAGTAACTCATCCTGAAACTATCAATGTACCATAAACCACCTCAACAGCAACTAGATGCTACATTTGTGTCAGAGGTACATCATGCTCTTTAGCCCACTGGATGTCCAGAAAGGTATTGGAGGCACCACAATCAACAAGGACTGGAACTAGACATGATGTATTTAGGAAATATAATTCTCCTTGCAAGACAATAAATCCAAAAGAGGGTTTGAATCTTGGATATAATCACCCTTTTCCATGCTCGAGAGATGAGTTAGTTATATTTCCTCTGGCTTTTGACAATGGGATGGATGAGTGGGATATATGTTTAAGAGATGTCCTTTCTCTTCACAGTATAAACTACAACAATCCTTCTTCTTCTAGTATTTTCATCTTCATTCAGCAGTCTCCTTGTTTAGCCAGTTTGCATTTGTTCTTCTTCCAGCTCTTTAGACTTGATTGCAGGTTCGAAAACAGGTCTACTGCGAGATCTTAATAAAGTCTGTATCCTTCATTCTAATCTTCGTTCCTACATTTGACTGTCTATTTGGGCAAGTAAGGCTGACTCTTGGACAGAAGGATGGGAAACTCAAGCTCATTCATCTTTCAGTTCTTTTAAACCTTTTCGGAACAAGGCAAATAAGATGGAGTCTAACTGGTCCGCTTCACAGGCTAGAGACGTAAATTTATCAATAATAGCCTGAGGTCTAAGGACCCTTTCTGGATTTCAAGAATTAGTTCTTAGGCAGAGTATTTCTGATCCTGACAATTTCTAACATCTTTTTAAAGTCCCAGTAAAAGTCTGATAATTATTCAGGAGAGGCCTGACTACAGATAAAAGAGGTGAAGCACATGCTAAGGCATTGGCAACCATGTTGCTGAGAATATATGCAACCTTTGCTCTACCTGAAGAATAGATATGAGGCTTGAAAGTAGACATCCAGAAACTCATTATGTCTGCGAGAATTACCATTTAATCTTTGTTCAGCCAATCCTACTGATGGAGGATCCAAAGATCCTTTATGAAGAACTGCCAAGGATTGTCGCAAAGCAACATTTTCAGTAGCCAGTTTTCGGACTTGAAGGGTCAAATTATTAACAGCTGCCAATAAATCTTAAATTTGATCTATAATATATGCTTTTTGGTGTTGCAACCTGTCTAGGCAGGCCTGCTTGGTGACACCTTGACAGACTTCTTGGTTGTCAGATATAGTCTATTGCTCCCAGTGCCAATTCCAGGTTCCAGATTTTATCTGCAAGCTGGGTATTACCTCCAAAGAAATACCCCTTGGAAGAGAAAAAACAGGATAGCAGAAAAAATCTACAAAGGTTGAGGCCAAAGAACATGGACGAGTAACAGGAGTGCAGTAATGAACTGAAGGGCAGAGTGAAGCTGGTACACAGAGATTAGGAGGGGAAAAAAACCAACATCCAAATGGGAACTGTGAGCACCAAACTTGCAAAGAGAAAAGTTGTGATGCATTGAGGACAGGTCCAGATCTCCTTATATTCTACTGGACAAGAAGTGATTAGACTAGGCACATGACGTGATTTCACAGCATTTTCCTTTGGGAAAAAGGATACAGAAAACCTATTCAGAAAATTGAATCTCCATCAGGAAAATCCACGACTGGATTGTTATGTATACTGCCAGAGAAAAGCAAACAAAAAGGAATTTCTGATACATTTGACGTATCAGAAATGCAGCATGTTTCAACATTCAAAAGGATAAAAAACAGCATGAGTACAAGGCGTTACAGAGACGCTTAGGGCTCTGAATCGTGCCCCATAATGAGCAGTGTGCGGGTGCCTGTTCATGTTGTCCTCAACCAGAAACACAGCAGGAAAAAGCGAACAGAGCAGAAAAAGAGAAAGCAATACTGAAGGCTTATTTATAGGAAAATTTGTAATATGGGTTACTTGTACCATCTTCCTCATCAACTGGGGCATCTTTGTTTTTTTATCTCAAGGGAAGATCAAGACCTTCAACTTTGTACTGATTTTAGAGGTTTATAGCAAATTACAACCATTAATGTCCTTTACTTCTCATAAAGGACATTCTGGGCTCAGTCCAAAGAGCAGAGCGTTTTGTCATTATCAACATCTTCCACGCATAAAGAAGGGCTACAAGTGGGAAAAGGCTTTCCACACACCATTTGGGCATTATGAATATTGTGTATTACTACTGGGTTATGCAATGCCCCTATCACTTTTCAGTGCTTTATGCATTCAATATTTTCTGACTTTTTGATTCAGTTTGACCTGCTTTATCTAAATGATATCCCAGTGTTTTCAAAGACCCTTGCAGACCATCTAGAGCATCATTTGTCTTGTAAATCTGAGAAATGTGATTCAAGAAGGAAGATAATGAGTATCTTGGATTTAGATTGAAAGCATCTGGCCTTTCACCAAACCTAAAAATGGTTCAACTATTTTTGAAAGGCACTCCCCTACTAATGTTAAAAGACTCAAAGCTTTATTGGATCTGCAAATTTTTGCGGCAATTCATTAGGATTTTTTCAAATTTTAACAAGTTACATCGCCCAAATTCAAAAAAATAAAACTATGAAAATAGATTTTTGCTGGCGCAATGAAGCTGAAAAAGCATTTAATATGCTTAAATGGATGTTTACTCACACACTAATTTTGTCTCATTCTGATACCTCTCAGACGTTTATTGTGGCAACAAACACTTCAGTAATAGCTATTTGGGTAGTTTTATTACAAAATCAAGAAGATGATTGACAAGAACATCTTGCTCTTATTTGTCTCATGTTTTATCAGAGAGGGAAAGGAATTACTAATGAAAGACAGCCTTTAGCCATGAAATTGGCTTCTACTGAATTGAGACATTTCATCACAAAAGAATTGCAATTCTAATTAATCATCAGAAATTGCAATGTCTAGGAAATCTTCAGTTCAGAATAAGTTGTAAAGCTAGATGAGCATTTTTGTTCCACAGAAGTTCACTATCACACATATTACTGATTCAAAGAATCATTTGGCTGATGCCGTATCCCGTCGTTATCCTGAGTTGTCATCAGTTATGAACAATCTGTAATTCCTTCTAATCATATGATTGGAATGTTCAGCCTCCATTTAAAGACAGATGGCTCAAGAATAAAATCAATCCCAGTCCAATGAACAAATAGTGCACACTAATCAAAGTTTGAAACAGTATACGCTATGCTAGTATAATGCAAATCAAGATAATTGGGCTTCCTATTTACTAATTGCGGAAGTTTCTTCTAACAGTGCGACTCAGAGTGCTATTAAAGTGCACTCTTTTTCTGTATGCATGTTTTCATTGAAGAGTCTTTCCTTATCCTTGTATTGACATTTGATTTTAGTGACTACTGACTATTGGAGTTAATTACAGAAACATGGACAAAGGGTTTCTAAACGTTTACACCATTTTGAAGGCAAGATGATGTAATATGTTGACAGATTAAGATCAATTTCAAATTTGGAGATAAAGTTTGGTTGCCTTCTTATCCTACACACAAGCTCAGGGTATTCTCATCCTTGACATGGGCTCAGGGTCTTTCTCTCTATTCTGCCCAAGTCTGAGGAGCTGATGAAGTATGGCAGGGATATTTTGAGAAGGGTAGTCTTTGAGGTCTGCTGACCAATAGTGGAAGTCTTCAACTAAGTATTTTGAGCAGCTAAAGTTACCTAGGTCCACAATAGGTGAATGACATCATGACAGCAAACTCTCCTGCACAGTTTCCTAGGCATGGCCAACTAATGTTCACTTCTATCCTCAGCCCTTCATGACCTCATCAAGAAGAATATTGACGGTTGTGAAGCTCATCATACAATGAGGCTTTCAAGCTGCCAAGAGGCTGCTACTCGATGGCACTGCGATGGCATGCATTGTGCTTCCTCTTTTCACCAAGCTAGTGTGGATACCAGCTTCTGCAGCCTGGGTATAGACCTTCTCAACGAAGACTGAGACGTAAAGGCACACTCTATCATGTATGTCAATTGCACCCTCACCTCAGCAGAGCAATGTTACAGACATATCCAAAAGGAGATAATAAAAATACTCTAGTGGTGTAGACATTTCCACATCTCTCTCTATGGTCACACATTAAAGGTTGTGACTAATCAGCAAGCATTTGTAACCTTATTCCAAGGGATCTTACCACAACACAACCTCAGATCAAAAAGTGGATATTTTGGTTGCAAGAGTGCCTATAGTTTAATATTTATGAGCAGTCAACCCAGCTGATGATTAGTCCAGACACCCCCACCCATCTAAAAGGCAAGAGCCGGAAGAAGGGTTAAAGACAGCGGAACATGTAAAAATTGTGGAATCAACAGAGCTTCCAAGGGTCATCAGCATCATTCAGGTGATTCTAGAGACTCCATCAGATAAGTTTGTAAATCATCAGTTAGCTGCACCAAGATAAAAATTGAAAGGCTCTAGTCATGGAGAACATGCACCAACCTCCAGGTGACAGGATGCAATGAGGAACATCCAACAAGAGCTTGTCTTGATGGAGAAAGGGGTGGTCTGGAGAGCCCCTTGCTTAGCCATGTTAGCATTGCTGGTATGGCACACTGTCTAGCTGGACCTCATTGGATTCTAACGAATAGTGAAGGCAAAGTCCCATATTGGGAAAGAGGTAAAGTTCCCTGGAGTAGACAAGTTGGTGGAGGCATACAATGTTGCAGTCTTTCTCATGTGCCATGCCATTAGACCCTTGCACGGCCAGAATGACACTCCCTGAATGCATCTAGGTGCTGTCTTCTGCAATTTCACCAGATATGGGTCAATGTCTTGTCGCCAGTGATGAACATAATCTATCAGCCCCATGGCAGCAAAAACAGTGCTGCCTATGATTGAGAGAATCCTGACTACTCATAGTCTGCTAGCCGAAATTAGGACAGGCAGTTGGGACACACTTCCAAATGAGTGAGTTCCAAACTACCTAGTGTCCCACACTTTGCGTCACCCACAGTGACTAAACAGCAATGAAAAAGACAAGTGCTTTATGAAGATTTTCAATAAGACGGCCCACATAGCAGCAGAAGATGAGTGAACCTAGAGCTGTCCCTTGGCAAATTCCTCAAGGAATATCAGATGACACCTCGTGAACTCATCAAAGTGCCCCCCACCAATGCACAGATGGAATGGTGCTATTCTTAAACCACATTACATTGCTCACCCTTCCCTCATACAAGGGGAGGACTGCATCTTGGTGCAAGAGAGTTGCCTGGGTGGGAAGTACCCGGAGCCACATGAGCTCCAAGTCCTTTACACTAACTGAAAAAAGGACCACTCATCCAGAAATACTGGTGACCCAAGTACAGTACACTGTTACCCTACAAAAACACCTTATACCTCATGTGAGGCATCTGGGGACATTAAAATGGGCACTCCAAAGAGCATGAGTTTGCCCGTGTTAGCACAACTATGCATTCCCAGGCAAAGTGAGAACCCACACTTCCTGTTAAAAAAAAAAACAACCCAGCAACCTTTTTTCTCTCTTCTCCTTCTCTCTTTCAATCTTGTCCTTGCTCACCTTTCTCTCTTTTCTCAATTTCTCTTACTCCACCTGTTCGTCCCACTCTCTTGTTTACTAATCTTCTATCTGCTTTTTCCTTTATTTCATACACTCCCCTCGAAGACTTGTTTCCTCTCCCTCTTTCTCCGCTCTCCTCTTTTATGCCACCCCATATTTTTCTCATATTATCCCAGTGCCTTAGCTGCCCAAGAGTGTGAGGGCTGATGCAGTACGCAACTATAATATACTTTTAGAAGGTGAGAGAGGAAGGCAACAACACTCCACCGCACCAGTTTCTATGTGAGGGCCTTCTGGCCCAGAGCACTTTGCTCTGGCAGATCGCTCTAGCTGCCCCCAATTAAGCTTGGTCTATTTCACTCTGCCATTCACTCTTTCTTTCCCTTCTACTCATACATGTTTTTTTACATTCTAATATCATTCCTTTTATCTCTCCTCTCTTCTTTTCCATCCCCTCCTCTTCCCTCTCCTCTTCCCCTCCATTCTCTCTCTTTCTTCTCACTCACTTCTGTTCTGATCCTCTCACCTACCTGCTCAATTTATCGAATTTTCACTTTCTTTTCATTCTATGCCTCTTTCACTACTCCTGTCTATGTTGATCTATCTTCTTCTCCTCTCTTATTGTTCTCAAAGTCCTGCTCTGTTTAAGTGAACAAGGGCTGGCAAAATATGGCATGTCTTATTTGGGTGGGAGGGAGAAAAGGGGAGTGAAGGATCTCCCCATCAAATAAAGGGACTGGTTGCCACAGATTCTTTTAATGTATTTCTCCAGTGGTTCTCAATATTCTCCTATCTCTCTTGTCTATTTGTTGACCCCACCTCTTTCTCTCACTCTCACTTTGCCTCTACCTCAAATTCTTGTTTTCTGATCTCTTCTTCACATGGCAATGAAATAATGCACCTGATGCACCCACCTACTGAAGGCGACTACTGAAGAATTTGTATCATTGCATCAAGGGTCAAAGGAGTAAGGCAGATACAAGAGTGTAGTTTGAAACTGATGCACAGACTGTCCTGGAAAACAGCATAGTAACAGACTGAGCTCAGCAGACAGGTACAATCAGATAAATTCAAGGTAGCAGAAGAGAACTGTGGAACAGCGGTGGTTTGCAGGCTGTACCAGTTTGTGGGAGGACAGGATGAGGCAGTCTTCTGGGTAGAGAAGGTGTTGCATATAAAGAAGGGCAGATTCAGGACTGGAGAACTACTGAGCAAATAATAGTGTATCAAGAAGGAACAGTGCGGCAGAAGGAGAGGCAACAAGAAAGAAGATGTTATGTTATATTGATTTGAATAGCCCACTAATCAACCGAGAGGGTATCCAGGCACTTGGGCAAGTATGTAGGTTTATTTTCCCTAAGGTGCTTATACAAAGAGCGAGGACTTCAGCTTCTTGCAGAACTCAAGAAGTGAGGAGGAATCTCTAATGTGTTGAGGGAGGTCGTTCCATGTCTTGGGTACGAAGTAGGAGAATGAGCGACCTTCAGTTTTGCTTTTGCGGATGCAGGAATGTGCCCGAGTGAGAGTGAGACAGAGCGTAAGATGGAAAGAGAGGACGAAAATAACTACAATACCACTGCACGAATCCTGGAGCTCCAGACTGTCGAATGAGCAGTAGTGCAAAGCACAGGGTCTGAAGAGTAGCCTAATTTCATAGGAGAGCAAGGACGACTGCATGAGCAGAGCAACAAATGTACACTGTGAATGTGTCATTATTAAACAGTTTCTCTCACACACATGACACCATTGAGGAAGACAGCGTTCTCCCTGCCCAATCACGAATATCCCTGTACTGGGCTGCCATTTATCCACTGCTTCCCCCTGTGGCTTAGACCATCTCCATGAACCTGGAGGTGCGAGGTGTCCTGTCTTCTTCTGACACACTAACTTCCTCTGAAGCTGCAATACCTTCCTGAAATGCCATCATGATCCCTATAGCAGGAAGGATTACTCCGTACCATGGCGGGACTGTCATTCAATGAGCTGCCCATACAGTTTCCTTGGTAATGTTCCCCAGCACTGCATGTTCTCTTTGGCACAAGGCCTTCCAGGTAAGTGGCACAGCATTGGAGGTACTCAAGGTATGTGACAAAAGGAAATAAATAATTCTCCAGAAGTCTTAAATTAGTTATTTCATGGTAGATTCCTACATTCCTGTCCACATTCATATATAATGTCTAGATCTCCTGGAACATAAAGGAAGAAGACCCTAGGTTTGGGGGAGCAGTATCCTAATGCTAGAAAACATTCCAATAAGATCTTTGGACCAAACAAAGACAAACACTGAGGAACAAAAACCGCTGGCAGATTGCAAATTGTGTCTTTACACACCTAGATACCCAGTCTTCCAAAACATATGGCCGCAGTCAATATGAAATGAGACCAGAGAAATAAAACTTTAGGGACACCTGTTTTAGAAGCTCAAAAATAATTCAAAGGTTTCCTAGCATACGAAGAAGATCTTAGGAAAGGTAGCGATGTCTAAATCAAGCATATGAAAACTGATCAAAAGATGAGAAGCATTAATATTATTCCTTGGTGTTCTTCCTACCTAAATGTCAACCAACTAAGGCCACTATTCACATATTGCCCCAGATCCACCAAGCTTTGTCTGGAAAGGGCAGAGAGAACTAATTTTAAGGGGTACCGGATACAGACTCCCAGGTTAATCATAGGCACACGTAGGTATCATATAGCCCTATTTGTTAAAATTCCGGGAACCATAGGAACTAGAGTATAGGAGAGCCCACAAGAGGAAATCTGTTCTTGTTTTTCCAGGCTCCTTATCCCCTCCCACCCCCTCATCCCCAACCCCTCCATAAGTGCATGTTGCCACACCGGGTCTCATCCTGGTCCCTATAAACCAGGATGGGATCAACCATATTTCAAAGAGTGCTCAGGGTGATACCTGATTGGGTTTATAGAATAAAAATACTTTAGGGTCACCCCAGTTTGTCTTTATTATTTTGTGCCCTCTGTATGATTAAAAATTAGTTTGTGGTGTGCTTGTGGGTATTAGTGTCCCTGCACCCTCTTAAACAATTGTATATGTTTCAGCCTATCAGAATGGGCTACTAAGGATCCAGGCTTTTACCAAGACAGCCCCTAGCCCTGTCCAGAGGATTGTTAGCCAGTGATTGTCCTATCCCTGTCGGTCAAACACTGTTTCTAAGACAATACATCATATATCCATGTAGGCATCTTGCCCCATCAAGACGCCCATATTTGTGCCTTCAAGAAATAAACATAAAAGTCATCTTTGATTCTTTTCGTGCTTTTGATATTTCAGCACCCAAATCGTGTAGTGATTTGTACAGTTATGACAAAAACACAAAAAACCTGCAAAAAATCATGACACAAATGCATTGATGATCTCACATAATAAGGGAGATCACATGCTTTCTAAAGACAAAGACCAGTATCACATAAACAAAAGGTATTGTGTACTCACACTTCATGACATACTGCAGAGTGCACATAGTGAAGGTGAGAATGAGGGTAGTAGCAGAGCCATGGTATCTCACCCTGTATTAGTCAAGGGTGCTACTTTATAGGAATGTGTGGGGTACATGCCCCTGTGGTCACACTCTAATATAGGCAAGGTAAAAAGATTAAAAAAACACACATATGTGAGGAGAGATTTGCCCCCATATGTGAGGTAACCTGCTATGCCAATACCTGGATCAGTATTTGAAGGCTGGTATGTATAATTACTGCGTGAAGTCTTTGTTTCTTTCACCCGTTTGCACCCCACAGAGTTCCCGCTGCATGATTCTGTGCCTTTCTCATACCCTATTTATGGTTGTTTGGCTGGTTCTTTTATCAGTGCTCTGCCCCACGTTCTGACCATCATGTGACATGTCATGATATCACGTGGCAATTGTGTCATAACTAAGAAACATGGAAATGGTAGTTGTGAGCTGAGAGAGCAATAGTTCACAGTGAATGCAACTATGAGAGAAATCGGGGCCGGTTGATGGCTTTTTGATAGCTCCATATTTATTTAGAGGTAATGCTGCACAAGAGTATTGAATAAGGTTAATAAAAGTATAGTGATCATAACATTCACAATGAGCAGAAGCTGTGCTGCGTACGCTTCATGTAATGGGTTCCTAATTGTAGGTACTTTTTCCATATGTACTCATTGCGAGCAGTAGAGTAATAAAATCCATTTGGAATAAGAATATGCTAATGTGTAAACAAGATACCAAAAGTGTCATTACAGTGGCAGTTCTTCTACACAACGTAGGGTTCTATGTTTTGTATATTTAACAATTAGCCCTTGTATTTGCCTCCTCAGTGTTTTTTCCTAAAAGTTGTGCCCCCAACAAACTGGAGCGCAATGTACAGCATTTTATATGAGCAGTACTCCACAAAGTGTGCCTATGTGACTATCATATTATAAGGAATTTATATGATACCAAGGGATGTCATCATTGAGACCTGTCACAGCTGTTTTAAGTCTGTATCTGGGTCTGATGAGACCCAAGGATGTAGCAAGTCACTGATACAAACAAATTTCCTCTTGTGGGCTCTTCTCTATTCTCCTAGAATTCCCATATTTTTAATAAATAGGGCTATAAGATACCTATGTGTGTTTATAACAATCTTTGATCCCTAAGATTAGAATGCTAGATTCAGAATTAGTCTGTCAGCAACAGCAGAGAGGGTGTGCAAGCCATTAGGCAAGCACCACGACTGAAATAATGCCAAATGTCTAGCATAATATTTAACAGTCAATGGGTACCTCGACTGCTGAATGGCTATTGCCACCTGCCTTGGAAAGTCCTTTCTCTGAAGCATTAACTGTTCAGGTTTCAGGCAGAGTGTATAAGACAAATAACCGCCTAGCTCAGGAGCAGAGGGCAGTGGAACGTGGGACGGTTCAAACACAAGACAAACTCTGGAACTACGAAAGTATTAGAATCAGAGGCATAATTCTTCATAACTACACTACTACAAACGCCTCCAAAGTCTGCCTCTTGATTTTTTTATTTTTTGCTGGAAATTCCACTGTTTTTGTATTTGTATGTAAATGAATTTGGTTTGAAGATACCATGGTGATTTTTTGGAGATGCCTGGTCAGGCACATGGGATCAAATTCATAAAGTCCTTCCAACTATGAGCCCTGCAATCTTTAATTAATACACAGCTTCGGCCAATGGAAAGCGATAGCCAGTAACTTTCTAGTAGACTGCCAGATGCTAACTTTCTCTTTACGTAATCAATATTGGAAAACATTTCTTTATTTCGGTCAAGGCTGAATATTTAAAACTACTGTATAAAGAGGGTTCAATGAGTAAATGACGGAAAAAACCATGACTTTGCCATGCAGTTGATGTGTGACAGTAAAGTGGTCGATGTGTCTACAATGCCTCCCGCATTTTAGAATGGGTAGTACCTGAAGCCAAATATGGGCACTGCAACATTTCCGTGTCATCTGGCAATGCATCATGGTTAGTGGCACACACAAAGGAGCTAGTTGTCTCACTCTCCATTAAACTGAGAATGATCGAAGAGTTGTGTTTTGAAGTTGCGCCTACGAAACTAAGCTCGGAGCAGAAGAATGAAGAATCAGAAATCCTCCCCACAGATATTAACTCACTTGATAACCTTGCATGGGTGATTCGTTAGTGATTTTTTACAAAAGCATCAAAGTAGTTTTGTAGAATAAACGTGGTGGGCCCCACTTTATCCAAGAGCTCAAACCATCATCCCATGTTTGGATGAGTGCATCCTCCAGACCATAGGCACAGAAGAACAAGCACTCTTAGCATTTTGAGTCAGGAATTCTACATCAGGGTTGAACCTCAGCAGTGGGTTGAAGCCAGTGTTTCTCTTGCTACTGCACTTGCACAATCCGCTCGATCAACCAATGTTATTAGGAAGCAAATATACTTACCAAGCACTGAGGAGGGCATGGACGAGGCAATACACTCATCATCACAGTTGGCCTACAGGGATTGACTTACACAAAATTAGCAAACAACCCACTCTCAGCCATGTTGGATTAACAAATGGAAGTTATATTGAGTTCAAAAGCATAGTCAAAGATATTACAATTTGTGTTAAACTTAATGAAGTTTGGCATTGAATGTGGAACACATTCAAGAGTTAAACATTTAGGAACTTGTTCACCTGTACATCTGAAGTCATGGATGAACCCCCAGGGCTATTCACAGACATAAATTATATTTGTGAATACAATTGTGAATGATTTACACATGCAATTTACTCTTACACGTTTGAGTAAATTTACTACTTTTGGCTATTCACAAAATATGAGTGTAAAGGTACTCAAAAGTGTAGACTACACAAAATAGGAGGTGGAAATTAATTTTTTATTTATTATTTTTTTATTTCAACTTGAGAAAAATAATAATTTCATTTAATATATTTACAATCATTTTATTACTAATTAATAAAATATGTTAACAGTTCTGTAGCACTTCTTTCTTTCGTTCTACATTTAAAATATATATATAAAATTCATTTACATTAATATTAACATAAAAATATGTTTATAAACTTTTAATAAACTCTTTATATTATTTCCTATACTTTACCATAGGGAGATCTTCCCCACCAGGGTGGAGTTCTCCTATGGTAGAGTATATGGAAAAGTAAAAAGGTTTATTCAACTTGGACAGAATGTGTTAAAATATATATATTTTTTTAAACTTGTTTTTATTGAAAGCACTGCGTCAGAGCACATCATAAACATTTGTCATATATATATATATTACATTATAACAATCCTTTTGTTGTGGTTACTTGGGCACATGACTTTACATTACCATCACCACTCGCGTGTGTTAAAATATTTTTATTTTAAATATTATTGTAAATTAATTTTACATATTTGTTTTAAATGAAGAGCAGAAGAAAAAAATGCCACAGCATTATTTACTTAATTTTCATTTAACATCTAAATTAATACAAATAGATTAAATTAAATTGTTTTTCTCAAGGTTAAATTAAGAACTAAGGGGCTCATTACGATGGCGGGCGGAAGCACAACCGCCGTGCTGGCGGATGCAAAAACCACCAGTTACCGCCGGCACGCAGCAGTCCACACGCCCGCACAATTACGATGCGAAAAGTAGGCCAAACACCGCCGGCAAGCCAGCAACACCATCCGCCATCAAAGTGCGCCCGTACACGTAGCGGCGCAGCACAACTGACACACACCGTCCGACGAAACACGTCCCGCCCGGCGCATAAATTACGATGCCGCAAACAAACGGCTCCCACGGCCAAGAGATACCGTACGACAAACCGAAGCGGTAACACAGACGCCGAGCACGGACAACGAAGAAGCGGCTCCCCGAGCATGAATCCAGCACTGCAGGCCCTCCCCATGCTCCTGCTGATGCACCACCAAGGACGCAACGTACCGCGGAGACGCAGGTAGGCACACACACAACAAGTGCACGCAAACAGCGCACACAGTGCAAGGGCGGAAAAGCGGACAACCCCCCACCAGCGCGTGTACACTACACATCCACCATTGCATCCACATATGACACACAGGCCAAATCGTAACATCGCGTAACACATGTGTACACACCACCTGGGACTAGGAACCAACCACCCCGTCACGGCCCCAAAGCGGCGATGAAGCCGCCACACATGCGCACAACGCAGAGGCCAACCGCAGCGCCATGCATGCGTCGCACACAGACACAGGGACACAACCAAGCAGCACACACATCAGCCCCACCCCGAACGCACATGACACGTGACAGGCCTGCCACAGACATGTCCCCAACGCCCAATTCACGGACAACACCCAACGCCACACAACCGACGCACACATGTCAGTGAAGACACGCAACAGCAGGACACACCCCAGTGTAACAAACATGGCGTAGCACACAGCGGCGGCAACACCAACTAGGAGAAGCAGGGCTCCTTCGGGAAGAGGAACGCCAGTACCACACTGAAACACCCATACCACCCTGCACATATGAACAAGACATAGAAAACGGAACACCAAAGAGCCCGGGGACCGACAACAGGTGGCCCAAGAATAACATTCACACACAAGGCCCAACGCAGAGCGGAAAGGCAGCCTGCCGCCCACACAAGGGAGAGCAGACAGCACTGAATGACCTTCCATTCCAACTCCGAAACCACAGCCCTACGACAGAAGCCGGTGAATACAGCCATTGTCCAAGAATAGACCAACACAGGCATGCCGAGGAGACCGACCACAGGGCAGATAGCGCATATCACAGAAGCACACAACGGACGGGGAAGAAAGAAGAAAACACTCCCCCATGTCGGCCACATGCAAGTTAATTGGAAGGAGTCACACATCACTGACCTTGAACTGTCTGAGAAGCATGTGGGAAGAGGGCCCGTGTCCTCCAAACAAGCCAACAGAACACAAGTCCTGTCTCCCTACGACTACACAGAGCTCACAGCAACCTCGGAGCGTGCACATTGCAGACTGCACACACAGCCGGAGCACGCCACCAAAACGCACCGCTGCGAAATGGCAACCGCAACACACCTACCCAACTACGCCGAACAGCTCAAGCTGTACAAAACCAACCTGTTTCATACATTGGGATGCGATCTCCTGTCCCTGCTGAACGTAAGTTACCGACTGACTTACCGCATCACATTGTTCAGCTGCGTCATGCCCGTCTTCTACTGTCGGAGGTGTCCCTACCAGCATCCCGTGGAGATATGCCTCTCCAACCCGGCATGTCTGAAGGCGGACCTGCTACCACTACTCCTCCCTCTGGACGCACACGACAGGGCCTGCTCTGCCTATGGGGGCATGGCGTATGTGGCCAACATCGCACCCGCACTGAAATGGGACCACTGTGCCTCCACACGACGGATCATCGAGAACAGCTACATCGAATGTCACCCAGCATGCCCCATCATGGTCCTCCAAGGGACAACTTACGAACAACACCTTGACAGCCACCATCCGCTACATTGGCTGGCAAACATGTACACCACCAATGACATGGAAGCCCTGCTGGACGGCATCGCATACCTGACAACCTGTAAATTCGTCGGACCACAACGCAGGTTCCCCGATTGACCTATGATGTCCAACCCCGCACCCATGCTTAGCTTCCGCACGGACTGGCCAGTCACCACCACAACAGCCATACCAAACGACCGGCAACTGTAACCACACCATCAACGACATCGCCATGACATCGGATATGACCGGGACATGCACACTGTTCCCCATCACATCCAGGAACACCGCATGCATCGTGGGAGGCAGTGGCATGGGCTCTGTGTATCGCACCCACATGGACGGAACTGCACGAACAACCAGGACACGACATGGATCCAGCGCCCATGGACACACACACCGCTCAGTGGACATGAATAGGTCGCCTGGAGTCTGTGGGTGCTGCACCCCTCCCACCCCCGCCCGGGAATCCCATACCAGGACCTTTGCATGGACGACAAGTTCATACAACAACAACACGACCCCAGTGACTGTGACATGTCCAGTAACCACCACAGTGCAACAACAAGTGGCACGCCGCTGCATGCACGCAAGCACATGCCCTGATGTCATCTCACATGCACGCGTGCATGAGGAACAACCGCAGCAAACCTGTCACATGGAACTGAGATGGACTGTGCCCATGATGCCAAGCGGTCTGGTAGGCTACATGTATACCGTCTGTGTCAAAGTCCGCAGCTCCGCAGCTATACGTAAATGTACATTAGCACAGCCTTGGCCAAGCAGATGTCACTCTGAAGCCCACATCCCACATGCAACAGCCAATCACATGTAACCCCACACCCTATCCCATTTGCAATCATGCTCAGTATATCCTCAACATGTATTCCGCTGCCAGTAGTGTCCACTATACTGCATCACAGAGGACAGAAGACTCAATATAATGTTTGAAACCAAAACTGTCTCCGCTGACTCATTTCACAAGTACGAATGAGAGAGGATGAGAGTATGTGAAGTACACGGCAGTCGTGACATGACCATGTAGTCCACTGGTATTGGATGTCAACGCAAATGAGTAGCACTACTGTGGAAGACACACATGTGTCGTGTGAAGTCGTATGGACGCAGTGCTCAGGTGGGTGGGTGCGACGGGTAGATGCGCACATGCCAAGTTGGAGCACGCCGTGTTGGGAGGGGTCATGAACAGTACACCACCGCTTCCCTGGGCATTGTGAGAGGACACCTGTCGGGGGAGTGAACACGTGTGTGCACAGCAGCCGGGCACACGTACAAAGCGGTACCAGGCGCACCTCAGCCCACCCTCTGTGGACAAGCTGGATCCTGTTGTGCGCCCGCCATGCCCCTTGACAAGGCACACACAGCCCCAGTCGACCAGGTGTAACCCCAACATAGTCAATCCGCACAGGCGATACAGGGCACGGGATGGCAGTGGAGCATGGTGTGTGAGAGGTCTCCTCGCGCTCCTCCTGGTCATATCACGCAGGCAATAGAACCTCAACGTCTAGCATGGCACAAGTCAAATGGAAGTGTAGGGGGGACGCACCACAGCACGAGCAGCACTGACGTCACGGGAGGTGGCTCGCACCATCCCATCCATTGCCCATCATACCAACCACGCCACATGCCATTGCGACTAAGTGCAAGCACGTGCACCACCACCCCCGAGCCCTCCCCAGAGAGGCCAAAGAGTGAATGTGTGGGCCATCAGCCACAGACGGACGCGGCCTGGCCGCAAGGGCAGCCACAGCCACTGGGTGTCGCAGGTGGCGGATCCGGAAGGCGAAGACTGTGATGCATAGTCCATGCAGGCCGGGTCTCCATTTGGGGCACCACGCAGGTGGACGGCGTCCCGCCCACTGGCGTAGCAAGGGGGGGGCGGAGGGGGCGGTACGCCCCGGGCGGCACGAGATTTGGGGGCGGCAGGTAAATTTATCGCCAGCACCCCCCCCCCCCTGCTCTTAGGCGCTCGGCGGCGGCAAAAGGCAGGGACCGCCACGGGCGGCAGAGTGCCTAGCTACGCCACTGGTCCCGCCACACATCATACCCTGAGACAGCCCACTCGTGCAACTGGACCCACACATACACTCCTTGCCCTCTCTGGTGCGAGCTTGGGGCTGCCTGTGCAGGCGCTAGCCTCGCAGGTGAGCATGCATATTGGGGGAGCGAGGGGAGGACATGAGGGCTGGGGCGAAGATGACTGTATCACTGTCAGTAAGTACAAGGGATGACCCAGATGTGGAAAGGAAGAGACGTGTCCCGTGTGTACTGCAACTAGTCGCCAATCCAACTACCCCCCATGTCCGGAATGTAAGCCCGCACCTAGGCCCGCCCATCCGCCACATCGAACATACCACCAGCACGACAACCTTCCCATTCGAAACACTGACTGGGGGTGGCGACCAGTGTACAATCATGTGTAGCCTACCCACGCGTACATGTGGGCCCTCCATGATCCATGTCACCTGCGGCAAAGTCATGACATGCGCAATGAGGGAAGTGAGGAGAGCTGTCCGCCCCACGCGCAGAAGGTGCATCAGCTCCACAGACCCAGCAGCGAGTCCAGCAGGGGTCACATGTGCAGGGGCAGCTGTGCCTGGTGTGAAGGCACATGCATATAGACAGCACATCGACCAATGTGTAGTCTGCCCACATCTACAGTCCATCATCATGCGGACATAGGAATTGAACACAGGGCAACACATCTTCAGTTGGTGCACCCACCGTGACCAACAATGCGCAATCATCGACGTACCCGCCCTGTGCATGGCCCCCCACCCAACGGAGGCACATCCAGTGCCACCATCCCACACACACAAGCCTTCCACGGAACATGCTGTGTCCAATGGTCAGTACAGAGTCAGCGCCCATCTGGTGGATCCTGAACAGGAGACACATGCACACACATGCCAGCTCCCACTATGTACGTTTGCCACCTGGCACGTGCAATGTAACCTCTCACCTGTGACGTGTGACTGCAAGCACACAGCCGTCTTGGCATGGGGCTGTCAATGTGGACACCTGTCAATGTTTCGGGAGGTGTGATCCGTACAGTGCTGTACATAGGGTGCAGTGCTGACACCTACTACTGTCTCATATCCCCTCGTGCCACAGGTCCCACTTGTTTTGGCCGCTCAGCCTGTGCCCACATCGTCGTCGTCGTGTGCCATACTCATCCAGCCGCGGAAGCAGTTCCATGCTCAGCAGACATTCATGTTGCCGTGGCGTTGCCGCTTGACGGATATGCAGTCAGTCCCCATCAGCACGCTCCGCAAGTCATTGGGGCCTAGATCCCCATGTGCATGCACATGGCAGTGGTTTGTATCACTAGCCATTGCCATTGTTGGGAGACCTGTGTAAGTGTATTGTGGCCGTGCCGCTCCCAGCTTGACAGCTGGGCTGTGGCTCATGTGCTTGCTCAGTCATGTCAGTGATGTGTATGCGAAATTGCTATGTGTCGTGTTGCTTTGACATGTGTCCTCTGCCATTGTCCCTAGGCGGAGACCGAACATTGACCGCCCATACCAATTGCTGGCGGACATGGACGATACAGAGGTTATTAGGAAGTTTCGGCTGGACAGGCCAACCCTGCATCGACTGTGTGCCATGTTAGAACCCCATCTCCGTCCCCATATCCGACTGCTGTCACCCCCACGGCTAAGGTGATGGCCGCCATGCATTTCTTCGCCACTGGGTCATTCCAGCACACAGTGGGCATTGGAGGAGGGATGTCCCAGCCCATGTTCAGCAAGGTGCTGAGGGATGTACTGGCAGCCATGATGCTGTACCGAAACAGGTACATCCGCTTCCCCAGGGCTCGTGAATTGGCGGCAGTGAAGGGTGCATTCTATGCCCTTGGCAGAATCCCACACGTTGTTGGAGCCATTGACTGCACACATGTCGGCCTTGTTCCACCACAGGCCACTGAGCACCTGTACCGCAACAGGAAGCACACGCACTCCCTGAATGTGCAAGTGGTGTGCCTTGCGGACATGGTGATCACCCACGTGTGTGCAAAGTTCCCAGGCTCGGCCCATGACGCACACATAATGCGCAACAGCATCTTGCCACGACTGATGTCCAATATGCAACAGGATCGTGCCTGTATTGTCGGTGAGTATGTGGAGTGGTGTAGCGTGCTGGTTGTGCGATGCTGTCCCCTGTCCAGTTGGAATTGCAACGGTTCTCTGTGTCCCTCACACCCAGGTGACTCTGCGTACCCGAATGGGGCATGGCTGCTCAGTCCATTGAGGAATCCTCGCACCCCAGCAGACGATCGCTACAATGAGGCACATGGGAGGACCAGACGTGTGGTCGAGCGTACCTTGGCCTCCTCAAGTCCAGGTTCAGGTGCCTGGACCGCACCGGGGTGCGCTGGCGCACTCCCCACAGAAGGTGTGCCGGATAGTGGTGGCGTGCTGCATGCTGCACAATCTGGCCATTCGGAAGCAGATCCCCCTCATCGTGGATGACGGAGATCAACCAGGGCCCCAGCCCGCAGACCAGGACAGCTCGAGTGAGGAGGACAGCGGAGAGGAGGAAGCTGGTAATGTGCGGCAGCAGCTCATCGCCCGCTACTTCACTTGACGGTGAGTGTCCATGTACGACGGCTGATGTGGCTGTATCTGTGCAGGTGTGTGTGTGCTGTGTCAGGGTGGCCGCTTGTTCACTGCGTGCTGTGTGTCAACGCTCCATGGCCAGGGTAGTATGCCACTGTTGGTGACTGTGGCATTGTGCCCTATTGCTCTGTGCGATGTGTGTACATTGCTTGTAGTTGTTGACATGTACTGTGTGATGGGTGTGTGACACACTCATTGAATGTGCTCCTGTTCTGTCTCCCACCCCTAGGTCCCTACAGGCCCTCCGGATTCAATTGCCATGCCACGCATCAGGTGCCTTTCCGCCCAAGGTGGCCGTTGTATTCCGTACAAATAAAACACAGGGCACAAACAGCAGTTAGTGTAAAAGGTGCATTTATTACAAACTGTGACATGTGATTGTGTGTAAGGTGATGACAAAAGTGGTGCGTGCAGTGACAATGAGCTGTCGGTCATGGCTGCGTGATGCTCAGGGTGTACCCACTGGTTCTATGTCCATAGTCCAACACACACATGCCATCCAGATGGCTGTGTGGAGTGGGATCGTAGTCCAAGTCAATGCAGTGGCTGGTCAAGGAAGGCTGGCGGAAGGCTGGCTGGCTGCCTCACTTGCGTTTGGAGCGTGCGAAGTCCTCCCGGGAGATCTGTTTCCACTTCGGACGGCCCCTTCCACGTTTGCGAGGGGGGTGCCTGCTTGCGACATGCTGGTGGTTGAGGTGTGCTCACTGGCTGTGGACGCAGGGGAACTGGACACTGCTGCTCCACCCTGCGCCCCGGCAGGTGGTGGCGGAGGGGAGCTGCTGTCCCTGGCTGTGACCTCACCGCCACCACCAGCTGGCCCATGAGGTCCACGATTTGGCCCATACGGGCGTCCATGGACCTCAGCACCCCCAGCACCTCACGCGTGTCTGAAGCAGACCGGACCCATTGTCCTTGGGCCTCTTCATAGGTCCCAAGGACTCTGGCCATTTGAGGCAGGGCATGGCTCCCAGGGGAGGCTGGCGTTTCCCTGACCCTGCTCCTCCTACCAGTCCTGCTGCCACCGGCCTGCCCACTAGCCACATTGCTCACCACGGTCCTCGCTGTGGCTCCCAGGGTGGATCCAGTCGGCCGGGCCACCACCTGCGCTGGGGCTGGTGCCAGCGAAGACGTGGTGGTGGTGGCGGCGGTGGTGGTCGGTGCGGCGATGGTGGCGGTTGCGGCAGTGGTAGTGGCCACAATGACCGTGGGTGTGGCCGCAACGACAGTGGCAGCAGGGGGCTGGGAATGTTCAGCAGCCCTGGATGATGGGTTGGTGGGTAGGAGGGGTCCTGGGGAGCGGCTGGGCCCTGCCACACCAGATGGGCCTGCTTGGTGGTCCGTGTCCGAAGAGGAGGACAGATCCTCCAGATCCGTGTGTCCTCGTTGGGGGCTTGTAGGCTGGCTGTGCTGGCTGCTGGCTCCATCCCCAGCATCCAGCAGTTCGTCACCTGTGGAGAGAATGAGATTTGTTATTGTGTTGCACCTGGCGAAGTATGTATTTGTCGTCTGACATTAACAGTTCGTGCAATCTCGTACATGGGTTTCCCGGAGGCGTGTGTGTGGCTGTAGCATCTGTAGTTGTGTGTGCTTGGCAATGGGACTGTGTGCTGTGCACATGTGGCATGGGACGGATTGGCCATGCCGATGGGTGTGTTGCTGTGCCCCTACTTATTGTGACTCTGGTGTATGCGGGCTCCTGGCCCTTCCTGGGTCTGGTTTGTACTTTGCTTTTGGTGTTCAGATGGGACGCTTAGGAACGCATATGGCAACATGGGGGCCATGCCCCAGATTCGCATTTGGGAGGGAATATGCTTTTGGGGTTCAAATGGAACGCTTAGGAACGCATATGGCAACATGGGGGCCATGCCCCATGTTCGCATTTGGGAGGGGATATGCTTTTGGGGTACATGCTGTGAGCCATGGGTGCCGAACGTGACATGTGTTGTGGCAGCATGACAGTGCATGGTTTGAGGTGTGTGCATGCTTGACATGGCCTGCATATTTGCTGTCTGTTGTGATTACTGGACATGGCATTGGACGCATCGTTATGAGTGAGTGATGGTTGTGTGCCAGCCAACGTATTGCAGTTGTCCCATCTCCTTGGTGTGCGTGCTGCCCTGTGCCATGTGCATCACTGCAGTGCTCGGGGGGTGTGGCCCATGTTGTGTGTTGTTGCTCACAGTGTGTCGTGCGCTTCATTGACTTCTGGCACATGGTTGGTCATGGGCATGTATCTTAGCGTGACTGCTGTATGTGTGGCAGCTGTGCGGATGACATGCCTTTCATGAGACTGGGGCTGACGGATGGGATGGATGGTATGTTGTATGTGCATGGTGTGTCTGTGTGTTTGATGGGTTCAGTGGTGTTCGTGTGCATTTATGTTGTTCCGCTCTGTTGCGTCTAGTGTTGTTTGTCTTACATAGGCGTAGTTGTGGGGTGTGTGGTTGACAGGCAGTAGGGGCTACATGGACAGGACTTCAATGGTGTTTCGGTTGTGTGTGATGAGTTGCACAGTGGCTGCCGTGTGGTACTATATTCAGTGTGGCTTGTGCATGCAGACGTGGCTCCTTGGGTGTTGCTATGTCTGTGATGGGTCATGTGGGGTGTGAGTCTGTTGTTCATGTCCGTGTGCACATTGTTCACTTGTTCGTGACGGTGGGTGGTGCTGCGTGTTCGTCTGCTACGTGACATGTCCCATGTGTTGGTCGTGTTATGGTCCTCATGCCTCCAGTAATCCAGCCCTGTCCAGTTTCCCACCTGCAAGTTGTTCGTGCGTGCACTGTACTGGATGCCACATGGCTCTAAGCGGGGGTGCTCCATGTTGCAGGTCTGTGGGGGTGGGGGGTGTTGTGGGTCCTGGGGGTGGCTGGACACCCACTGACACCGATTGCTGTGGACCGTGATGTCTGCCTTTCGGCTGTCGCTGTGCACTGCGGTGGCTGACACGTGGCTGTGGGGTGTGGGGGATGCTCCTCCTTGCTGTGCTGTGGGACTAGGGGCCTGGTGTGTGTTGTACTTGGGCTGTCCACCGTCCCACCCACTGCACTTTGTGTTCCTGCCACTTACCTGTTACTTGTCGGTTAGTGCAGCTGTGGCGGACACATGGGTGTGGTGGGTGCTCGTTGTGGCGCTTCTGGCATATTTGGGGACCTGTTGGTGGTTACGTGGCTGGCTGAGTGTACACATGTCCCCACGTATGTTACAGTTGTTCGGTTTGGGCTGTGTGTGGTGGTGTCTGTTGCATGTGTGTGTGATGTGTTGTGTATTGTGTGCTGGACATGGGGGTGTTTGTCCCTGGGAGCTGTGGCATGGTGGTAGTGCATGTGAGTACATAGCGGTGTGCTGGTATACATTAGTTTGTACTTACCAGCCTCCACTCCCTCTGCTAATCCGGCGAGGATCTCCCGGATGTATTATGACTCGCACCTTCTCCTCCCACGCTTTGAAGGTCTTGAAGAGCGCGGGATTCCCTCCGCCAGTGACGGCAGCCAGCTCTCTGTTTTTGCCCTCCTTCTTCTTGACCAGGCTCTTTACGTCATTCCAACGTTTGTTTATTTCTCCTCTGTTCCTAGGCAGGGTCCCGACTGCATTGACCTGGTCTACGATCCGGTTCCACATTCTGTTTCTGGTGGCTAGTGGTGTGTGCTGGACCATGTTCCAATAGATTTGTGGGTACACCTTGATGATCTCGTCGACCATGACCGTCAGCTCAATGGGCGTGTACTTGGGCATTCTTTGTGGTGCCATGGTGTTTGTGGTGCTGGTGCGGTGTGTGTTGTGTAATGTGCAGGGGGTTTGTGGTGCAGGTGTTTGGTGGTGGTGGTGGTGGTGGTGGTGGTTGTGATGTGTGCATTTCTGTGGTGTGCTGCTGTCCTTGCTGTGTCACTGTGTCCTCTCCTCTCCTCTCTGGTTTGCAATGTAGCAAGGGGTTGTGGTCTGTGGGAGTGCTGCTTTTGTACTCACCTATGTGGGTGTGTCCTCATGGTCTGTTGTTTTCAGGTGTGTTGTGTCTGGGGTTCTGGCCTTTGTATTTTTTGTTTGTCCGGGGGGTGTTTTCGGGATGTGTACTGTGCTTGTGTATTTGTGCGTGCCTTGCTGTGTGGACTTGTTGGCCATGTTGTGTGCTATTGGTTTTGTGAGCGGATGGTTTCTGTGCAGGTACGTGGGCGCTATGGCTTCTGCCGTGTCGATTCTCATCGGCGTTGTTTGCGCTGGCGGGCGGTATATTTGTGGTTTTCCCGCGCTCATGGCGGTGCGATCGTAATTTCACGTGCGGTGTGTCGGCCGTGAGGGCGGGCGGTTTTGTGTTGTCGTGCGTGTTTCCGTCCGTGGCGGGCGGTTTGACTCCGACTCGGACGTTGGCGGGCGGTATTTTGTGTGATTTTTCCGCCGATGGCGGTTTTCGGTTTGTGTAATCGTAATGGCGTGGTAGGTGTTCAGACGGTGTGTGCGGGCGGATTTTTGCCGCTTCAATGCCTGGCGGATTTTTTTACGCCGGGTATCGTAATGGGCCCCTAAATTCCCATCTAAAGTGAAAAAAATCGTTTTCTATTACAGACTAATTATTAAAAGTCATGTATAAAATTAATTCAAAGTAATGTAATTATATTTAATAAAATGTATTGTTACAATAATTTGTAAATGCAAAAAAGTTATTAAAATACTTCCTCTTGGACACATGGACCCAAGCACGAGAGTGCGAATACAGCCGAATTTTCGGCAACGTTTTTGTTCTTGTTTTATCTTTCTTCCTTTCCTTCTTCTCCTCCCTTTCTTCCCTATCCTCCTGGCCAGGTTTCTTTCTGTCCTCAATGCTGGATGTGTGGGTGGAAAGGAATAGGACTGAAGCGGGATCCCGGGGGAGGTTGGGGAGCGAGAGGGGTGGGCCGCGGCATCAAGGGTAGACGCAGGGACTGCGCAGGCGCACCTATGGCTTGAGGCGACCACCTCCTCACTATGTCGACCATTAAGGTGAACATCCTGTGCCTCAATGTTAGAGGCCTCAACTCCCCGGTTAAGAGACGGGCGCTGTTGACACTTCTGAGGGAAAGGGGCAGTGACATCTGCCTGCTTCAGGAGACCCACCTCATACGGGCGGACTGGAAGCGTCTCCGCTCGAGGTAGTTTGACCGGCAATATTTCTCCTCCTCGGGGGACAAGAAGGCGGGGGTGGCTGTCCTTCTAGCTGTGCACTTTCAGGGCAAGGTGGTGGGTACTCAGGTTGAGGTGCCGGGACGGGCGCTGGCAGTCAGAGTAGCCATAGGTTCCCACACCTACACTGTCGCCTCTGTATACAGTCCAAATGAGCGTCAGGAGATGTTTCTTAGCGACACATTGAATGCTATTCTATATTTCCCAGATGAGAACTTGATTATAGGGGGGGACTTTAACATAACACACGACGCGCTGCACGACCGGTCCATAGTACGACAAGACCACTCCGGGGCGATTTCCGACTCCATGCGTCAGCGATTGATGGACCTGGGGCTGGTGGATGTGTGGAGATGACTGAACCCAACAGCTAGGGAATACACTTGCTTCTTGGCGGCGCATCAGACGTACACCCGCATTGACTGGTTCTTGACGTCCCCCGGGGTGACCAGGGCCATTACTGCTGCATCGATAGGGACTGCGTCCCTGTCGGACCACTCCCCGATTAGTTTGGAGCTGTGCATTCCGGGGGATCCCGGGAGCCGGAAATATTGGAGACTTAATTCTAAAATGCTCGGCTATGAGGCCAACATTAAGGACATACGGGAAACGATTAAGACATATCTTGAGCTTAACAAGGAAGGGGAACCCTCCCTTGCCATTCTGTGGGACGCGCTCAAAGCCGTCATCCATGGTCGCTGCATTGCGATAGCAGCGGGAATTAACAGGGACAGAAAAGAGAAAAGGGAACACCTGGAATCCCAGGTCACGGAGCTAGAGGGGGTTCATCGTAGGACCGGAGCCGTCCAGGTCAGGCGACAGCTTAATGCTGCCAGAAAGCAGCTGAAAGCCCTGGATTACGACCGGGCAGAGTACTCGCTTCTGAGGACCAAACAGCTCTATTACGCGGGTGGTAATAAAGCGGGGCGCCTTCTGGCGACTCTGTTGCGGGCGCTGGGGAATGCCCGTAGAATCGGTCAACTTAGGGGCTCCCAGGGGGAGGTTTTGTTTAAATCTCTTTTATTAAGTTTGTAGACAAAGAGAAAATATTAACAAACACCAGGTAGTAAGCAGTAGTAGGCAGGCAAGAATGCAGGGTATACATCGTTGGTCCACGTCAATGGAGGTATAAAAGATACAGCACACCACTTTAGCCATCAAATACAAAAACAACAGGAGAACTCGATATGGCTAGATAGATTTGAGAAGCCCCCTCCCGACTCAGAAATCTCAAAGCTAACCAAGCATCCGGGAGTCCCACAAGTGCTCAAGCCTAGTATACCTGAGCGATTGCAATCATGTCTGCTATAAACCTGTAAAGAGCGTGGTGCACTATTAGCGAAGTCTGAAGAGACAATAGTGTAGTGCCAGGCAATAAGTACAACAAAGAGATTGGAACATGGAGAGCAATACCAATTATGGCAAAAGAGGAAAAAGGATCCACCTGGCTATGAAGTGTCACTGCAAGCCCTAATGGTGGATAACATGTCATCAAAATCATCATAGGTGTGACGTGTTTTAGCAGTAACCAGCTTACCAGGGACCAACAGCCGCTAGAGGCACAGAAGGCGGCCTGCACCAAGATATCGGGGGAACCCCCATGTCTGCTAGCCTGTGAAGAAAGACCAGAACAAAAAGGAACCAAAACAAGAAACTAAAGAAGGAAAGAGAAGAAGAAAAGAGAATGGGGGAGGAGAGAGCGCAGCGCTCCAATGGCGAGGATGAGCTATAGTGGAGGGGGAGTAAGTCCCCAGATCCGAGCGTCAGATCCAACCATCCCCTGGGAGGGTTGTCTACCCCCACCCCGCCTACCCCAGCTCCTCTTCATAGCGCTCTCCCCTAGGGAGCAGAGGGGCATCGAACAGTTGGAGGGCCCTTAAACGGGGGGGACAGCACGAGCATGTTCCAGTTTAGAGAGATGGGAAACTAGGGGTTGCCAAGTGCGCTTGAATTTAGCATCAGTGTGGGCTAGACGATGGGAGATGAGCTCCATCGCCATTACCTGCCATAGTCGGGTGAGCCACACCGAGGAGGGGGGGGTCAAGGCCTTCTTCCAATGGAGCGCTATAACCTGCTTCGCCGCATTGAGCATATGGAAAATCAAGCGCCAGTCCGAGTGAGTCATTGCTTTAAGAGACCTCGGCCGGAGCCCTAAAATCACTACCCCTGGGGTACTCGGAATGGGAAAACCCACCACCTCCCTGATGTGGCTCAAGATCTCTTTCCAAAAGATCGATATGAGCGGGCAAGACCACCATGTGTGCATGAAGGAACCTGGGGCGGTCTGGCAATGCCAGCAGGTAGGCGTGGAATTGGGGAACATCTTTTGTAATCGCAGGGTAGTATAATACCAACGGGTCATGATTTTGTAAGCTGTTTCCTGTTGTGCAATGCTTTTAAAAGTGCCAGAAATATCCCTCCACAATTGTTCCCAGAGGTCAGGGGGAATGTCTTCCTCAAGGTCCGTGTGCCAGCACTGTTGATACGTATGAGATGGGAGCACATGCGAGTGTTGAAGGACCTTATACGTCCTAGAGATCAGGCCACGGGAGCCATCAAAAGAGCGGACTAGGGATTCAAAGGGGGTGAATTGGCGCATGGTGCCCTCTGTGTATGAAGGAGTACATAGCCAATGGCGAAGTTGAAGGTATTCCATACGCGCTGTGCTGGGGAGGTGAAAGTCTTGCCTGCACTGCTCAAAAGATTTAAAAATCCCCCCCTCGAATAAATGAGTGATTGTATGACATTCTCCAGCTGTCCATGCAGGAAAGGATGTGGGCTGGAGGGCAGGTGGAAACTCCGGGTTGCGCGCCACCGGTGTGTGAGGGGAGGGAAAAGAGGTAAGACCACGGGCCACTGCAAGTCTGTCCCATATCTCCAGAACCGTTCGCGTTGGGGTAGCAATATAGGCGCTGCGATGGCGAGCTCTCCTCGGCAACCAAGCCAGAGCCCAGAGCGGGCGGCAAGCCACGCCTCTGTCCATGTGAAACCAATGTTTCTCGCTTTCGCGAGCCACCCACTCTGAGACATAGCGCAGATGCGACGCCCAATAATAAACAAGAAGATCTGGGCATGCCAGCCCTCCCCGGTCCCGTGGCAACGTTAATACTTTGGTAGAGAATCGCGGCCTCCCCCCGCCCCAAATAAACGCATTGACCTCCTGTTGGAGGCTCAGAATGTCCCTTTGGGGGATAGGGGTTGGAAGTGCTTGGAAGAGATAAAGAATCTTGGGTAGAATGGACATCTTGATCGCGTTGAGGCGGCCCAGCCAGGAAATAGGTAGCAATTTCCATCGCCGGAGATCATCCCTAACTGAATTTCTACAAGCGGGCCAAACGCCTTTGTCCATGAGTTCAGCGTAGCCATGACATTAATACCTAGATAGCAAATAGATTGGGAGGCCCACTGGAAAGGGATACCGCTCCCAAGTTCCTCAAGCTGTTGCGGGGGGAGGGTAAGGTTAAGCGCCTGTAACTTAGTAAGGTTGATTTTAAGCCCTGAGATCAACTCGAACTGGGAGAGTACAGCAAGCAGCGCTGGGAGGGAGCTCTCAGGGCTAGTAAGTGTCAAGAGGAGATCATCAGCGAAAAGAGCGATTTTGTGCTCGACCCCCCTAAATGGGAGGCCCTTAATTTCTGCCGATTGGTGGATGGCAATCGCCAGGGGCTCCACGGCCAGGACAAAGAGTATGGGCAATAAAGGACAGCCCTGACGCGTGCCCCGATGGATGGGGAATGGGGGGGTAAGGAGACCATTAAGTCTGATCTGTGCTGATGGCGCCGCGTAGGGGGCCATGATACAGCTAATCATGACCAGGCCCAGGCCTATATTCTGCAACACCGCCCTGAGAAAGGACCAGTCTACCCGGTCGAATGCCTTCTCGGCATCGAGAGAAAGGAGGAGAGCCGGGATGTTACGGCGATGGACCTTTTCCACCAAGTGGGCTACTCGCCGGAGATTATCCGCCCCTTGTCTTCCGTGTATGAAGCCCACCTGGTCGGGCTCAATCAGACCAGGTAGATGGGGAGCTAAACGTTGGGCCAATATTTTGGTATACAGTTTAACGTCAACATTTAGCAAAGAAATGGGGCGGTATGAAGCACAAGAGGTTGGGTCTTTCCCCGGCTTGGGGATAAGCGCTATCTCGGCTCCGGCCATGGTTGGTGTGACAGACTTCTTATCGGCAAAGGAGTTAAAAAGTCGCAGCAACGGTGCCTGCAACTCTGGGAGAAAAAGACGATAGAATGGTATCGGAAGGCCATCAGGGCCTGGCGCCTTGCCATTAGGGAAACTTTTCAATGCTTTTTGAAGTTCTTCTGCAGTGATTGGTTCGTCCAATTGTTGCTTATGAAAAGGAGTTAGTGGTGTTCAGGAACAGGAGGCCAAAAAGGGATCTATCATGTCTCTACAGGTATCGCCCTGTTCATAAAGCGCGGAGAAGAAAGAACTAAATGCTTGCTGCTTGCCCGATTCCGAGGTAGCCCCCTCCCCCCCCGAAAGGGCAATCTTGGAGATGTGGTTACGGGAGACCTGTAGACGAAGACGACGCGCCAACAGGGAACCCACCTTATTGCCCCCGCCGTAGAATTTCTGTTTCAGAGCTAGGAGAGAATGATCTGCTTTGTTGACCCTTAGAGCCTTGAGTTGGCCCCGAAGCGAGGCCAGCTGTTTCTGGGTCTGTCGAGATGGCGCACTCTACCCCTGTTTTTCCAGCAGTTTAATATCGCGAGCCAGATTGGTTTCAACCAGGCGGGATTCCCGCTTACGGGCGATGGAGATGGACGTAATGACGCCTCGAATAGTGGCCTTGAAGGCATCCTATAAGACATGCCCATTAGTGTCCGGGAGGTCATTATCCACAAAATACGGCTGAATCGCCTGGCGTATTTCGGCCACATCGACCTGATCCCGTAGGACATGTGGGGGAAGTCGCCACCGAGGAGCGGAGCAGGGGCTCCTGCCCATACCCGTCAGGGTAACCTCCAGATGGGCATGATCCGAGAGAGATATATCCAAGATCGCCGCGGAGTCCAAAGAGCGAATGAGAGACTGGGACAGGAAGAAATAGTAAATTCGAGAGTAAGAGCGGTGAACATGGGAATAGAAGGTGTAGTACTTAGTCCCAGGTTCTTTGTAGCACCCCGCATCTATGAGACCCAAGGTTTCCAAGTCCTGCTTGAGTGCCGCAGACATCGCGCCAGTGCCCTGGAAGGAAGATGTGGTGCGATCTAAACTGGGGTCCCACACTAGATTAAAGTCACCCCCGAGGAGGATGGGGTCAGGCTCCCGGGATAGCAAGTCTTTAAGCAAGGTCCGGAGATATGTATCTTGTGCATGATTAGGTGCATAGACATTGAGCATCGTGTGTGCCTTACCATGAATGAGCAGAGTGAGTTTTAAATAACAGCACTCCTTGTCGCGCAGCACCCGGGAAACTTGTACAGGGCTTCCCACCTTAAAAAGGATAGCCACCCCCGCCGTCTTGGTCTGCGCTGATGCCCAGAACTACTTAGGGAATCTAGGGTGGGACATGCGCTGCGTGTCTGCACATAAGAGGTGGGTTTCCTGGAGGAAAATGACATCTGGGTCATGAATAAGGAAGTAATGCCATACCTGCCTTCTCTTATTGGGGGCGTTGAGGCCTTTTACATTGAGGGACAGACATTTAAGCTGTGCCATCATCGACTACAGACATAACAGAGCGCGGGTCATTGCGCAAGCCACCATATTGCCCTCCCCCGGATCCCAACCCAAACGGGCTGGTGTCGGACAGAAAAGAGGATGGGGAGGTAGATAGGAGTCGCTCAAATGTGTAGTAGAGTAGCCCCTCTCCCATGCCCAGGAGCTCCGACGCCAAGGAAATAAGAAATCACGGTATATCCATGCCCTCCCCCCAACAGACCAGAGAAAAGAGAAGAAAAGAGAGAAAAAGGGGTAGGGTAAAGAAAAACAAACCAAGCAGACAAAAGGCCAACAGGGCCAAAGTAATCCATCCCAGTCCAGGAGCGGCCCAACGGTGCAAACCAGGGCGGCTCTGAGGAAGTCACTCCCCACAGGGACTAAGGGAATGGCGGGCGCACCATCAAATACAGGAGAATGGTCGCGGCCCGTCCCCCAGAGGTCGACCCGCCACAGTGTTAACGGGGAAGCACGGGGTCCCCCCCAGGACTGAGTCCCAAGTCCCCCGGCCCCAGTGCTGAAACATGTCCGTGTGTTGCTGCTGGAGAACGGATACCAGAGGTTCCCATGACGCCGGGACCACTCAAGCAAGGCCGGGCTCCCACGGCGAGGGCAAACGGCTTGGATACCAAAACACCCCCCTCCAGCCCCGGGAGGGTCAAACCATGTCAAGGGGCCACCACCCCGGTGCCGGAGCCAGAGGTGAGGGGGGCCCCGACAGGGAGCCCCGCCCGTCTGAAGATTGCGAAGCCTCTATAGATTTAAAGTGGTGGATGATGTCCTGTTTAGCTTGGTGCGACAGTTCACTTGCTTTGGAGGCTCTAGCTCGGGGAGGGGGGACCCTCGACCACTCGGGGCGGAGGGGAGCCCTGGCCTCAGTGTCGGCAGAGGTAGGGATGGAGGGCGCAGGGCCGGGAGAAAGATGGAGCAACTGACAAGCCTCCTTGAAAGATCTCAATGATCTGCGTTTGCCCTCCCTCTGAAAAATCAGGGCAAAAGGATGGCCCCACTGGTACTTTACGTTCAATTCTTTAAGTTTGTCTGTTACTGGCTTGAAGTCTCTGCGGCGGCACAGAGTAATTGGGGAGAGGTCTTGATAGATTTGGATTTTGTGGCCCTCATATGTCAGTTCCTCAGCGTTCCGAGACGCTCGGAGGATCGCCTCCTTTTCCGTGAAGAAGTGCACCCGGGTCAGGATATCAGGAACCAGATTAGCCTTCCCGTGTGGAGGTGCAACTCGGTGCGCTCTATCCAGCGTAGGGGGCGAGGCATCATCATCACCCCGAATCGCTTGGAGGAGATCTGCGACATACGCCATGATGTCCTGACCCTCCGCTCCCCGTGGAACCCCCCCTGATGCGGAGGTTGTTCCGGCGGCTTCTGTTTTCCAAATCTTCCTGCTTGATTTGGAGCTCTACATGTTGCTCCTCAAGTGCTGCCACTCAACGCCATAGTTCCTCCTGGTCCTCCGTCCTCATGTCGAGGGTCCTTTCGAGATCATCCACACTCGTGCCAATTGCAGTTACGTCTCGCCTGATGTCTCTTAGGCAGGTTTTGACCTCCGCTTTAAGAGAATTAATTTCTGACTTTATTTCCTGAAGAAAATTGGACATGAAGGCTTGGGTGACAGGGCTGGTGTCCGCGGCTTCCAAAGAGGTTGCCATTGTAGAGCCCTTGCGAGTAGATGCCGATGCAGTTTTAGTCCACAGGTCTGCCACTGATGTGTCCTTGGGGGCTGGCTGTACTGTGGTTTTCCCCGATTTGGTACGGGGCATGACTTAGACAGAGGACACTCCCAGCCCGTGGTGGATTCCGCTAATGTCCAGCACTCAAGTCCCCCCCTGGAGCGGCACCAAAATACAACCATATGAAGAGGCTACCAGCCAGGATCAGTTGCACACAGAAGGAGCCGCTGTTACGGCGAGGACAGTGTAGGTGACTCCGGGGGGGCCACCCACGGCACACGGAGGATAGATGTGAGAGGCAAGTCAAAACCCCAAATGGTGTCCGACCACCCAGCCGATCTCCTCGCCTCCGCGCTGAGACTGTTAGCACCCTCACTCCTGACAAGCCCCGGGCACACTCCTGGCACGTCTACCAAGGAGGGACTTCTTATAGGCTCTCACGCCAGCTCTGCTATCTTCCTGGGGGCCATCCAAAGGAATCGTCGTTGTTGAGAGCCGCGGGCCATCACACTACACACCCCTCGCAGCTCTCCAGGGGGAGGCAGGGACTGGCGAGCATGGTCCGATATCTCCTTGGTCCAGGCCCCGATGTGCGGGTGGAAAGGCGGCGCAAGGGCAAGTCCCGCCATGTGGGCACCGCCGGCTCAGGCGGGCGTGCTATGACCCGCTACTCCCAGTTGCTGCAAGGCTCCGCGCCGGATGCTGTCGAGGCGCCCCCCCCTCGGACCCCACCAGTCCAGGAGGGAGCGGGAGAGGAAACAGGGTGGGCCCAGCAAGGACGCCCGCAGAAAATCCCTGGCCAGAGGAGTAAGCCTCCACCCTGACGGGCACGATGTCCGCTGTGTTCTACCCCCTGGAGTCGCACCGCCACCCACAATCTGCACTCCCACGGGGCGGCCCTCCAGGGGGGAGTGGAGATGCAGCGGAGAAGGCCCCAGGGGTCAATATCCCCCGCTCCAGGTCCCCGTGCTCAAAAACAGCCAAATGGAAGGCCTGAGCCCTCCAATCCACCGGGCTCAGGCAGGGACGCAGGAACCCACAAAGGCCCTGGACGCAGTAATGCTTCACTCCTGCAGGCGCTTGAGCTCCCCCCCTCCAAGCCACCTCAGTCCAGGGGGGGAGCGGGAGGAGCGGCAAGGGGGTGTACCAATGTCCTGCTGGGCAAAGCGGTGATCGCACTGTCGCTCCCGGTCCCTCCACTAACGCTGCTCTGTCGGGCCTGCGTCACTCCTTTGTCCCGCCATCCTCCTCACCTCTGGCCCTCCGATGATGGTCCGCGGCCGAGGGCCGCCTCAGCGCCTGGTCAGCGCTCAGCCCCGGGCTTCACGCGGTCACCCGCGCGGGCCTCTGCCGTTCCTGCCCGTCGCAGACAGTGGCCCCTTGGGAGGTGCGCAGGCAGGCACGGGGGCGCCGGGGCTCGGGCAACACCCCCACGGACACCCGCACTTCGGCAGCCAGCCCCGCCGCAGGGCCCGGGACTTCTCCGGAGCTAAGGCCTTCCCCGCACCCGCAGACAAGATGGCGGGCGGGAGCGTCTCTTCAGGCTCCCGGCTCCGATGAAGGGCAATCCGGGCCCCGGAGCCCCCTGTGCGTCAGCGGGAGGGCACCAGGGAGACACCAGGGGGGGGCGCCGATCGCACCCCCCATGCCGCTAGTAGCTCAAGAATGCCAACGGCCGGCCCCCGGAGGACAGAACCCACGGAGCACACGTCTTACTCCATCGAGGTCTCAGCCACGCCCCCAGGGGGAGGTTTTAAGCTCGGATGCAGACATAGCGGGCAGATTTGAGTCGTTTTATACCGAGCTTTACACTGCAGATGACCTGGATCCTGAGGCTGCCAGTCAATACGTGGCTGATGTCCCAGTTGCGTCCCTCTTATACACAGAGGCGACCAACCTAGATGCGGACATTCGCTTGGACGAAGTTCTGAAAGCTATAGCAGGCCTCCCTTCAGGGAAGGCCCCGGGGGAGGATGGGTTCCCGACCGATTTTTATAAAGTCTTTGCTCAGGACCTGGCCCCGGTATTGGTCTGCTTATTTAACTCCTTCAGTGACAGGGGCAGGGTGACACCGAGTATGACTATGGCAAACGTCGTAGTGATCCCGAAACCAGGTAAAGACCCTCTAGACTGCGCTTTGTACCGCCCCATTTCATTGCTCAACGTTGATCTTAAGATTTTCACGAGTATCCTGGCTGCTAGGCTGCCCCCCATATGCAGGGGCTGATCGACCCCGACCAATCTGGGTTTATCCCGGAACGCACTGCAGCGATGGGACCCATCGGATGTGCCACCTCCTAGACAAGACCCAACGTACCCAGATGCCTACGGTACTCCTCTCAATCGATGCCGAAAAGGCATTCGACCGGGTCCATTGGCTGTAACTGAAGCAGACGCTGCGCAAGTTTGGGGCCGGGGCACGCTTCCTGGAGTGGGTGGACTGCATTTATGTGGCTCCACAGGCGCGGATCAGGGTGAACGGGGTCGCATCTCGCCCATTCCACATTCGGAGAGGCACGAGGCAGGGATGCCCTCTGTCGCCTCTGCTCTTCGCGTTATATATGGAACCATCCGCGGAGAGGGTCCGCCAACATCCCGGGATATCGGGGATTAAAATGGGTGATAGGGTACACAAAATTGCATTGTACCCGGACGACGTGGTCCTCTTTTTAACCAAACCAGAACTCTCACTGGCCCCCCTGATGGAGGAACTGGAGCTCTTCGGTCTCGCCTCAGGGTTTAAAGTGAATTTCCACAAAATTCAAGCTCTGAGTCTGACCCTCCCTCACACAGAGCAGCGGGCTCTCGCCGCACGGTTCCCGTTTCAGTGGGCTGCGGAGGGCGTCCAATACTTGGGCCTGCAGGTGTATCCCGCCATGGCCAAAACGGCGCTAGCAAACTATTTTACCCTACTGGCCGGGATTAAGCGCGACCTCACGAGCTGGAAGAGACACACCCCGTCCTGGCTCGGCTGATTAGCAGCCATCAAGATAACCACCCTCCCGCGGATCTTGTATGTGAAGCAGACGCTACCACTGAGCCCTCCTCCCAACATGCTAGCACAGATGCAAAACCTCATTTGCGCTTTTGTTTGGGTGGGTAAGAAACCGAGAATGGCCCGACACTTGACATACCTCAAACAAGAGGACGGGGGCTGGGGGTCCCATGCTTAGAACGCTATTTTCAAGCGGCACAACTCAGATACATGCTCGAATCGGTATAAACTGGAATCGAAACGACATTATTGTTTCATAGACCGCTCGATAGCGGGCATGCACATCTGGAAGGTCCCCTGGCTTCCCCGCCGACATCGCCCCTGCGGAGTATATATCTCGCCGGTTCTGCGAGCTACCATGGCGGTGTGGGACAGAGTGCAGGTGCCCTGCGGCCTGTCTACCCCGATGTCTCCTATGACCCCTTTTATAGGCAACACCGACTTCCCCCCGGCTTACACCGGGAATGGCTTTCTCCACTGGCAGGAGGCCAACTGTAAGCGTATTGGTGATCTGTTTGATGAACACGGGGTTCTGGCATTTGACAGAATCACAGAAGTTTACGGGGTTCCCCGTAAGGCATACTGGCAGTATCTGGCCCTTCGTCACTGGGTTACCCAGCCACAGGTGTACCCCCACGCCGGCCGCTTTCTAACAAAATTTGAGAAATGGTTCGTCACTAGGACTTCTGACAAACGACTATTATCGGATATCTATGCTTTTTTAAACGCCCCCAGGCAGGCTGGCAAACCCCCCGCGCAGCGTCGGTGGGAGTCGGAATTGGAATATGAGTTCTCACCCAAGGAATGGAGTGATATAGTGCACAGGGCCAGAGCATCTTCATGTAGTACAGCGGGTAAAGAGATGTTCCTAAAGATCGCTCACTATTGGTACTACACGCCGGCAAGGCTTCTTAAATGGAAACCGGGGGGGGACAGACTATGTTGTCGTAACTGCGGTCAGCTGGGCACGCTTACTCATATCCTTTGGGCATGCCCGAAAATTCAGGAATTTTGGGAGGTAACTCTCCGCGACATTGACACGATTTACCGCACAGACCTACCAAGACTCCCTTCATTCATACTCCTGGGTCTGCCCAATGCCTTGACGTACCCTCTCAGATCCGAACGGGGCAGGGCGATTGCGCTAGCGTTGGGTGCAGCTAAGCAGGTATTACTGGCTAGATGGGGCACTGCAGAGATACCTTCCCACCTGGATTGGCTCTACAAGCTGTGGGAACTATTGGAGATGGAAAAGATTACAGCAGGTCTTACCCGAACCCTCCATAAATTTGACAAAACATGGGGTCCACCATAGAATTTCTGTCTGACGAATTCAAGGAACTCACTTGCCCAAAGTACCTCAGAGTGCTGCGCCTCACTAATGCCTCCCTCCCACAGGACTAGGCCTCTATTCGCCGCCTCCCACCTAGTCCACAGGTTGGGAATACACTGGGTCCATCTCATACACATGCCAGGAATAATTCTCGGTACCCCTCCTCTTCTACTCTATTCTTTTCTTTCTATTCTCTCATCATTAGTTAAATGACCAACCCCCACCGGCCGGTGGATGTAGGTGGCGGCTGTTGTAATGCTTGACTCTTTGAAATTTAATAAAAAGATTTAAACCATAAAATACTTTCTCAAGAAACCATACGCCGACCCCAACGAGCCCAAGAACTACTGGCCCATCTTTCTGCTCCCCTTCCCCGCCAAAGTCCTCACAAAGGCCATCAACAGTCAGCTCACATAACATCTGGAGAGCAACAATCTTCTGGACACTTTCCAATCTTTATTCCGCGCCAACCACAGCACCGAAACCGCTCTGATTGCAGCCACAGACGACATAAGATTCCTCCTCGACCAAAGAAAAATGGCGGCCCTGATCCTCCTCAACCTCTTAGAAGCACTGAACACAGTATCATACCACACCCTGATCAAAAAGCTTGACAACATAGGAATCCAAGGAGACGCCCTCAAGTGGATTGCCTTCTTTTTAACAGATAGAACCCAGAGAATCCACCTCCCGCCCTTCACCTCGGAACCTAAGAACACCATCTGCGGTGTCCTGAAGGTTTGTCCCTCAGTCCTATCCTGTTCAAAAACTACATGACTTCCTTGGTCAATGTCGTAAAAAGATCACATGGACTGAACATCATATCCTACGCCAACGATACCCAGCTCATCCTCTCTCTATCAGAAGAACCCTCCACCACGCTGACGAACTTTCGATGGCATGACGAACATCGCCGACTGGATTAAAAACAAATGGCTACAACTCAACACAGATAATACAGAAGTGCTCTTCTTTGGAAACACCTCCCCTATAGAATGAAGCCTGGTGGCCCCCCAAACAAGGACCCTCACTCACTCTGACCGACCACACCCGCAACCTTGGCATCATCTTGGACAGTAATTTCATCATGAAGAAACAGATAAACGCAGTCTCATCCGCCTGTTTCATCACCCTCCGCAAGATTTTCAAGTGGCTCCCCATCGACACAATGGGCGAAGTTCAACCCATTTGTCCCCGATGAGAATGCACTCTACGCACTAATCACTTCAGACCTCTTCAAGAGACTGCAAACAATACAGAACGCAGCTGCGAGACTCATCCTAGACCTCCCTAAGTGGAACCACATCACCCCCACCTCAAGAAGCACCACTGGCTCCCCATTCAGAAGAGATGCCAGTTCAAGATTCTGATCCACACCTTCAAAGTCCTCCACAACCAGGGACCAGTATACATCAACCACGGACTGAACTTCCACCTTCCCTTCAGACACCTGCGCTCTGCCTCCCTCTGCCTTGCCCAGCCCCCCATATCAGCTGCAGCAACAGGGGAGGACGCTCCTTCTCATAACGTGCCGCAAAGTCCTGCAACGACCTCCCTCTTCACCTACAGACCTCACCCTCTCTGCTGGAATTCAGATAGGGACTCAAGACCTGGATGTTCGACTGAGCCACAAGTAGCAGTGCTCTCAGCGCCCAGATACCGTCACAGGTCATTGGTCGTGCTTTACAATTTTCTGATTGATTGATATAACTTAATAAAAATATGTACTATTTTTATTTTTTACATTAAATTATATTTATTTATATTTTAAGTAGTTTAATTTAATTTAACATTATTTCCTATCAGATTTTATCTTAAGCCCATAGCTTCATTGATTTCTATGGGAGAACCATTGGTTGGCCATGTGTGGTGCAGGACTTACTTGAGCTCTAAGCTGGAGTAACTTACTATCATTTTGGGCCCCTTGTTGGCTACAGTAACATTAGAAGGACAGTTTGCGAACAACAATGGGCTTACTCATTTGTGGGTAGGTACACATCCCTCCCTAAACCCCTACCTAACCCTCACTTAACCCCTAATTACTTCTCCCTACACCCAACCCCTTTAGTAGTAAATATTCCCTATTTTCCAGCAACTGCCCCATCCCCCCCACGTTTGCTACTAAAATGTATACTTACGTGTGTGGGGACTCCTCAGCCTAACTCAGATCTCCACAGAGAAAAAGATAGGAGAGGCGGAGACGGAATCTCCAAATGTAGGTTTATAAATTGCATTTTTTGTTGGATGTTTGTAATACTACTGTATTACTACAAAATTCAGTTTGTGAATTTGTCCCATCGTGTTGATTTGTATCACTAAAATGAGTGGTATTCGCCAGAATAATCACAGTTCCTTTTTTTTTTGCTTTGGCCATTTCTGCCCCCGTCAGGGACAAATGGATTGAACTTCATCCATTGTTCTGACTTATTGTCATACAATTCTTAAGTACATTTTGCTACTGCTCATTATCTCGCTACCGCATTTCAGATGAGTAAAAACATCCAGTGGGTTGTAGATAGAGATTACAAATGCAGTAACGTGAGGGATACATTTTCCTACCTGATTCATTGATTGCTTTGCTCATCTATACTGAATAAAGATCTCGTCTAAGATTCCCTGCCACTTTTGACCATTTGGGATTTCTCTCCTTTGTTTAGATTCAAGATGAGTCACTCTGTTGCAACACTGAATGGATCAATGAGCCAAGATGGCGGAACCAGCGCTGTGAGAAAATGAAGGATTCTCGGTTTTTATCACTGCCACTTTTTACAGGCACTAATGCATGCTTAGTTTTAGTCATTATACACTATCTTGGATAGCTGTGGGGTGTGCCCTAGTCTAAATGAACAGTCAGGTATATGCATCAATGAAAACGTGAACCTGGTGTGTTTGAGTCTATTTTAAAGGAGCTTTCTTAATTTGAAGAAAGAGAACCATTGCAGTCTAAAAACATAGGGCCAGATGTTCAGAAGCGTTTTCTGGTCCCAAACCCTGCGGTTCAGTAAACTGTAGGCTCTGCGGCCAGGAAATTTGTTTTTCGAATGTACTAAACCCATTTAGCGATTCGGTAACATGTTACTAAATTGATAAATTGGTTTAGGCAACCATTAGGAATTGCTATTTGGAAGGGGCGTTTTAGGGCATCCCTTCTAAACAGCAAATTGACTAAGTATAGGGACAATGGAAGAGAAGGGAGGACGTTCAGTCAGAGGAGAGTGTTGTTAGATGAGGTTGGGTCTTAAAAATCATGTAACGAAACAAAATGTAATCTGTAGCGGACCGTGGTAGGAGTGCCGGCCGGGCGGTGACGTGGGGCGGGGGAGGGGCATGGTGGGGGGTAGTAAACCACGGATTACGGCCGAATACAGGTAAGTAAACATTTAAATAAATAAAACGAATTTCGTTGCGCGCACTGCATCGCATTTGGCGATGCAGCGCTCACTACGTTATTCGTTTTATTTATTTAAATGTTTACTTACCTGTATTCGGCCGTAATCCGTGGTTTACTACCCCCCACCATGCCCCTCCCCCGCCCCACGTCACCGCCCGGCCGGCACTCCTACCACGGTCCGCTACTGAATGTAATGCTTTCTTACAGAGATGCTATGTAACGGGACTCAGCCATTGAAATCGTGCTGAGTAGCCAGAAAATGTGCCACCGCAGGGGAATGGGCTCGGGTAGCTACAAGGATGCCACTTGTAATATGTACGAAACTTGAATAAAACAGATTCCCCCAAAAAATCATGGTGGGTTGCAATTTGATATCTACCTCGTTAATATCCATTAGGTAGGTCAAATTGCAACCCACTATGATTTGGTAGTTTGTGAACATATTTGAACATAGGTCGGTTCATAAAAAAACATATGATTCGCAAAAAGTTGGTGCACAAATTACGACCACTTTTTGCGAATCCTATCTTAGCATATCTGGCCCTTAGTTCAATCGGCTTGAGTAATAATAGCAACTGGCTCTGCTTCTCCTGTTTTGCGTGAATTTGTCCTATCATCATGTAATGAGCCTCATCGGCTCTTTGCCTTCACAGAGGCTTTCAAGTTCAGTACACCTTTGATTTTTTTTTTATTAAGCAGTTCAAAAGAAAAGCATATTTCATTAAAAGCCTTAGATATAAGAAAAGACGTATTAAGCACTTCAAAAAGCCTTAGAAATCCCCAGCTCCAAGAAAAGAAAGAATCTCTGTGTATCAGTGTAATGGCAGCATTTTTGATACGTAGGAGGATTGGTCCTTCCTCCTCCCAGGATTAATCCCAATTTTTAACGGTTCATAACCAGATCAGTTTCAAATGGCTTCCGTATTCAATTAAATAATTTTTTATGATTTTTTGGGCATTCGTGCATTCATCAGAATAATATAGTTGTAGCACTGCCTGCACCCATCTAACTACATTAAGATATGTAGAATCTTGCCAATGATGTGGAATTTGTAATCAAGCCAGTAGATGTGCTATAGGTATGACACCTCTAATTTGCACTCACTAGTGGTTCCCATCAAATTCAATACAGAGTCAAAGTTATCGGGAGACCTGTAGCGTTTGTGAATATATGTAATATCGCTACCCAAACTTCTGCCGCTTGATTTTAGAAAGAAACCTTATAATCTAAAACGGGGAGGGCATGCAAACACCAGACCTTGCGGCCACTAAAGCGAGAGCATGCATCTATCCCCGGGCAAGTGAATCTGGGGCTTCAATAAGATGAAGTGTGCCTCTTCTAGAGGTAACCAGGATCAGCCATGGCTGCCACGCTGCAGGCACATTGAGCTAAGATGTGCCTGGTAATGAATCTGACACATGGTTCAGCCTACCAGAGATATAGTACCGGATGCAGGACGCTGTCAAGGAAACATCTGAAGTCAGTTCACAGTCCCAAATGAGGAGCAAAATCAGCAAGAAAATTGCACTGAGTACCCGCATCCCGGATCCTGTTTTAAATCTTGGCCGCTAGATTGTCCTCATGATAAAACTGTGGTGAATTCCCTGAGACCAATGAATACTGACATTAATTCTCTCCAGTTGAAGGGCTCTCTTGCCTAGGACAGAAACCAGCAACCCTAACCTGACTCTGTCCCTGGAGATACTGTCTAACTTCAACTGCTGGGATCAATAATCTGGTGACCACCAGACAGACGAACAATGGTACCCCGATTCACCTCCTCCCGAAATGCAGAAGAGTTCCATGTAGCTTCCCCCAACTGACGAAGACCTCAACTAAATGACATGTAGAAAAATGGAAACATTTAGAAAGTACTAAGCCTGCCTACCACTACAGGTTGAAAGATGTCTCATTGTCAACATATTGGACTGCATTGCTGTGAACTGTTAAAGAATACTGTTAAAGAATAAAAATTAAGAATAAAATAACTCGCAACATGGAGTTTTCATCCTGTACATAGAATCATTATCAAACTGTAATGTGACCATACTATTTTTAAAAATGTGGTCTCTACACTCACCATATACCAAATTGTATTTCGAGCAGGAAACTGGCCTAATTCGTGCTCTGGATTATTTACGTCACCACCTGATACATGTCTCGCACTAAGAGCAATTTAACAGAGGTTAGAGGAATGCAGGGCACTCCTTTCTTCACATTGTGTGAAGCCATGAATAATGTGCAAGGATTAATGTATATCTTTAAAATAACTGGCACGGCTATCCTTGCGCCACAAAAATGTTAGAAGTGTACAAGAATAATCCGTGAATATCGATGGTTGAGGTTTTAGGATTGGCCATTACCCCTCAATTTACTTTCTCTAGAAGTGTGATCAAAATCACCAGTGTGGGCCTTATTTGCTTAGGTACACCCACCATTCTGGAAAATAAACCCACAAAAATACTAGCCACCTCAACAAGTCATTTATTGCCTCTCAGCCTCTAATTTCACAGGGCCCCGCTTGCTACTAGCTGTGCTCATTTACAGAGCCATGGCACACAACATTTCTTTTATCCTTAATGTGAAGCTAGATTGCCTAGCTGATACTGGACCAGTGCTTGAAAAAAACATTTCCCTAGTGGTATTTCTTTTCTGCCTTCCCGATAGGTCAACAGTTCTCTGCAAAACTTGTCTTGAGCCTCCTTATTTTTACACAAAATGCTTATAAAAATCAAAGTGAAATGAGTGTACAGCACTGGGCATTATATTGCTACTCTTCTCAGAAGCAAGAGGAAATTATCATGCAGTGGAGGCAGTGGGTAGCTAGACCTACTGCCACCTGAGGTGGAGCCTAAGTTTGTGCAGGAGAGAGCGCGGGGGGGGGGATGACTTGTTCTCGGGGTGTGGGGGTAGTCAACAGACATGACTTGCTCATCTCCGCCGCCCCTCCAAAAACAGACCACCACCCCTCCCCAGCTACGCCACGGAGTGTAGGTTCCCTATAGCCAGTGAAATGGTGCAGATTAAAATCAAAAGAGTCAAGATACAGACACAGGAGGAACAGAGAGCAAAAAACACAGGGAGGGAGGGACAGACAGACAAGGGTGTGGTCTGTCCATGTGACTGGTGGTTAACTATCTGTCTATCCAGCTATCCATCCATCTACCTGCCTATCTATCCTTCCATCCATCCATTTATCTATCTATCTCTCTGTCTATTTATCTATCCATCTATCTTTATTTTGTGGAGTGTTACATTTATTTTGGTAAACATCAGGCCGCCTGTATTGGTCAGCCTAAAGTGAGTCCGAAAAATTGTACATGCCAGAAGAGAACTCGTCTAAAAGTTATGCTAACTAGCCCTGAATATAAAAATATGCTTATTATATCATAACAGAATGCTGGTTTATGCAAGATCGTGCTTTAAAGAGTTGATGCAGTGCGTATTTACAGCTGTGATGTTTTATCACGGTCTTCCACTATAAAAATGTTAATGATAAACACGAAGTTTCTCCCTGGAATCACAGTAGCGTTGTAGAAATAGAACAAATAACCGGCTCATTTTGTACGTGTTCGTTTATACAATGCATAGTTCTGAATCTGGCTCGAAGAAAAGGTCAAAATACTTAACAGCACAAACGTCATAAAGAGCTTCTACCATCTCTGAAAGGACTCACCAGGGGCTTGCATGCGTGCTGCTCTGCGAGCGAGGGAACTTCAGTGAAGCACTGGGGCACCTCCAGTGGAATCACAAGTTATTGAGTCCACTGGGGTAAAACGTCACAGCACAGGCAGACTAAAGTCAAACAAATGCGCCTAGCCATGCTATCCCTACACATTTTGTCGTAAGCACTGGAAGTAGGCGTGTGGAGCTGCTGCAGCAGCACCCCTAAAAAAACCATACTGGAGTCCCAAATATGAATGGGTATTAAAAATTATTTACATTTTTTTTTCATCTTGTGACATTTTCTGTGCGTTCAAAGACAAAGTCCAAATGTCAGTCTAGTCTTCTGACAAATTGCTGCTTATTCTTTTAACCTGGAGACTGGTGTTCGTTTACCTTTCTTTCTCTGACCGCAAAGTGTGAGATATTGTAAAGTGAACTATGTGACAATATTGCTGGTGTGAAAGGAAAGGCTGTGGAATGTCGTTTTCTTCCAACACAAATACCTATAAATGACCTGTACAAATATCTCAAGATAAGTAAAGTGTGGAAAGCACAAATGAAGTGATGTTTTGCTAATAGTGAAGCGTGACAGAAACAAACATGTTATTAGGATCAAATCAAGACACTTTCCTTGGTGATGTGCAAATAAAAAATATCCACTGAACCCAATTTCCACACTTTATCGTTTATGCGCTATATAGTTTTTAGCAATAAAACTGTAATTTAGTGGTCATTTCAATGGAAAAAGTGCTGTCTCTAAAACACAGTTACCACACATGGCTTTAGTAATATATTGTGACAGTGTGTTCCCAACAGTCGCGGCTGCTGCCAATATGCAGTGGCGGGGCGGCAGGGCAGCAGCAGCGGCGGCCGGGGGGCAGAGGGGATTAATTACCTAATGTTGCCAGACACCTTGCACCTTGGTGCTCGTCTGCTCTTCTGCTGCTCCCGGCAGTCCCTTGGACAGACTCCCCATCCAATCCAGACGCTGCTCGCATGATATGAGAGCAGCGCCGGCAGTGGCCTGAGTGGGCTGGTTTGACACTCGCTGAGGCATAGGGAGTCTGTGCCATTTCTCCATCCGGCTGTAGAATACAGCTGGGTTGAAGAAACCTAAGTGTGCATGTCTGTTTGGCCGGCCTAAGATGGCCAGTCAAACTGACATGCCCACTTATAAGTGCCCACCACTCCTCCCAATCTGCCATGGCCTGGCCCCACTCCTCCTTACACATGCATGGCTCAGCCAGTGCCTGAAAAACAAAATGATAATAAAATATAATTATTTATCAGCTGCTGGCTCTAAAACACAGAGTTTCCACACATGGCTTTCGTAGTATATTGTGACAGTGTGTTCCTAACAGTCGCAGCTGCTGCCAATATGCAGTGGCGGGGCGGCAGGGCAGCGGCGGCGGGGGGCAGAGGGGATTAATTAAAAAAAAGACTTACCTGATGCTGCCAGCTGCCTTGCACCTCAGTGCTCCTCTGCTGCTCCCGGCAGTCCCTGGGACAGACCCCCCCATCCAATCCAAATGTGGCTCGAATGGTATGAAAGCAGCATCACGATTGGCCTGAGCGGGCTGGTTTGATGCTCCCTCAGGCATAGGGAGTCTGTGCCATTTCTCCACCCTGCTGTAGAATACAGCTGAGTTGGAGAAACCTAAGTGTGCATGTCTGTTTGGCCGGCCTAAGATGGCCGGCCAAACTGACATGCTCACTTATAAGTGCCCACCACTCCTCTCCATCTGCCATGGCCTGGCCCCACCCCTCCCTACACATGCATGGCTCAGTCAGAGCCTGAATAACAAAATGATAATAAAATACCATTCTATATTTCAGCTGCTGGCTCTGAGCCAGTGGGGCAATGCTCCTCCACCATTGCGTAGGAGCCACCGCAGGTTCCTAAATGCAACACCAGCTACATACTTCACCCTTACCACCCTCCTACTGTATGGGCGTGGCTCATCTGTGACACCCGTTCTTTGTGCGATGCATGGATTTTTCAGTATCCCTAAGAGTTCAGTGATGTAACGCTGATGGCAGCACCCCCAATCTGAACATTGTTCCAGCACCACTGCATTTTGTCTGCTCCATGTCTGAGGGTTCAATGGAGTAATGCAAGCACTGCAGAGAACATTGTCTACATCCATGGGCACAGGTTCAGGTCACAACATGCTTACTCTGCCTTTAATCCTTCCAAGGACACTAAAATAAATACCGTTGAGCTGGGTATCAATAAATATCCGTTATCTGTCAATCATGCCCTGGTACCTCTAGGGTGAACGCCCACTCTATAAATACACCTCTTACGTTACACTAAAGGCAGAACGTGTGACACGGTGAGGCTGGGCGAATTATTACAAATGAAGCATTTTCTGAAAGGAAGGCACTAACTCAAAATGAATGTTTGGTTAACACTGAGCTATCGATTTTCCTTAAACCTTTGGAATTATTTTGAAATATCGCTGGTCTGCAGGGAGTTGCGTAATTGGATGACTTGACTGCTCAGAGCGCTCTTTAATGTAGAAATCCTGCTTCTGGAACGGGCGGGTGGAGAGAAAAAGCTGCTTTGCAGATGTCCCTGTGACAGGCGTGATTAAAAGGAAGTGCCAGGAAAGGTCGGCTGTGACGTCCAGCCTGACAAATGTTAGGAGGGGATTTATTGTCAGGGATCCTGTAAGATTGGAGCAGTCTGAGGGCATGTTTAATCTATAGACATCTGTGCGCCTCCGCTTATAGATGCATGCACAGATCTGTTTATGCCGTTAGGGCGCAGTGTCAAAGGACAGCTGTGTTCCTGCCACACTGAGCCAGCCCGCTCTCCTTTCCCTCTTAACAGATTTTGTTATAATCGTCTATTTCCACAGCATTAATCTGCACCTTTCCCTCCCCCGGCAATAAATTATAAATAGAATGTCTGCCGTCCCCCACGTTATTAAAAAAAGATGAGCTCGCCTGTGCCAGCACTCTACTCCCTGCTCCATCCTTCTCTCTCTTCTCTTCTTGTTTTTTACTCTCTTCGCCTCTTTCTCTTCTCTCCTTGTTTTTTACTCTCTTCGTCTCTCTCTCTCTTTCTTCCACTTTCCCTTTCTCCTTTATTATTTGTCTATTTTCATGTCTCTCTCATTCGTTATCTTCTTCTCAGGTTCATCTTTTCACTTTCTCCTGCCTTTCTCGCGTTGGGTCCCCCTCGCGTTCGCTCATTTTCCCTCCCACTCTCTCCCCAGGTCTCTCATTCTTTCAAGCTTTATTATTTGTCTATTTCCATGTCTCTCTTATTCGTTATTTTCTTCTCAGGTTAATCTTTTCACTCTCTCCTGCCTTTCTCACGTTGGGTCCCCCTCGCGTTCGCTCATTTTCCCTCCCACTCTCTCCCCAGGTCTCTCATTCATTCAAGATTCCTCTAAAAGCCGCGCCTCCGATAGATGTCACCGGCTTGGCCTCATTAAAGTGACTGACCACTACATCCACGCGACCATTAGCTCGACCGGCCATTTCTTCCTCTTGTCAGACGTACCTTCCTAGCTCTAGTCCTGTTGGCGTGGGTGCTAGAGCCCAGTGGATGTTGACGTCAAGGTCAGGCAAATGTGGGGGCAGTCAGTATAATGGGCTTCAGTTAATGGGGTGAACCATATCTTATTATTTACTCCTGTATTTCATTCTTCATATCTCCATTCTCTCACCATTTCACCTTTATTTGCCTTAATTTCTTTCTTTCTCTGCTTTGCCCAAACTTCCCCTTTGCATCCACCCCTCTTTCGCTCTATAATTTCATCTCATCGTTTTTCAAATATTCTCATCATACACACACACACACACACACACACACACACACACACACACACACAATACACAATGGGTAACCAAGCAATAATGATTCAATATTGTCATTGAGGGGTTATGGTGATATGATAAACCAGTAAACGGATTTCGAAGGCCAATTGGTTTGTAAATGTGAGCAAAACACCAAGATAGCAATGTACGACCATATACACGGTACCCAGTATGCATTTTTTATATTATATAGTTATTTTGGGGTAGTTAGCTTGAAAAGGCTGTTTTCTTCAAAATGCAGCTAACAGTGGGCACTGATTGGAACTAGAATGTTGTAAGGTTTTGGATTTCATGAATAAATTGGTGATTAAACACTGGCAAGGGCCAGTGGATTTACACGATTCCATGGCTGCAGCAATTACAGCATAATTATCATACTACCAAATTTGCCACATAATTTGCCACATAATTAGCATGTTTCATTGAAAATATTGATTATAGCTCAACCAAGTGAAAATAATACGGCCAGAGAATGTGTTACAGAATTTGCATTTGTGCCGCATAATTTAGATTACCATGCAGCATAATTTAGTCCTCCAAGTCACATAATCCTAGCAGTTCTGAAAATTGCAAAGCTCTGCAGAGTTGTTTGGCAACTGTCATTATGATGACAAAATCCACATTTCACAAGGAACTGTGAAATATTTTCGATATTTTAGAGTTCCCTGTAAAATACGGGTTTTCATACCACAGCAGTTTGTACAATAAAGCCATCCAAACGCATAGCTTTGATTTTTTCAACAGCCTCTCTCTTTCACTCATGCTCACGCAAAAATGTATGACAAGTTTCCATTGTACATATATTATTGCAGAGCATTAATTTACTTGTAATCAAGGTTTCTCTGAACCCCTGTCAAATTCTGTAAAGTGGTCTATCTTGAAAGTGCATGACACAGTCTCCTCATCTCTACTACACAATAAACAAAACACACAGTCCAATCTGGGATCATAGTGGAGGGAAAATGACTGTGAGGCCTTGAAGACGTAGAGAGGAGATGCCTTTTGTTATGTCCTGCCTTAGCATGTCTGACCTCAATTTAGAACTGGTGGGATACTGGCGAGACTACTGGAATTATGTGGCATAGGATGACCAAATTATGCAGCAGAGTTGACTAAATTATGTGGAAAGGAAAGACAAATTATGCAGCATAATTTAGCACATTTTGAGAGCGTATTACCTAATTATTTTGTAATTTTTACCATTTAACACTATCTAGACAAAGATTTCACCTCATTAGTACCAGTTTGAGACCCAAATACAGCAACAGGCAACAGAAAACTGACCAATCAACCTTTACCAAGGACTTTCCACCACTGTGTTGCCGTAGTTTTAGTAACTTTTCATCTGTCTGAGGTATAAACAACATTTTTTTGTTTAAATATGAATGAAGATTATACAGCAGATGATGCATTATGTGGCAAAACTATTATTATGAGGAAAATGTCGCGGATGGAAAATCGCATTATTCCCGTGGCCCTGTGTACTCCATAACGAATGTCCAAGTGAGGAGTCTGAGCGGCACCACATACTGCAGCAATATATGCATTAAAAGGGAAGTTTCTATCACCACAGAATCGATGAGGGATTTTGCAGACAATCGTAGAGATGGCCCAAACCCAGTTTACAGATGTCGGGGCAATAGAAAAATGTAGGGAAAAACGCTATTTTTGTGGTTATAAATTCAATGAGAAAATATGGATAGCCACCCCCACTCCACCATCCCTGCAAAAAATAGGATATACTGGCTTATTTTTTAACACTGTTTAACATGTATATATAGGCACAAACTTCCTTCTTTATTGGAAAAGTATGCAGGGATGGACTGGAGCGGAACATACCAGAAATCCATGCGAGCAGGAGCTGGGCGGTAAGCCAGGTCGCTGAGGTAAGAAGCCACCAGGCCTGGGAATGGGTTGCAAATGGAGGTGTTTGCTGAGACCCCAGAGAAAGCTGTCCTAGGAGACAGGAAAGGCAGGAGCAGCAACAGCAGAACTTTAGGACTAAGTGACACTACAGACACAGCATTTCTTCCAAGAAGAACACCGTCAAGGTGCATTTGATAAACCCCGCTGGTGTGAAGTCGAAAGGTAGGAGGGCCTACTAATGTACATACTCAGAGCAGAGGGTACGCACACTAGTTGTTTCTCTTCACTGGGCACGGCCACCACTGCAGTGGTGTAACACAAAATGATGGGACACCCCTGCAGAATGTGATTAGAGGTCCCTAGTCTCACATATCTCACAGATATGAATTGTCCTTGGCTGAATGGAGCCCTCATGGACGGTTGATGGGCCCCACTTCACCTCAGTGGTTACAGGGGCTTGTGTTAGGCCGTTTAAGTAGCTGATTTTGCTGCTCCTCTATAACTGACCAAACCTTAGCCCAACAATACCACCAAAAGGCCTTTATCCAGTGGTTGAACAGCACAAACTGAACTCTGAAAAACTGGCTTGAAATTCCAGTTTACCCATTTGTACAAAATGTGTGACCCCACACAAATCACTTTACTTCACTGTGCCTCTTTATAATTGAGACACGTGTAAGAAATTCAATTCAGAGTGCTTCTCTGTAATCCCCACACTTAAATGTGGTTTAATAGTAATATTGCTCCACCTACGACAACAATATGGACCAAATATAAAGCGCAGATGCAAAATGACATCTGGCTCACTCGTGGCAGCGTTTTCAGATCACTGGAAGTAGTTTAAAATTAACTATTAATTTTAACAGCTGTCAATGCAGTGATATAATCTAATATACTAAAGTAATACACGCGTTCGAGAAATAACCTGTTTTAATCTGAAAGAATATCATATTTCACATCACGTTTTTTTGTATCCTTTACACGGCGAATCGTTTTATGGCTCGGCTTGTGCTGTGGCATTTAGGTCCAAGCTCTTGCTTAATACTCCCTATAGAATTCGTGGCTTGGCCACTTCTAAGTAAACCTTCTATCAGTGACGTCCCAAAGCAAAGGCTCTAAGGCCCACGACATAAAATAAGGTATCCTAGTAGTGTCCCACAGCACAGGAGGAAGAGGGCTGCATGTACCGTGACGTCACAGAGGAACGCCCCAAACAAAGCACAGGTGGCAGAGGGCTCTGTGTACTGTGACGTCACAGAAGAACGTCCCAAACAAAGCAGGGTTCATCACTGAGCCCCACCCTCTTCAACATCTACATGGCCCCCTTTACAGCCATCGTCCGACAAAACGGCCTCAACATCGTATCCTACGCCGACGACACCCAGCTCATCCTCTCCCTCACCAAAGACCCCACCACTGCCAAACTCAACTTCCAGAAAGGAATGCAAGACGTCGCAGTCTGGATGACCAACAGCTGCCTGAAGCTCAACGCAGAGAAGACAGAAGTCCTCGTCCTCGGTACCACCCCTTCTGCATGGGACAGCGGGAAACATCCTTTACATCGCGGTGATTACACCGTGATGCATTTAGAACGCTGCCATTACAACGCAAGCGTTACATCGACTTGCACTGGAGGGCGCTATAACCTAAGGAATAGTAAGATTTACTATTCCAACACCTTCCCTACTGTACGTAAACTGGTGTTAGAATAGTAAATCTTACTACTCCTAAGTCCAGCGCCCTCCAGCGCAAGCCGTTGTAACGACTTGCGCTGTAAAAACTGCGATGTTACATACCGCAATCATTTTGATCGCGTTGTAACATCACATATTCGGGACAGCACCTGGTGGCCGACCGCCCTCGGAAGCCCACCTACCCCCTCAGACCACGCCAAGAACCTCGGCATCGTACTCGACTCATCACTCACCATAAACCGACAGGTCAACGCTGTCACCTCCAGCTGCTTCAACACCCTCCGCATCCTCCGCAAGACCTTCAAGTGGATCCCCCCTGAGTCAAGGTAGACAGTCACCCACGTACTCATCACCAGCAGACTGGACTATGGAAACGCACTCTACGCCGGCATCAACAAGTCCCTACTCCGCAAACTCCAGACAATACAGAACACCGCCGCCTGACTCGTCCTCGGCATCCCCCGACACGAACACATCAGCCAACACCTACGAAGTCTCCACTGGCTCCCCGTGGAGGAAAGAGTCACTTTCAAAATCCTCACTCACGCCTACAAATGCCTACACAACAAAGGACCCAAATACCTCAACGACAGAATCAACTTCCACGTACCCAAAAGAAACCTCCGATCTTCCAACCTCGCACTGGCCGTAAACCCCGCGCATCCACAGAGCCAGAGCAGGCGGAAGATCCTTCTCTCACATTGCAGCCAAGACCTGGAACGAGCTACCGGCAGACATCAGACGCGCCCCCTCCCTGAACACCTTCAGGAAGACCCTCAAGACCTGGCAGTTAGGCTAAACAGATCTGCGGACCCCCCCTCAGCGCCTTGAGACCCTCACGGGTGAGTAGCGCGCTTACAATTCCTTGATTGATTGATTGAAAGCACAGGAAGCAGAGGGCTGTATGTATCGTGACGTCACAGAAGAACGCCCCAAAGCACGGGGGCAGTGGGTGGGGACAGAGCTCACAGATCAGGGCCTACCAATAACATCCAAAAGCACGGGAGCCAGTGGCAGTGAGCTCCGTGAACTGTGACGTCACAGGCCACCGTCTCCCATTGACAATCTAAAGCACATTAGGCAGCGTCGTTACAGAACATGAGGTACCGGTGTCCCAAGGTATTCGGGACACCACATGGAGCCATGCACTGCAGTACTAGGCAACCACTACTTCACCCACTAGGAACGGCATAGCGTATTTCATGCAAAATACTGCCCAAAGAAATTGAAACAACATTCCAACACAGTCTGAGCGACCAGGAACCCCATTCCAACTCTCCAATGTTGACTGCTGTCTCACCCCGAAAATGAGCGCACGCTTTTATGTTGGCACACCGGAAGATTACAGGGCATTTTCTCTGCTCCGATTTAACCTCCCGCCTTCCCCGCTCCCACTGCCAAACAAATTCTGGACAACAAATTGTCCTTCTTTCTTCCTTGTCTTTTACATATCTATCAGCTTCCTTTAATCTGTACAACAAGACAAACAAACCGCCACACATGCCAAGGTAATAGACGAGCCACAGGTACCACCTCACGTTGACGCGCTTTAGGAATTTGAGAATGCTATTGTGAGGAGATGTCGAAAAGTGAAAAAGAAAAGAACGCACAAGGATGAGAGAGTCGAGAAAAAGAGAGTTGGTAAAACGCGAAGAGTGCATAAAGAAAGCATGCGTGGCACGATGAAAGGTGCCCTATGAGATGCACCAGAGGGGAGTGCCCTCGTGCTGGGTAAAGTGGAGGAGTGGCGGGGGAGGGAGGGGCCCAGAGTGGGGTAAAGTTGAACTAGCATGTGACACCCATGCAGACAAGGACACCCACCAGTTCCTCCCAGACCGGGCTGCGGGTGCTGTAGGACGGGTACACATGATGCTCCATCACCAGACCCTGCCTCTGTTGCTCCCCGTCTCGCTCTCCTGGCACCCCCGCGGCTCCTTCTGCACGGTCTCCGTCTCTTTCTTGTTGGGGTCCGCCCAGCTCTTCTCCAGCCCTCACCCAGTCCCCTGCCTCTGCCTCTCCCGCTCTCCCGGGCACTTCAGCGAAGCCACTGTCATCCCAGCACCAGCGGCATGCCATGACGTCACTGCGTGGGCGGGGTCCACCTGCAGCCGCCCGAATCCACTGCTGCTGCAAGCCTGCTGCTCAGCCAGAATCCTACTGCTGCCACCCAGGACGCTACAGACCTGCTGCTCCTTCTCACGCAACTTGCTGTTTCTCTTCATTCATTATTCATGCAAACTTTTTGCATCTGATCTGCAACCCTTCCACGTCGGTTCATGCAAACCCTTGGTGTATTATCATGCATCCTTGTGGATTTCGTGATTTTGTTCATGCCCCTCCCCACGGGCTTCTGATTTTGCGACCCAGGTAGTTCCTCTCAAAGGACTGAACTTGTTATCTGGGCGATTTGAATGAGTACCATGGCCTACCATCCCTTTCCACCACGCCTTACAAGAAAATATCAAGTGCTTGCTTAGTTAGCCCCTCAGCCATACTCCAACTCTGCTTTTATATGGCCTCCTCTTCTGGTATCGTGGAAATTCTCATGGGGGAATAAAACAGAGAAGGGAGAACTGCATGCATTTTAAGACTTTAGTTTGAATTTGGCTTTAGAGTTAATTTTACTGTTTTTCTTTAAGTACATATTGCATATTAACACTTCCAGCAGCCAGGAGAATAGACAGGTGCACACTCTTTTATAATTACATGACATCAATAAAAAATATAGAGTCCATTGGTGCTTCCAGAGGACAGGAGTGGCTGCCAGTCACTCCATAATGGGATAATTACAAAAATTAACTCAACGATGGTCCATCGAGCGCTCTTCTTCAGTCATCCGAGGAAAAATTACAGTCTCTGAAGAATCTTTAAGTTGTTCCTTTATTGCTCCTCCATTCTGGTAAACATGTGTTTCGTCATTGCTGACTTCATCAGGGCTTCTCTATCACCAATTAACATTATTATTATTACCATCACCAAAGCAAAGGCAATGGCAATACATCCGTCCCCAGCATTTAAAAGAAATGAATGCATTGATTTTATCTTCCTTGCTGCATGGTGAATTTTATGAATCATATTCTTATGAAGTCTGGTCTAGCAGCAATGCCTACCTTCTCGCGAATGCCCCAAAGTTGTTTGTTACTTGTTTTTTGTTGGTTAGAAGAAAACAACAAACAGATAATATCTCTGAAGACTCCCCAGCTTTTTGGTGGAATAAAAAGTACAAATATGGTGGCATACAGGCTACAGAAAGTAAAGCAAATGGCAGCCTTGAGAGATAGGGGCGTATACTATTGGGCGTAATCAGGGCATGTTATAGCTGCCTTCTAAGGGGGAGGCAGAGGTACAATCAATATGTGAACATAAACAAAATGCATGTAATCGCTCTCGATATATGGTATGCCATGATATGATATAAGCACATATTTGTAATTGTCAACAAGAATGTTAATATTTGAAATGCCAATAAAAATATGTTTGAAAAAAAAAAATATTTTTATGAAGTCAAGTATGAAATGTTTTTATATAGATTTCATCAAGAAGGATAATTTTCATTATGAAAAATGTCTGTGAGGCTTTTATGCTGACACAATAAAAGTAAATTGAAGATAATACCTATATTAAGAGTACTGCAAGAGTCTTCATTTACTGTCCTCAAGAAATCAATATTTGTTTTCTCTATCCATTCACATGGATTGTACGATAAAAACATCATCTATTTACAATAATACCTTTGAAACATGTTAATGTAAGCAACATGTACACAAAGCCAATAGTAAAACTATGTATGTTAAGGAAATGCATAGGATAACATTATAATTCTTAAACTTTTGACACCAAAGTGTACACCAAGCCTTAACAGTCACTTTGGTAGCACTTATTTAATGCAACTATGTATATCAAGGTGATGCCAGTGATTTCATCACAATTCTTAAAATATTAACACTGTAGTATATCTAAAAGTTATTGAAATTAAAACACCCATAGTCTAATGCATTTTGGGTAATCCCCAATTATTACACCAAGAATAATTATGTTTAATTTAAAAAAATCTCATAAAAATTACAATAAAGTCAGCATAAAAACCTCATAAAACGTAGCCAAAGAAGGGTCATTTGAACTACTACTGTGTAATTTCTATTCTTTTTTTTTAAATTTAGTATTTTTATTGAAGAAAAGAGTCATAAATGTATTCCGGCAAACCAATATATAGAGAACCACAAAGTACTATATAAAGACTAATTATTAAGACTCATATCAACTTCAGAAAAGCCAAAACTGCATCGTGCAGGTAACCGGATTGAACAAACTATTGTTAAAGGAAAGAGTAAAATAGAGAGAATATAGAAAGGGAGAAAGAAGAGGAGAGAGAGAAAAGAGGAGGAGAAGAAGTGTAAATACTATATAATTCTTATGAGAAACTTCCCAAAAAAACCAAGGAATTAGTCAGTCAGTCAATTCTTCTTTATTCGATCTTGGAAAAAGATCATAATAGCACAGAATAAAAATAATACAATAAAATATTGTTAGACCTGGCATTTCTTGGCGTGGTAACCCCTAACTTTTTGCCTCCACCTCCTCTATTTTTGATGCTGTGATGGATCTCGTTTTGCCGACTTAGATGCTTTGGGCACTTTGCCACTGCTGACCAGTGTCAAAGTGCAAGTGCTCGCTGTATATAGTGTTATGGTAATTGGTTGTCCCTAATTGGTATGTTTGTCTTACCAGTAAAGTCCCTAGTAAAGTGCACTATGAGTGCCAGGGCTGGTAATGCAAATGCTACTAGTGGGCCTGCAGCACTAATTGTGCCACCCACATAAGTAGCCCTAAAGAGAGATCTCAGGCCTGCCACTGCAGTACCTGCACGCAGTTTGTTAACTGCCTGGTTGTCCTGACAAGTGCACCCACTTGCCAGGCCTTACCCTTCCCTTTCTATGCACATCAGACACCCCTATAGTAGGCCCAAGGTACCCCCCTGGGCAGGGTGCAGTGTATGTGAAAGGTAGGACATGTACTGAGGTGTGTACCATGTCCTGACAGTGAAATACTGCCAATTTCGTTTTTCACTGTTGCAAGGCCATCTTGCCCATAGGACAAAATGGGGAATGCTGTGTTACATGTTTCCAGCATATCTTCCCATCGGCATAAGATGGAAAGATGGAGTTTAGTGTGCCTGAACTCAGAATTTAATAACACATCTTTTTATGAAGATGGTTTTTAAATTGTGTGTTTAGAAACCACGCTTTTAGAAGTGGCTGGTTTCTTGTCCTAACCATCCTGCATGCCTCTGCCTGGTTGTGTAGTGACTGTCTGGGTTTGGATGTGACAGGGTCTGGGGAGGTGTCCTGACACCAGGGAGGAGTAGGTGAGACAGCAACAGGATGGCCTGCATTTGGTGTGGTGGGAGGAGTAGCCCCCTGGATGTGAAGAGGGCTGTGCTGCTGCCACAAAAGGATGGCTCCACCTCCTGCGGAGCGTCTGGGGCCCAGACCCTCACTATCAAAGGAAGAGGGTGTGCACTGGCAGGAAGACACCCAGAACTGGTTTGGACCAGGCTCAGATCCCCCTGAAAGACTTCAAAGGCATTTAGGGGTATAAATATGAGAGCTGAAACCCCTGAACTCAAGACTGAACTCAAGACTGAAAAAGGATTGAAACTACTTCGTGATCAAGAGGAACCTCTGCCAAAGAAGAACAGCTGAAGAGACTGAAGAGAAGGACTGCCCTTGCTGTGTGTTCTGGGGCTGGCCTGCAGTTTGCTGATTTGACTAAGGAGAGGACAAGGGACTTTGCTGTGTGCTGTGTCCCCCTGCTTGAAAGGACTTTGCTATGTGGTGTGTCCTGAAGTAACTTGTCTCCAAGGGCCCGAGGAGAGCTGGTCCCCTGTTGTGGAAACTCAGGAACATCAAAGTTTCCAACTGTGTCTCAGCGAGACTTGGTGCGTGTGCTTTTGCATGCCTGAGACTGCTGTGTGGTCTGTGGTGCCGTTTACAAGGTGTCCCGTGACCGCATTGCCCCCGCAGCGTGAAACATCGTCCACGCTGCTGCATTGCCGTTTGTGACCTGAGCCGTCATCGTAACTGAGGCTGTGAGTAAGGATCACCGCCGCCGGCCCGAGCCTGCAACGTGCTAAAGGATTTCTTGAAGCTAAGGAAGCTGCAAGGTGAAAGGGATCGTGATCGTTGTTCGCCAAGAGGAATCTGCCCAAGATTGTCAACGAAGGAGAAGGCAGCGCCGTAACCCGTCCGGCTACAGCGTCGCCTAGCCACGGAGCTGCAACGTCATCGGGCCGCCCAGCAGGATGTCCGAAGAGCGGGGAGAGAGAGTGAGAGTGAAGCAGCGCACCCCCCAGGTAAGGCTTGGACTCCGGTCGGGAGCCGCAAGCGTGTGTGGCCTGGGGAGGCGTGCAGGAGGAGTACAGGAGTGCTCCGATCTCTCTCCCGCTGCACCGCGTTAGACGCGCTGAGTCTCCGAGCGGCCCGTACCTGCCCAGCAGTACAGGGGCTGCCCCTGTAAGCTTACGACCGCTGTCTCTGTTGTTGGGGCCTAGTGGTGCCCGAGCTGATCGCGCAAATTGGCTTATTGCATTATTCTTGCATTACGAACTGCATTATTCTTGCATTGCGAACTGCATTATTCTTGCATTACGAACCACATTATTCTTGCATTACGAACCGCATTATTCTTGCATTACGAACCGAATTATTCCTTGCATTACGAACTGCATTATTCTTGCATTACGAACTGCATTATTCTTGCATTACGATACGCACTATTCTTGCATTACGAACTGCATTATTCCTGCGTTACGAACTGCATTATTATTTGCATTAAGGACTGTCTTATTTCTACATTACGAACTGCATTACGAACTGCATAGCATTGCATTAGGACTGCATTAGATCATCGTGAACTGCTCATTAATACCGCAAGAACCTACAAGTGATTGTTGGCCTAATAACTGGCAAAGTGAAATATTACGAATACGCATATGTTGGATTTCTATCGTTTGGTCTCATCGTATTTCTTTTGTTAAAGATACCACTATTTTTATAAAATCAGTGTGGTGCCCATTTGTGGTGTTATCACTGTGTTACTGGGAGTGTGGTTGCAAATACTTTACACATTGCCTTGGAGATAAGCCTGCCTGCTCGTGCCAAGCTACCAGAGGGTGAGCAGGGGTTATCTAAGAGTGTGTCCCTCCTTTCCCTGACTAGAAGCAAGGGTCCCTATTTGGACTAAGGTACCTACCTCAGCCAACTAGAGACCCCCAGTTCTAACATTGGTGGTCAGCGGTTGGGATTTGAACTTGTATTTGCAATTGACTCACAGTGATTGGTGTACATCACTAGTTTTAGCGCAGACCACGACGCAACCACATATTGTGTTTTTGATTTTTTGGTTCTATTTTTGAGTGACCTTTAAGCCACACATCATGTCTCCAAGGAGTCAGGTAGCCAGCGAGGTTGCAGAATTGGAATTCGACATTGAGACATTGCTTACCTACAAAGTTGATCAATTGAGGCAATTCTGCAGAGCTTTGGGATGTCCCATGAAAAGTAGCGCCAAGAAGGAGGAGCTGCAAACGGCCTTGAGGGCCTGGTGGGAAGCCAAAGAGGCTCAGGAGACAGGTGATGCTGAGGTGGATGAGGATGACCCAGGGAATGGATTTGGTCCACAGGATTTGCCGGTGGGAGGACCAGCCTCAGGGACTGGTAGTAACCATTCCGGGAGGAGCTTTTCCCCAGAGGAGCTGGAGGAAAACCAAAGGGTCAGAGAGCATGAGTTGGAGGTTTTAAAACTTAAGGCTCAAGCAGATGAGAAAAAGCTGCTCATTGAAAGTGAAAAGCGAGCAGAGGAGAGCAAGAACGCTCTCGCCTGGGAAGAGAAGAAGATTCTCTTAGCTCATGAGATAAGCATGAGGGAACTGGACATTAAGGTTAAACAGGTGGAGTCCAGTACCAATGGTGGCAGCGCACAGCCAGTGCCAGCGGGTAAGGTGTACATTCCCAAAGACTTAGTGCGAGATTACCAAAGGGGTGATGATATTTATGCGTGGTTTGTGGCATATGAGATCGCACTGAGGATGAATGAGGTGCCTGAGAAGCATTGGGGGGCGGGCCTGTGGAAACACTTTGAGGCTTCTGGGAGGGATGTTTTACCACCTTTAGAGAAGGCGGGAACCCTGACCTATGCCAACATGAAGGAGGCTTTTTGCCTCAGGTATGGGCTCACTCCTGAACAGTACATGCAGAAGTTCAGGAACTTCAAGAAACTGAAATCCAGTATTTGGGTGGAGTGTGTGAATGCGTACACGCGTGCACTGGATGGTTGGATGACGGGCAGCAAGGTAACTGATTTTAAGGGCTTATGCAATTTAATTAGTTGGGAGCACTTGAGTAGTCTGTGTGCCCCAGAGCTGCGCCAGCAACGTTTAGACAGTAAGCTGACTGATCCCGGTAAGCTTGCTGAGGAGGCGGACCGCTGGACCAGCACTAGGGTCCACAAGGAGATTGGGGGTACCACTGCCAAAAATGTACAGGGTCCCCAGCAGAAGGTGGGGGAGGACAAGGGTAACCACAAGGAGTTCTCTAAAGGGCCCCAAAGTAGTTCCCAGGTGAAGGGCTCCCAATCCCCCAAGGCTAAGAGGTCCTGGCCCCCTACTTGTTATTTTTGTAAAGAGGTTGGTCACATTGCCACTAAATGCCCCAAGAAACCACCTGCACCCACTGGTGCTCCGACACCGGGTTTAGTGAGTGTAGCGTTGGGGGAGGAATTGAGTCCTTGGGATGGGGAGGAGCAAGCAGTTATGACCCTGGTCTCATTAGGAGATCGAGAGATGGTCCAAGAAACCTTTCTGCCTGAGAACACTAAGAAGTACAGGCAGTGGGTGACCATCAATGGAAGGAGGGTGGAGGCTCTGAGAGACATAGGAGCCAGTGTGGCATCTGTCAGGTGTCAGTGGGTGTCTGAGGAGCAGGTAATTCCCAATGTACTTCACCCTGTAGTTGCAGCAGACAACTCCGTGGGCCTCTGCAAGGTGGCACTAGTTCCCTTTGAGTGGGGGGGGGGGGTCTCAGGTTCCTTGAAGGTCGTTGTAAGTCCGTCCATGCCTGTAGACTGTTTGCTGGGGAATGACCTGGAGAGTTCCCCCTGGAAGGAGGTGGAGCGCCAGGCGCATTTGGAGATGTTGGGTCTGCCTGAGTGGGCTTGTGTGACCACTCGGTCTATGGCAGCCAGTAAGGGTGTTCAAGAGGACCTGGAGCCTGAAACAGCGGCCCAGGTGCCTGCCTTAAAGAGAGGAGGCAGAGGGCGCGGGAAACCAGCCCCCAAAGTTCCCACGGTCCCGGAGGAGTCAAACCTTGAGGGGGATGCCCTGGAGCCTACGGGGGAGCAAGTAGCTGAACTGGGGGACCTACCTGAGCTGACCCAATGGCAGCAGGAAGGAGGGCTCTCCAGGGAGGAATTCTGTGAGGAGCAGAAAAAGTGCCCTTCTCTTGTAGGTTTGCGGCAACAGGCAGCAAACCAGGCAGCAGGTGATCAGTCCGGGTCCCATTTGATTTACTGGGAGAATGATCTCCTATATAGCGAGCCTAAGGTTGCTGAGCCTGGGTCAGCCCGTGTGCTGGTGGTACCCCAGCGCTTCAGAACCTTCCTACTGGGGTTGGCTCATGATGTACCTTTAGCAGGACATTTGGGGCAGGACAAGACCTTTGAGAGGCTTGTCACCCACTTCTACTGGCCTCAAATGCGCAAGAGTTCTGATACTCATTGCAGGACCTGTCAGACTTGCAAGGCAAGTGGTAAGAGTGGGAGAATGCGCAAGGTTCCTCTCCAACCCTTCCCTGTAGTCAGCACCCCCTTTGAGAGGCTGGGCATTGACATCGTGGGGCCTCTGGACCCCAAGACAGCCATGGGCAACAGGTTCATCCTGGTCTTGGTGGACCATGCCACCCGGTACCCGGAAGCCATCCCTCTCCGGACGGTGACAGCCCCCGTGGTGGGCCGTGCACTGATGGGGATTTTCTCCCGCATGGGGTTCCCCAGAGAGATGGTGTCAGACCGTGGTACTAATTTCATATCTAGGTATATGAAATCTCTGTGGAAGGAGTGCGGTGTAACCTATAAGTTCACCACGCCTTACCACCCCCAAGGGAACGGGCTGGTTGATAGATTTAACCGGACCCTAAAGGGCATGATTATGGGTCTTGAGGAACCCATGAGGCGTAAGTGGGACGTCCTCTTACCATGCCTATTGTTTGCTTACAGAGAGGTGCCACAGAAGTCCTTAGGGTTCAGTCCCTTTGAGCTCCTGTATGGTCACCCTGTAAGAGGACCCTTGAGTTTGGTGAAGGAGGGCTGGGAGAAGGCTCCTAGTAAACCCCCCCAGGATGTATATAGCTACATGCTGGCCTTCAGGAACCAAACTAGGCGTTTCAGGCAACTCGCTCAGGTGAATCTGGAAGCCAGCCAGGAAGAAATGAAACGGTGGTACGACCAGAATGCCACTCTGGTCAAGTTTCAACCTGGGCAAAAAGTGTGGGTGATGGTACCAGTGGAGCCCTGCGCGCTCCAGGATAAGGGGACTGGGCCTTATGAGGTGGTGGAGTGCAGGAGCGAAGTGACCTACCTGGTTGACTTACAGTCTCCTAGGAACCCTTTGAGAGTCCTCCATGTGAACCGCCTCAAACCCCACTTTGAGAGGTCCGATGTGACCATGCTCTTGGCTACAGATGATGGGGCGGAGGAGGAGAGTGAACCTCTTCCTGACCTCCTGTCAGCCAGGGAAAAGGATGGGTCAGTGGATGGGGTGAACCTCTCGCCTACCCTGACCCCAAAACAGCAGAGGGACTGTCGCCAGGTGTTGGGTCAGTTCGCCTCCCTGTTCTCTCTGACCCCAGGAGTCACCCAGTGGTGCGTCCATGATGTGGACACTGGAGACAGCCTGCCTGTAAAACAACATTTTTACAGAGTAGCTGATAAGGTCAGGGCCAGCATCAAGGAGGAGGTTTCCAAGATGCTGGCACTAGGGGTAATTGAGCCATCCAGCAGCCCCTGGGCTAGCCCGGTGGTCCTTGTGCCAAAAGCTGCTGCACCTGGTGCCACCACAGAACTCCGGTTCTGTGTGGATTACCGTGGGCTCAATGCGGTCACCAAGACTGACGCTCACCCCATCCCCAGAGCTGATGAGCTCGTGGATCGGCTGGGAGCTGCCCGGTACCTCAGTACATTTGACTTGACGTCTGGGTACTGGCAGATTGCCTTGACCGAGTGGGCCAAAGAGAGGTCAGCATTCTCAACGCCAGAGGGGCACTACCAATTCAGGGTTATGCCCTTTGGGTTGAAGAACGCCCCTGCCACCTTCCAGAGACTGGTTAACCAGGTGCTGTGTGGGCTGGAGGAATTCAGCGCCGCCTACCTGGATGACATTGCTGTGTTCAGCTCCAGTTGAGAGGAACATTTGCAACACCTCTGTGAAGTGTTGAAGGCCCTGCAGAGGGCAGGCCTCACTATCAAGGCAAGTAAGTGCCAGATAGGGCAGGGTTCTGTGGTATACTTAGGACACCAGGTAGGGAGCGGCCAGGTGGCGCCCCTACGGGCAAAAATTGATACCATTCTGGCTTGGGAACCCCCCAAAATCCAGACGGAGGTGAGAGCCTTTTTAGGACTCACGGGGTGTTACAGACGGTTTGTGAAGGGGTATGGCACCATTGTTGCCCCCTTGACAGAACTGACTTCAAAGAAACAGCCCAAGAAGGTGATCTGGACTGATGCCTGCCAGACCGCTTTTGATGCCCTGAAAACTGCCATGTGCACGGCGCCCGTGCTCAAGGCGCCTGATTTCTCCAAAGAATTTGTGGTGCAGACAGATGCTTCAAAGCATGGAGTGGGAGCAGTACTCTCACAATTAAACAACGAGGGCTTGGACCAACCGTTAGCTTTCATTAGCAGGAGGTTATTTCCCAGGGAACAGAGGTGGAGTGCAATTGAAAGGGAAGCTTTTGCTGTGGTCTGGGCGCTGAAGAAGCTGAGGCCCTACTTGTTTGGGACTCACTTCCTGGTTCAGACGGACCACAGGCCCCTCAGATGGTTGATGTAGATGAGGGGTGAGAACCCAAAACTGTTGAAGTGGTCCATCTCTCTACAGGGAATGGACTTTATGGTGGAACACTGCCCTGGAACAGAACACGCCAATGCTGATGGTCTGTCCAGATTTTCCGCCTTAGTGATGAGAACTCCCATGAGGGTGGGTAGTTCTCCCCACTTTTCAGCTGGAGGGGACACGTGTTAGACCTGGCATTTCTTGGTGTGGTTACCCCTGACTTTTTGCCTCTACCTCCTCTATTTTTGATGCTGTGATGGATCTCGTTTTGCCGACTTAGATGCTTTGGGCACTTTGCCACTGCTGACCAGTGTCAAAGTGCAAGTGCTCCCTGTATATAGTGTTATGGTAATTGGTTGTCCCTAATTGGTATGTTTGTCTTACCAGTAAAGTCCCTAGTAAAGTGCACTATGTGTGCCAGGGCTGGTAATGCAAATGCTACTAGTGGGCCTGCAGCACTAATTGTGCCACCCACATAAGTAGCCCTAAAGAGAGATCTCAGGCCTGCCACTGCAGTGCCTGCGCGCAGTTTGTTAACTGCCTGGATGTCCTGACAAGTGCACCCACTTGCCAGGCTTTACCCATCCCCTTTTATGCACATCAGACACCCCTATAGTAGGCCCAAGGTACCCCCCTGGGCTGGGTGCAGTGTATGTGAAAGGTAGGACATGTACTGAGGTGTGTACCATGTCCTGACAGGGAAATACTGCCAATTTTGTTTTTCACTGTTGCAAGGCCATCTTGCCCATAGGACAAAATGGGGAATGCTGTGTCACATGTTTCCAGCATATCTTCCCATCGGCATAAGATGGAAAGATGGAGTTCAGTGTGCCTGAACTCAGAATTTAATAACACATGAAGATGGTTTTTAAATTGTGTGTTTAGAAACCACGCTTTTAGAGGTGGCTGGTTTCTTGTCCTAACCATCCTGCGTGCCTCTGCCTGGTTGTGTATTGACTGTCTGGGTTTGGATGTGACAGGGTCTGGGAAGGTGTCTTGACACCAGGGAGGAGTAGGTGAGACAGCAACAGGCTGGCCTGCATTTGGTGTGGTGGGAGGAGTAGCCCCCTGGATGTGAAGAGGGCTGTGCTGCTGCCACAAAAGGATGGCTCCACCTGCTGCGGAGCGTCTGGGGCCCAGACCCTCACAATCAAAGGAAGAGGGTGTGCACTGGCAGGAAGACACCCAGAACTGGTTTGGACCGGGCTCAGAGCCCCCTGAACACAAAGACTTCAAAGGCATTTAGGGGTATAAATGTGAGAGCTCAAACCCCTGAACTCAAGACTGAACTCAAGACTGAAAAAGGATTGAAACTACTTCGTGATCAAGAGGAATCTCTGCCAAAGAAGAACAGCTGAAGAGACTGAAGAGAAGGACTGCCCTTGCTGTGTGTTCTGGGGCTGGCCTGCAGTTTGCTGATTTGACTAAGGAGAGGACAAGGGACTTTGCTGTGTCCCCCTTGAAAGGACTTTGCTGTGTGCTGTGTCCCCCTGCTTGAAAGGACTTTGCTGTGTGGTGTGTCCTGAAGTAACTTGTCTCCAAGGGCCCGAGGAGAGCTGGTCCCCTGTTGTGGAAACTCAGGAACATCAAAGTTTCCAACCGTGTCTCAGCGACGCTTGGTGCGTGTGCTTTTGCATGCCTGAGACTGCCGTGTGGTCTGTGGTGCCGTTTACGAGGTGTCCCGTGACCGCATTGCCCCCGCAGCGTGAAACATCGTCCACGCTGCTGCATTGCCGTTTGTGGCCCGAGCCGTCATCGTAACTGAGGCTGTGAGTAAGGATCACCGCCGCCGGCCCGAGCCGCAACGTGCTAAAGGATTTCTTGAAGCTAAGGAAGCTGCAAGGTGAAAGGGATCGTGATCGTTGTTCGCCAAGAGGAATCTGCCCAAGATCGTCAACGAAGGAGAAGGCAGCGCCGTAACCCGTCCGGCTACAGCGTCGCCTAGCCACGGAGCTGCAACGTCATCGGAGCCGCCCAGCAGGACGTCCGACGAGCGGGGAGAGAGAGAGAGAGAGAAGCAGCGCACCCCCCAGGTAAGGCTTGGACTCCGGTCGGGAGCCGCAAGTGTGTGTGGCCTGGGGAGGCGTGCAGGAGGAGTACAGGAGTGCTCCAATCTCTCTCCCGCTGCACTGCGTTAGACGCGCTGAGTCCCCGAGCGGCCCATACCTGCCCAGCAGTACCGGGGCCGCCCCTGTAAGCTTACGACCGTTGTTTCTGTTGTTGGGGCCTAGTGGTGCCCGAGCTGATCGCGCAGATTGGCTTATTGCATTATTCTTGCATTACGAACTGCATTATTCTTGCATTACGAACCGCATTATTCTTGCATTACGAACCGCATTATTCTTGCATGACGAACCACATTATTCCTTGCATTATGAACTGCATTATTCTTGCATTACGAACTGCATTATTCTTGCATTATGAACCGCACTATTCTTGCATTACGAACTGCATTATTCCTGCGTTACGAACTGCATTAGTACTTGCATTAAGGACTGTCTTATTTCTGCATTACGAACTGCATAGCATTGCATTAGGACTGCATTAGATCATCGTGAACTGCTCATTAATACCGCAAGAACCTACAAGTGATTGTTGGCCTAATAACCGGCAAAGTGAAATATTACGAATACGCATATGTTGGATTTCTATTGTTTGGTCTCATCGTATTTCTTTTGATAAAGATACCGCTATTTTTATAAAATCAGTGTGGTGTCCATTTGTGGTGTTATCACTGTGTTACTGGGAGTGTGGTTGCAAATACTTTACACATTGCCTTGGAGATAAGCCTGGCTGCTTGTGCCAAGCTACCAGAGGGTGAGCAGGGGTTATCTAAGAGTGTGTCCCTCCTTTCCCTGACTAGAAGCAAGGGTCCTTATTTGGACTAAGGTACCTACCTCAGCCAACTAGAGACCCCCAGTTCTAACAAATATACATACAAAAGTTACTATCACAGCATTACAATATCAGACGCTACGATTCATGTTCTTAAAAACAGCTAAAATACTTTTTCATCTAATCGCCATAGATTTTCTGCTTCGGATGGCCATCTTAAAAAAACAATAAACGTTAAAACAGATTTCAGGACTATTTAACAATTGAAGATAAGTTAATGCCATCCTGTATTGTCGAAAAACAAGCTTAATCAATAGAGGTTTAAGACATAATTGAAAAAAAATACGATAAAAACCACAGAAGAATATAAAGTGCAATAAAGACTAATCCGACTTGTCATCGCGGGGACGGGGGGAGTACTGAACTCCACGTGCCTTCTATTCCATAAAAACAAAATAGGCGCCAAACCATCCCTGACCTAAATCTCAATAAAAGGGATCTTTCCCATCGGGTTAACTCTAGTGTTAGATACAAGGCAGTATTGTGTATTGCAGACATAGTATAATAATGGCAGACAGTATGCTTGCTGACTGCCTCCTGAATCCTCGATGTAGTGACATACTCTAAGAATCTAAGCTTAAGCAATTTTTTGGTGGATTTAGTGATCAGATCGGGGCACTAAACACTTCAGGAAGGCCGATATCGCTCAAAGTTTTACATACATATCTCAACCAAGGTATAGTAGAGCCCCTATCCAACTTCAAGCAATCTTAGATAACTGCCCTATTTAGACTAGCCTCCTTATTACACCAAACACTGACCGATGACAAAAGGGGAGCTAATTTATTCTGATCTATTATATACTCTAAATTTAATTCAGAGTGCAAGAAAAATTAGCACTTGAGTGCGGGAGATCCATGGAATTAACACATGATATGATAGACAAGAGCAATCTAAGTAATAGAAAAATGCATTATCAAAACCCACAGTCCAAATGCTGAAATACAATATGTAGTTAAGTTGGAGTACGGACATGCACGGACAAATATCTAGTCAATGGTTCCCAAAGTTCATCCCATTTTGCCGACAAAGATGAAGAGCGTAAATTATAACAATCTAAATGGTGGTTATGACACCCCAAGTTCCTTAACTATTTAAGTGTAATATTGTCTGCAGATTTCCAATCAGTGGTAATTACCTGGAATCCAATAGCAATCAATAGATCAACAAACTTACGGAGTAGTTTGTTCTAAGGCCAGATATCACTTAAGCCACCTAAAAATAAAAAGTCAATAGAAAATGGAGAGCAAACTTCGGTGATATGTCCTATTCTTTTCCATAACTGCTCCCACAACAGTGACATGTTAGGACATAGGAATAACATGTGAAGGTAAGTACCAGGAGTTGATTGACACCGCCAACATAAATCGCTTTGAAAGCAATTTGAACTTAAACAAATATTCTGGTGTATGGTATAGTCTATTATAAAAATAATAAAGTGTTTGGGTAAGGTTGGCAGGACGTGCTGTGGAGTGAATTTTCTCCTAAATTTTCTGACAAAGTGAGGTAGGCCAGCTAGAGTGTAAATCCGATTCCCATAAAAGCTCCAATTTAGATTTTGGCCTATCTAGAGGAGGGGTTATCAGTGTTCTGTATATTATTGAGGCCTTGGAAATTTGAAGTATTCTCCTATGTGGGGATTGCAGAGAATTACCCTCAATTGAAGTGGTAGGGAGGGACACCAGTGTAGGAGCAAACAGAGATTCTAAGATCTGATATTGTTGGAGAAATTTCTGAGAGAGATTAAAGGAAGTGGAGAGCATTGAAAATGGAACGATGGAATATTATGATGAATCAATTGAGAAACAGTGAATATACCTCTGTTTAACCAAGTCTGCCAAAATAAGGGTTTGCCGTTTGCAAGTAGCCTTTTACTAAACAAAATAGGACTCTGAAGGAATTTGTCAGATGAGGGAGATGAGCTACCAAGTAAGGCTTGAAAAGAGTACGAAAGTGAGATATTACTACAGGTACCCAATATTTAGGGGGTTGTGATGTGCATAATATGAGTGCAAGAGAAGGGAGAGATAAGGGCTAATTCCAGCTGAAACCACAGTTTGAGTGGAGGATCTGAGAATTCAAGCAAACAACTTTGACATTGTTTGATACCAAAAGCTTTATCATAGCAAGAGAAGTCAGGGAAAAAAAACAGAACGATTTTGGTCATTTTAAGCAATGTAAAAAAAATACAAGAAGGTTTCCTGTTCCATAAAAATTTAGATAAGAGTCTACCTCTAGCTGTAAAGTACTTCGCAGGGATTTTAATAGGTAGCCTCATGAGATAGAAATTAAGAGTTGGAAAAAGCATCATTTTAATAGCATCCAAGTGACCCCATCATGACAAAAAAAAGGGGACCAACTTTGCGTCAGTTTTGAATTTTTTTGCAATAGGATGTTCATATTAGATTATAGAGTATCTCAGATATTTTTGTGGTAGAAGATACCTAGACATTTAATCTTATCAGGGTTCCAGGAGAGACCCATCCAGCAAAAGGTGCTTTAAAACAGAATTTATTCAAAGGCATCACTTCGGATTTTTGTATGTTAAGTTTGTAACTTGATAATTCCGAGTATGCATTTAGTGCGTCAAAAAAGTAAGAGAGCATTATTTCAGGTTTAGAGCTACAAAGAAGTATGTCATCAGAATAAGCCGTAAATTTAATATGGACCTTATTTAGCTAAAAGCCGGAAAAAGCAATAGAGCATTTCAGCCTATATAAAAAAGGTTCAAGTGCGAGAATAAAAAGCATAGGAGAAAGAGGGCAACTCTGCCGCGTACCTCTGTTGAGGAGGAAGTAGGAAGATTGAATACTGTTGACCAAAACAGAAGAGAATGGGAAGAAATATAGGGGCATATTCTCAAGGAGCTATCGCCGAGTTATCGGCACTTTAGCGCAGCCAAAGTCGCGCTAAATTTACCGCCCCATTCACAAGCTGGTGCTAACAGCCCATAACACCAGTTTTCCTGCGAAAGCAGTCGCAAAAAACATCGCCACAGATGACCCCAGCAACTAACGCTAATGAGATGCAGAGTAGGCGTTCCCGAGCAAAAACCCGCGACAACACCAAACTTCAACATTCTCAACGACCAGCCACATCGGCGATAAGACCACAAAACAGGCAATAAGGCGCGTTAGCAGCAGGAAACTGACACCTGCTCTGACCTGGTGTAAAGTCAGACGACAAGCTGCACCATCAAAGGGAGCCCAGCCCAGAGCCACACAGGAAGAACAACAGATGCCATGGAGCCACTCACCATGCACCCCGGAGCCCCGAGGGGGCAACAACACCCACCGCCACCACCCCCAGGACCGCCACCCCCTCAAAACGGACCCCCCCACCACCCCCACTGGACCACCACAGAGGCAGCGCAGACAAAGACAGCGGACATACAGGAAATGCACCAGCCCTACAGACCTAACACCAGACAATGCCAATGCCCACTACAGGCCCAAAAGGACAACCATCCTCCGCATCCTGAACATCATTGCCCACAGGCTGACGGTACCAACACAGCGGACAACCAACATCCCTCCGCAGACAAAGCTGCTGGCTGTGCTGCACCTGTTGGCCTCTGGTATCCTCCCAAACAACCGCCCGAGTCGGAGGAGTCTCACAGCCAGCCCCATCCAAGTTCCTCACACCTGGCCTGGATGCCCTCACCAGCTAGGGACCCCAGCACCCATACGTCCCCCACAATGGGCAGGAACAGCTGGAGACCAAGCAAGGACTATACGCCATAGCCCGATCCCCGCACGTGTCGGGGGCAATCGACTGCACACTTGTCCCACTTGTGCCCCCTGTCAACACCGCACACAATACCCCAACAGAAAGCACACGCATCCCATCAACCTGCAGGCAATAGTGGACCACAGGGGACTCCTCACCAATGTCATAGCCAACTACCCAGAAAGTGTGCATGATCCCTTCATCTTCCGACAGTCCAACATCAACCAGCGCTTCCAGGATGGCACCTATGGAAATGCACTGCACGTTGGCAAGTACCAAATGAACACACCACACACCTCAACTCCACAATCATGCAACTCACAACTCTGGCACTGCACACGTCACAAAATCACATACAACATGCCAAACAACATGCCCCCCCACCAGACACGACAGCACAACTTACTGTGGCAACCTTGGTTAGCCATGTACATGAGCCATCAACGGCATGGCACCTCAGTCACACAATACCCGAATGTGGGAGAGGTGGGAACCAGGCATGTGCGAAGGAGGCAAGTGACCCATGAATGAGAATGTACACAATGCCAAGTGTTGCGGAGATGTGCTGGACAGACTGCAGTATGCAGACCACAGACATAGCCATGTCTACATGCACTGCTGGTGTTTGGAGTGTAGTGGACAGTGGACGCAACCATGTCACTCCAGCCAGTGGGGAAGATCGCGGAAATGTAGCTTTTGACGTCCCCCCCTGTAAGCGTGTGCTAAGTGGGCTGGCCCGGAGGATGCCAGGCCAGCGTAGGGGTGTGAATAAAAAGCACGTAGCCCTGGGCGTGGTTCTCTTCCGGAATGCCCAACGTGCCTGCCAGGGTGGCGCCTCCCACCCCGCCATGAGGCCGACGCCGTCGCCGTGAGCGGTGTGGCCTGCGATCCTGTGCGCCTGCTGCACCCCAGGCCGCTGGTCCCCGAACCCGTCATGCCCGCCCCTGCGCAGCCAGGCCTCATTGCTCACCTGCCGACACCGGTGTGTGTCGAAGAGGGCCCACCATGTGCCTGTGCAAGCTCCAAGCCCGAAGCCCGCGATCTTGGCAGCCTCCTCAGACCATCACGGCCTCCGCGACACAGGCCCGCATTACTCCTTTCTCGTTGACGTACTCCACCGCTGCCTCCGGCCTACACTACGGTCAAGTAGGTCACACATTTGGAACTGAGTCTTGATTATGCAATGGCAGAGTACACACCTTATGGCTGAGTTTATATCACTGTACTCCCTTCGATGTGGTGCCACCAACTCTGTGCATAGCATTCGAACTACACCTGTCTGTGGTCCCTTGCTGACTACTGCCTTCGCCCCACACTGCGGTCGAGTGGGTCACACATCTGGAACTGAGTCTTGATTACACAATGGCCGAGTACACACTTCATGGCTGAGTTTAACTCACTATACTCCCGTCGATGTGGTGACACAAAGTATGTGCTGGGCATCCCAACCACACGTGTCTGTGGGCCCTTGATGTCTACGCCTTCGGACTACACTGCGGTCCTGCAGGCCCCACACAAATCCATGTCAGTCCGTACCAGGCAGGACATGGCATCGTCGCTGTCTAAACACCCGCTCAGCTCTGTCGCTACTGCCTCGGTCAACCACGAGTCATCCCCACATGCCATTTCAACGCCGTGTGTCAGTGTTCCAGGAGGAGCTCGCTGAACAGCGGTTGGCCCGCGCTGGCCGCTGCCTCCGGACTACACATTGGTCGAGTAGGGCACACATTGGGAACTCAGTCATGATTCATTTATGGCAGACCTGATATCATTGTACATCCCCTTCCAGCTCCGGGGCCACTAAGTCTGTTCCCCAAAACCATGGACACTTTCTTCTTTTTTTTTTTTTTTTTTTTAAACTTTATTTTCAATTTTCAGAAAAACAAAAAGAAACAATACATTGGCATCAATAAAGAACATATGCATACACATCATTAAATGCAAGTACAGTCGCATGAGACACATGGCCGAACCAAAGAATGTAGGTACAAGGGGGTCTGGAAAGCCCTCCAGAAGCCCAGCCCAAAGGGACGAGGTCGACAGGCAGGGCAGGGCAATCCCCAATATCATGCGCCCCATCAAGGTTAAGTGTCGCTTTCCTCCGCAGGGACAATCCCCCGGGGAGTTCTGCATCACTCTGCTCACTCGCAGTCGCCTCCCGTGAGGGCGAGTCCCCCTCCATCAACCCAGAGGCACACAGGGTCCGCCAAGCTAGCAGGTCATCCTGCAATTTCTCATCCCGCCGGGAGAGTTGCATGTGTACCTCTTCGGCCAGTGACCACTCTCGAGCATCCCTGAGCCAATTCGAAAGATCAGGGGCCCTCTGCCCCATCCAAGTTATTGCCACCCTACGCCTGGCGAGCACCAGCATCAGCTGTAGGAGTTTATAGGAGAGTTTCTTCCTCTTGGGCCTACGAACCATCCCCAGTAAACAGTGCAAGGGGTCGAGATCCACCTGAATCCCCGTGGCGGCTACCACCCTCGTCACCACCCCCGTCCAGAACTGTGCCACCAATGGACATTGCCACGCCAAATGTAAGAACCCGGCGTCATCTGCGGCACAGCGAGGGCAACCAGCGCCCCTGGTACTGTCAATGCGCCTCAAAGACACCGGGGTAAGGTAGGTGCGATGCAGATAGTTAAAGTGTGTAAGTCGGAAGCGGGCATTGCATGAGACAGTGCGAGTAAGGGAACCAATGCGCATCCACTGTGCCTCCCCCAGCGGGGTAGCAAGGTCCCGCTCCCAGGCCGCCCTAGACGGTGGGACCGGCGGGGCAGAGTCCTGTTTCATTGCTGCATATAGAAGGGATATCAAGCCGCGCCCCTTTCCACACATAAGTATAACATCCAGCGTACGTGTCAACGGTGGAATTTCTGGGTATTGCGGCCAGGTGATTCGCGCTACCTCTTGTAGTCCCCCAAACTGCAAAAATTGGCCTTGTCCCAGGTCAAAGCTATCTACCGCCTGCTCATATGTAAGAAAGGTTTCGTTGGGATACAGATCGGCGAGGACATCGCACCCACCCTCTCTCCAGGCCCGGAAAGACACGGACCGCTCCATGGTCATAAATGGAGCCAGTATCCAAAGCGAGAGCTCCCTGTGAAAGGGCGCCCTTCGAAGGACCCTCTCCACAAAGTGTTGCCAGACGGCGGCTGTGTGCCTGACAGCATAGGGGAGACCCACCTCAGACCCCGCCCCTTGCATCAGTGCGACCTGCAACGTCTGGGTGTCCGCCCTATCCATCAAGAGGCGCTTCTCCCAATTATCTGTGTCAGTAAACCAACGGGCCGCATGTTGGAGGTGTGCGGCATAATAGTAGAGGTCAAAGCGAGGGGCCTCAAGACCGCCCTCCTCATAACTACGGACAATGGTTCGAAGGGCCACCCTACTGCGCCGACCTGCCCAGAGCAGAGACGTGAGCAAGGAATTAAGAGTTTTGAAGACCCGGGGCGGCAAAGGGCACAGGGAGTTCTGTATCACATAGAGCACCCTGGGGAGCATCACCATTTTAGAGATGGCGAGACGACCCATCAGGGAAAGTGGGAGTGTATTCCAAAAGGACACGGAGTGCCGCAGAGCCGCAGTGACGCGGTCCATGTTACGGGCCAGCGCTTGTTCATCTGTCAGGGTCACCTGTATACCCAGGTAACGAAATGCCGTCCGCTCCCAACGCAGCTCCAGGTCCGGTAGGTCCTCAGGGGGCACCATAGCTAGTCCCGCCAATGGGAACACGAGGGACTTATCACGGTTCAGTCGCAGTCCAGAGACCTCTCCAAACCGGTCAAGGTGGTGCAGCAGCACCGGTAGGGCCTCGCGGGGAGAGACCAAGTAGAACAAGGCATCGTCCGCATATAGAGAAATGACGTGAGTCGTATCCCCTAGCCTAATACCCCACTGCGCCATGTCGGCTCTAATCTGAACCGCGAAAGGCTCTATAGCCAGAGCAAACAAGAGTGGGGAGAGGGGACACCCCTGTCGTGTACCCCTCCCCAGCCGCCACTCCTCGGACCGCGCACCCCCGAGCTTGACTCTGGCGCAGGGGGCCGTATATAGTAGACGAACCCATTGACAAAACTGAGGACCCAGTCCCACCGCCCGCAAGACCTCGAGCAGATACTCCCAATCGACCGTATCAAATGCCTTGGCGAGGTCAACAGAGACCAACACCATCTGCTCCTCCCTATCCCGCACCTCATGGAGTATATGAGTCAGTCGCCGCAGATTCATGGACGTGTTACGTCCCGGTATGAACCCACATTGGTCCTCGTGGACCAGTCCGGGCATGTGCGGCGCTAAACGGGATGCCAACAATTTGCAAAGAATTTTTATATCTGTATTAAGCATCGTGATCGGCCGATACGACGAGGGCTCATGCGCGTCACCCCCTGGCTTTAAAATCATACATATTTCCCCCTGGGTCATACTGGGCGGGAGGATGCCGCGTTCAAAGGCCTCGTTGTAGACCTGCAAGAGAAGGGGGACAGGACATCAGGGAACGCATGATAGAACTCGGACGGAAAGCCATCGCCACCCGGAGATTTGGCTCGCGGAAGCTGCTTCAGCGCGATTTGAACCTCGGCGAGCGAAATTGGGTCATCCAGTTCCTCCCGCGCCTGCTCAGATAAGGTGCTCAGGGTCAGCCCCTGGAGATACGGGAGATAGGTTGCCGCCCCCACTACCGGATCTGCTGTGTACACCGCCCGCAGATGCGACCGAAGGACCCGCAATAGCCCCACCTGTGAGTGCACCAGGCACCCAGCAGAATCCCTTAGGGCCTCAATAGCCGCGGGGGCATGTTCCCTACGGAGGATCCAAGCCAAGAGGCGACCTGACTTGTCCCCCTCTCTATAAAGGCGTTGTCGATAGCCTGTGAGCGTGTATTTATCCAGCCTATCCAGGACGTCGTGAATACGCTCCTGGATCTCTCGTTCCCCCCTCCCCCAACTGTGGCAGTGTTACTCGAGGTCTGTACCTCCAACAGTCGGCCCTCCTCCGTCTGTAGCTCGAGTTGGAGTTGTTTCCGTACCCCATACGTCACACTCATACATGCCCCTCGGACCACCGCTTTTAGGGCTTCCCATTTTGTGGCCTGCGATTGGGCTGTTCCCTCCCAATTTAGATCAATGTAGTCAGAAAGGGCAGTAGTCACGTGATGGCGCCCCACCTGATCCTCAAGAATCTCAGCCGGCAACCGCCAAGTCCGCAATCTGCCCCGCGGTGCTCCCCAGTTCAGTACACACGCCACCGGGGAATGGTCAGATAGGAATCGTGCCAAGTGGGTCACCTCCAGAGACACGGTGACACCAGGATTCGCGAATAAGACCCTGTCCAGGCGGCTATGTGTGTTGTGTGTGGGTGAATAACAAGTGTACACTTTCAAAGTGGGGTGACTTTGACGCCATACATCTTGGGCCCCCAAATTCCCCATTACCTCCCGGAGTTTCACCGTCATTCTAGGCTTCGTCCCTGCGCGGGGGGAGACCTATCCAGGACAGGATCAAGGACACAATTGAAGTCACCCAGCCAAAGCAATGGAACCTCCAGTTCCGTGACCAGTAGCTCCTGTAGAGACTGATAAAACCCCGGGTCATCCATGTTGGGCGCATAAGTATTCACAAGTGCCACATCTTGACCATCCAATTTAGCTCGAAGGAGGAGATATCTCCCCTGGATATCAGCTTCAACATATTGAACAGCGAACGGAACCCCGGGTGCCACCCATATAAGAACCCCCCGTGCATAACTAGAGAAGGAGGAATGGAAGACCTGACCCCGCCATTTCTTTGCCAAGCGTTGGGCCCCTCGTCCGTAAGATGAGTCTCCTGGAGGCAAGCCACAGAGACCTGATGCCTACGAAGGAAAGACAGGACCCTGTATCTCTTGGTGCAGGTACCCAGCCCCCGTACATTCCAGCTCAAAATTTTAAACCCCATAGGAGTTGAAACGGCTCAAACCCGGGCAGCCCATGCCCCATGCAGCCAGAGAGATATTGCGCGCTAGTTGTGATGCATACAATGCCAATAAAAAACCAACAAATCCCCTGTAACGCCCCCCTCCCCCTACCCACGAGCAATTTACTGTCAACAAACCCCGCAGAAATGCCCTTCCCATGCTGGTGCCAGGACGTGCACAGCGATCCCATGAGCCCAACTGGGCCTAACTTTATAAGAAAGGAGAGAAATAAACCCCCCCCCCAACCAATACGCCGACCCCTACCCGGCCTCACCGCACATACCAGGAGGTAGTGCCTCGGGCCGACCCACAACACCCCGATACATATGAACAAACCAAAGCAAGACTAGGAGCGGAGCCCATAGACCCAGCCATCATCGGATCCCCGAGTTCAGCAAATGCATGTACAGTCCCCTCTACCCCATAACCCCCAACCCCACCCACCCTCAACCTCACATCAGAAGAAAGAAAAAACACACCACAGAATAAGATACCCGCCAGAGGGGCCCGGAAGTGAACCCACGTCCAAGGCAGATGGCAGAGAGTCAGTGCACCGGTGAGGGACTGGGGGCAAGTCCCCCCGCGTTGCAGTCACAGCCCCCACACCAGCACCCACCAACCACCCATGGCACTTGCGGTTGAGGCAACGGGCCACCGCACCCTCAGGGTGGGCCCTCCGCTGCAGGAGGCGGATCAAGAATGGTTTCCGGGATCACTAGGTCGGTGGATGAAAGGGTGTCCGGCACCAAACTCTCCTCATGCAGTCCCGCCGTCCCCCGTGGGGGAGAAGTGTCGGAGGCCGAAGAGTCCATACGTAGAGCCCCATCATTCCCCACCGTGATTCGTTGTCGTTCCTCCCGGGCACCAGCCGGCACCCGGCCCCCGCGTTTGCTCCTGCGCCTGCGCCTGGGTCTGGTGCCCCAATTACTCCGGGAGATCCCCCGGTCATAGTCGGCACAAGCCTCTCCCCGGAGCTCGAGCCACTCCCAGACCTCCTCCGGGGAGTCGAAGAAATGCGCCTTACCCTGGATGATCACCTTAAGTTTTGCGGGGTACAACAGCATATACTGCAATTGAAGCTCACGGAGCTTTTGCTTGACCCCCAGATAGGATTTGCGTTGTTCCTGAACTTGGCGGGTGTAATCAGGATAAATAGATATTTTGGCATTCTCATAGGAGAGGTCCGGTGCCTCCCGCGCAGCTCTCAAGATGCAATCCCGGTCCCGATAGTTCAGGATTTTTGCGATGATAGCCCTTGGCGGAGCCCCGGGCGGCGGCGGAGGAACCAGCGCCCTGTGCGCCCGCTCCACCACAAAGACCGTCGACAGGCCCCCGGGACACAGCTTCGTCCGGATCCAATCCTCCAGGAATCGCTCCGCCTGGCCCTGCTCCGCCCGTTCCGGGATTCCCAGGACCCTGATATTACTGCGCCGGGCCCTGCCTTCCGCCTCCTCCGCCCTTCTCTCCAGGGCCCCAGTCGTGGTGGTGAGCTGGGTAACCTGATGTTTCAGTGAGGCCACCTCCCCCTGCAGTTGGACAATGTCGCTCTCTGCTGTGGAGACCTTGTCTGCCACCTTCCGCAGATCCACTCGCAGCAGGTTGACGTCTATGGAGACCGTCTCAATCTGGTTTCCCAGGGCGGTGTGAGAGCTCCGTATAGCCTCCAGTAATTCCGCTCTGGAGGGCTCGGGAGGGGGGTGTCGCCGTCCAACCCCGTCTGGCGAGTGATCCTCTGCGTGGGGATACGCTGCGTAGTGTATTGGGTAATGGTATTGGGCTGTGAGGCGCGTGGGGGCTTATCCTTACCCATGTCGTAGGGCCCAAGGTGGCACCAACAGTGGCCTCCTAGTCCGAACCGGCCATGAAGGGCAAAAGTGCCCGGATATTCTCCCCCTCTCTGCTGACACAGGGCCCGCAGCAAAGCAATCCAGCGTCTAGGGATCCAGCCTCACACCCCCAGAGCATCGACTCCGGCGTGGCCGCAGGCCCAGGAGATCAGGCTGGCGAACTCGGGTCCACCGCCCCTCTGCTGCTACGTCAGGACCACTCCACGGGGCCCTCCCTCAGGAGCTCCCACAGCCCCCCGGAGATGGCCGTCCAGGAACCCCCATTCCTCACAGATGGGCAGGGTCACTCCCCTCCGTCCATGAGGTCAGCCCTCCACGCCGAGCAGCCGGAGCCCAGGCGCCACTCTCCACTCCTCAGGGGCCTAAACTGTCAGTGGGGGGCGCTCAATCACAGCGCCTCGCAGCGGGCCGTCATGCGCCACCGCAGGCCTCTCCGCCTAGGATCTCCCCGCTGGGCTCTCAGCTCGACTCTCCGGCGAGTCCAATGCCCGGCAGGCAGGGACAGCCCCGACGGGCCGCTAAGTGCCCCGTCGCTCCCCCAGGGTCCCACAGTTAATGCGCCGCGCCCGATGGCACTCCGGGCCGGCCTCCTGCCCTCAGAGGCCGCGGCACGGGGATCAGGGCCCACAGCCCACCGGAGACGTCCGGTGGGCGGGACACGCAGGAGGGCTGCTCCGGTGGGCGTCGGGCGTCGACAGGGCGAGCAGTCCCACTCGGGGCCCGGGGTCGCTCACTCGGGCGTAGGCCGCATCCCCGGTCTCGCGCAGCTACAGGCTGCCGGGGCACCAGCCGCCCAGACGATTCCGCCCGAGCGGGGATCGGAGAGACCCCCGAGGCGAGTCCGGAGCCTTGCTGCCCGCTTCAGGGCTTACCGCTCTACAGTTATGGCGTTGTGGGCGCCCTCAGTCAGGATTGGGAAGGATTATTGCGGCGGGCCGGTCGGGAGCCGAAGGAGCTCACGTCCTGTCGGCCATGTTGCTTGGCCACGCCCACCATGGACACTTTCTTCTTGAGATTTGTTGGCGACTCAGTCCATGGACTGGGGGTTGTCTTCATCATCATGTCGGTGATACTGACTATGTGGCCAAAACGAGGCAGTAGCATTCCACTCCTCCATTTGCCGCTTCCGGCCGGCTCCTGCCCTCTGCATCATGCCCTGGAGGACACCTTCCACTGTCCCCCGCAAAACTCCGCTACATTCACCTTCGACATCGACGAGGACCCGCCCACCTCGCGTGGCCCTAGCTCACTGCACCGCAAGTCACCGTCCCGTGGCGGTGTGCCTGTGCCTGCTGCAGTGCATCCGGGGCCACTAACTCTGTGCAGCTCAAATCATGGCCCCAGTCTGGTGGCATGTTGGATGGCCTCTGGGTCGATGGCCTGGGGGTCATCAACGCCATGTGTCTGTGGCCCTGCGCTGTCCACTGCCTCTGCCCTCAACTGCGGTCCACCTGGGCTCACACATCAAATCGAGTCCTGACCTGCCTGGACGTCGCATCACCGCAGGATGCACGCGCCACCACCGCCAGGACCAACTCCAGACAACAGGTGCCAGAGTCGGAAGTGTCTAACTGCCAGACTTTCAGAGTAGCTCACACCAGTCGTGGGTGCCATCATCAGCTTGATACCCTGCTCAGCTCCTCAGGTGCCACTAACTCAGTGCACCACAAATCAAGGACCGTTCTGCTTGCATGTAGGGTGAACACTGTACTCTCTCCGGCAACCACCATGATACTTCACAGTTGTTTCTGTTGTGCTGATGTTTTATGTTTCTGCTTCAATTGTGATCACTGTTCAAGTTGTTGCCAGCACCAACGACTCCCTGTGGGCTGGCTTACACTCACCCCACACACATCCAGCACATGCGTCACTGTACATGTGACCATGCCAATAAAGGTGTCGAGCGCACGTGCTCGTGGCCAGTTCAACGAACTATCTGAGTGTGTCCGTGTGCTCATGATGTATGCATTAGGGCCCCGGCCCCACAACCTTACATTGTGCCCTGTGCAGAGGACGCAGCCATGTCACCGCAGGCAGAGGGTGGGACATTGCATATGTAGCTTTGTCGTCCCCCACCCAATACGTAAGAGGAGTGAACTTGGCCAGCGTACGCCAGTCCGGCGTGGGGGTGTGGGTGATTATCATGTGGCTCTGGGTGTGGTTCAGTACTGGAAATGTGCAAAGGCATGTGTCCCTGTCGCAGTGTGGGTCTCCGTTGGGGTATGTAGGTGGTCCATGATGGGACTTTGACACCCACGTATGGGATCTAGTTCGTCTCCCATGAGGTAGTACCCCACCCGCACATGTTCGGCCAACCCCTTCTGGCAGTCTGACAGCTGGCCTTGTAATGGGATGTGTGCTTAGGTGGGCTGCTGTGAGCCAGCCGGGGTGGTGGGTGCGTCCAGCTGTGTTGTCCGTGCAGGGGGTGGTGTGTCCTAGGTGGCAGCGGGGCTGCCCTGCTCCTGGAGCTCTATTGCCTGAGATGTCCATGGACTGTTGTAGGCCGTCGGTGTCGGAAGTGTGGAGGTCCTCTTCAGCATCACTGATGGGTTGTCTGGTCTGCTCTGCTGGAGGTGTTGTTTGTCCCTCTGCAATGTGAAGGGGAGATGCTTGTTGACATTGTGTTGGCATGTATGTTGACGCATTGTTCGGGTTTTCATACAGACTGCATGACAATGTACATTGTGACTGTTTTGGATTGGCGGACTATTTGATGCGGGATAGTGGACAATTGGACTACATGATGTAGGTGATGTTGTACAAGTACATTTTCATCTCACAGTTTCCTGCTATGTCCGATGTGATTGGCCATTTTCTACGCACAGGCGGAGCCAGTTGTGTCCTCTGTTCTGCAGTGTAAGTGTTGCACTGTCTCCCACATTGCCGTCCATGTGGATGTGCTGTGATTGCTATGTGTGTGTGCTGCATTGTGTGGGAGTCACACCTGCTGCCCCTTATCCATTGGAGGAGGTGTGCCTTTGGCTTTTGTGCTTTTGAGGTGCTGTGATGTTGGCGACTGGGGTCATTTGTGCTCCTGGACGGATTTTGTTCTCTTGTGCATTGTTTGTCTGCAGATGTATTGTTGACGTCAGTGGTTGTTTGTGCACGTGGATGTGTCAGGGTGTGACCTGCTCCTTCCGGATGTAGTCCACACTCAGCCACCTCAGTCTTGTGGCGTGCACAGTGTCATGGTGATTGTACTCCAGCCATGCTGCTCGTCATGTGGTGTCACTTGCATTGTCAGTGTGGCTCTCGCATACGCATCTTTGCTGTGTTTCGCATTGGTGCATGTGTGTGTAGTGGAATTGGTGTTGTGTGGGGTGGGACCCCTTCGGGCACATGGTGGACGGGGGCCTACTTGGTGTTTGTATGTGTGCTGCAGTGTGCCACGGGGATCAGGGACATGACCCAGGGTCATTGTGGGTGTGCGGTGTGCTCCACGTCATTGTGCCCGTCCCCCCAGTCCCTGTTAGTTACTCACCCTGTTGATGTTTTGTCAAGTCATGTCGAGCAGTGTCCGGACTCCCGACTCCTTGCACCGTCTCCACTATTTGCTCCAGCTCCTCCTGTGGCGCAGGACTCCCACCTCCATTCGCCGTTGCTGCCTTCCGGGTGGCAGCGGGTTTCTGCTTGGTTTGGCTTTTGACTTCGTGCCAGCGCATCTTTGCCTCCTCGGCAGTCCGACTGCATTCACAATGGAATGCCATTTTTCCGTCTGTGTTGCCAATGACACGGTGGTGGAGACGGACAGTTGTTGTTAGTGCTCTGTCACCTCCGTGACGACGGTCAGGTTGTCATGCGGACTGTACCCCGTCTTCCTCTTCCTCTTCTCCTTGGCCTTCCCCGACCCCGAGGTTCCTTGCTGGTGGTCTGTGGGCCTTGTGGGGTTCGCATTGACCTGGGCACTCGTTCCGGGTGCGTCCATGTTGCTACGCATTTTATTTTGTTTATGGTGTTTTTTTCTTGTTCGGCTTTTATGGTGCATTTTCCCGCCAGGTGCGTGGGAATTGCAGGCCTGTCGCTGGTTATCGCAGTTTTTTTTTTCGAGGTTGGCCTCATCGCAACTTTATTCGCGTTGGTGTTTCGCATTTTTTGGGCGTCGCGTTGTTTTTTACGCGGTCATTTGGTGCGTTATCGTGGGACTATCGCATGGTGCCGCCAGGTTGAGAATGCTACGTTAACACGGCGTTGTTTTCCCGCGATGGACTGCGTTGTGAGAAGTTGCGTTAAGCTAAACTTGCGGTGGTTATCACACGTTCTTGAGAATATGCCCCAAAGTAAGGTAATTAATTGAAGAAATCGCGGGCCAAACCCGTGCCAGCGAGGAGCGTACATTAGATAATTCCATTCTACTCGATCAAATACCTTCTCAGTGTCTAGGGCTACAGCTGCCAGGTAATTGTTGAGTTTAGCTGCTTTGCTGAAGATATTTAAAAAGACCAGCAAATTATCTATCATATTCCTATTTTTGACAAAGCCAGACTGTTCCACGTCTACTAGGTCAAGCTTGAAGTCATTGAGGCGGAGGGCCAGCGCCTTAGAAAAAAATTAACAGTCTGTATTTATTAGAGAAATGGGACAGTAATTCTTGCATTGAGAGAGATCTTTGTCTTTTGTAGGAATAAAAGAACCAGATGATTTGTTCAATGTGAGAAAATGAGTAATTAATTTAAATAGTTTAGAGAAAAGTAATTTTGAAAAGTTGTTTGACTGCGGAAAACGGTTCTTCCACTTGTAGTGGGTCCTCAAGAGGAGTCAACTCAATTTGTGAGGACTTACACATGGAAGAATGAGAAAAGAATGAGGAGAGGGATTCCTCCAAAGGAGTGGCTTCAGGGGTATATAGTGATTGGTAATAATCAACAAAACAGCTAGCAACGTCCAAATCGTGAAAGAGTTCAATACCAGATGGATTAGCAATGGAGGAATTTTCTTTTCTACTTTTAAGGTAGTTGGCTAACAAAGCCTTAGTTCTATTGCATCCTCCATAATATCTAACATTAATCTTGAGAAGAGTACCGCAAGCCTTTTCCGTAGTTGTTTTATTGAATTGAATCTTGACTGCCACCTGCGCATCAAGGTTCGTTTTGTTATTTTTAGATGTAAAAAATGTATGCTCCAAACTCTTAATTTCGCTAAGAATGGAAGCCGATGCCTTCTCCATAGCTTTTCGTTTGTTGAAAATATACCTAATAATAAAACCTCTGGATGCGGCTTTAAACACATCCCATGCAAATTGGAAAGAAGATTCTCCAATGTCGTTAATCTTGAAATATTAATCAACAAACGCCTCGTAAGAAGAAATAATGTCTTTATCATAGAGTAAGTAATTGTTAAACCTCCAACAGGATCTGGGTAAAGGGTTGTGGTGAACTTCTAAATCAGTAGACACAGGGGCATGATTTGAAATTAAAATTGAGCCTATCTCTGATTTAACTAAGTGTTGGATGAGGATTTTGCTAAGGAAAACATAATCTATCCAAGTCTGTGTTTTATGAGGGGCAGAATAGAAAGAAAACTCTTGAAGAGAGGGGTAAACCAGTCTCCAGGAATCCGAAAGAGTGTTATATTTGATAGCGTGCTTAAATGCTATATAGGTTCTGTGAGGGAGAAATCTTGTATGGCGATCTAGAAAGGGGTCCATAATTTGGATACAGTCTCCCCCTAAGATGACATTTTTCAGTAAAGTGTTGAGTGACCAGTTGCAAGATATGCTTCCAAAATGTAGTATAAGGTTTTGTGGGACCAAAAACATTAAGAATTGTGAAAGGGATCCCATCAATCCTAAGTTGTACTAAAACCCAGCAACTTTTCTTATTCTTCTGGGATACAAGAGAAATATTTAAACCTTTATGACATAGAATTGCTACCCCATTTTCATGTTGTATAGGAGAGGAAAAGAAAAGATCACCCACCCATTCTTTTTAAGCTCATTAATGTCTGCTTCGTTAAGATGTGTTTCTTGAAGTAATGCAAGCTGGCAGTGCAATCTAGATGAATGGGACTTAATTCTCTGGCATTTAATGGGGTTTTTCAATATAATATACAATGAGAGCTCCCTCGCGACCTATATTTCTTTTGTCTTATAGAAAAAATCTAGTATGGGTTAAACATATAGATAAACAATATCAGAACAAATCAACATTGTATTTTGTTTTTCATAGTTTTTTATTCAAAGCAGTTGTATCAAAATCCATTAATTTTTCTTTTTTTTATAGTACAAGATACATGTTTGTTTTTACAAATTTTTCTTTTTATTCATAATAGTACACAAACCAATGCATTAAAGGCTTATATAATTAAAATGCAACACTGTGCTCTGGACCCCTAAATGAAATGAGTAATACAAACAAGTCACAATTTTCAGACTCACTCAATCAGACCTAACACACTCATACATAACCCAAGCCATCATACACATCTGGTTCAGACAGAGACATGGAACTAGTAAGTCTCCATGACCAAGGGGGCGCGCTAGAGGGCGCCAAGCAAGATGGCCGCACCGATGTGAGGCTCTTGCAGTTCGGGGGAAAAATCTGGCGATAATCCTCACCATCCTGGCACATGATGCACCAACGGAGGCTCTCTGAGACCCGCCACCCTGCAAGGAACACGGCAGGCCCGAATAGATTGTCTCAGAGCCCTGACCACTGCATAATTCACCACTTGCCCTCCCTGGTCGCGCTCTCTGAAATGGTGGCGAGTCGCGCTGCCCGGACTGACCTGAATGACACGGATGCTAGGAGCTGAGGCCGAGAGTCCGTGGCTGCGCAGTTGAGCGGCTCGCGCTCGTTGGCGGCCCCCCCGGGCCTCCGGGAGGTGCCTGAGTGCGGCCGCTCCTCTCCTGAATGCCCGCTGATCTGGCCGCGGCCTGCCGGAGGGACTACAGCGACCTTGCGGACTACGGGGCGGAGTGGCGGCCCGTACGGCCGAGACGCCTGATGCGGTACTGTCCGATCCTGCGGGCGGAGGCGGGGGTGAGTGCAGTCACGATCCCAAAGTGACTGGCGCCGCTCTGCTGACCGGGAGCGAGGGGGGCTGTGTGTGATGCCCGGCGGGATCTGGGCCTAGTCACCAGTAATCCCTAGTGCTGCTGGCGCGGCTGATAGTCGGATCTGCGGCGGTGAGAGACGTGCAATACAGCTGCCTGGACCCTGCGAGAACCTCCTTGCTGTCCTGGATCGGCTGCGGCCGCAGCGCAAAAGACCCCAGTGGCCCCCCCGCCCCTCCCCCCCTTGCTGCGATCCCCGACTCGCGGGGTGTTCTTGGCGGCCCGGGAGTAACGACGTGGGCTTGCCCCCCGCAGTGGCCCCTGGGGGAAGCCTTTCACCATCGAACCCGGCCCTCCTGCGACCTGGTCCAGGCGATGGGTGTCTCTTTACCCGGACCTGATGGCTTCACCCAGAAAATGTCTCGCTAAAAGGCCATCGCGAGCGGAGTCATTCTAGCCCCGGGGTTTGTCACCCACTGCCCCGCTGATCCTACAACTGTGGGCTGCGCATGCTGGCGGACTGTATGGACCCCACCGTCGGTGGAAGCCTGGTCATCACAGCGTAGCGACTGGCACCATCTTTATCACTCTAGACACCGCATCTCTCGACTGCCGAACGCTGGGTCTGCTGCCACCTGCTGTGTGGGGGTCTTGGGAGGCCGGAGGGCCTCGACACCAGGTTCCAATACGGAGAGTGCTGACTGTAAGTCGCGTGGCCTACTACTCCCTGCTGGCAGTCCGCGTAGCGCTACTGGCCGACGCCGTAGCTCACAGGCTGCATTTACCTCGGGGCGGACGCGGACCCCTCCCCACCCTCGACTCAGGCGGAGATCCACCAGACGATCCATGGGGAAACCCGACGGGAGGCAGCCGAAGCTTACCTTCGATACCCGCAGAAATCCTCGCTCTCAGTCTGAGCCGGACGACGAACACGCGGAGGCCCCAGCCACGTCCACAGCAGATTTGAAGGAACTGCTGCTGTTTATGCAGTCGAGCCTCACCTCGATAGAGTCCAAAATGGATTCTATGTCAGCCAGAATGGACGGACTTAACCCATCGAGTGGAAAAACACGACAACCGCATCACCGAAGCTGAGCGACGCATATCCGAACTGGAAGACACGGCCAACGCTACCACTAGCCGGACCCTTGAAATGGACAAAGTGTTGAAAGTCATAGCAGCTAAAAATGAGGAGTTAGAATCACACTTGAGGAGGAACAACCTCCGCATTCTAGGAGTGTCAGAATCAACTGCCACTGGGAAGATGGAAACGTACGTGGAACGCCTGCTTATAGCCCTGTTCGGCAGAGAGGAGTTTTCGTCGGTCCTTGTGGTGGAGAAAGCACATCGCTCGCTGGCGGGCCGCCCTCCTCCGGGGGCACCCCCGCGACCCATCATAGCTAAGCTATTAAACTACCACGACAGGGATGCGGCCCTCCGACTGTCCAGAGAAAAGGGTCGCCTCAACCACGAAGGCATGGAGATCTCTCTTTATCCTGACTTTACAATGGCCGTGCAGGAGCAGAGGAGGAAGTTCCTACACGTCAAAAAGAAACTCCAACAACTAAACATCCCATACGCGATGTTATACCCGGCCCGATTAAAGATAATATCCCAAGGTAAACAACACTTTTTTACTAACCCTCAACACGCCCAGGACTTTATCAAGACCATACCTGCACACCCTGAGGGCCGCTTATCTCCAAGACGCCAGGACGACGAAAACAGAGGCGCCTCTGACATAGAATAGATCCGCACATTGAGGACACGAGAGCTACCGCTGGCACCGCCAAGCGTGTCTGCTGACCCTACATCACCCCCCCCCCCCTTTTTAAACCAGGGCCGGCTGGTGGATGTGAACACTTAGCACATATACAATAGAGATTTCTCTCCAAATGGATCGCGCCTCGGTCATTGTTGTGCTGCCCCCTCCTTCACTGGCTCACGCCGATCCTGGTTTCACATCCCTTAACATGCCCAAGCTGAACAGACACCTGCACTTCTTTTGTCGCCAGGCCACAACTCCCTAAGGGATACACCATGCGATGCAGGACTTTACTATGAAGAACCCATGTTGGATATGCCTCTGGGTGCCTTGAAGCAGACATTGTGCCCTTACATTCTCGTGGGCATCCTGACCTTTGACCATGGACTAACGCCGCAAAGAACTGTGGTATACACCGGAACCCTTCCCAGGTTGGACTTCCATTACTACCCCCGAACACCCTCGCCACCGCGAGGAGCACCTGGTCGCCCTCTGGCAGCCACCCACCAGGTGAACCCTACAATTTTCTGTTTGTGAACTGGAGTTGAGCTTACTGCATCGTCCCCTGTTGGGACTAGAACGGTTGAGACGGGGAGGGAAGGGGGGGGGGCAATTGACACGGCAGATTGGGATTGCTGTTGTGGGTGGGGGGTGGGATTGGGGAATGTTTTTTCTGCTTTTTTTTTCTGCACTGTACGGTTCTTATATTACAGAATGCTATTGCGACACACTATGACACACACTACCATTCACGACATTGCTACTTTACAAAAACACGATGGAGTCACGTCCTAAAGCACTCACGTATAACTTTTTAACCTGGAATGTGCGTGGGTTGGGGGACCCCCGTAAGCGTCGGCATATTCTCGCATATCTGGACCGCCATGACATCCATTGCGCTATGCTCCAAGAGACCCATTTACCTCCCAGCGCATCCTCTTCCTTTGCCACCAGATGGGCAAGCTACAGAGGCTTTTCATGCTATTCCTCATATTCTCGCTGGACTGCAATCCTGGTAAAGCATACCCTTCCATACACTCCCATTGGTTCCTATGCAGACCCACAAGGCCGATACAATCTCACATGGGGCAGGCTCTCTACGCAGACTGTTACACTGGCGTCGTGTTACGGCCCAAACACAGATGACCCCGAATTCTTCCGGATATTGTGAGGCAAAATTCAGGACATTGGCACCACACATTTGATATGGGGAGGGGATTTTAACGTCACTATTCATCCGCACTTAGATAGGTCACACCCACAACCACACCACTATACTGCGGCACACCTAGCTCTAAAAAACATTGTCGAAGACCAGGATCTGGTTGACCCCTGGAGAACCCACTGCCCGCTAACACGTCAGGGATCCTGCTACTCCACTGCCCACTCCTCCTGGTCACGTATAGACTATTGGCTGATTGATAGGGGCCTGGCAACCTGGGCATCACACACTTCTTATCTCCCCCGTACATACTCAGACCACTCTCCTGTGCTGTTGGCTCTCAGTCCGCCACTAGCAGAATCCCCATACCTCTCCTGGCGCCTTAATCCACAGTTGCTACTCGACCCAGTTTTTAAAGCGGAAGTAGAGCAAGAGATAACTGAATTTTTTCCCCGGAACGAAGGCTCAGTCCCACAATATTCTACAATATGGGAGGCTTTTAAAGTCACCATACGAGGCGTATGCATGGCTAAAAGTGGTGGAGTACTAAAGGATATCCGTAATTCACTTCGAAAATTGGAAGTAGATATAAAACAGACCGAGACGGCCGTACAGGCCACGCCCTCTCCCACCTTACAGGCGCATCTACGTGACCTGCTCACAGACTATCAGGAAACAGCGGAGCGCAAATGTAAATTTCGAGGGAAATACCACACGGCTCGCCGATATGGCGAGGGAGATAGGCCGGGGCGGGCATTGGCCTCTACTATCCGACCTCCTCGATTTGCTAATACAGTACTCACAATTGAGGATGAGGACGGTCTCTCCCACACCAATTCCTCGGACATCCTTGCTGCCTTTGGAAGGTTCTACAAAGCGCTATACGCCACTCACCGACAGACCCCGGTGGACTTCGATTCATTCTTCGAGGACACTGCCATAGCCTGGCTGGGAGATGGCCAAAGAGAATTCCTTTTGGCACATCATGAGGATGAGGAGATCACATCTGCAACTATGCAACTACAATCGGGAAAAGCCCCGGGGCCAGACGGCCTCCCGGCCGAGTTCTACAAGACATATCGGCACTTACTTCTCCCAATACTGAGACATGTCTTTGAGGAGGCGCGAGAGACCGGTATTCTCCCCCCCTCTATGCGAGAAGCGCTTATAATCTCTGTTAGAAATGGGATCTCTAGTTGGCAAGAGCTTGCACCTTTGTCCAAGTAGGGACCCTTCTTCCTAGTCAGGGTAAGGGTCCCCTGCTCACCCTCGTGGTAGCTTGGCACGAGCAGTCAGGCTTAATTCAGAGGCAGTGTGTAAAGCATTTGCACATAACCAACAGTAATACAGTGTAAGCACTACAAACGGACACCACACCAGTTTAGAAAAATAACCAATATTTTATATACTCAAGACAAGACCAATTACGACAAAAATCCACAATACTATACTTTAAAAATGAATGCTTGATACGGTAACTTCTTCTTTGCAGGAATAGCACAAAAGCAAAGTTCGTACGAGTCGGTAGCTCCGTCCGAGCCTACCGTGATGCTGAAAACCACAGAGTCTAACAGTTCCAGCCGACCGCGTCGATACGGGCCAGCAGAGTCATGAACAGACTCGGTAACAGTACCTTTCTCGTTGTGGCTGGTACGGAGTGTACGAGCCGGTCGGCGTTCGTCGCGGTTGCGGTGCAAGACGGAGCGATGCAAGGTGCGGTGTCCCTCGATGCGGTGCAGGCAGCTGCTCGATGAGCGTCGGGCAGACGGAGTCGGTGAGTCCAAGGCGTGCGATGCAGGGCGAGACGATGCTTGATGCGGTGCTGACAGGTTGCGATGCAGGCGACCAAGCCGGAGTGCGGGAGCTGGCGTCGGACAGCGGTGCGAGTTGGAGCGGTGCGTCGCAGACGTGCGAGCGGTGCCCCAAATGCGGTGCGGTCACGACTCTTGAGCCAGTTGCAGCGACCGCGTCGGTCGGGTCCGGCTGGTTCAGTGAAGCGATACGATGCGAACTGCGGTGCCCATAGGTCACGGTGCAAGCAGCGGCTCGATGTTGGCGGCGTCGGACGTCGCCCACGGTGAGACCAGGGTTGCGATGCGAAGCGGGGCGATGCGGTCTGCGGTGCAAACAGGTCACCGGCCAGGGATGGATTCGATTGACGGAGTCGGTTGCAGTTCCCTTCCTCTGTGGCAACTGAAACAGCGTTCCAGAAGCGGTACCCAGAGGCTTGTGAAGTCTTTGTAGTCCCTGAGACTTCTTAACAGGAGGCCAGCTCGGTTCCAGGCCCTTGGAGATACTCAGCACAAGTTTGTAGAAAGTTCAGTCCAGTCCTTTCACTGCCCAAGGCAGAAGCAGCAGCTGTAGGCCAACCCAACAAAGCAACAACACAGCAAAGGGGCAGTACTCCTCCTGGCAGCTCTTCCAGCTCTTCGTCTTGGCAGGTTCCTTGATTCCAGCGAGATCTAAATTCATGGGGTCCGGGCCCCAATATTTATATCCCAAATTCCTTTGTTCTCTGAAGGCAGAGAGGCCTTTGCCTAGTCCAAACCAGTTCTGGAGCACTTTGTTGACAAGTCTCCGTCCCTTCTTTCAGTGAGTAGGCCAGGGACATCAGACGCACCACAGGAGGTGGAGCCAGCATTGTGGAGGGAAGGCACTGTCCTATTCAGGGCCCAGGTGCGACCCCTCCCACCCATCTACATGTAGATCTTGCTATTCAGCCCTGTGCTGACTCACCCTGTCTCCTGGCATCCCCCAGCCCCTGTCACTCACATTCCAGACAAGGAATACACAACCTCGCAGAGGCAGGCTTGGATGGTTAGACAAGAAAATACCCACTTTCTAAAAGTGGTATTTTCAAACACAGAATGTTAAAACCAACTTCACTAAAAGATGCATTTTATCATTCTGAGTCCAGGCATACTAAACTCGAATTTCTACCATGTTCCCGGGGTCAGTTAGGATTATAAACTGTAATAATCAAAACTGCCCGTTCTGGCCTAGGGGGAACAGGTAGCCTTGCAATAGTGAAAAACGAACTAGGCTGTAATTCACTATCAGGACATGCCGCACACACCAGGGCATGTCCTACCTTTCGCGAACAACGCACCCTGCCCACAGGGGTACCTTGGGCCTACCTTAGGGGTGACTAACATGTAGCAAAGGGAAGGTTTAGGGACTTGCAAGTGTGTGCACTTGCCAAGTCGACTATGGCAGCCCCAGGCTGCGCACAGGCTCTGCGATGGCAGGCCCGAGTTACACTTTACGGGCTGTTTGCGTGGGTGGCACAATCCAGTGCTGCAGCCCACCAACAGCATTTGGTCTATAGGCCCTGGCACTCGCAGTGCACTTGACAAGGGACTGACAGATAAACCAAATAGGCCAATCATGGAAACACCAATCCATAACACATTTTATACAGGAGCACTTGCACTTTCCCACTGGACCGCAGTGAGGAAAGTGCGCAGAATCATTACACCAGCAAAAACAGAGTCAAAACCGGGAGGTCAGAAAGCAAAAAGTCAGGGGAAACACGCCAAAAGATGCCAAGTCTAACACATGTCCCCTCCAGCTGAAAGTAGGGAGAACTACCCAACCCCATTGGAGTTCTCCTCACTAAGGCGGAAGAACCTGGACAGACCATCTGCGTTGGCGTGTTCTGTACCAGGACGGTGCTCCACCGTAAAGTCCATTCCCTGTAGGGAGATGGACCACCTCAGCAGTTTTGGATTCTCACCCCTCATTTGCATCAACCATCTGAGGGGCCTGTGGTCTGTCTGAACCCGGAAGTGAGTCCCAAACAGGTATGGTCTCAACTTCTTCAGTGCCCAGACCACAGCAAAAGCTTCCCTTTCTATGGCACTCCACCTCTGTTCCCTGGGAAGTAGTCTCCTGCTAAGGAAGACTACAGGCTGATCCAGGCCCTCTTCATTCAGTTGTGAGAGCACCGCTCCCACACCATGCTCTGAAGCGTCAGTCTGCACGACAAATTCTTTGGAGAAGTCAGGTGCCTTGAGCACGGGCGCCGTGCACATGGCTGCCTTCAGGGCATCAAAAGCTTTCTGGCAGGACTCAGTCCAGATCACTTTCCTGGGCTGCCTCTTAGAGGTCAGCTCTGTTAAGGGGGCAACGATGGTGCCATAGCCCTTAACAAATCTCCTATAGTAACCGGTGAGACCTAAGAAGGCTCTCACCTCTGTCTGGGTCTTGGGGGTTCCCAAGCCAGAATGGTGTCAATCTTGGGCTGTAGGGGCGCCACCTGGCCGCTTCCTACCTGGTGTCCCAAGTACACCACAGAACCCTGCCCGATCTGGCACTTACTGGCCTTGATCGTGAGGCCTGCACCTTGCAGAGCCCTCAACACTTTCTCAAGGTGCTGTAAATGTTCTTCCCAGCTGGAACTGAACACAGCAATGTCATCCAGGTAGGCGGCACTGAAATCCTCCAGCCCGGCCAACACCTGATTGACCAACCTCTGAAAGGTGGCAGGGGCATTCTTCAACCCAAAGGGCATCACCCGGAATTGGTAATGACCTTCTGGGGTTGAGAATGCTGATCTCTCCTTGGCCCCATCGGTTAAGGCAATCTGCCAGTACCCAGACGTCAAATCAAACGTGCTGAGGAACCGGGCAGCTCCCAACCGATCAATGAGCTCATCAGCTCTGGGGATGGGGTGCGCGTCAGTCCTGGTGACGGCATTGAGCCCACGGTAGTCCACACAAAACCGGAGTTCTGGAGTGGCACCGGGCGCCGCAGCCTTTGGGACCAAGACCACTGGGCTGGCCCAAGGACTGTGGGAGGGCTCAATCACCCCTAACGCCAACATCTTAGAGACCTCCTCCTTGATGCTGGCTCTGACCCGGTCAGTCAACCTGTAAATCTTGTGCTTCACAGGATGGCTGTCACCGGTGTCCACGTCATGGGTACACCAGTGAGTAACACCAGGGGTCAGAGAGAACAGTGGGGCGAACTGTCCCAACAACTGGCGACAGTCCCCCTGCTGCTCCTGAGTCAGAGTAGGGGAGAGGATCACACCCTCTACTGACCCATCATGCTCCTTGGTAGACAGGAGGTCAGGGAGAGGCTCGCTCTCCTCTTCCACCCCATCATCTGTCGCCAAGAGCATACTCACTTCGGACCTCTCGAAGTGGGGCTTGAGGCGGTTCACGTGAAGGACCCTCAAAGGGTTCCTTGGAGCCTGCAAATCCACCAGGTAGGTGACGTCACTTTTGCGCTCCTTTACCTCATATGGCCCAGTCCACTTGTCCTGCGAGGCACAAGGTGCCACTGGGGCCATGACCCACACTTTTTGCCCAGGTTGAAATTCGACCAGAGTGGCATTCTGGTCATACCATCTCTTCATTTCTTCCTGGCTTGCTTCTAGGTTCGCCTGAGCGAGTTTCCTGAAGCGGGCAGTTTGGTTTCTAAAGGCCAGCATGTAGCTAAATACATCCTGGGGAGTTTTCCTGGGAGCTGCCTCCCAGCCTTCCTTTACCAAACTCAGAGGTCCTCTGACAGGGTGGCCATACAGGAGCACAAAGGGGCTGTACCCAAGAGACTTCTGAGGCACCTCCCTGTATGCAAAGAGTAGGCATGGCAAGAGGACGTCCCACTTACGCCTCATGGGTTCTGTTAGACCCTTGATCATGCCTTTCAAGGTCTGGTTGAATCTCTCCACCAGACCGTTTCCTTGTGGGTGGTAAGGAGTGGTGAACTTGTAGGTTACACCACACTCCTTCCACAGGGATGTCATATACTTCGATATGAAATTGGTCCCCCTATCAGAAACCACCTCTCTGGGGAATCCCACACGGGAAAAGATCCCCATTAACGCCCGGCCCACCACTGGCGCCGTCGTTGTCCTGAGAGGGATTGCCTCCGAGTACCGGGTGGCATGGTCCACCAAGACCAGGATGTACCTGTTGCCCATGGCTGTCTTGGGATCCAGTGGCCCCACAATATCCATCCCTACCCTTTCAAAGGGTGTTCCAACAACAGGAAAAGGTTGGAGAGGAGCTTTGACCTTCCTCCCACTCTTACCACTTGCCTGGCAAGTTTGGCAAGACCTACAGTGTGCATCTGACTGCCTTCGCATTTGGGGCCAAAAGAAGTGGGTGACAAGCCTGTCAAAGGTCTTGTCCTGCCCCAAATGTCCTGCCAAAGGCACGTCATGAGCCAGACCCAGTAGGAAGGTCCTGAAGCGCTGGGGTACCACCAGCACACGGGCTGACCCAGGCTCAGCAACCTTAGGCTCACTGTATAGGAGACCACTCTCCCAGTAGATCAGATGTGACCCGGACTGATTACCAGCTGCCTGGTCTGCAGCCTGCCGCCGCAGACCCTCCAGAGTAGGGCACTCGTTCTGCTCCCTGCAGAACTCCTCCCTGGTGGGACCCCCTTCTTGCTGCCAATGGGTCAGCTCAGAGATGTCTCCCAGTTCGGCTACCTGCTCCCCTGTAGGCACCGGGGCGTCCCCCTCGAGGTCCGCCTCCTCCCGGTCTGTGGGAACTTCGGGGGCCGGTTTCCCGCGCCCCCTGCCCTTTCTCTTGGCAGGGACTTGGGCCACTGTTTCAGGCTCCAAGTCCTCTTGATCACCCTTTCTGGCTGCCATTGACCGAGTAGACACGCATGCCCACTCTGGCAACCCAAGCATCTCCAAGTGAGACCTGAGCTCAACCTCCTTCCATGAGGACTGCTCCAGGTCGTTTCCTAGCAGACAATCTACAGGCATGGTAGGGCTCACAACCACCCTCAAGGGACCTGAGACCCCCCCCCATTCAAAGGGAACCTGCGCCACCATACATTGGCGCTCTGAGTTGTCGACAGCAACTACTTGGTGGAATGCTCCTGGGACTACTTGCTTCTCAGACACCAGGTGACACCGGACTGAGGTCACACTGGCTCCAGTATCTCTGAGAGCCTCTACCCTGTTCCCATTAATGGTCACCCAGGTGCTATATTTCTTTGTGTTAGGGGGCACCTGGTTTCCTGGGACCATCTCACTGTCCCCTAGTGAGACAAGGGTCATTTCAGCGGGATCCCCACCCTCCTGTGGGCACCCCTCCTCCCCAAGCGCTACACTAGCCAACACTTTGGACTGTCCACCGGTGGGTGGCTGTGTCCCCTTCGGGCACTTGGGGTCCCCCTTAAAGTGACCTACCTGGTCACATGCATAACACTTGTGGGGGCCGGTCTCAACAGGCTTCCCTGTAGAGACCCCTTTCTTCTTATCACCGGGGGGCTGGGAACCTTTACCCTGGGTACTAGTTTGGGGCCCTTTAGAGAACTCCTGTGCTTTACCCTTGTCCCCCACCTTTCTGCTGGGGACCCTGCCCACCTTTGGCTGAGTCTCCCCAAACGCTTTCTTGTGGACCCTGGTACTCACCCAGCGGTCCGCTTCCATAGCAAGCTTCCTGGGGTCAGTTAGCTTACTATCAACTAGGTGCTGGCGCAGATCTGCAAAACATAGACTAGACAAGTGCTCCCATGCAATCAAGTTGTAGAGCCCCTGAAAATCTGTTACACTACTGCCCTTCACCCAACCATCCAGAGACCTGCAGAACACATCCACACATTCCAACCAAGTGTTGGCATCAGACTTCTTACTGGACCTGAACTGATCCCTGTACTTTTCAGGAGTAAGACCATACTTCGTGAGAAGGGCATCCTTCATGTCAGCATAGGTGAGGTGATACCCCTTACCCAAAGCTATCAGAGCATCCCTTGCTTTTTCAGGGAAAAGTGGCCACAATCCTGCTCCCCAATTCTCCTCAGGGACCCCATTCATGTGTATGGCTGCCTCATAACCCTGAAACCACCTTTGTATGTCATCCCCCTTCTTGAACTCCTTGCCTACGTTCTTGGGAATGTGCACAATCCTGTCTGCCTTTCTGGACGAATTGCTGCCACCATCTGAGCCTGACTTACTCCTAAGTTCTAGCTCCTTCAGTTCTCTCTCATGCTCTAAGAGCATCTTCCTCTCCTCTATGGCCAATCTCTTCTCCTCCCACTCACTCTCCAGCCTGAGCTTCTGCAGCTCAAACTGCCTTGCCTCCCGCCTGTCCTCCAGCTCCTCTGGGGACAGACTGCTGCTGCCTGACCTGGCGGGTTCCCCCCTACCCAAAAGCACATCCACCCTGGAAATAGGCTCCTCCGCCTCCTCACTGAGATTACCAGGCTGCCCATTGGCATGTCTGGCTGCTACCCAGGCCCTCAGCGCCTTCTGTAGCTCCTCCTTCCTTGTGAGGCCTTTAATTTGGACTTTCAGATTTTTACAAATCGCTCGTAGCTCCTTTACGGCGTAGGATTCCAACCTATCCTCCTCAAAGATAACTTCCAGAGATGCAACGGATGATGCAATTGATTCAGGCATGACAAAAGTAGTGAGTTGAAATCTGGCAAGATCAAAAATAGGCCAAAGAAAAAGAACCAGTATGTGGTACGTAATGGTCTGCGATATGGTAGTAGTGCACACCAATCACTGTAAGTCAAGTGCAAACACAAGTCCTATCCTCACCGCTGACAACCAATGTTAGAAATGGGATCTCTAGTTGGCAAGGGCTTGCACCTTTGTCCAAGTAGGGACCCTTCTTCCTAGTCAGGGTAAGGGTGTTACACTCGTGAAGTAACCCCTGCTCACCCTCGTGGTAGCTTGGCACGAGCAGTCAGGCTTAATTCAGAGGCAGTGTGTAAAGCATTTGCACATAACCAACAGTAATACAGTGTAAGCACTACAAACGGACACCACACCAGTTTAGAAAAATAACCAATATTTTATATACTCAAGACAAGACCAATTACGACAAAAATCCACAATACTATACTTTAAAAATGAATGCTTGATACGGTAACTTCTTCTTTGCAGGAATAGCACAAAAGCAAAGTTCGTACGAGTCGGTAGCTCCGTCCGAGCCTACCGTGATGCTGAAAACCACAGAGTCTAACAGTTCCAGCCGACCGCGTCGATACGGGTCAGCAGAGTCATGAACAGACTCGGTAACAGTACCTTTCTCGTTGTGGCTGGTACAAAGTGTACGAGCCGGTCGGCGTTCGTCGCGGTTGCGGTGCAAGACGGAGCGATGCAAGGTGCGGTGTCCCTCGATGCGGTGCAGGCAGCGGCTCGATGAGCGTCGGGCAGACGGAGTCGGTGAGTCCAAGGCGTGCGATGCAGGGCGAGACGATGCTCGATGCGGTGCTGACAGGTTGCGATGCAGGCGACCAAGCCGGAGTGCGGGAGCTGGCGTCGGACAGCGGTGCGAGTCGGAGCGGTGCGTCGCAGACGTGCGAGCGGTGCCCCAAATGCGGTGCGGTCACGACTCTTGAGCCAGTTGCAGCGACCGCGTCGGTCGGGTCCGGCTGGTTCAGTGAAGCGATGCGATGCGAACTGCGGTGCCCACAGGTCACGGTGCAAGCAGCGGCTCGATGTTGGCGGCGTCGGACGTCGCCCACGGTGAGACCAGGGTTGCGATGCGAAGCGGGGCGATGCGATCTGCGGTGCAAACAGGTCACCGGCCAGGGATGGATTCGATTGACGGAGTCGGTTGCAGTTCCCTTCCTCTGTGGCAACTGAAACAGCGTTCCAGAAGCGGTACCCAGAGGCTTGTGAAGTCTTTGTAGTCCCTGAGACTTCTTAACAGGAAGCCAGCTCGGTTCCAGGCCCTTGGAGATACTCAGCACAAGTTTGTAGAAAGTTCAGTCCAGTCCTTTCACTGCCCAAGGCAGAAGCAGCAGCTGCAGGCCAACCCAACAAAGCAACAACACAGCAAAGGGGCAGTACTCCTCCTGGCAGCTCTTCCAGCTCTTCGTCTTGGCAGGTTCCTTGATTCCAGCGAGATCTAAATTCATGGGGTCCAGGGCCCCAATATTTATATCCCAAATTCCTTTGTTCTCTGAAGGCAGAGAGGCCTTTGCCTAGTCCAAACCAGTTCTGGAGCACTTTGTTGACAAGTCTCCAGTCCCTTCTTTCAGTGAGTAGGCCAGGGACATCAGACGCACCACAGGAGGTGGAGCCAGCATTGTGGAGGGAAGGCACTGTCCTATTCAGGGCCCAGGTGCGACCCCTCCCACCCATCTACATGTAGATCTTGCTATTCAGCCCTGTGCTGACTCACCCTGTCTCCTGGCATCCCCCAGCCCCTGTCACTCACATTCCAGACAAGGAATACACAACCTCGCAGAGGCAGGCTTGGATGGTTAGACAAGAAAATACCCACTTTCTAAAAGTGGTATTTTCAAACACAGAATGTTAAAACCAACTTCACTAAAAGATGCATTTTATCATTCTGAGTCCAGGCATACTAAACTCGAATTTCTACCATGTTCCCGGGGTCAGTTAGGATTATAAACTGTAATAATCAAAACTGCCCGTTCTGGCCTAGGGGAACAGGTAGCCTTGCAATAGTGAAAAACGAACTAGGCTGTAATTCACTATCAGGACATGCCGCACACACCAGGGCATGTCCTACCTTTCGCGTACAACGCACCCTGCCCACAGGGGTACCTTGGGCCTACCTTAGGGGTGACTAACATGTAGCAAAGGGAAGGTTTAGGGACTTGCAAGTGTGTGCACTTGCCAAGTCGACATGGCAGCCCCAGGCTGCGCACAGGCTCTGCGATGGCAGGCCCGAGTTACATTTTACGGGCTGTTTGCGTGGGTGGCACAATCCAGTGCTGCAGCCCACCAACAGCATTTGGTCTATAGGCCCTGGCACTCGCAGTGCACTTGACAAGGGACTGACAGATAAACCAAATAGGCCAATCATGGAAACACCAATCCATAACACATTTTATACAGGAGCACTTGCACTTTCCCACTGGACCGCAGTGAGGAAAGTGCGCAGAATCATTACACCAGCAAAAACAGAGTCAAAACCGGGAGGTCAGAAAGCAAAAAGTCAGGGGAAACACGCCAAAAGATGCCAAGTCTAACAATCTCCCTGCCCAAACCAGGCAAACCACCCTCGCACCTAGACTCCTATCGGCCCCTATCCCTTATAAACACTGATGCCAAAATTCTAGCTAAACTCATCGCAAATCGCATTAGCCCTCTGATGCCAATATTGGTCCTCCCAGATCAGTCGGGATTTGTTCCCACTAGAAGCACGGCCCATAACCTGCGGACCCTATTCGCATTGCTCCATGATATAGACCCGGAAGTTAACGCTGCGGCCATATTCTTGGATGCCACAAAGGCATTTGACTCCCTGGAATGGGACTACCTCTCCTATGTCTTGGTGTGCATGGGATTTCCCCCCCCTTTTTTGGCCTGGATTACCCTGCTATATACAGGCCTACGAGCCACTGTAATGGTGAACGGAATCCGCTCCTCCTCCTTCACACTGGGCAGAGGAACCAGACAGGGGTGTCCACTGTCGCCCCTCCTTTTTGCCCTAGCAGTAGAACCATTGGCTGCCAAAATTCGACAACACTATCGTGAACATGCCATAATCTATCCCGAAAGACAAATCCTCATTTCACTATACGCAGACGACCTCACACTATATTTGCGGAACCCGGAAGTGAGTCTGAACCCCATTCTCCGCCTATTCATTCTCTTTGGGCAATTGTCAGGAGTCAATATTAATTGGAACAAGTCCCAGATTTTTCCCCTCACTGCAGCCACTAAAAGGTTCCACCCAGATTTCCCCCTCAGCTGGAGCGAAGACACCCTCACTTATTTGGGAATAATTATCTCTCACAGTCGCGAAGAGCTCATGCAAGCTAACTACGGAAAGGCGCTGGACTCTATCACTGACAAAATTACAAGATGGATCGCGATGCCCCTGTCGATGGCTGGCAGAGCGGCTATTATCAAAATGGTTGTTCTGCCTAAACTTTTATATCTCTTTGCAAACATCCCCTACGCCCCCAGCCGACATTTCTTCTCGGCGATCACGTCACAACTCATAAGACTCATATGGGGGGAAAACAGGCTAGGTTACGATGGGACATACTTACGCGCCCTTTCAATGCGGGTGGATTCGCCATCCCGGATATCGAACTATACTTCAGCTGTGCGCAGGCACAATATGCTGCTTTCTGGATGAAACCCCCTCCTTTTATGCCACATCTCGCAATAGAAGATGGATATATGACCCCCACCCCAAGTACCGCCTATCTCAGCATCCCGGCGACTCCGCGTCACCTGGCTGCCACCACGGTCCAATGCACTGTCAGTGCATGGCACGACCTAGCTAAAGCTATGCAATGCACACCAATGTATTCCCCGCTTCTGCCTCTTCCCGGGCGGACAGACATCCCGGTTGCGGAGGAGGGCGGATGCCGCAGGCTTCTCCGTAAGCTCTCTATCCACACCTGGGGCCATTTATACACTAGGGGGACTTTCAGCACTAGCGATGAATTCTTCAAAGACACAGACCCTACCCCCCTGGAACGCTTTTATTACATACGACTCCGTCAGGATGTAAAGACCATTACGCCCACCTTTCCCCTAGAGCCTTCGACCATGCCTCCACTACATGCACTACTGCAACAAGACACCCCTGCACATGTGCTGTCACTTTTATATCGTACGGTCCAAACTAGCAGGGAATATGGTCCTCCTCTGGCCCGCATATGGTGGGAGGAGGAACTGGGGCATCCCCTCACTGAGGAGCAGTAGACGTATTGCTGTAGGCAGACGGGCAACATATCAGCTAGTAGTAGATTCCGCATTATACATTATAAATACGTGCACCACCTCTGTTATACTCCCGCGCGCATGCACCGACTGAAGATACGAGATAACGATCGCTGTGATCGCTGCGGACACGAGGGGGCGGACTTTGTACACGTGGCCTGGGACTGCCCGCCTATACAACGGTACTGGGCGGAGATCCTGACTGCACTGGACTATATGACGGGCCTGCACATTCCTGCGGACCTACTAACTACCCTGTTAGGATACACTGAACCCCTAGCTGTCAAAATACGTAGATACGCCTCCCTCGCACTCCTCCTTGCTAAGAGGAGAGTTGTCTGTAGATGGGGTAGGGGACGAGCGCCGAAATTCAAAGACTGGCTCCACGATTTAATATATTGTCAAGAGCAACTACACACATATGCAGAGCTTCAACCACCCACATCACGCCCAAGGGACATCTGGGGGCCCCTACACACTTATCTGCTAGAGCACACAGCCAAAGTGGATGATACGACGCTGTAATAGATGCAAAAAAAATCTTACTAACAGCCCTGCTGCCCTCACCCGCACACCCACCCACATCAGATGTAAAGAGACACCATGTGACGCTACTCTGCGCGTTCCTATTGCCTGAACACTATCACACCTTTGTTATGCAACTGATGGTCGTTGTGTGCTAGTGCATGCATCCTTCTTTATGGTTTCTTTTTATCAGTTCCTTTTGTCTTCATATGATCGCATTTAGTACAGTTTGATTAAAATGCAGTGCATATCGTTATAATCTCACACCCCATACAACGCGGCCGGCCCGGAAGGGTTGTAGGCGGCTTGCTGTGTATCCCCTACCCTGGAAAAGATATCTTCTACACACATAAGCTATCACAATGCCGGCCAAATTGTGGATGTAGGCATTTTTGCTGTGAATTATACCTTTCTGGTTGTCAATAACGGTTTTTTTGAAAATCAAAAAAAAAAAAAAAAGTCTCCATGACCATGTTGGATGGAATTGTTCAACAGGGTCTGTAAGAATAAGGTCGACGCGCGTTTCGGTGGGGTATAACAGATGGTAAACCACCTTCCTCAGGACCTTCCCAAATAGTATGGTTTCACACAACAAACAAGGGGTACAGGTAGTACTGATATATAAATAGTTATCCAATGGATATAGTATGTAAGACGGCTATGATGTTTTCCAACACTGCCTTGTTGCACCTAAGCAGACTAATACACTCTCGTTTGTTATAATTCTATGCAGCCATTCTTAGTGCTCCAGACATGGTGGTTTGGTTGTCACCATAAGTTTCCTATGCGAGACAGGTATAACGTCGACTCGGTATTCAGTTCTCCGGAGAATTGGATGAGTCTCGTGATGTCTTAAATATCGCATGGTGTAAGTTGTTACAGACTTCTTAAAATGACTTAAGGGGTGTGCCGCCTTCCAATCCAATCGCAGCACTTGTTTCACGATGACTGTCTTGCCGGAAAGCGTTTCCCAGGGCACGTGCTCCAAACACCATGTGGCACTAATTAGCAGACAAGCTCAAGCTAAGACCCCTTGCCCAATGGGGTTTTTCAAACCTTTAATGTTCTAGGTTGTGACTTTAAGTGGTATACAAGCAGAATTCATAGCTAAACATTAGGGGCATATATATGCATGAGCATATTGTGCACAGGAAGTTTCAGCAGAAAATAAAAGAGAGCAGAGGGAGAAGAAAGCAAAAGGAGAAACGTAGAGGGGGGGGGCAAAGAACCCCCACAGAAACAAATGAAACATAAAGGCAACATAGGAAGAAAAAACCCTAGTTGCAAAGTGTATCTTAAATGAAAAAGAATACATCACAAGGGATAGGAAAGTGCAGAGCACCAAAAGAAGATGGAACCAGACTCGGCTCCAGCGAACATGAAAGGGAACATAGCAAACACCAAACAAACCAGCAATCAACATTGAAGAGAGGAATAAAGGCATATAGGGGCTTAATGATACTGAACAATATATAGGAAGGTAAATACAAGGTGAAAAGCGTAATTTATTTATTTATGTTATATATGTTTATATAGCGCAAACCTTACCTGAAGGTGTCAGAGCGCTTTACAATAGAACCAGTTACATTACATAAGGACTTCAGAGTACATGAATTACATAAAAGATACGAAACAGAAACTCTAAACTCACATAAGAATGGTAGTAAGTACATGTTAGAAATGGGGGTCTCTAGTTGGCAGAGGTAAGTACCTTTGTCCAAATAGGGACCCTTGCTTCTAGTCAGGGAAAGGGGGATACACTCCTAAAATAACCCCTGCTCACCCCCTTGGTAGCTTGGCACGAGCAGACAGGCTTATCTCAGAGGCAGTGTGTAAAGCATTTGTGAACACATACAGTAAAAAAGTGAAAACACTACAAATGGACACCACACCAGTTTAGAAAAATAAGTAATCTTTATCTAAACCCAAAACAAGACCAAACGACAAAAATCCACAATACAGTATCAAAAATATCCTTACAAATAGGTTATTCACTTAAATCAAGTTCCTAGCAACAAATAACTCCACCTGGAGTTATTACGACGTCGTAACAGATGAAAATCCCAAGGTACGGCACCGACCGCGAGGTGCGCGGCGTCGGGCCCGGAGTCAAGCAGACCCACAAAGAACAGTACCAGGAATTGATGAAAACAAAGACGGTGCGCGGCATCAGGGAGGTGATGCTTCGGTGGCGCCGGCACCGTCGGTTCCTTACGACCCCAGGGGATGTGATGCCTCTGTTCCTTCCTGCAGCGCAGGGGAGGTGAGACGTCGGTTCCTTACTGTGTCGGGGAGGTGACGTCACGAATGGCGGTGAGGCGTCGGTTCCTCACTACGGTGCGATGTCGATGGATTCAGGAGTCACCAACGTCGAGAATCGGCTCCGCGTTGATGAAGCACCGGCGTCGATGAAGTCGCGGCTGCGGTGCGAGTCGGGACTGTGCGTCGTGAACGTCATGAGCGGTGTCCTCAGCTCCGGTGCAGGCAGCGGCCTCGATGACGGCTTCGGAGTCGATGCGGCACGGCGTCAGCAGGCGTCGGGCCTACGGTGCAAGTCGGGGCGGTACGTCGTGCTCTTCACGAGCAGTGCCAACGGCTTCGATGCAGTTTATGGCGTCGCTCGCCGGCGTCGGTGTTGCAATTTCCTTCTGTAGCAGCTGAAACAGCAGTTCCAGATGCAGAGAGACAGAAGGGATGAAGTCTTTGTGTTCCTGAGACTTCAGAACAGGAGGCAAGCTCAGTTTCAAGCCCTTGGAGATCTTCTTCTTCAAGCAGGTGGCAAAGCAAACAGCAAAGTCCTTTTCTCCGTTCCTTGGCAGCAAGTAGCCACTGCAGGCCAACCCCCAAACAGCAAACAGCACAGGGGCAGTATTCCTCCTCAGCTTATCCGGCTCTTCTCCTTGGCAAAGGTTCCTCTTGATTTCTCAGAAGTGATCATAAAGGTCTGTGGCTGGCCTCAATACTTATACACAAAATCCTCTGTTCTCTGAAGGCAGAGAGTGTCTGTACCCAGCCTAAACTAGTTCTGTCCTCACTGGTGCATCTTCCTGGCAGGAGGTGGAGACAGCATTGTTGAAGGCAGACCAGGCCCATTCAGATGAAAAGGAAATCTCCTCCCCCTACTCTAAACGCAGTCCAGGTCTATTCAGCCTAGCCCTGACTCATCAGACGTCTGGAGCCACTGCCCTTCTCCAGTCCCTGTCACCCAAAAGCCAGACATGCAATACACAAACCTAGCAGAGGCACACTGGATGGTTAGGCAAGAAAATACCTACTTTCTAAAAGTGGTATTTTCAAACACAGAATGTAAAAATCACCCTCACTAAAAGATGTATTTTAACATTCTGAGTTCAGGCATACTAAACTTTATTTTCCTGATTTTGTTCCCATGGTCAGTTATGTTTATAATGATGTTATAAACAAACTCCCCATTCTGGCCTATGGGAACAGATAGTCTTTCAATAGTGAAAAACAAAATTGGCTGTATTTCACTATCAGGACATACACACACATCAGGGCATGTCCTACCTTTCACATACAATGCACCCTGCCCACAGGGGTACCTTGGACCTACCTTAGGGGTGACTAATATGTAGAAAAGGGAAGGTTTAGGGACTGGCAAGTGTGTGCACTTGCCAAGTTGACATGGCAGTCCCAGACTGCACACAGGCTCTGCAATGGCAGGCCTGAGTCACATTTTACAAGCTGCTTCTGTGGGTGGCACAATCAGTGCTGCAAGCCCACCAGCAGTATTTCATTTACAGGCCCTGGGCACACATAGTGCACTGTAAGTAAACCAAATAAGCCAATCATGGAATCACTAATCCATCACAATACTTTACAAGGGAACACTTGCACTTTGGCACTGAACAGCAGTGGCAAAGTGCCCAAAGCATCTAGACCAGCAAAAATGGAGTCCAACACACAGCAAAACACAGGAGGTAAAGGCAAAAAAATGGAAGGGAGACCCACGCCAATGGTGCCAGGTCTAACACGTGTCCCCTCCAGCTGAAATGTGGGGAGAACTACCCACCCTCTTGGGAGTTCTCTTCACTAAGGCGGAAAAATCTGGACAGACCATCAGCATTGGCGTGTTCTGTACCAGGGCGGTGTTCCACCATAAAGTCCATCCCCTGTAGGGAAATGGACCACCTCAACAGCTTTGGATTCTCACCCCTCATTTGCATCAACCATCTGAGGGGCCTGTGATCCGTCTGAACCCGGAAGTGAGTCCCAAACAAGTATGGTCTCAGCTTCTTCAGCGCCCAGACCACAGCAAATGCCTCACGCTCAACCGCACTCCACCTCTGTTCCCGTGAAAGTAACCTCCTACTAATGAAGGCTACAGGTTGGTCTAGGCCCTCCTCATTTAGCTGTGAGAGCCCAGCCCCCACACCATGCTCTGAAGCATCTGTCTGCACAATGAATTCTCTTGAGAAGTTGGGTGCCTTAAGCACGGGCCCTGTGCACATGGCAGATTTCAGGGCATCAAAAGCCTTCTGTCAGGCGTCAGTCAAATTCACCATCTTGGGCTGCTTCCTGGAAGTCAGCTCTGTCAAGGGGGCAACAATGGTACCATACCCCTTGACAAATCTCCTGTAATACCCGGTGAGTCCAAAGAAGGCTCTTACCTCTGTCTGTGTCTTGGGGGGTTCCCAAGCCAGAATGGTATCAATCTTTGGCTGTAGGGGCGCCACCTGGCCGCTCCCTACTTGGTGTCCCAAGTACACCACCCAACCCTGCCCGATCTGGCACTTGCTTGCCTTGATTGTGAGACCTGCCCTCCGCAGCGCCTTCAACACTTCCCAGAGGTGGTGCAGATGTTCCTCCCAAGTGGCACTGAACACTGCAATGTCATCCAAGTAGGCGGCACTGAAATCCTCCAGCCCAACCAACACCTGGTTGACCAACCTCTGAAAGGTGACAGGGGCATTCTTCATCCCGAAGGGCATCACCCGAAATTGGTAGTGCCCATCTGGTGTGGAGAAAGCTGACCTCTCTCTTGCCCCATCAGTCAAGGCAATCTGCCAGTACCCAGGCGTTAAGTCAAACGTACTGAGGTACCTGGCAGCCCCCAACCGATCGATGAGCTCATCAGCTCTGGGGATGGGGTGCGCGTCAGTCCTGGTGACTGAATTGAGCCCTCGGCAGTCCACACAGAACCTGAGTTCTGGCGTGGCACCGGGTGCGGCAGCCTTCGGGACCAAGACCACCGGGCTGGCCCAAGGACTGTCTGAGGGCTCAATCACCCCTAGCGCAAACATCTTGGAAACCTCCTCCTGCATGCAAGCTCTGACCCTGTCAGTCACTCTGTAAATCTTATGTTTTACTGGAGGACTGTCCCCCGTGTCCACATCATGGACGAACCACTGTGTGACACCGGGTGTCAGGGAGAACAGGTCAGAAAACTGTCCCAACAGTTGGCGACAGTCACTCTGCTGCTCCGGGGTCAGGGTGGGAGAGAGGTTCACACCGTCCACTGACCCATCTTGCTCCTTTGCAGACAAGAGGTCAGGAAGAGGCTCAGTCTCCTCTTCCATCCCAGCATCTGTTGCTAGGAGCATGCCCACTTCGGACCTCTCCAAGTGGGACTTCAGGCGGTTCACATGCAGGACCCGCAAAGGGTTTCTGGGAGACTGCAAGTCCACCAAGTAGGTGACGTTGCTCTTGCGCTCCACCACCTCAAAGGGTCCGGTCCACTTATCCTGGAGCGCACGAGGCTCCACTGGGGCCATGACCCAAACCTTTTGTCCAGGCTGAAACTCGTATAGAGTGGCATTCTGATCATACCAGCGTTTCATTTCCTCCTGGCTGGCTTCCAGGTTCGCCTGAGCGAGTTGCCTGAAGCGCTTAGTCTGGTTTCTGCAGGCCAGCATGTAGCTATATACATCCTGGGAAGGTTTACTGGGAGCTTTCTCCCAGCCTTGTTTCACCAGACTCAGAGGTCCTCTTACAGGATGGCCGTACAGCAGCTCAAAGGGACTGAACCCAAAGGACTTCTGGGACACCTCTCTGTAAGCAAACAGCAGGCATGGTAAGAGGACATCCCACTTACGCCTCATGGGTTCACCAAGACCCATAATCATGCCTTTTAGGGTCTGGTTGAATCTCTCAACCAGCCCATTACCTTGGGGGTGGTAAGGAGTGGTGAACTTATAAGTTACACTGCACTCCTGCCACAGGGACTTCATATACTTCGATATGAAGTTGGTACCACGGTCGGACACCACGTCTCTAGGGAACCCCACACAGGAAAAAATCCCCATCAATGCACGATCCACCACGGGGGCCAACACAGTCCAGAGAGGGATGGTGTCCGGGTACCGGGTGGCATGGTCTACCAAGACCAGTATGAACCTGTTGCCCATGGCTGTCTTGGTATTCAGAGGCCCCACAATGCCAATGCCCACCCTCTCAAAGGGGGTGCTAACCACAGGGAAAGGTTGGAGAGGAGCCTTACACTTCCTCCCACTCTTACCACTTACCTGGCAAGTCTGGCAAGACCTACAGTGAGCATCAGAATGCTTGCACATTTGGGGCCAGTAAAAGTGGGTGACAAGTCTTTCAAAGGTCTTGTCTTGCCTCAAATTTCCTGCCAAAGGCACATCATGAGCCAGACCCAGTAGGAAGGCTCTGAAGCGCTGGGCTACCACCAGCACATGGGCTGACCCAGGCTAAGCAACCTTAGGCTCGCTATACAGGAGACCATTCTCCCAGTATATCCAATGTGATCCAGACTGATCACCTGCTGCCTGGTTTGCAGCCTGCTGCTGCAAACCAATGAGAGAAGTGCATGTCTGCTTCTCCTGGCAGAACTCCTCCCTGGTGGGTTCTGCTTCTTGCTGCCAATGGATCAGCTCAGGCAGGTACCCCAGTTCAGCTACCTGTTCCCCTGTAGGCTCCAGGGCATCCCCCTCAGGGTCTACCTCCTCCTGGACCGTGGGAACTTCGGGGGCTGGTTTCCCGCGCCCCCTGCCTCTTCTCTTCCCGGCAGGCACCTGGGCCACTCTTTCAGGCTCTAGGTCCTCTTGACTGCCCTTACCAGCTGCCATTGACCGAGTGGTCACACATGCCCACTCAGGCAGAAACAACATCTCCAAATGAGACCTCCGCTCCACCTTCACCCAAGGGGAGCTCTCCAAATCATTGCCTAGCAGACAGTCAACAGGCATGGCTGGCCTCACAGCTACTCTCAATGTACCTGAGACCACCCCCCCACTCAAAGGGAACCTGTGCCACTTTGCAGAGGCACTCTGAATTGTCAGCGGCAACTACTGGGTAGAATGTGTTGGGGACCACCTGCTCTTCAGACACCAGCCGACAACTGACATCTGTCACACTGACTCCGGTGTCTCTCAGAGCCTCCACACTATTGCCATTGATGGTCACCCACTGCCTGTACGTTTTAGTGTTATCAGGCAGATGAGTCCTTGGGACCATCTCACTGTCTTCTAAAGAGACCAGGGGCATCTCTGCAGGACCCCACCCACCTTCGGCACCCGACTCCTCCCCCAAGGATACACTAGCCAGTTCCCGGGGCGGTGCACCAGTGGGTGCAGTGGTAACCGGTTTGGGACACTTAGGATCCCCCCATAAGTGGCCCACCTGACCACAACTAAAACAGGTCTTGGGACCCTTCTGCACAGGCTTACCTGGCGGGACCCATGGTTTCTTTTCAGTGGGAGGCTGGGAACCCTAACCTTGGTTCCCTTGGGGATTACTTTGGGGCCCTTTTTGGAACTCCTTTTGTTTACCTTTGTCCCCCCCACTCTTCTGCTGGGGACACTGCCCACCCTTGGCGGAGTCTCCCTCAAGACCTTTGTGGACCCTGGTACTGTCCCAGCGGTCCGCCTCCCCAGCAAGCTTCCTGGGATCAGTCAGCTTACTATCAATCAGATGCTGGCGTAGCTCTGGAAAACAACTACTGGACATGTGCTTTCATGCAACCAAATCATGGAGCCCCTGCAAGTCAGTTACCTTGCTACCCTTCACCCATCCATCCAGTGCTCTGCAAAAGTAAGATACATACTCCACCCAAGTACTTGACTCCAGCTTCTTGCAGCTCCTACATTTCTGCCTATAAAGCTCTGGGGTCAACCCATACCTGGCTATCAATGGCTGTCCTTCATGGGGGCATAGGACATCTGATCCTCAGTGGGCAAAGCTAGCAAGGTTTCCCTCCCTTCACCTATGAAGTGGCCCCACAACCCCGCTCCCCAATCTCTCTCAGGGACCCGGTGGGACTTCATCGCTATCTCATAGGCCTTAAACCACTGCCCAATGTCCTCATGCTTCATGAAATCTTTGATCACATCTTTGGGGATGTATACTTTTCCTTCCCCAGGCACTGATGGTGTGCTGCCACCAGAAGGAGTGATCTCTAGGCTCTTCGCTTTCAGCTCTAGCTCCCTCAACACTCTCTCATGCTCTAAAAGCATCTTCTTTTCCTCCATGGCCAATTTCTTGCTCTCTAACTCCAACCTCTTATTCGATAAGTCACCCTGGCTCCCCAGCTTGAGCTTAGCAAGCTCCAATTCATGCACCCTGCTTCTTTCCCTGTCCTCCAACTCCTCTGGAGATGGGCTCTTTGAAGAAACACTGCTGCCCACCCTGGAAGGCGCTTTCCCCCCAGTCAGGCCCAATGGCCCCATTCTGCTGCCCATCTAAATTCTTTCCCTCCACCATAGGCTCCTCTGGATGCTCACTGGCATTCCTAGATTCCAACCAGGCCCTCAGCACCTTTTGGTATTCCTCCTTTCTGGTGAGGCCTCTCACAGAGATTTTAAATCTTTTGCAGATGGCTTTGAGATTGTGGCACAGTGTAGGTATCAACCCTCTCTTCTTCAAATTCAATATCCACAGATGCAATGGATGCTGGTTTACTCATGGTGAAAATTGGCAGTTCTCAAGATGCAAAAAATTCGAAGGAAAAACTCTACTTAAAAATGTATGTGGTTGCGTAATGGTCTGCACTCACTAGTGGTGTACACCAATCACTGTATGTAAATCACAAATGCAAGTCCAGGATCCTCACCGCTGACCACCAATGTTAGAAATGGAGGTCTCTAGTTGGCAGAGGTAGGTACCTTTGTCCAAATAGGGACCCTTGCTTCTAGTCAGGGAAAGCGAGATACACTCCTAAAATAACCCCTGGCACGAGCAGACAGGCTTATCTCAGAGGCAGTGTGTAAAGCATTTGTGAACACATACAGTAACACAGTGAAAACACTACAAATGGACACCACACCAGTTTAGAAAAATAAGTAATCTTTATCTAAACCCAAAACAAGACCAAACGACAAAAATCCACAATACAGTATCAAAAATATCCTTACAAATAGGTTATTCACTTAAATCAAGTTCCTAGCTACAAATAACTCCACCTGGAGTTATTACGACGTCGTAACAGATGAAAATCCCAAGGTACGGCGCCGACCGCGAGTTGCGCGGCGTCGGGCCCGGAGTCAAGCAGACCCACAAAGAACAGTACCAGGAATTGATGAAAACAAAGACGGTGCGCGGCGTCGGGGAGGTGATGCTTCGGTGGTGCCGGCGGCGTCGGTTCCCTACGACCCCAGGGGAGGTGATGCCTCTGTTCCTTCCTGCAGCGCAGGGGAGGTGAGACGTCTGTTCCTTACTGTGTCGGAGAGGTGACGTCACGAATGGCGGCGAGGCGTCGGTTCCTCACTACGGTGCGATGTCGATGGATTCGGGAGTCACCCACGTCGAGAATCGGCTCCGCGTTGATGAAGCACCGGCGTCGATGAAGTCGGGGCTGCGGTGCGAGTCGGGACGGTGCGTCGTGAACGTCATGAGCGGTGTCTTCGACTCCGGTGCAGGCAGCGGCCTCAATGACGGCTTCGGAGTCGATGCGGCACGGCGTCAGCAGGCGTCGGGCCTACGGTGCAAGTCGGGGCGGTGCGTCGTGCTCTTCACGAGCGGTACCCACGGCTTCGATGCAGGTTACAGCGTCGCTCGCCTGCGTCGCTGTTGCAATTTCCTTCTGTAGCAGCTGAAACAGCAGTTCCAGATGCAGAGAGACAGAAGGGATGAAGTCTTTGTGTTCCTGAGACTTCAGAACAGGAGGCAAGCTCAGTTTCAAGCCCTTGGAGATCTTCTTCTTCAAGCAGGTGGCAAAGCAAACAGCAAAGTCCTTTTCTCCTTTCCTTGGCAGCAAGTAGCCACTGCAGGCCAACCCCCAAACAGCAAACAGCACAGGGGCAGTATTCCTCCTCAGCTTATCCGGCTCTTCTCCTTGGCAAAGGTTCCTCTTGATTTCCCAGAAGTGATCTAAAAGTCTGGGGTCTGGGCCCCAATACTTATACCACAAAATCCTTTGTTTTCTGAAGGCAGAGAGTGTCTGTACCCAGCCAAAACCAGTTCTGTCCTCACTGGTGCATCTTCCTGGCAGGAGGTGGAGACAGCATTGTTGAAGGCAGACCAGGCCCATTCAGGTGAAAAGGAAATCTCCTCCCCTACTCTAAATGCAGCCCAGGTCTATTCAGCCCAGCCCTGACTCATCAGACTTCTGGAGCCACTGCCCTTCTCCAGCCCCTGTCACCCAAAAGCCAGACATGCAATACACAAACCTAGCAGAGGCACACTGGATGGTTAGGCAAGAAAATACCTACTTTCTAAAAGTGGTATTTTCAAACACAGAATGTAAAAATCACCCTCACTAAAAGATGTATTTTAACATTCTGAGTTCAGGCATACTAAACTTTATTTTCCTATTTTGTTCCCAAGGTCAGTTATGTTTATAATTTGTTATAAACAAACTCCCCATTCTGGCCTATGGGAACAGATAGCCTTGCAATAGTGAAAAACAAAATTGGCCGTATTTCACTATCAGGACATGTCACACACATCAGGGCATGTCCTACCTTTCACATACAATGCACCCTGGCCACAGGGGTACCTTGGGCCTACCTTAGGGGTGACTAACATGTAGAAAAGGAAAGGTTTAGGGACTGGCAAGTATGTGCACTTGCCAAGTCGACATGGCAGTCCCAGACTGCACACAGGCTCTGCAATGGCAGGCCTGAGTCACATTTTACAAGCTGCTTCTGTGGGTGGCACAATCAGTGCTGCAAGCCCACCAGCAGCATTTGATTTACAGGCCCTGGGCACACATAGTGCACTGTACTAGGGTCTGACAAGTAAACCAAATAAGCCACTCATGGAATCACTAATCCATCACAATACTTTACAAAGGGAGCACTTGCACTTTGGCACTGAACAGCAGTGGCAAAGTGCCCAAAGCATCTAGACCAGCAAAAATGGAGTCCAACACACAGCAAAACACAGGAGGTAAAGGCAAAAAAAAATGGAAGGGAGACCCACGCCAATGGTGCCAGGTCTAATAGTACATATGTCTACTACAGTTACTAGCGGTTAGAGTTACATATATGCAAGGTGCAAATTCACTCAAGATTACATTTTACGAAAATTTGAAGTGATTATGGTTGGACAAAAATATATTAGATATTTACAGAGCATGATCTTCTTGCAATTGGTGAGGTTCTTGCGGTGATCGTTCAGCCAGGCCTTCAGGGTGTTGTTGCGCTCAGGGGCAATGATCTTGGGCCTGGAGGGATTCCCGAGCTGGGGATAGCCAGATATCCTCCACGCTTGTAGTCCTGGTTTCCTCAACATCTCCAAGGCAGCAGCAGAGATCCCGGGGGCCTGTAGGGTGTCAATGGGGGTACGGGAGTTCACTTTTGTGCTGCTCAACCCAGCACACAAACTGGGGGTCAAGATGGGGTGGGGGCGTGGCTCAGTGGGACAATCTGCAGGGATGTTCAAGTCAGAGGGGGCCGTGGGCTTACCTTTGGCACCGAGTTGGTGCCTCCACGTTGACCTCTGTAGTTTCCCTGCTACCAGTTGGCTGGGCACAGCGGGGCACCAGCAGTGACCCAGGCCACACGGCAGAAGACCAGCGGCAGTCTGCCGAACACCAGATACCTGTGCAAAGCTGAGCAGCACCCACAGCGGACCCGGCTACAACCGGTTGGGCATGCCTGGGCCGGGCAACAAAGCACACCATCCTCCTGCTGGAGTGGAACCCAATGTCAAGATGGCGGTCCTCTGCGTGTCCCCTCCCTTTCGTTGCTGTGCGGTTTCTGCTGTGTTGCCCCATTCCACGATCCTAAGCTTCTCTGTCCGCCATGGGGGATCGAGCGATTGTCTTCCTCTACTCCCAACACATGGTGGCTAGATGGAGGGACCGAAATGGCGATCCCGAGCCCGGGAGCTCCTAAAGGGAGCTCCTTAGCAGTCAGCCATCTTGGAGGATCAATGATAAACTTACCAAGGACTATGAGAGGTGGAATGCTGTGGGAAACGATATGCACATTGAAAGGGCGATACGCATGGAGACAGGACTTTCACGCCAGATGATACACTGGGGCTGAAAAACAATGAGAAATATATGGGTTATACAGAGTACACGTACCACGGATGAGCAATTCCTAAAGGGAATAGAATATTATGTATTTCAAGAAGTATAACAAACAAGGCATATATAACAATCAAGTCTTTGCTGCAGCACCAATATCCATACCTTCAAAACGATGTTGATAAAGAAAGTCCTCCAGTTTAGCTGGATCCTCAAAGGTATAAGACTTCTTCTTATAAGTGATTTTGAAGAAACATGGGTGAACAATGTCATATCTAATGATCAAGAATTTTAGTTGTGGATGTAATTCCAGGAAACGTTTTCTTCTTGCAGCCATTGCATTAGAGACATTCTGCGAGAAATAGATCTTGTTACCAGACCATTGGAGTGGACCCGCTTGTTTGGCTGCAGACAGAATGTGCATTAAATCAGTATGCTGCTGGAAAAGGATAATGATGCCCCTAGGTCTTTGATGTGAAGAGTTAGCAGATAATTTAGGGTCAAGCTGATGGGCCCTTTGAATATTGAGTAGGCTGTGGTCAGGTAAATGAACAATGGAAGGGATAGCCTTTTGCAAAAAGTAAATCATGGTGGGCCTTTCGGAATTCTCCAGGATTCCATAAAGGTGTAAGTTGTTTCTCTGATTTCTGTTTTCCAAGTCTTCAGTGGTCCGTTTGAGCAACTATATTTCTTTTGTTAGTTGGGATACCACCGGATTTGAGTCCTCCACATAACTAATCCTGTGTTCAATGGCCGTGATGCGTTGATCATGTGTAGACCATTTCTCCTCAATGCGTATAAGGGAGGCATTAGTTTCACAGCTCTTATTTCTTCCATGATGTCTTCTAAGGTAAAAGGAGGAGGTGATTTAGGTGGTGAGTCTGAGTACTTCTTTGGTCTCTTAAATGAAGTGGAGGGCTTCTTAGACAAAGGTCCATGTGCAGAAGTAGAGCACCCCAGCCCCAAGTCGCTAAAGCTCTCCATAATTGCTGTGAGAGTCTTGGGGACTAGATATCGTTGGCAAATTTTTGGTCATATGATGAGCTTGTCAAAAGTGATAATTTGTCCCTCTGCTTCAAAGTCCTACCCCGAAAAACAGGATGAATAACTGAGGCAGTGAATAGATCTTTCTAATATGGAGAATGGTGTAGAGTATGATATTATTGCTGCTCTGAGTGGTACCAGTTGGAATCATCTTACACAGATCACTCAGGATATCATGAAGTCAGTGCCAAAATAAACATAAGAGTCTGCAATACTCCAAAAGGAAGAGGCAAGGGTACAAGCGGCAGACCAAGGCACTTAGCACAATATACTTCAGCCCATGGGAAGGTTATGTAAACACTGCTGAAAGGGAGCAAACACATGGGAGAAATCACCATACAGGCAAAACATTGTTTGAATGGTGACGATAAAGTGCAGCACTTTCGCAAGATTAGCTCCCAAAGCTGACTAAAGTGGAAGAGAGGCTATCTTACTACCATCACACTCCAGCAGTACCACAGAAACTTTGTAAGGTGCAAAGAGTCCGTGTATCTTGATCTACAGCACAGCCTTAAAAGTAAAGCGGAAACATCCTGTAAAATATGTTAAAAGTATAACGTACCTTAAGTCAGCAGGTGTACATACATATGAAGAACAACTTCACTCTTCAATCCCTTCAAATGTGTGTAATAGCAAGCCCCTGCTGTCATGATGCAGCATAGCAATTCCTCTGAGGGACTGAGAAAGCTTCAATCCCAGGTCAAACAGGATTACTTTAGAAGCCATCCCAGAGTCATTGAATGATCATCCAACTACTCTAGAAGTCATTTTCACATCATCAGATTTCATCAAGCTCTTGAAGTCATCAGCAGAGCTTAGGAAAGTGAGCCTGATGATTTGAGGATGACTTGAAAGTGAGTATCTGATGACTCCACAAGGTGTGATTGTTCCTGGTGATCAGGGGATGAGCAGTTAATGACTTCTCAAGATGAGATGGTTCCTGAAGATTTGAGGATGCTTTGAAGATGACTATCTGATTACTTCACAGGCACTCACAAAATTAAACTGGGCCGGATAGTTTGAGGAGGGTTTGCTTATTACTTGAAGAGCCTTTCTCTGTTTTGGTTTCATTTTTGTCACAAAAAATAAGCATTATTAATAATTTTAGAATTATTTATTTATTAGTGAACAATGAACACCGTTTAGCTAATTCACAAGTTTTCATTTACATACAAATACATGTTGCTTCATACTAATGTGTTCTTCACACACCAGTAAGTAGTATGCTGCCTTACTGGAAGTGAGTATTTAATATTAACATGGTACATTTATGATGAGTCAATATATTGGGCAGTTTCTCTACCCTAACTTTCACTCTGCCTTCTTTCTCTGGCTTATCTCTGCTCTTATTTCTTTTTCCCGCAGCCTCATTGCTGAGTTCATTTATCATCACACAATGTTTTCTCTTCTGAAGTGCAGTGTTTTGCAGCTTCAAATGGAATGAAAGGGTGATGAGCATCTGGCATCGCAGTGCTATTCCTTAAGTGAACATTCTAGACTTTTGCACGGTATTGCACAGTCAATGCCAGTTTGTTTGCAAACTTCCTTTAAGAAATATGTGTGCACACCTAGAATTATTTTTTTCCTGTGCAGGTGCCGGAGAGCGCGGGGTCTTGCGTTGAATTTATCGCCTTTAGGGACAGTCTTGGTATATTGTGCTGTCCAGATTTTTCCTTTACATTCTGGTACTCGTAGTCCGGTGTATAAAATCCAGGACAGTACCAGGATACGCAGAACAAATCATAATTAAATAAATGTCAACATCCTGTTTTATGGGATCTGAAAATCTCGGAGCTTTGCCGTGCACATTTATCTGTAATAAGGCAGACACAGCACTGCTTCTTTTTGGTTTGACTCACGCGCAGAGGCAATTAGGGGTTTCTTTGCTTTGTTCCCAGTACAGATCAGGCTCAGAAAGACCCACTTACGCTACAGAGGGACGGACCCCCTACTGCTGTGGGCTGGCACCGCCTTGACCCATCGGATCAATACTTTGTTTTCCCGTACCCTGGCAAGGACAGAGAGCGCTGTGGCTTAGAGGGACACGCGTGATTGATTGTCATGGTGAATCAGAGTGCTGCAGGCAGTTTGTAGGCTGGAGCAGCAGGTTACTCGCAGCACACTTCGATGCATCGGATCACTCACTGCCTGTCACTAAAGTCCCATCAAATGGAGGCACAGGCTGCACCTTGGCTGCATTGAATACCTTTCCTCTGTCCCTGCCCATGAGCCACTGCACGCCCCACGTTTAAACTTATACAGAGTCAGGGCTAATGCTTAGGATACTAGGCTGACAACTAATTGTTTGTCAGCAGCAGATTCTCAAGGTCAGATGTTTACAATCAATAGGGAGGCGAGAGATTAGGCTCGAAATCGGGAGGGTTGGCATAAATGTCCTTCTGCTTATTTAAAGCGCTCCAATACCGTTCTGTCGAGTTCGCGCTATATAAATACCTGGAAATACAGGGATACGCATGACCTCTGACTGCCTTTTAGTTCAGAAATGTCATCAGAGCTGGGCCAGAATTGTTTCTCAGTTTACTTTTAAAAGATAACAAATAATATGATTTACCACGATTCAGCTTCTAAAAGAGATATATTTACTTGAACTTTAAAGACACCATATTTTAATGTAACATATTTGTTGTATGCTGACATACAAAATATTTTCAAATTGTGCTCATGCACCGCTTTTGCAGCCTGAGCCAACCCGTAACTCTGGTCTTGCTATTAATTTGTAGGCTTGTCTACCTTTGCATTGTATGAGGCAAGTTAGGACATCGGTTGTCATTGCCAGTGCTTGACGACTACACACACTTAATACTGTCTTGTAGTCCTTTCTCTATTTTCTGAACCACTGTAGTGCCTCCTCTACATCGGACGGAAGCGGAAGTTAAGGCGCTGGAGTTGCTGCAGGGATTGGGAACCGACTGGGGAGCAGAGAAAGTTCTTCTTCGTCGAGTGTTCAGATTCGGGGAGTCTGTCCTAGAGAGGCAAAGAAGAGATATTTCCTCTGTTTCGTCGGTATTTTAGCTCTGGAGCAGGGGGAAGAGGCAGTAAGTGCGATGGGTTTGATTTTTGCCACCTCTTCTCGCACTTTGGGGTCGTCGGAAAACGCCTTCCTTTGTTTCAAAGGCGGGAACCCACCACTCTTTAATATTCGGCACTAAAATGTAGCGCTTTGTTCGGGAGAGGTGGTGGAAGCAGGAGTCCACCGCTCCTCTGTGCTTTAATTATTTTGTCGATCTGATTGAAAATGTGCGAATGGAGCCGCATAAGACGTAGATTGCATGGAAGTGCTTGGCACTTCGAGACACTGCAGCAAATGTGTTTGTGTGTGGGGGGGGCAGGGAGTGTTTGCTCACATCTCAACACAACAGTGGAGCAGACTCAGGTGAATTTTGTGCTTAATTATTTCTAAGGTGCACGTGGAAGCCTGTCCGAATGAGTGTCTGACTTCATTTTGAAAGAGATGGCAGTGGAATTTAGTGTCTTCTAGCCTGATCAAGTAATATAACTCTTCAGAACCCGATCTCCACCAAAGTTTGATTCCGATGGCATTACTGGCCTACAGGCCGTTTCGGCCAATCAGTAAGAGGATTGTTGTGTCCAGACTCCAGACCTGCAATCGGGCTACTCGACCACGGCTCGTGTGTGCTGCTGCTCAAACAAAGGGAAATGCCGATCCTTCAGAGCTGCGCCTACTTGCAGCACAAGAAATGGCGCTTTCTTTCTCCTTTCAGATACAACCTGAGGAAGGTGCTTGGTTTTAAAACGAGTGCAGCGCTCTGGCAGGAAGGGAAAGAGTGTAGTCGCGATTGCAGGGAGAAACAAAGGCAAATAAGGCACTGAATTCCCCTCCCCCAAGGTGAGAGATTGGCACTTTAAGAAGGAGGCGAGGATACCTCTGTCTTGAGCTTTTATAGCGTGTTTCCATTTTCTCTGATACCTAATCATTCTATTTTCATTCTGCATTCCACACTCGAGCCATAAATACGCTTTTCACCCTTTTTGTATGCATCTTTCTACAGCTCTCCACCCAGGTTCAACACTTCACTCTCGTCCGGTGCAGCTTGCGTTCTTCCTCCTGAACCCCTGCTATATTTTCCAGCTAGTCGTCCTTTACATGACATCTCTTTCAAGTTTGCTCAGGGTTGGACTGGCCTGGTAGTGCCACAACGGCTGATCTGATAGGTCAGTATTTAGGGCATTATTTGGGCTGTTTGTGGACTGGTTTTGTGGTTCTGGTGGGCCTCTTTTTACTGTTGCTTTACCAGTTAGTACCACAAACATTGCATGCAGCCAGCAGAAAGGATGCGGGTCCCATGCCTTGTGAAGAACCTATTGAAATGACTATGCAAGGTCAAAACTGCCCGATTTACAACTCGGGCCACGTTTTTAGCTAGCTGCGGGGCCACTTTAATTTTACTGGCTGGGCCTATTTTCTGTTTAAGTCCGACCCTGCGTCCGCTCTACAAACTGTATATACTCCGGACACTTGGTCTCCATTCTCTGCATGCTCTCTCTACTCACCACATAGACTGTACACCCGCATTATGTCCCCTAATCTCAGTGGTGTTAATTGTCAACACCCTGCTTTAGCAGATGCAGCGGGTGTGGGGTTTTTGATGGGGCTCTTTTGTTTGCAACTTGGCACAGGAAAGGCGGGCAGGTGAGCGGATGAGTGAAATGGTGGACGGGTGGGTGAGTGAAGGGGTGCATAGATAGGTGAAATTGTGAAAGGATGGATGTAAGAATGGAGTAGTGAAAGGGAGGAATGATGGATGAATGGATGGGCGGATGTGTGAAAGGATGGATGGATGAGTAAGTGAAAGGATGGATGGAGTGAAAGGTTGGATGGATGGCTAGGTTGAAAGGGTGGCTGGATGGATGAGTGAAAGGGAGGATGGATGAAGGTAGGGTGAAAGGGTGGATGAGTGAGTGAAAGGATTGAAGGATGAGTCAAAGCATGGATGTGTGAGTGAAAAGGTGGATGGATAGATGCATGGATGAATGAGTGAAACGATGAATGTAAGGATGGATGAGTGAAAGGCTGGATTTATGGGAGAAAGGATGGATGGGTGAGTAAAAGGATGCATCGATGAGTCAAAAGATAAATGGATAGATCAGTGAGTGGATGGACTGAGTGAAAGGGTAAATTGGTGGATATGTGGATGAGTGAAAGGATGGATGGATAAGCAAAAGGAAGAATATATGGATGGCTGGATGAAAGTGTGGACGGACAGATAAGTGAAAATGGTGGATGGATGAGTGAGAGAAATAATGGATGAGTAAAAGTGTAAATGGATGAGGGATCAATGTGTCGAAGGGTGAAATGATGAGTGAAGGGACGGGTGACTGAACGAAAGGGTGGATTGATGGATGAGTGAAAGGGAAGTTGGATGGATGAGTGAAAAGGTAAATGGATGATGGATGGATGTGTGAGTGAAGAGGTGGATGGATAGATGCATGGATGAATGAGTGAAAGAATGGAGGTAAGGATGGATGAGTAAAGGAAAAATGGATGGATGAGTTATAGGGTGGATGGATAGATGAGAGGAAGGGTGGATGGCTGGATGGATGAGGGAAAGGGTAAATGGAAGGACTGAGTGGATGGATGGGCTAAATGAAATGGTGAATGGATGGATGAATGAAATGATGGATGTATATATTGATACGTGAAAGGGAGGGTAGATGGCTGGATGTATTAAAGGGTAGACAGATGATGAGTGAAAGGCTGGATAAATTAGTGAATGGATGAGTGTAAGGGTATATGGATGAGAGGATAGATGGGTCAAAGAGTGGATGGATGATTGAAAGGATGGATCGCTGAGTGAAAGGGTGGATCAGTCAATGAATGAGTGCAAGAGAGGGTGGATGGAGTGAGAGGATGGATAGATGAGAAAAGGGGGATGGATGAGTGAAAGGATGGATCGCTGAGTGAAAGGGTGGATCAGTCAATGAATGAGTGAAAGGGAGGATGGATGGAGTGAAAGGATGGATAGATGAGAAAAGGGTGGATGGATGAGTGAAAGGATCGATGGATGAAAGTGGGGATGGACAAGTGAAATGGTGGATGACTGAGTGAAAGGATAGATATGTTTGATGGATAGGTTTGAAGATGGATGAATAGGTTTGCATGTAGATGGGTGGATGGATGGACGGAATGGTGAACGACTGAATATTGGATGGAAGACAATGTAAAGGTGGAATGATGATTATCAGCGAGTGGATGGAAGAATGAATAGATGAATGGATAGATGCTTGGATGCAAGAGAAAAGTAAGCCCTTCTAGGAGGGTCCTGATGACTAGCTTCACTTGCTTGGTGTCATAAGAGTTTTGGTTCAAAGTGGGGGGTATTTTAATTTTCTGGCTACTCCCTTGCCTATACTCCGTGTAATTCCACTTTCTAACCTTTTATCCGCCATCTCCACTCACCAAATCCGATCTCTACCATGCACATTGTTGTCCACATCAGGCATCTTCTCTATACTGCGCATGTGCTCTCCACCCTCTACAAGCCATTGCCACCCTATTTATCTACTCTTTACACTATAGTTTTTCTCTCAACCGTTCACTTGCTCTCTTCCCTCTGCACACATCTCAATATATCAGAATAAGGAAAGCACAAATGAAGCACATTTTTGTAATTCATTGAAGTGTGGTGCAAACAAATATTTAAATACGATTTAGAAAAAGTCAGTACACTAGGAGATGACACTTCCACACATTGTTTTGTGCACTGTATACTTTAAATGAGTAAAACTGTATGCCTGAGCAAATGTAATGTCATTTCAATTGGAAATGTGTTGACTGTAAAGGCAGTGCACTACCACACCAGGCATATTCCACACTACACCACTGTACTCTCTACCACACCATGCCCCTCCCCTCTACCACATGCCACTCCACTGCACTCCCTTCCACTTTACGACATGCCACTCCACTCTGACACTATACGACATACCACTCCACTCTACGCTCCTACATTTTTTGCCACAACTCTCTACTTTGACACTCCAATATATGACACGTCACTATACGCTACACCACTCTACCGCACTCCACGATGCTCTATGCCACTCCCGGACACTCTGTTAAACTCCCTCTATGCCACTTTACTCCACTCTATTCTGACACACTACTCTGCTCTATAACTCTCTATGCACTCCACTATACAACACTCCACTCTGCAACACTTTACTCCACTCTACTCCACTCTACACTACAACAATCTACTCCACTCTATGCAACTCTACGACCCTCTACGCCACTTCACTCTACAACACTCGACTCCACTTTATGCCACTCTGCGCAACTCCCTCTATGCCACTCCACCTCACTTTACTCCATGACACACTACTCCACTCTACAACACTCTGTGCCATTCCACTCTGACACTGTGCTATGCCACTCCACTCTGCTCCACTTTATGCCACTCTAAGCAACTCCCTCTATGCCACACCACCTCACTTTACTCCACAACACACTACTCCTCTCTACGACCATCTGTGCCACTCCACGACACTGTGCTACACCTCTCCACTCTACAACATTCTACTCCACTTTATGCCACTCTACGCAACTCCCTCTATGCCCATCCACCTCACTTTACTCCACGACACACTACTCCACCCTACGCCATTCTCTGCCACACCACTGTCACTCCACGACACTGTGCTACACCACTCCACTCTACAACACTCTACTCCACTTTTTGCCATTGTAAGCATCTCTCTGTGCCACACCACCTCACTTTACTCCATGACACACTACTCCACTCTATGACCTCTGTGCCACTCCACTCTACGATACTGTGCTATGCCACTCTACAACACTTCACTGAACTCGCTCTACGCCACTCTACTCTACGACACTGTACTCCACTCTATCCCACTCAACTCTGACACTCTACCCCACTCCACTACACTCTATGCCTCTCCATTCTATGACACTCTACTCCACTCCCACTCCACATCAACAGCAATCTACTACACTCTACGTAACAACACTCTACTCCACTATCCACAACAAACTTTAGCGCACCTTCTAACTTTAATGGACAGGAGACGAGCAATTTTTTTAATGTAACTAAAGCATCATGTGGTAGCGCATTATTTGCAGATAGCACATTTTCCATTTAAATGGTCACCAAATGAGCACAGGCATACACTTTTACTGATGAAACTATACTGCACACAAATGATGATGTGTGGAAATTGGGTTTCAGTGAATATTTATTATTTGTGCATCATCAAGTAAAGATTCTAAATTTGTTCTGATCAACTAAAATCTTTGTTTCCATCACACTTCAGAATTACAAAAAAGTGCTTAATTTTGCTTTCCTAACTGCTGATGTGTTCAGTTCATTGGCAGATATTTAGATTTTGTTGTGTGTTAGGTTAAAATGACATCCTCCAGATTTCCTTTCACACTTCATGTACCCCAGCAGGATTGTCAGATAATTCACTTTACTTTCTCTGACTGCAAAGTGAGAGGAGTTCGTAAACAGCAGTTGTTGTGTTAAAATAATAAGCAGCAGAAGCTCTAGCCTATTTATTGCCTGGACTTTGGCAACCCACCAAAAATCGGCTTGCAACCCACAGTTTGGGAAACACTGCTCTGCGATACCCTATGCTCCTCCACTCTGCACCCTTTCACTCTACTCCAGCTATGCCATTCCATGACACTCTATGCCATTCCACAACACCCCACTCTACGATATAGCACAACACTCTGTATCACTCTACTCTACGCCACTCTTCTGTACGACATACCCCTCCACTCTGCAACACTCTTTTTGTCCTTTGCCAAAGTGTTCTCCTCCCTGCACAAGCACCCTCCACCCTGTATGTCCACGGTCCTCACCCACTATCAATATCTGTTTTCCAATTGACTTCACTATATCAGCTGTGCTTGTTGTAGCTCCTCTCTCATTCCTGTGTATCCACACTCTCCTGCCCGTATTCTCTGTCTCCATTGCTTATCCAATCTCCTGTCACCACCCTGGATACTTGCTTTCAGCTTTGATGATCCACTTCACCCTGTACTTCTATGTGTGATCTCTGCTATCTGTGTGTGCCATTCATATGCTCCTTCCAGTGTGCATCCATTGTTCTCATCTCCAAGTCCCACCTGCAATGTATACCATATACTTCTGCTTTCCACATCCACTCTCTGCAGTTGCTCTATTCTCTCTGAACACAGCCTCCTGCGGTCTATATGCTGCATCCACTTTGCCCTCTACATTCTTTGTTCCCCTTCTATATCTGCCTCCTGAAAAGGCTCTCTATCGTCCATATACATTCACCACCCACCAAGTCTAATTTTACACTCCATGTGTGCACCACCCAACATATTTACAATCCAAGAGCACAGTCCATACAGTAATTTGCTCTCAATCCTTCACATATGCAATACATATGCACTACACTGTTCACATTTGCTGTCCACTGTGTGCATCCGATCTCCACCCTGTACATATGTCCTCTACATACACTCTCCAAAATATACATACATTCCTTGACTTTCACTTGAATTTTACACCCTTTGTCTGCTCTTCATCCGCAATATGCACTCTAGGCTATCCATGCACACCCTGCATATCCACTCTCTACTCTGTATTTTCACTCTCTACTCTGTATTTTCACTCTCTATTGTCCACACCCACTCTGTGTTCTCCACACCCCATACAACAAATGCAGTGCAGGCTCTACCCTGTACATCCGCACTCAGTGGTTCACATCCTCTCTCTACACTGCACATCCACTCTCCTAACCCTCTCATCATGCTGTATAGCTGCTTTTACTCTCGTTATCTGCTTCAACTTGTACTCTACCTGTGCTCTCTAGGCTGAATATCCGCTTTCTAAACTTTCTCTTCACCCTCCATATGTGATCTTCACATGCACTTTCAATAATACATCCATTGTCCACTCTTTATATCCGCTCTCTATATCTGTTCTCCACCCTTTACATCCATTCAAAGCCCTCTGCATCCACTCCCCAAGTCCCACTTCCACTCTACACCATGTACATCGGCTCTCTACATCTATTCTTTCCTATCCTCATGCTTGACATTAACTCTCTACCCTCTACATTTGCTTCTTACATTGGCTCTCCTGTCCATATATACTTTCTTGCTGCCACTTCTGCTCTCCACCCTCTGCATTTGCCCTCCAAATGTGCTCCTCATCCAGTACTTGCTCCCTGCCCTCCACATTCTGTACGCTTCCCTCCGATATCTGCATGCCAACCTGCGTATCCGCTCAGCTCCCTCCTCAAGTTCACATTTGCTCTCCGTCAACTTTTGCTCTCTGCTGTGTACATCCTCTATCTGTCCTGTACGTGCACTCTAAACACTCTACAACCTACACTTGCCTTTTCCACCCTGTCCATATGCTCTTTATTTATAAGATGCACTTTCCATCTTATACATTCACTCTGTTCCACAAGCATTCTCCATAAATATTGCCATGCAATGTAGGCCGCATCTCACTCCACCCAATACACCAGCTGTCCAGGATTCGTCTCTCAGTTCCATCTCCACTTTCCAAACCCCCTTACCACTCTGTATATCAGCTTACCATGTCGGCTCCTTTCCTTTCATGTATTCTTTCCATTGTACATTCATTGTCACTCTCTTTCCACCCTCTGAATGTGTTCTCCATCCTAAACATCCACTGTAACCCCTCTCTACCCATTCTCCAAGCCTCACCTCCTCTTTCCGTCATTTGCATTGGCTCGCCATACCCATGATCTATTTCCCCCATCCTCTCTCTGAACATCAGATCTTCTCTCAGGGCCATACATAGGCTCTTCACCCTCTAGTTCCTACACCCACACTGTTTATCCTACTCCAACATTGGATCTCCACCAATGACATACATAAACTGTCTGCCATATACACTCTCTACCCAGCACATTCACTCTCTACATCAGCTCTCGTATAGTACTCTGCACATGCTCTCTCCAGCCTCCAATTGTGCTCGCCCTGCACATATGCTCTTTACCTTCCAAATAAGTTTCTTACCCTCGTTGTTCTCTTTCCGCCCATCACTTGCTATCTTCACCATTTACTTTCTCCCCGCAGTTCCATCTTCACCCACCTCATGCTGTTTCTAATCTGCACGTGTACCCTCTTCCTTCTATATCTACTGTCCACAGGTCACATCCTTCTCACTATAGCAGCTGTAGACTCTACTTCCATTTTTCACCCTATACGTCTGCATTCTACAGCCCACATGTTCTATCCATGTTCCACTGCCACTGTTCATATCTACACATAACACCCCATTACTAAACACTGTATATCTGCCCTCCACATGCGTGCTACACTCTATACATGCGTTCCCAACATTCACACTTTATTTGCATGTTCGCTTTCTACCATCCACAGTTGTATTCTACCCAACACTTGCACTGCTTGTGTATGTACATTGTTCACCCTCTGTAGCCACCATCTATATCTGTTGTTTATCTCACATATCCAATCTAAGCCTTCTGCATCCACTCTCCAAGTACTGTATACTCTCTGAACCCTGTACATCTGTTTTCAACACTTGCTCTAGCCACTCCAAACACCACTTCTGCTCTCGGTGCACTACATCCACTCTCCACCACCTCATCTGCTAAATACTAACCTCACCAACTCCCAGCCCTTTTCATTCTCTCCGCATTACGACAGCTGCTAACACCATTTAATTTCCCCTCTGTGGGAATCTTCTAGCCATTAAATTCATCTTCTACATCCACTCTCCTCCCATGATAGGAGCTTTCCATTTCCACTAAATATCCACTGAAACTCCACTTCTACTTATCTATAGCCTCCAAAAGCACTCTCTATTTTTCTCTTGGAACTGCTATCTTGCTGCTAGCTCACACTTCAGATCTGATCTTCAGATTTGCTCTTCACAGAAGCGCTCCATATCCAATCTCAACATCCACTATGCCCTGTTCTCTTTACAAGCTCTCTTCAAATCTTCTATCCAAATTTACTCTGCACAACATATTTCACACGCCTTATCCTTACTCTTCTGTCCAGTGCTGCATTGTTCTACCATTCACAAACAGTACTCAACTCTCTACTTATTCGGCCATAGCATGGCACGTATACACCTACAGTCCCATGCTTTTTGTTCCACACTACATATGTTAATATCTCCTCTCTGCATTCAGCATCTGCTATCCACATAGACTTTCCACATGAACATCCTCTCACACCATATAGCTGCAGAGTTCAACATCCACTTGCACTTAAATCCCATTCTTAAACAAAGATTCAGAACAATAATTAAACTATTTGCCAACTGGGATTTAGAACACTTCTCACTGCATGACTTACTAACTACACACATGTAACACTGTGACTATATACAGCTCAACAATCCATCACCCACGCTCACTTATAGTACTAAATCCCCTAAAGACACTTAAGCCATATGCTTGCCATTCGTGCAATCCCAATACAGCACCACGCACAGCACAACTTAATAAACCACTTCCATGAACACTTGCCAGTAGATAATTAGAATACCACTTGGGACACCCTCACACCAAACAGCCATTGGCAAGACCACCATTTTCCTCAGCTGCTCACACCTACTCACTACCTCACTGTACCATTCACCCACACAACACCATAAACGTGCAAGTCCATACACACCAAAGACATTCACAATAAAACCCTCAGCTGTGACCCTACTGCATTGAGTATTTTGCCCACTCACCCCACTTGAAACTCATATGAAATCCACTCACTATACTTAACTAAACCATCTCATCCATAGCTCCTCAGTGTTGCTCTCCTGCATCTGTGAAATTTACATGATAGTTTCAGTTTAGAGAAAAATATACTATACACCACTGAAAGCTGCTTTGAGTCCCTTTAAATTGGGAATGATGTATGAAAATGTGATTTTTATATGTTATTCCCAATTTATTTCTAAGCTTACAGTGATCACAGTTTGTAGTTGCTGTAATAGTTACTAGAATTGTAGTATTACCACAACATTATGTCAGGCAGATGTCTTGTATACACTAATTGAGGGTCTCTTTTTGCTTAACAGTAAACTCCAGTGCTATTAAAGCCTACAGGAACTGCCATGGGAGGTAGACCTATCAACCACAGAAAGTGACGGTGAAGCAATCATCATGGAATCATGCTGTAGTAACCTATTCAGAAGCGCTCACAGCGCTATAGTGAAGTAATAAAATTACATCCATAAGTGGTCATAAAGTCATTGTGAAGTAATACAAACACATCCTGAAGTAATCATGAAGTCCTCATGGATCAATCTGCTCTCATTCCCTAGTTGTCATGGAGTCATCATATAGTAATCTTCTCTCATCCTCTAGTTGTCATGGGGTCATCGTGAATTAATCTGTTCCCATCCCCTAGTTGTCATGGAGTCATCGTGAATTAATCTGTTCCCATCCCCTAGTTGTCATGGAGTCATCGTGAAGTAATCTGCTCCCATCCCCTAGTTGTCATAGAGACAACATGAGGTAATCTGCCCTCATCCTTTTGTTGTCATGGAGTCATCCTGTAGTAGTTAAAGATAATCACGCATTTTCCAAGGAAGTAATCAGCAGCTCATCCTGAAGTAGTTACTGTGATGACTCTGGACTCATCTCATTTAAATATTCTGCCCTACAGGCATACTCCAGGATGGCTTTGGATAACTTCCCCAGATAATTGCAGGAATAGCTCAGCTGAAGTCATCGGATGACTTCAGAATGACTCCAGGATGATCTTCCTTTTTGACCTGGGATATGGTGGCGCCTCGTGCTGACAGGGAAAACATGCCTGCATAGCACCAGGAATCCTTAAAAGGGGCCCCAAACGATAGCGCCGACGTTCCAACAGTGAATTCCGGGCTCAGAAGGAGGATCAGTGTTCATGATGAGGCGGTTCTATGAATGAGCGCCAGAGTCGACTGGGAGCTTCCGAGTCCGGCGGCCATCATGCGCTGCGCTTGCGACACGCCCCCATAATTTCTTTTCTTGAGTGCATCAATGTCGTTAGTTTGTCACTAAGCAGTCACATCTTTTGAATGTCAAACGTCTGGATCTTTTGTTGGAATTAATTATTAGATCAATGTTTAGATAACATTTAAATCAAATCAGCGTTTCCAATTATATGCAGTTGCACTAACTATAATTTACCCATTCACCGACTGTCATGTAAATATACATACAGTTTACTTGTCTCAAATTGTAATTCAAGGGCTTGAGTAAGCCAAAAAACTAAAATATATATTTATCAATTAGCAATGTACTCCAATTTTTATATAGCAACGTTTCAATATTCTAATAGGGATTCATTATTTAGAGTGAAACAAGAATAAAATCCATGTATCTAGCTCTAGAGTCTCAAATATATAAAGGTCACTTTATATTTATTTTTACACAGGTAAAAAGGAAAAATTACACCGGCACTCTTCCGGCACACTGGTTACCATCCAATGTATTTTTCTATTAGTGCATAATTCAAAGTTCTCTAAGAGAAAATATATCAAAGAAGTCTATCAATCTTGCTGATTCTGATAATAATTCTTTTAGTCAAGGGGGGGCGTGGCTTGCCAGCCACAATGGCGGGCGTGTTTTGAGGCTGCTCCGCGCTTGGGGCACGATTATCCGCCATAATCATCCGACTGCAGGCGGCACTTCCTCATCACAGCGCGCTCACGGTGCAGCGGACGTTGGAGTGCACCCTGCGAGCGATCACACACGAGGCAAGTTGCAATCCCGGTCACACGAGCCGCTGCTGGCAAGGACACAGGCGAAGCGACCTACGGCCATCTTGCAGAGACGCAGTCGCGGCCGGGCCTCTAACCCCGACTTCACCGAGGTGCTGCATCGACCGCAAGGAGGAGGCGGTGGCTGCGAGTCGAGGAAGCGGAGAGCAAGTGTGACCAGAGGCAAGTCGGGCGGTAAGGAGTCGGGGGAGGAGGAGCGGTTGATTCCGGCACACTCCGACAACTGGGCCTTCCCCTCCCCCCTCCCTTCCCCTCTCCGCTGTCACACCGCACACCATCGGCGACACCCCCTGGTAGGACCTGCGAACTGGGGTATTGTGACTGGCCGTAGATCAGCGCCATAGGCACAGCCACCTCGCATAGGGCGAGCTTGACGGAACCCGGGGGCTGTGTCGAGCCCAGGCCCATCCAACAGTGGCACTGCCCCACAGCGGGCAGGCGAGAGAGAGAGGAGGCGCGCAAGACATGGGGACAGTGGGCCCAGAAGGCTAGGGATGAGTCACTGCGCAGCCGGGCGGATACGGCCACCGCACCACCAGAGCGACTAGCAGGTGCCGGGAGAAGGCGGCGGATGGTCGTTCGGTGCCGGTGGACAAGTCAGCAGCGCGCACGCCGGCCGAGTGCCCCCAGGGGCACACAGAGGGGGTAGAAGAATCCCGTGAGGGGCCTCTGGGAATGTGGTCCTGTACCTACCTAGTGAGCCCAGGCCTGGTCGCATGAGGCACGTGGGCTGCCCCGCGGTTGGCATTTGAAGAGCAACGGAGAGACCTGCCGGGGGCTGTGCTGAACGGACACACACGTTTGCGGCTCCAGCTCCAAAGTGACTGGGTACTGCTCAGTTAACGCCTGTGACGCCAACCATCTCAATAAGCCCGGCCATTACAAGACTCTACTCAGTAAAGGAATAGCAGGATGGGCAGGTAGCGAGCTGGGACAGGCGCGGCCAACACACACCCGGCTGACGCTGCCAAGCAGTCCAGCCTTGATCAGGAGAGGACAGATCCCACTGAATCCTCCATATTGGAGTCCAAATTAGACACAGTACTCAAGGCAGTCGAGCAGATTGGGACTTCACTATCACAGATTCGGTCGTCCCTGGAGGGCTGCATCGACAAGGTGACGTCCGACTTCACGCTGCTGCACGCAGACCACCGTACGTTAGCGGGAAGGGTAACTGAAGTGGAGGCAGAGCTACAAGAGGCCCTTCCAGCTCTTAATACAACGTGCGCAGAGGTACGAGAGCTCACCAAGCAGCTGCACACATTAGAGCGCAGGTTGGACTATTCCGAGGGCCGCTCCAGGCGCAACAATGTTCGTGTCCGCCACCGGGCGTGGGACCACGGCCCTTCCTGTTCCGGCTGCTCCATTTCAAAGACCGTGATGCAGTACTTCGGGAGATGCGAAAGCTGGAGACAGTCAAAGTAGGCAACGCGCCGGTCCTCTTCTTCCCGGATTATGCCCTGGGAGCGCAGTGGCAACTAAATACATTCCTGTCGGTGAAGAAGCATATGCGTGAGCTCGACATCCGTTAGTCCCTTCTCTTCCCTGCACAGCTGCGGGTGATCGCAGAAGGTTCCACTCACTTTTTTAATACTGCTGAAGATGCCTGGAACTGGTTGGAAACAGTAGGGCATCACACTTCACCGAGCAGGCGAGATGACTTTCGCAAGACCACCCCAGACACCAGGGGCAATCACAGACAGAATCGCAGGAGGACCAGAAAATCACCCACGCAACGATATCCGATCCCTGATCGGGAGCAAGTGATCCAGGAGCGGCGGAAGGCGCTGAGGACGGCAGCCACGATGCGGAACACCAGTGTCCCTGGAAACTCAGATGCATCCTTGGAGCGCTCCTTTAGCGAGGACAGTTCATCTGCGGTGTGGCCGACTGGCGAGGACTCACAGAGACTTCCAATAGTGACTCCGCAAACTGCCGATGATTTGATATGCGATCCATCAGAGGCTCCTGCACGACTTCAAACTTGATCGCACCAATACATTCACTGCTTACACCCACACGTAGTACACGCGCGTCAAGATGTGGCCTGAATCACTGTCCCCCGTAGATCGCAGTCAGGGACCGCGGCTGCGAGTGTAGAGCGAGTATCGCATTCAAAAATGCCTTCCACTATGCAGTTTCACCCACATGCTGAAGCAGGGCCCGAGTGCCCGCAGGTCCTGCCACCTTTAACAGACTTAACTCACCCCCCTGACAGCGTGGCGCGCACACAGGCGACACTTGCCACTTGGCATAGTTCACAGTTTGGGCGGATACACGTTGTCCCTCTGCTCGGTTTAAGTTACGGAGCAAAATGTTTATCCCCTCGTTTTTTGACCTGCAGAACGCTAATGTATCACTAGGTGCCCCCCGCCTGGAAAGCATACACACTACTCATGGTCTGAACCCCAAGTGCTGCGCTCCCCACACTCGCTTCTACTTCTCATTAACGTCCTATGCCGCCTACCACCAGTTACCTGGAACGTTAGAGGTATGCATACACCGGCGCGGAGGTATGAAACATATGCTTACATAAAATGCCATGCTGCCCACATAGCTCTGCTACAGTAAACACACTTAGTGCAGCCGGAGGTCAGTAAACTCCAGCACAGGTGGGGGGGACAGGTGCTGGCTACGGGATATTCCTCTTATGCTAGAGGTGCCCTCATTTGGATCCGTCCGGGTACTCCCTACACCTCCAAAGAGACAGAAATAGATGTTTATGGGTGATATGTGCTATCGCGTGTAGACTGAATGGGAGGCAGATTATCCTAGGGTCCATCTACGCCCCAAATATCGACCAGGCAGCGTTCTGGCAGACTGTTTAGCATATTGTCCCGTTGGTGTGGCATTCCCTGGTTGCTGGGGGGAGACGTCAATGCAGTATTAGACACAGGCCTGGACAGGTCCTTCCCACCACTACAGCTTACAACTGCCACATCAAACGCTAATGGTCTAGGGGAATGGATGTGCCATTGGGGCCTCGCTGACATATGGAGGGCACTGCACCCACGGGAGCGCCTATACTCAAATTACTCCCACCCACACAGACTGCACATGCATATTGACAGATTTGTAGGGAGTGCGGCACTTCTCGCCAAATGCACCCAAGCAGAGTACATGCACTCAGAACACAATCCACTCATGGTACAGCTACTTGACGAGCAAACTGCACAGGTCTCCGCGTATGGAGACTGCAGTCTGCGGCGCTGGAGGACCCCCCCTTCAGGACTTCAGTAGCCACTACTATCGAAAACTACTACAGAGCAAATGAGGATTCGGTCCCTGATGCGGGTGTGGTACGGGAAGCTTGTAAGGCGGTGGTCCGAGGTCAGTGCATGGGACTCAATTGGAGTCTGCGCCGACAACTGGACCGAGAAGCCACACGCATTGAAAATGCCCTAATCCAGCCAGAGTCAGATGTAGCAAACGCGACCGGCACTCAGCATGCACTAGACAAGCTGAAACATGATCATGCACAGGTCATGAAATGACTGCGATGAATAAACTATGCAGCGCATGCAGCGCGCACCCATGCAACAACGGATAGAGTGGGTAGGCTGCTATCGAGACTGATTAGACAGGAGCATGCACGTCCCCAGGCCCTTGCACTGCGATCGGCATCGGGTCATTTAATGACTGGCCAGCACGACGTTCACAATGAGTTCACAGCCCACTATGCCCAATTGTACAAATTGGCCCTACGGATACCACCCACGGAGCCAGACGCCTATTTGTCCCCGCTACCACTGCCTATAGTATCGGCAAAGCAACGAGCAGAGTTAGAGGAATCGATTACACTACTGGAGGTGCAGGCAGCCATACAGGCGACGGGGAAGGCACCTGGCCCTGACGAATACTATAAAGCATTCCAGGCGGTCTTAGCCCCACGCCTGCTCTCCGTGTTCCGCAGCGCATAGGAGTCGTCTGACCTGCCGGAGTCGCTCCGCGAATCACTACTGGTCTCACTTCCCAAGCCAGATAGGGACCCAGAGCTGTTGGGCTCCTACCGGTCTCTGACACTGTTGAATACTGACTATAAGGTGTTGGCCAAAATACTAGCGTGCAGACTGGCTCCCCTGGTGCCGCAGTTAGTACACACAGACCAAAACAGCTTTGTACCTGCTCGCTGTACGTCGCTGAATATACGCCGTTTCTTCAGGGTGGCACACTACTCCAGAAAGAGCTGGGCAAACCCGGGTTGCCTAGTTCTCGACCTGTAGACAGAGTTCAATACCCTAGAATGGGACTTCTTGTTTGCTGCCCTTAACAGGTTTGGGCTGGGGGAAAACTTCCTGGGTCTAGTTAAGCTACTGTATCTGCAAACTACAGCCAAAATCAGGACAGGCCCTTACGTGTTGCGGGCGATTCCAATCGAACGTGGTACCAGGCAGGGATGCCCGCTCTCTCCGTTTCTATTTGCGCTCCCCATCGAGCCGCTGGGCTTATCTCTCCACCAGACTGGCGCAGAGTGGGGTATCCCTCTGGGTGATGATACGCATGCGGTGTCTCTGTACACGGACGACCTGCTGATCTACCTCCGAGATGTGCGTAGTCCATGCTCGGCGATTGAAAGAGAGCTACTAGAGTTCGCATCACTGTCAGGGCTGCGGGTCAACTGGGGAAGTTGTGCTTGTATCCATTCGTTGAGACAACCCTTGATCCAGAATTGGTGCTGGGAGGCACGCCGGTGCCATGGCAAAACTCGACTTTCCGCTATATGGGGGTCCGTGTCTACCGCCAGCAGGAGGACTTCCTGGAAGGCAACCTCGTGTGGGCCATGACGGCGGTGAGGTCCAAGATATCCTTCTGGCGCACCCTCCCGTTAGCCACTATGGGCCGCATAGCGCTCCTGAAAATGGTGCTGCTCCCTCGGCTGCTTTATCATTTTGCTAATTTGCCAGCATACATCAGACCCTTGTTTTTCTGTGCTCTAGAACAAGACCTGAGGCAATTCATATGGCATGGCACGCGCAACAGAGTAGCATTAGCGAAACTATACTTGCCCATTGACCGCGGCGGCTTAGCAGTCCCCAACATGGAGCACTACTATCTGGACTCACAACTACAGTGGGCGGCTCGTTGGATCGGTGGCTGACAATTGGCGGACACCGCCACGCAATGACCTGGCCTTACGCAGTCCCAAATCATGACCCTGTTTCACCCCGGTAGGAGCGGGGGTGCAGCCCCGACCCAGCTCCTGATTTCGGTTGCCTACAGATGTTATCGTCAGAGCCTGAAGCTCACGAAAGAGGCCACGCCATATGCCCCCTCTCTGCCCATACTTGGCACACCAACCCACTGCCACGTGGTCTCAGCAGCAGAACTCATTACCTGGGAAACGGCAGGACTGCAGACCCTGGGAGACCTGTACCAAGACCAGCAGCTAGTGCCATTCCATTCACTGGCTGAAGACAAAGGCCTGCCACAAGGTCAGTTCCTATTGTATGCCACGCTAACACAGGCACTGCGTGTTCTGTGGGGAGACATACAGTGGCGTAGCTAGGCACTCTGCCACCCGTGGCGGTCCCTGCCTTCCTGCCTTTTGCCGCCGCGCTGAGGAGGGGGGGTGCTGGCGATGATTTTTGCGGCCGCCGCCGCCCCCGAAACTCGTGCCGCCCGGGGCGCTCCGCCCCCTCTGCTCACTCGGCATGGCAACTGACGCCCCTTAGGCAGCGCTGGGACGCAGACTTACAGAGGCAATGCACGGACAGCGAATGGACGGCCATATTAGAAGGGCCTACACATATTCCTAGGAATGCTCGGTTCTGTTTAATACAATACTACATACTTCAGAGGGCATATATGACACCAGCCAAGATTAACAGGTACTTCAACCGCACAGACGCCAAATGTCCTAGGTGCGGATTGCAGGACGCCAACCTTCGACATATGCTGTGGGCCTGTACAGCTCTCACCTCCTATTGGAGAGCAGTCACAACACATCTGGCCGAGTGTACGGGTCACACGGTAGCATGTTCCCGGGACACCTGCCTACTAGGCCTGTATTGGAGAACCAAAAAACATAAAGTAACATCTAGATTTATAGACCTTGGGCTCATTGTGGCCAATCGCTTAATCACTAGACGCTGGAAGTCACCGGAGCCGCCAAGTGTAAAGGCCTGGCTGCAGTCGCTGACGTGCTGGGCACAGGCGGAAAGTGTAGTGATGCGCGATGAAGACACGCTGGGCCTACGGGCGTTCCCGCTGGCGGCAGCATGAGATGCAATTCTGCGGGATATTCGGGACCCGGAGCATGATGATCCGGAGCCACCCATGACTCCCACATGACGCTTTTGGCCAACTGGGCCAAGCGGTCCACGGACTACGTGCTGGTCGCCAATGGAAACCCCACAAAGCAGGGAACTACACTGCCCCGCTCGCTATGCATCTCACGTACACAACTAGGTCATGTTTTTATAAGTCCATTCAGCCGCGGCTAGAATTGCGTACACTGAGCAGATAGCCAAGAGGCAAGCGCATCAGTAGAAGGTGTCACGGTAGAGACGCTGGGGAACAGGACCGGGGAGGGGGCTGACCCAAGCATTAAGTGATGCAATACAAAAATGTCCCAGTTGCTACATCCCCTGTTTGTTGAAACATTAACGCACACGATACATAATTTGCGATGCGCAAGCAACACAAGACACATGCGCCCTCAATATGCAGATCTCCACAGTTGTATGTTTAGCTATGCAAATGTGTGCACGCATGTAATCTGAACGAAAGTTTGTCAAATTGTATCTAAAGGATGAAACAAAAACTCAATAAACAAATTTAAACAAAACAATTCTTTTAGTCAATTCAGTTGTCCAATTTTTGATACAATTCCACTTTCTGATAGTATTCTTTCAAATTAGGGTTTAAACCTAATCTAAAATACGTAATTTGTGTTTTTATTTTTTATGTAAACAATGAGGATTATCATATACATTTAATTATTTTTGTTCAATTAGTCAATAAAGGTTTGTTAAACATGGATTATTGGTATTTAAAGCAAGTAAAGATGAATTAGAACGTTTTATAATTGGATCAGCGTGTATGGAACAGTTTGAATTTTGGCGGTTAAATGTCAAGTATTTAAAGGAAGGGAGTGGCCTCTTGCTATCAGTATTCGATCAGATCAGGTCTGTGGCGTTGCAATAAAGAGGAGGTATGCTGCTGGGTCAATCAAGAGGGTTTATGGAAATAGTTTTTGTGGTTACAATTTACTGATCTTTTGCAACACATTGTTTGACTTTAGATACCCTTATAATGGAGCACCGATGACTGCTTTGAAAACTTTGGATTTTGGATCTTGTGTCCCATTAAGGTCAATTAAGTATGGTTGTTTCAAAAGGAAACCTGTGCTTAAGTTAGTGTGCTTTTCGTTGTTGGAAAGTGGATCATTAGCAGGGGCAGATATGCATTTACCACTGGCAATAATATCATTAACACAATATAGGGCTCAGATTAGGTCTTAAAAAATTATTCCCATGCTCAACCGTTGGTAGCTTGGCTGCGAGCAAGCAGGCTTAACTTCAAAGACAGGTATGTAAAGCATTTAAAAACACCAATTCAGTAAATAATTAAGACACAACACACAATAAAAATCCAAAACCAATGTATAAAAATAGGAAATATTTTTATCTTTAAAATGACATCAAAATGAATACAAAACCACTGTAGGGAACCAGAGATGTGATTTCTTAAAGATTAGACATGTTCTAGTGCTTAGAAAGAAACAGTGCCACATTTGGACATTTGGTTGCCTCTGACAGGGAAAATTCACATTTAGCAACTTTTCTGGAGGATTTCTCACCAGATGTCGTGTAGCCTCCTCCAGCATGCCGGATTCAGTGAGGAACTCCTTCCTGAAGTTTCTCTTGCGGGTCCAAAGTGTCCAAAACACAATACAATGTTCTGGAATCTCCAAGATGGTCCTTGAAAGTTTGGGACTTCAGTTCCCATAATCCACTTGGACAAAACCCTTACAAATCCACTGGTAGTACTCCAGGCTGAGGATTCTTTGTACTGATGGTCCAGATGAGCTCTGTTAAGCTGTAGCTTGCAGCGAGTCCACTCTTTAGTCCTTTTAAAGCAAGGTATTCCACAGGGCTGTAGTTCTGGATGGTGCAGGAGGCGCAATCTTCAGAGTGCATGGCCTGGTTAATGCACATCAAACTCCTCAGTGTGAACCCTTCTTGCTCTCTTAGATTTCAAGCAGCAGATCTGAGAGGCACTGCCCCTCTTAGATACTTATTCAGTGTTCTCTGGGGTCAAGCAGGAGGGCACTCCTGTCCAATGAGGTGCAGGGCAACACCCCAGAGCATGACCACTGCCTCCAAAGTGTGGCACAATGATATCCCAGAAAGCACTATTTTTCCAAAATTCAATGTGGCAGAATTTTCAGCAGGGAGAGAAGAGCTGGCTATACACACATCCAGGATGGCTAATCTCCATAGTCTCTCCCCCTTGCATCTGCTCATTCCATCCTTAAGCCTAGCATCTGGCTGGGTTCAAAGAGGAGAGTTGTAAATGAAACTGGTGTCTTCTTCCTGTGTACTCCTTCCATTGAAGGATATTGTTTATGACCCCTCCCCCTGCTCTGGCAAGAGCTGGCTAACCCCAGGGGCTCATTATCAGCTCATCAAAGGAGCCTGGCTAATCCACTTAACTCTGACCAATCAGGACAGACCACTGGAAGGTTGAATTCTGGCTTACAGACAAGAAAGTCTTATTACTTCTTGTCTGTATATTTTAGGAGAAATTCAACAAAACCATATTGTTGGATTTATCAATACCATTCTGGTAAGTCCTTGAATGCAATTTTTATTATTCTCCTAGCGGGAATTATTAGTTAATAACTTCTTGCCATGTTAACCTATGTGGCAGGGGATTTACAATGGGCAAAATTGACTTGGGCCATTTTTCCAACACCAGGGCTTAAAAAAACTCATTTTATAAGAACCCTGCTTATATCTACAGGACCCCCACCCCATGAACTCCTAGGGGAGATGATTTTAGGGATTCTGAATATGTAAAAATATTGCAAATCCTCCCTCCAGAGTGCTCCTAGCACAAAAGTCGATTTTGTGAAGCACTTTATCACAATGGGGGGAGTGAAATGTGCAATTTTTCATAACCCAGGGCATATAAAACTAATTTTATAAGGGTCAGCCTTATAAATACCTGGCCCCCACCCCTGGCACACCTAGGGGAGACCCTGGGGGTACCTAATATGCCCAAACATTGTAGTTTATTCATTTTTAAGTGCCCCAAACACCAAAGTCGAGTTTGGGCACAATTTGCATTTTAAAAGCAGCACTGTAACACAGGGCTGCTTTTAAACTGACCTCAGGCTCCAGCAGTGCACTCACGCAAGTGCGTGATCTCTTGGCTTATTTTTCCTTCTTTCCTTTTTTCCTTTCTCTTTTTCCTATCTCTCTCTTTTCATTTCGTCAATATGATGTTGTATCATACTGTTGGCCAGGCGTACTTATAATAGGAGATAGAAGGGGTGTCAAATATTTTGGTGTGGTAACTAATGATGAATTATATGCTGTAAGTATCAATATTGGAGATAATATGACATATGAAGAGTGATGGATTAGCCCATCCAGGGTAGTATGTCGGTTGTTTATCAATTGATGAAACGTTGGTACTTGATGTAAGCAACAGAAGGATTACGTCAATATGGCGTCCCTGTGTTTCTTGACGGAAGTCTCTCCACTATGTCTACTAGTGCTATAAGCCCATTCAGGGCATAATTGTTGCAATAATAATAACTTTTATCTCCGGTTTGATGAATTAGATTTATAATGAATTGTCATTATGATATTGCTTACAATGTATATCCGCTTCCGTGCGTCGGACGGCCCCCGGCCGTCTGACATCACGGTGGGCGTGTGCGGAGGACGGCCGGGGGCCGTCCGAACCGCGCACGCGTAGAATTCTCCCGCACCGCGGGGGAATTCCGGCCGCAGTGAAGCGGATATGTGAGGATGTTAACATACCGGCATTGAGGTATTTTTTACCATGTTAAGATGGCACTGGCCAATTCATTAGAATGAGCCCTCTTCTGGATTTGAAAAAACGATAAAATGGTGACCATTTCCGGCGTGCCTGACACTGACGAAGGCGACTGCCGAAACACGTCTGGTTTTGTTTGCTGCAAGAGTTTTAATAAAATTTTTCATGAACTCACCCCCCGCGAGTGCATCACTTTGTGCTTATTGGGCACAGGTAACACGAAGCGTATATATATATATATATATATATATATATATATATATATATATATATATATATATATATATATATTTATTTTAAAAAATGGGGGCTGCCATTTATTTTGTTTGAGTAGTTAACACTGAAGGCTCGTTTGACATAATTTAGCATGCTGTTAAGTCTGCAGATTTATTCAATGACAACAAACTTCAAATCCCTTGATCTAGAAATGCGTATATCAATACTGAACTATTGGTTGCTGCTTGATATATTTTTCTTTGGGCTGAAACAGGGAGTAGTTTTTATTCCCCACTCATTAAATTACCAGGAGTAACCTCTGTAGTAATCATCTTATGTCTTTTGTTCTTAGTTTTCACTGCCAGCATGTCTCAGCCCTTGTTCCTTAATATTAATGTTGTACAACATTATTTCCTCAAATCTCCAGCAGCAGCAGATAAAGACAAAGTGCAGAATGCATGTTCTAAATTCAGAATATTTAAATTCACAGTAAAATACAATTCATGCAGCAATTTGACACCACATTCTCTTATAGCCATAGAGCCCGACGTAGCGAGCTCTACGGGTCATTAAAGGCCCGCTCCAGCATTCAGTGAGTGCCTTTAACAAGGGAGCGGGCCTTTAATGGCCGGTAGAGCCCGCTACAGAGGGCTCTAAGCCTATTAGAACATTCCGCCCCAGAGGATAGAATGTTCTAATTTGTAAAACAAAGGCCTAATGGAGCCTGAGGGGGTTGGAATCCCCCGGGTTCCGTGAGGTCTTTTTTCACAGCAACCGCTGTGAACAAACATTGGAATGTTGATGCTCTGGACTTCTACCAGCCATTAGAAGCCCAGAACACTCCATCGTCTTCAATGGAGCACTCAACATTCCAATGTTCGAATATGTATTATACCCCTCACCTCCACTCAGAAAAGTCAGATAGGATGAAATGAGCAGACTCAGTGACACTTACAAAATTGTATTATGAGCTAGAAACAGACATTCTGCTTTTCTGAGGTTAAGATATAAAGCTATGAAAAAAGATACCAAGAATATGTTGAAAACAGAGTAATTAAGGAACGCACAAGTAAATGTTTGCCCCTAATTATGTTGATCATCAAAATGGATGGTAGCACTTTTTTTATTATGGCCTTTGGAAAATAAATGAATTCTTACACTATTCCATGAGACGATAAGTTACTGGACTGCCTAGGTCAGGCTGTGTTTATTACAATTTGCTGTCTCCCTAAAGGTTATTGAAAAATTATGATGGGAGGCGATGACAACTCAGAAATCTTTTGTAGTTTTAAGCAATATGGACTACATAGTTCTTCAGGCACTTTAGTAGCGATGGATGGAAAGATTACTCTATCTCCTTTTAAATTATTCTGTGATGTATCTTGTTGATGTGGTCATTTACAGCAAGTCCTGAGAAGAACAGAGGAAGCACTTGCAGGCCATTTGGTGCATATTACAACAGGAAGCTGTGGCAGCCAAATCCAAATTTAGATTAAAAACCTTTTGAATATTTGGGTATGTCATAGGTAATGGAACTATAAAACTCCAACAAAAAACTCCAAGTGATAAAAGACCTCAAATCTCCCAAAATGAAGATGAAAGTATGGGCATTTTGTTTTTTTGGACGGGAGGCATTTTTTAAATGTTTTATCCCTGACTTTTTTAAACTGGCCCTTGGCACTGGAAGATCTTCTTAAAAACAACCCTACCAGTAAACATCCTCAGTTCTAGCTCCAGACTTTAAGGAAGCCTTTAATCTTGCGACTGATTTCTTCAACACTAGATTGGGAGCGGTACTATGCCAATCTTACTATAACAAAGAATGACCAATACACTTAAGCAGTAAACAAACTCCTCAAGAATGTAAGTATCCTACATTCAAGAGGAAAGTTTAGTATGTAAGTGAGCCACTGACTCCTTAAGATGTTACCAGTTCGAGAAGACTTTGTCCTTCATGGAGATCTGAAGCCCCTAGTCTGGCTCTCTGGACACAAGAATACCATTTTCAGATGCTGATTCATGTCCTAATAACCATATAGATTTTCAGTTTAACTCTCAACCTTTTATTTTATTTTCTCAAAAAGTGTTTAGCTACAAAACAGTGCTTTATTTTCCCTTTTCCCATCCTCTCTTTCTAACTTTTCGGGGCTCCTGATTCAGCTTACTTATTGGCATTCTTTGGCAAGATAAGACCCCTAATGTTCCTCATCGGACTCTCCGCTCGTCGAACGTGGAGGATCATTGCTCTTGCAATTTTTTTAAAATACACAAAAAAGTGATGGACATTGCTCTTTTCATTTTTTTTAAGGATAAAAAAAAGTGATGGATGGAATGCTTCAATTAATCTCAGCCACTGGTCATTACATGGGGCAGTATCCAAATCCATTGTTATTTTGCACACAATGCCACCTCAGTTTGGACCCAGCCATGTGCACATCAGTCTTGACTCAGCTCCAGTGGGAACAAACCAGCCCAAACTGGCAGGCTGGGTGCTCCCTGAATCGGAAGACAAGCAACCCAGGACCATTTTCACCCTAGTTAGGGCTCTTCAGCCAGGTAAAGCTTGGTTCCAATAACACAGTGTGCACGTGATCCACATCTGGGCATTCCCATCCCACTAAGATTGACACACTAAAGTATATAAAAAAGTGAGGGATGGAATGCTTGCATTAATCTTAGCCACTGGTAATTACTCAGGCCACACCCCAATCCATTGTTAGTTTGCACACCATACTACCTCAGTATAGACTCAGCCATATGCAAATCAGACTTGACCATTGACCAATGGGAGCAGTCCAGCCAGAACTCCAATGTTAAATCCTCCCTGAAACGGAACACAAGCAACCCATGCCTGGTTTTGCCTTAGTTAGGGCTGTTCGGCCAAATATAGCTTGGTTCCCGTAACACAGTGTACATGAGAGCCACATCTGGGCATACCCGTCCAATTTAGGAAGACACACTAAAGTACACAATAAAGTGATTGGTGGAATGCTTTGCTTAATCTCAGCCACTAGTAATTACTCAGTTTGCATTCCATCCATTGTTAATTTGCACACCATGCTAAATCAGTTTTGACCAATCCATATGCAAATCAGACTTGACGCTTGCCAAAGGGGAATACTCCAGCCCGTCATGCAAGGCTAGGTCCTCCCTGAACCGGAACTCAAACAACCAAAGACTAGTTTTCCCTTAGGGCTCTTCAGCCAAGCATAGCTTGATTCCAGTAACACAGTGTGCACAGGACCCATGTCTGGGCATCCCATCCCATTTAAGAAGACGCACTAAAGTATACACAAAAGTAATCGATGGAATGCCTCAATCAATCATTATTTTGCACACCATGCCACTTATGTTTGGGTCTAGCCATAGGAAATGGGAACAGTCCAGCCTGAACTGCTAGGCTAGGTCCTCCCCGGATAGGAACACAAGCAACCCAGGGCTGGTAGCTTCCTATTGGTTTTTTTGTATACCTTCAATTTAATACTTAACTTTGTAGCCCTAAGTAGGACAAGTGTGTCCAGACGTGGGTCCTGTGTATACTGTGCCACTATAATGAAGCTATACGTTCATAAATTCTCCAATGGTCATATTATCTTTTTAATGCCATTTTTGGCTCCTGGTAGTTAACTCTGCAGAGTTCATAGTTTCCCAACAATGGCGTTAGTTTGTGATAATTGGGAAGTCTCAACAATTTAGTAAATTGTGGCAACATCTTATGATAAATGATCACTATTTGAAATGTGATTTTTTTTGACAATTTTGAGTGACCAAATTTCAATATGAATCATAGCCTCCTAACACATAGCTTCCATCAAACTGTTCACCATCTCTGCCACCCATTCCTGAAAAATCAATCTTTTTAAATAAGCTAGTGAGACAGGCAAACAGTTTATCTCAATTTCAGATTCTGCCATGCGCCTCCACTTAATAGCGTGTGGCAGAATTTTTTCAGTCTGATCTCACTGCCACTGCCTTTCCTCGCCTATATAAATCTAGTGCAGATAGCATTTATCTAGCTATCTATATAGCTTTGAAGACGCCTTTAGATAAAGATCAGGGGAAGATGTATTGTGGGAAGATTGTCATCTTAATAAGGTTAATTCTCCTTATGAATGTGACTGGAAGTTTCTCCCTGGAATTAAATTGCTTATTAATTAGCTCCACCAGGGGATATAATTCAGCTCATAAAGCGTGAACCTGTTTGTAAAAATACAATTTCCTAGATAGCTAATTACATTTGTATTAACCATTGCTATGATCCCTTGCGCAAATTCGTTGGATACAATACTAAACTTTACAAGTTTGGTTTTGCTTCGATTGATTTATAGCCAGAAACCTTTGAGAATTATTTTATTATTCCAAAGGCTCTATCTATGTTGTTTTTCTCACCTTCTATCTAAAGGGTCACATCATCTGCATATAGCTTGATTTTCCTACTCTTGCAAAGACAGTAGCATAATTGGTGATCCTTTCTTATTCTTAGCTCAAGTGGCTCTATAAACAGCACAAATAACAGCCGGGATAGGGAACACACCTGTCTGGTGCCACAATGCATGTATATCTTATTCCGTAAGACAATATTTTTATGACAATTTTATAATCTGTGTTCAGGAGCATGATGGGTCTATATCCACACTGCACCAGATTCTTACATGGTTTCCTTAAAGGTCTTGGGACTGAGCCCCGAATCCCAAATAGTATAGTAAAGCTTATGTATATGAGAGACCAATGCCTCAGAATTTTTTTTGTACATCTCTGATCCAAAACCGTCAGGCACCGGTGCGTGGCCTGCGGGCAAATTCTAAATGACTTGACTCTTCTGTTTTTTATAGAGGAATCTAAATGTCATCTTGTTTGCACTTAATGCCTAGTATGTTTAGATATCAGATAAAGAACTTCATCATCTGATTGGACAGGTTTTGAGTTTCTGTATGTAATTCTCAAAAAATCTATTGATATACTGCTGCCACTTTCGCCTGTCCTTTTAGCAAGTTCTTATTTTTAAAGTTTTCTAGACTGGTAATTTCGTCCCTTGCTGTCCTATATTTTGCTTGTCAAGCTAACAGTTTACTTACCGTTCCTCTTCGTTTTAGAACTGTTGTCTATATCTATGTGTATTATTGTAAATTTTGGATTTCCAGACAAACCTTGTCCACTTTATTTAAAGATTTTGCCTCCTCTAATTTGGCCAATAAAGTAATTTCTCTGATTCCAACTTTCTATGGCTTCCCATGTGAAACTGCTGCCATGTAAGACTACTTTGGAGTAGTCCCACGCTACAACTATGCATGCACTCTTACAATTCTATTTGAAAAAAGTTCAAATAACGATCACATTTTGTCCTGAAATCCTGCCTGTTGCAATGATGCACTGAAGCATACAAAAAGTGATGGATGGAATGCTTGAATTAATCTCAGCCATTGGTAATTACTCGGGCTGCATCCCAGTCCATGGTTAGTTTGTACAGCATGCCACCTCATTTTGGACCCAGCCATATGCAAATCACTATTGACCATGCTGCATTAGGAACAGTACAGTCTGAACTGCCAGGCCAGGTTCTCCATGGTTCTCACTGGAAACAAGCTATACCTGGCTGATGAGCCCTAACTAGGTTGAAACCTGTCCTACGTTTCTTGCGTTCTGGTTCAGGAAGGACAAGGCCTGGCAGTTCAAGCTAGACTGTTCCCATTGGAGCAGGGTCAAGAATGATTTGCATATGGCTGGGTCAAAACTATAGATACAATGATGTATCAACTTGCTCACTTCAATAACCATAAAAGGGCAAGCATTGTGACTGAGATGCAAGATATACAATGATTGGAATGCATAATGACCCCAATTACTATACAATCTTGATCACAATACATAAAGCCACGATTAACCACTGTTAAACGTTGCCACTTGTCTGCTGATTTCCTCAAATTCATTAAGCCCATTAGGAAGTCTATTTAGGAGGTGTATACAGTTACATTAGTTCAAGTTCATTGCTGCAGTGATGTCACCACCTCTGGTATTTTTAAAAACTCTTTTTGAGCACAAACAACCTTAAGTCATTGGACTCATCATTGGTACTGGAAAAATGTTCTACCAAAGGTGCTCCCTGGGTTTTGCATCTGATGCTACTACAGTGTTGCAAGACCCTAGCTTTGACTTTTTGTCTTGTTTGACTCACGTAAGCCAAGTTGCATGGACATTTAATTATATAAATTACATCTGTACTGTAACAATTCGTATGGTCTCTTAGAGTGAATTTTTTGTTGACATGTTGGAAATCCATGAACTCTAGGGTCATGTCACAGGCCTTGCATCCTCCTACATTTATAGTGCCCATGAATAGGTGATAAATTCAAGTGGGCATGCAAATCAGTGTCTGTTGTTGATGGTAACCAGGCTCTAACAACGTGGTCTTATATATTTTTCCCTCATTTGAGCACAAACAAAGGTTTGTCAGAAGTATCTACTTCATCTTGGGATCAAACTCCAATGTTTATTGATCACTTTCTTGATTTCATTGCTGCTGGAGCAATAAGTTGTCACACATGTAAGTCTGTCAGCCTTAGTATCACTGTCAAGTTTGGGTTCCAACAGACTTTTTCTTGGGTAATACCAGGCTCTCTTCCTGTCTCATTTCAACAATCACTTCAGGCATCCCCGTTATGCAACTTTGAGATTAAGCTGTTGGATTCTGAAAACTAATCCACCCTCTGGGCAGAGTTCCGCCTGATTCTTAGGAACTGACCATAGGGTAAGTTATCCCTAAGACTCCTCAGAAAATGTGTGGCATACAACATGCTATCTGAAACCTTAATGGTAACATCCAAAAAATTGATTTCATTGTCACTATATGACATGGTGAATTGGATAGCAGAGGATCTGCTATTGAGCCATTCAAGAAAAAGGTCAAGCTTAGCACTGTCTCCATGCCATATCATCAGGACAAATGTTTGCTATGCCACTAGATTGAAGCTAGCCATGGCTTATGAGGGGTGATACCTCGAAACCAGTCCCAAGATGCTTGTTTTCTGGTCAAGGGAGGACCTGGCCTGGCAGTTCGGGCTGGACTGTTCCCATGATGAGCAGGGTCAAGACTGATTTGCATGTGGCTTAGTCCAAAGTGGGGTGGCATGGTGAGAAAAAAAACTATGGATTTAACCCAGATCTGTGACTGGGCGTGAATGTTTGGCAACGTTCAGCATTCCGTCCATCATATTTTCGTGTAGCTATATCATCAAGACATCATCTATATACCTTTTCCAAAGTGAGATGTTAAGTATGAAAGAGTGCTCTTCGTGGTATATATGTTTGAGTTTATATTTTTCCATGAAAATGTTTGCCAGATTGGATGCAAACGCCGCTTCTATCACTACTTCCTTGGACTAGAAAGATAAAAAAGTTTTTGCTCAAGACAATGTCCTATGAAATCTGTAGGCACCTGTGTGGGTTGATCTCTGAAGTCAATGACTTCCCTGATGATGTCAAGGCTCCACTCACCTAAAGCCCAGGATCTGTAGGAGCAAAGATAGTCCTCCGAGTCCTCCCCAGGAACAACCCCTGGCAGCCAATATTTACGGGTGTCGGCGTTTCGTGCCCAAGGGAAAAAGGAGGTAAGAAATGGGAAGGAGGGATTGAGAAGAAGATCATTCCTTCAGGCTTGACACCACAGCAGCTATACACCTCACCCTAGATTCCTAGTATCCCTGTGACTGGGCTGTTCTAAAAAGATACAGAGAGACAATTAGGATTATATACCAGAAAACAACATTTAGACTATGCAGGGAAACACTACAGCCATTAGTAATCACCTACCCAAATAGATATGGTCAGTAACAACAAGACCTTCCAATGTCAAGTTGCCACCTCTTTGTCATTATAATGCTGTATCCTTTGTAGCAATTTGTAATCCAGGGAGATCAAGGGCTTATAATCTATAATCTGTTGCTTCCGTGATTAATACTTTGGAGTCTTCCCCTTAGATTGTCGTTTTTAGTGTCATTAATGTCTTTTGTTGGAACCCACAGGTCAGTGAACTGACCTGTTGTTGATGTTTGGTTCCTCCTAGGACCAAGATGTAGCCCAAGGAAGGGGCTATGGATGACCTGGAGCTGCGTGGAGGAAGAATCACACCGCTGAGGCAAGGAGGAGGTAAGTATTCACTGTAGAGGGTAATACAGGTTGCAAATGCTGGAAGGGGGTGGGGGCAGGCTGCCAACGTAGATTGCCAGATATCAAATGTGGGAGGGGGGGCAGGCTGCCAACGTGAAATACCAGGTTTCAGACGTGGGCTGCCGATGCAGAACACAAGCTGTTCAGGTGGGATACAGGTTAACAAGTTAAGGTACGGGATGAAGGAACTTTCCACAATGCAGACTTGTAGCCAAGCACATCTGTCACCCAGGACGTGGCAGTTAAACAGTGGCACGTCCAAGCTGGTGGCCAGATCACGCATGCGTACGCACTCTCACAATGTCTTACACGTGATCTCAGCGCCAGATTCCAGGAAGCTGCCGCGGCAGGGAGTCCATCCAAGGAACCATGTCGGGGAACTAACAGGTACGGAATACCTTTCCGACGGTCTTGGAGTGTGGGGGAGGCCTAGGAAGTCACGAATTAGAGCGAAGTCTTTTCCTACAAATGCGCCAACAGCACTAATGAGGCTTGGGGGGCAGCTGACCAGAGGGAAGTCTGCCCCCGGGCAGATTGGGAGGGTGGTGCAGTCCAACAACTGCCATTTTGTGTTGGGCTATATAATAGCCCAAAAATAGCCCAACAGTTATTTAGGGGGTGCGTTTGGGCTACCAGCCACCATTTTAGGTTCAGGTGACCTGGTGGTTGGTAACCCTTATCTATAACTAACAAGGAAGAGAGAAAGGGTTTTTTTTATAACAAAGGGAATACTCCTAGTCCCCTTGAGGTATTAGTATCAAACAAATGAAGGAGTCTACCGTGAAGACACAAAATGTCGACGTGGTAAAGAGAGGATACAAACCAGGAAAAAGTTTTCCTTTTTTAAAAAGACCCCTCACTCACCAACCTAGTTGGTGACATGCTTCATCATTGGGGTCCCACCCGAATAGCCGAATGCTATCCCGTGTGCTTCAACACCTGATTACAGTGGAGCAGGTTATTCGCAACAGTGGTGCAGGTGAGTGAAAAAGTGAATTTTAAAATTGTCTTCTTTTAACTCCCTAAAACTTTAATATGGAGCAACAAGACAAGGTTAAAAACAATGTGAGATACCTAACTCAGCTAGATTGACCTATGGTATCTAAATGGGAATCAAAAGTGATCGTGGTCTACATGTTTCAACCTATTGGTGATATTACCAGGTTTATTTCAGGACCTATCTCAGTGACCCGAGCGGTATACACGCGCTAAGGTGTACCCAACTCTGGGTCAATCATACACCACACCGTGTACTTACAGTATGGTCACCTCTCAGCAGTCTGTGAAAGGGAAAAATCTGAAAGAAAAATAAACAATTGGGTAGTTTTCCGCTCCGGTTCAATGATGGATGATTGGTACCATTTATTTGTATTTCACAAACGCATTGTACGCCATGCATGGAATGTTTGCAACACAGTGCGTACTACGTCGAATGACTTAAATATGAGCCATGTACGAGAGGATCACATTGACCCACCTAAGGTCAGAGCACCCGTGATTGATTAGAACTACGTGCAATTGTTTATTTTTCTTTCAGATTTTTCCCTTTCACAGACTGCTGAGAGGTGACCATACTGTAAGTACACGGTGTGGTGTATGATTGACCCAGAGTTGGGTACACCTTAGCGCGTGTATAGCGCTCGGGTCACTGAGATAGGTCCTGAAGAAAACCTGGTAATTTCACCAATAGGGTGAAACATGTAGACCACGATCAGTTTTGATTCCCATTTAGATACCATAGGTCAATCTAGCCGAGTTAGGTATCTCACATTGTTTTTAACCTTGTCTTGTTGCTCCATATTAAAGTTTTAGGGAGTTAAATGAAGACAATTTTAAAATTCACTTTTTTCACTCACCTGCACCACTGTTGCGAATAACCTGCTCCACTGTAATCAGGTGTTGAAGCACACCCGGATAGCATTCGGCTATTCGGGTGGGACCCCAATGATGAAGCATGTCACCAACTAGGTTGGTGAGTGAGGGGTCTTTTTAAAAAAGGAAAACATTTTCCTTGTTTGTATCCTCCTCTTTACCACGTCGACATTTTGTGTCTTCAGGGTAGACTCCTTCATTTGTTTGATACTGGTTGGTAACCCTTGAAAGTGGTGTTTTTTGTCTGGTAGAGGTTCTTTAGAGCTTAAGAGGTGTGTCTTAGTAGCAGTTTCACACTTACCATGTCCAATAGTGCAAAGCTGGTGGCGGAGGTGATGCGCCTTCTGAAGCAGGCGGGACGGGTGGATCTTGTGGTGGGGGAGGAATTTTCCTGCCCAGCTCGCCGGGCCTCTACAGGGGTGGTGGCGGCAGATTTAGCTTGTTCTCTTCGCGTTCTGGGTGGGCATCGGGGGCGGTGCCCCAAGAGGTGAGTGCCTGCTCTGTCTACAGGGGAGCGGCTGCGAGGCCTACTGCGGCGCGGTCCTCCGCGTGGTCTGAGGCCGCAGCAGGGTGGGCGGCAGGTGAGGTGTGGCAGGCTGAGAGGCCGGCCGGTTCGCGCACAAGGCAAGCGGGGGCGGTCAAGCATGGGAGGGCGGGGCTGAGGGAGGTGGCCCATCGCGTGTTAAGTGCGTCTATGGGGCTGCAGGCAGGAACAAAGGGAGAAAGTGGGCAGCATCAGAGGAGCCGCCCATCTTTTATGCGCATGAGGACTGGAGGGGCCAAAGGATGCGCACGGCCTCGGTGGACCCCCTCGGGGGAAATGTTAATGCCGGGAGAGGAGAGGAGAGGGGAGGGGGCGGGCTGTGTGGGGGAGGGGCCGGGGGAGGCAGTACTACCAGGTAGCTGGCGTAGTGGGGCAGGGTGGAGGGAGGAAGGGACCCTTGGCTTAGCAGGGGAGGTAGGGGGCAAATAGAATCTGAAGTGGAGGAGGGAGGGGCGGGGGAGATGACAGCCCAGATTGGACTGGTCTTGATATTTTTGGCCAGGGTGAGGAGGGGAGGAGAGGGATATGGTGTCCCGCTTGGATGATTACATAGGCAAAGGTGGGTCTCTGCGTTGAGGGGGCGAGACAGGTACGAGAGAGGGAGGAGGTGAGAGGCAGGTGATGGGGGGGGCAGGGAGGGGCCCAGCTTTCGCCATAGTGGGGGTCATGATGGAGTGGGGAGATGGGGAGGAGGATCTGGGCGAAGAGGCATTGGTGAATGAGGATTTTCGAATAGTCAGGGGACCACACATCAGGGGTTGGCCACTTGGGGGAGGGAGCGAGTCGGGGGTTCCCCCTGGGAGCTTCCAGTGGACAGTGCGGGGGGGAGCGCATCGTGGGTCTTGGAGGCAGGGATCAGGAGCCGGGGTGCTAGCACACCAGTCCTGTCTTCTATATTTCAGGAGCATGAGAGAGGCATCAAAGTGGACTCGGTAGAACAAGGGGCGGCTCCATCACACCGAGGTGAAGAGAGGGCTGGGCTCAGCGCAATTCACCCAGAATCGGTGAGGGATCCCGACGTGGCCAACGCACGAAGGTCCTCGTTGGCCCCAACAGCCGGTAGGTCGCGAACGGCCTCTGGTACACGAGACACAGCAAGGGTGCGTGGGGCAGCGGTGAACTGTCAAGGCAGGGTCACTTCGGCCCCCCGGGCGCTGGGCGTCACGGTACCACAGTGACGTTGGGAGAGTGCGAGGCACCGAAGGCGTGGGGTGATGAATGGGAGTGTTTGGAGGACCCATTGGTGGGCATTACGCTAGACTATGACATGGACAGTTTGGAAGAAGGGGAGCTCCGGGAAGAGGAGACGGAAGTCAGTGGGGGGACGGGACCTTCTAACGAGGTGTCTAGTTTATTACAGGTGCGCTAGGCCGATGCAAGACGGAAAAAAGGGGCAGGACTGGCAAGGCGGATGGCATCAGCACGGGCACCGACCTTGGCGCCAGGAAAGGCTATAAATAAGGTTTCCGCTCCTAAAATGGCCTTCACAGGCGTGGATGCCAGCGCATGGGTTGAGGGAAAAGAGAGGATGCGCAAAGGTAAATAATTGACTGATGTGGGAATAGGCACAGGCGAGCAAGGGGAGTACTGAGGGTGCCAGCAAAACAGAGGACTTAGGGGCAGCCGTTGAGGGTTCGGGGGGAAGGGAAGACAGATGGACCGGACAGCAAAGAGTTGAAGTTAAAAAAATTACCTTATATGGGCGTGACAAAATCGTTGGGCGCGCATTTGATGTTGACCACAAAGGAGAGCATTTGGAAAGGGGAATATGTTGAAATGTTAAAACTCCTGTATAGAGAGGTACGGTCAAAGGAAGGCTCTAAGGAGGAGGAATATGAGCTGGCCAAGCGGCCGAAAGTTCCTCTTACGATAGAAAACTGGACGACTGCGTTTTTTAATATATGCCAGCGTATACTGTGAGAAATATCCAGATCGCTGAGTGGCCATGTTTAAGTTACATGGACGTGATTCAGAAGGCCCAAATCATGGGGGGGATACGCATGAGCACAGTACGATGAAGAGTTTCGGGCACGATTGGCGTGGGATCCGGAAGCCAAATGGGCAAATTGGATTCAGATTTGTGGCAGCACACTATGGGGGATGCAAAAGGGGGGAAGACTATATTTACGGCAAGTGGGCTGCCCATTGTGTACCCTCCCTTTCAGGGGCGTCCCACCCGGGGAGTGATGGGTGGACCCGAAAAATCTCTGCGGGGGCTGGAGGAACGTGTTGGGATTTTACCAAGGGGTTTTGCAAGCAGGAGCATTGCAAATTCCGCCACGAATGTTCGAAATGTGCGGGTAGACACACCCTGGTCTACTGCTTTAGGGCAGGGGGGGCATACAACAATCAGGGCGGGGGTCAGTGGCAGGAGTATGGGGGGGCAGGGCAGACACCAGCAGCAATTCACAGGCCCAAGAGGGGGTAGAGGGGCCAAGGACCTGGTGCGACCTGGTCGAAAGGTTGGAGTATTGGCTGGGATTCTACAGGCGAACAGAGGATGTGGAGTTGCTGCGGGATGGGTTTTGCCAGGTTGGGTTACGAGGGTCCGAGGATCCGTCGGTGGGCGAACATTTTGCGCTCGGCAGCGGAGCACAAGCAGATGGTGAGGGACAAGCTGGAGAAGGAGGTCCGTGAGGGTAGAATGGTAGGGCCCTTCTGCCATTGGCCTATGGAGAACCTTATTGTGTCTCCGATCAGGGTTGTTCCCAAGAAGAAGGAAGGGCAATTTCGTTTGATTCAGCATTTGTCATGGCCGGCGGGTCAGTCGGTGAATGATTTTATCACAGAGGAGGTGATGTCGGTGTCGTACTCTTTGGTGGATGAGGCCATGTCACTGGTAGTGACGGCGGGCCCCGGCGCCTTGATAACAAAAGGCAACGTGAAGTCCACTTTCAGGCTGCTTCCGGTACACCCAGAGGATTTCCAGCTACTGGGTATGCATTTTGAAGGCAAATGGTACGTGTATATAGCACTGCCAATGGGCTGCTCAATATCCTGTGCGTTGTTTGAGTGCCTGAGCACATTCCTGCAATGGGTATTTACAGGGCAGATGGGTCATCGCCTGGTAACCCACTACTTGGATGGTTCCTTTTTGGTGAGAGCACCCGGTTCGGCGGACTGCCAGAGGTTGCTGGCTAGTTTCCAAGAGCTCATGGGTGACCTAGGGGTACCGTTGGCAGCGGAAAAAACAGTGGGCCTCGACACTGTGCTGTTGTTTTTGGGCATTGAAATTGATTCAGTGCATATGGAAGCCAGACTACCAGAGGATAAGCGGGAAAAAATGCTGGCTCTGATAATGTGCATGCTGGGGAAGGAAAAGGTCAAGGTGAAGGAAATTCAGGTTTTTCTGGGATATCTCAATTTTGCGTGCAGGGTCGTGCGGGCGGGAAGAACTTTCTGCAGGAGGTTGAGGAGGTCATTGTCGGGGACTGCTCTTCCACACCATCATATACAAATTGCGGCAGGAGTAAAAGAGTATTTGAGGATGTGATGTGCTTTCTTGCGGGATTTCAACGGAATTTCTTTGGCAAGACGGGGGGATCTCGAGTGGGACGTGCAATTTTTTTTCTGATGTGGCTGGAGGCCTGGGCTTCGGCGACTATTGGCAGGGCAGATGGTGCACGGAGCAGTGGCCGGCGGCATGGGCTCACGGAGGGAGGAGCATCGCCTTCCTGGAACTCTTCCCCTTGGTGGTAGCAGTGACACTCTTGGGCGCGGAGCTGGCACACAGGGGGGTTCTATTCGGGGTGGACAACATGGCTGTGGTACAGGGGTTAAACAGACAGTCAGCCAGGGAGACACAGGTGCTGAAGCTATTGAGGGTTTTCGTGCTGGGCTGTTTGCTCTATGACATAACTTTCAGAGCGCGTCATGTTCCAGGTGTGGACAATGACATCGCAGATGCTTTGTCTCGTTCACAGTGGGGGAGATTCCAAAGGGTTAGCCAAGGACACGGACAGAGACCCGACACCCATGCTGGAGAAGTTGCTATCCGTCGGCTACGCGAATGGTACAACTGGTGGTAGGGTCATTAGCGGATTCAATATGCAGGGCATATCTACAGGCTTGGAAGGAGTTTGTAGCGTTGGAGGCGAGGCACAGGGCGATGGGATGGGCACGCAGCGACGACTTGGTACAATACATTTTGGGGCTGATTGGCAGGTATAGCTTTCTTGGGGAAATTGTTGTGGGGCTATGCCCCGTCGGTGGAGGAACTGGGGTGCAGGATTGTGAAAGGTTGGGCAAGGGAGCAGGGCCAGCGGGGGAGGGTTAGAAAACCTCTGTCATGGAATATGTTGTTCAGGGTGTTGGAACAATTACCCACCATGTGTAGAGACCCGAGGGAAACATGTATTTTTTCAACGATTATGGTGTGGATGTTCTACGGGGCTTTCAGAGTATCTGAGCTTCTGGGGGCAGAGGCAGGAGAGACCTTTTGTGGGAGGAAGTGGTCCAACACCAAGACGATGGGAGGTGTGGATTCGGCAATCCAAGACGGATCACAGGGCCCAAGGGAAGAGGGGTCACTTTTAGCGAGATGGGTACTTCTGGGCTGTGCCTGGTGGCATGGAGTAGGCGCTGGGCAGCGTGTTACGGGAGGGATCGTGGGGTGGTTTTCCTCCATATACGGGGTGTAGGGTGACCGCATACCAGTTAATGGCGATGCTCAAGGTCAGCGCTAGGTGGTCTGGGGGTGCAGGCTACGGAGTATGGCACACATTCCTTCTGGGTTGTGCGCGGCAGAACATCATGCGCTTAGAACGTTGGTCGTCAGGATGCTACAGGCACTATGTGCAGGGACTTGGGGAGGAAGCTAGCGTGGTGGAAGCAACTTTGTAAAACGCTTACAGCTTTTTTTTTTCTTCCAGGTGCGGTACAGTGCCAACGTCTGAGGAGGTGGTGATTTGAATAGTGGGCCATTCCTTCATAAAATGGGCAGAGATTCAAGCAGGACAGTGGGGGCCAATTTGGGTTTTGATCAACGCTTGTTTCAAGCTACCTGGAAAGAAAAAGGGGGTATGCTATGGAGGGATTTGTTGCACACATTAAATGGGATGATGGTCGGGTCTCAGTGCCCGGACGTTTTAATTATCCATTTGGCGGAGAATGATCTAGTCACGGAAAAAGGAGTGGTATTTCAGAGAAACATGAAGATAGATCTGATAGAAATTAAGGCTCAGTGGTTCGGCATGTTCGTGTTATGGACGGAATTTGTCCCGCAGCGTTCTTGGAGAGGGGCTTCTAAACCGGCGGCAATAGACAGGGCGAGGAGGAAACTCAACAGGGAGATGGTGCGTTTCTGCAGGGAAATCGAGTATGGCAGAATTTGCCACTCTGACATTAAGTTTGAAGTATTGGAGTTCTTTTGAGGGGACGGGTGCATCTGTCTCGCATAGGCATGAATTTGTATTTACTGGAGATCAGGGAGATTTTAGGTAAGGTTTAGAATGTGAAACAATAGAGAATGGGCCAGACGAAGGACTTGATGGCTTGTCTGGGTGGCGGGGGCATGAAAAGTTTGACAGGAACTTGTAGAAGTTGCTTGGTGTTGCCAGTTGGGGATTCATGTGCAAGCGGAGGGTAGGCAGGTAGTTAAAGGTCCACTTTAAGACATTTGGTTACTTACAGGTTCATATAGTTACTCATAGGGCGTAGGGGGATTTAATTTGGAAATGTTGAAATGCAATACAGTTAATGAGTTAGCTGCAGGGTGGGCATGTTTAGGGGGGATCGTAGGGGTGGGGGTGGGATAGGCGCTAGTTCTCTGGGTGTATAGTGAGGTTTTAGTTTTGTAAGGTGGTTTGCCGGGAAATTTTGTAATGTGCACCTGCTTCAATAAAGCGGCCTTTTTCACACACAGAAATGGTCAGTGTTTGTCTGCCCCCTTCCCTCCCAAAGGGAGTTTAGGGGGCAGCTGACCAGAGGGAAGTCTGCCCCCGGATAGATTGGGAGGGTGGTGCAGTCCAATGACTGCCATTTTGTGTTGGGGTATAGAATAGTCCAAAAATAGCCCAACACTTATTTAGGGGGTCCGTTTGGGCTACAAGCCACCATTTTAGGTTAAGGTGACCTGGTGGCTGGTAACCCTTGTCAGTGGCGTTTTTTGTCCCTCCCCGTCCCTTTAAATAGGGTTTTTGGGGGGTATGTTTTTTGGTGGCTTAGTTTGGGGCCGTACGTTGAGACAGATGCGCTGGGGCCGGGTTGTTGTGTATGGTGTCGCTTGAAACAGGTGCTACGGGGGCATGAAAAGATTGACAGGAGTTTGCAGAAGTTGCTTGGCTTTGCAAGTTGGGGATCCATCTGCAAGTGGAGGGTAGGCAGGTAGTTAAAGGTTCACTTTAGGAGATTTGGTTACTTACAGGTTCATATAGTCACTCATAGAATGTAGGGGGATTCGATTTGGAAATGTTGAAATGCAATACAGTTAATGAGTTAGCTGCAGGGTGGGCATGTTTGTGGGGGGATCGTAGGGGTGGGTATTGGATAGGGGCTAGTTCTCTGAATGTATTGTGAGGTTTTAGTTTTGTAAGGCGGTTGGCCAGGAAATGTTGTAATGTGCACCTTTTTCAATAAAGCATCCTTTTTCACACACAGACGTGGTCAGTGTTTGGCTGCACCCCTCCCTCCCAACTGTCCCTGTACCGTACCAGCACAGGTCGGCCGATTCCTGACAGATGACATTCAGGGCTGATTGCTGGGTAATGTTTGTTTAGAGAGATGATATATCCATGATGACTAGTAACTGGTCCCTGGATGTAAAGGGGTAACCCTTGATATGCCTGATTGCATCCATAATGTCACATACATAAGCATACGTATTGTACACAAAAGTCTTGATTAATATTTCAATGTATTTGCATAGTGGTTCCAAAATGGATTCACATCCAGACATGATAGAACAGCCAGGTGGCTCATCCAACCTCTTATGTATTTTAGGGAGAGTGTATATGGTTGGTATTCTAGGGTGTTTTTTTAATTAAGATACTGAAACTCATGGTTACTCAGATAACTGTCAGCAAGCCCTTTGCTGGTCTCTTCCTTAATCAAGTTACAGATTTTCAAAGTTGGATCCCCTCTCAAATTGGTATAATGATCCTGTATACCTAATTGTGACATAATCTCTCCTTTATAATCTTCCACATCCTGAAACCCTATTGTACCGCCCTAGTCTGCTGGTTTTATTAAGACTTAGGGGCTCATTAGGATGGCGGACGGACTGGAGTCCATCCGCCATCCTGGTGTAAACCGGGACCGTACGCCATACATGCGGCGGTCCCGCACACCGGATTAGGATGCCACCGCCACCGTGGCGGACGCATCTTGCATATTAACATTGCGGTGGTTGCTGCTGACAGCAGCACCCGCCGCAATGTTGAAAATGCGTGTTGTGCATTTCACTGCACTACGTGGCAGGCACCACACGGTGCCTGCCACTTAGTGCACTGAAATGCAGGGGGGTACCATGGGTACCCCCCAGGGCACATACAGCTCCCCCCAACACAAGGGGGGCCCGCAATGGGCCCCCGAATCCAATCCCCGCCAGCCTTTCAATAGCGGTTTACCCGCCACGGAAAGGCTGGCTTCCGCCAGCATCGTAATTCGGCGGACGGAGCCTGCTAGGCTCCGCCACCCTTTTAAGCATGCTGGCCGCTCCGCCAGGCAATCGTAACGATTGCCTGTGGCGGTTCCGTGGCGGACGGTCTTTGCGACCGCTGCGGTCCTCAAGCGATTCCCACCGCCATCGTAATTTGGCGGTGGGAAAATTGCTGTCAATTGACGGAAGGATCGCCACCGCCGGGCTGGCGGTGACGATCCTTCCGCCATCGTAATCGGCCCCTTTGTCATTTTCCCTAAGTTCAGTCAGGCCCAGGCTCTCCACCTTGCTGAGGTTGTTCTTAATGTAAAGGTTTTTGTAAAGTACTTTAGTGACATTCCTAAGAACAATTTTTTCAAGTGCCAGGATCACATGAGACATGCAGTGTGCTAGTGGGATACAGGTTGAAGATAACCTAAGGCCTGTAGAATCATTCTAAGCTTGATAAGTGACTTTGTTAAAGTAATGTCTAAATCTGATTTCCCTAAAACATTGGTGGAGTTCCATCTTTATGTTAAATGTATTGGGTATTGTGTTTGGAAACAAAAGATAGGCTTTTGGAAAGGACATCAAGTTCACTTTGGCTCAATTCATGGCTAGACAAATTAATCACTGGGGCACAGTGTGGAGGTTCTAGTGATATTGCAATTGAGATTGCACATGTAATTTGGGCGCCTCGTCTGGAGTTTTCCATGTGTTTCCTGTGGATAGTATTTCCATGCTCTCTGTCCTCTACCTCCGCCCCTGTTCTGACTCCTGCCTTGCCCCCTGCTCCTGGTGGGACTTCATCTACTATCCCCTAAAAAAGGTCCCGGTGGAAGTCATGAAATTCTTGTGCAGATGAATGACCCCCTGTACCCGTGTTAGGCTCTTCACCACACTTTCCGTGCCATTGGATATTGATGAATCCAAAAAAGTTACAAAGTCCTGGGGGGTGGGGTGTGTGGGGTTTGGGGCAGGTGGGGGGCGCAGTGAAATGCCCCTGATTATCTTGAAGGTAACGATAAGTTACTTTTTTTGTCCTTAGTTAGTTTGCTAGTTTTTTTGACTGAGTAAAAATTCGGGAATCCTGTACAGTTTTTTCAAGTTTCTCAAGGGCTTCCGTCTCATTCATCAAAGCTTCATCATCTAGCAATCTCACGTTTGTCTGCTATTTCTTCAGTCAGTTGTTATATATATATTCCATAGCTGTGTCCACTTTAACCACCATCAAGTGTCTGAAACAATTATTGGCCACAATGCTGAAGTTTTCCCTAAATTTTGGATCTTCTACAAAATTACTGGCTCATGTGTAACTTGGAAGCCAATGGGAATAATGTTAGACTGTAAATACTTTGTCAACATTTGTCCATGAAATTGCGTACGCACCACTTTCTTGTCTAATTTCTCTAACCTGCTTGGTACTCCCTAGTCCTCACTGGAACCAAGCTATACCTGGCTGATGAGCCCTTACTAGGGTGAAACGTGTTCTAAGTTGCTTGTGCTCTGGTTCACGAAGAACCTGGCCTGGCCGTGACGGCTGGACTGTTCCCATTGGAGCATGGTCATGACTGATTTGCCTATGGCTCGGTCCAAACTGATGTGGCATGGTAATGTGAGAAGTTGGCCTGGTATATGCTGTCCACTAATTAAAGTGGGTACCCTGTACCAGTTCAAACAACCCTTATGGTGATTTAAGAGGTCAAGGATAACCTTAGAAAGCTATCTAAGTGGTAGCTGTGGAGAGCAGCCTTTAGGCTTAGTCTTGAAGGAATGTTAAGCAGCTTGTTTTACCAGAATGCAACCTTATAGTATTGGTTAAATGAAAGGAGAACCACACAGTAGTTATAAAAATATGTATTTATTAATATAACACTCTCTAGTACGATAAAGTATCTTCTACACGAAGATAATCACAAAGCACACAATACTGTAGCACAGAAACAATAGTAAATAGCACTAATACACAGTGGGCTCCAAGGGGAGACCAAACCATATACTAAAATAGTGGAATAAGAACCACGACTCGAGTCAAGACAGTGTCTAGAGGTTGTAGAATTGCTGGGACCCCAAGGACCACCCAAGGTGAGTAAGTAGGGACCCCACGGAGGACGGGTGCAGTGTGGGAACACAACCGCGTGCTCCGTACAAGTTTATGGGAGAGTCGCGGCTGAAGTTTTAGAGTTTAAGGACCCTTTCCAATGGACTTCGAAGAAACCCCGTGGAAGTTAGGAGGTTGGAGAGCCACCCCACCCGTGGATACCATAGTACCAGAGTTACCTATCCCAGGGCAGCCAGGTGCATAGGTCTGAAGTGGCGTCAGAAACCGCCGTCGAACCCAATGGAGGACTTCAAAGAAGAGCCGCTGTTGGAAGGAAGGTAAGTGTCCGTTGGAATCCAAAGGTGGATTCTTGTTGAAGATTACCTGAAAACAGAGGTAACATAGTCTGGGTCACTCAGGAGTGACCAGGGGCTCGGTAGACGAATGCCCACCGATGTTGGGTGCTTTAGGTGCGTTGATGGAGTTCTTGACTCTGCAGCCACGGGGTCCAGGAGATGTCGAGTACAACCAGGAGCCGGATACGAGCTATCCCACAAAGTATGTCGAGCACTGAGGGTTCGGTGTCCGGCAGAAGCACCAACAAGCCTTGGCAACGGCAACCCATGCAGAAGGTCAAGGAAGGTTACGGTTCGGACCAGCAAGGTCCAGGAGACTCACCAAACACAGGGGAGTCAGGGCAGGCATGGAGCAATCAGGGGAGCCCAAGAAAAGCAAAGTTGACCCTCAAGTGGACCCACTGGCCGGAGGCAGAGGAGTCGCAAGGGAACCTCGAGCGATTTCACAAAGCAGCAGCCCACGGAGCACTCGGTGCAAGGAGGCCGGAGTTTTTGGGAGGAAATGGTGTCAGAGGTTGGGGCTACTCGGAGCCCAATGCACTTGCTCAGGAAATGCCAACAAGCATATGCACTTACAAATTAACACGGTGCACAGGGGTTCGAGTATTTCAGCCCCCACAAGGGATTCTGGCCTCAAACTTGGTAAGAGGGCAGCTCAGACCTCGAGGGATGTAGAAACCTACCTCCTGTGTTGCTGGAGCCTTCAGAGTCCATAGGAGCTCAGGAGCAGCAGACCAGTCAGTTGTGAGGTGGTGCCTGCGGATGCAGGGGAGTTACTCCTTCACTCCAAGGGAGATATCTTTGGTTGACCTTGATGCTCCACAGGTCCTGCATGGAACCTGTATGGTGCACGGGCACAGACAATGCTTCAGACTGAGAGGGAGATGAAGTCGGGCCCAAACGAAGTCCAGCGAAGTCCAGAGTGTCCAGAGGGTCGAAGCTCAGTGGTTTCTTGTTCAAAATCTTGTCCACGTCGAATCTAGGGTCCTGCAGCCAGGTAAGCCCTTTTGTACCCACGGGAGAGGGTTGGACAGATTTAGGGGACCCTCCCAGGGGAGGGTCTGGACAATGGGGAGGTTACTCCCATGTCCTTTGTCCAGTTTCGCGCTAGAGCAGGAGCCAACAGCTCCCAGGACTGGTTTGAACTGGACTATGCACAGGGACACCAAATGTGCCCCTCATGCAGACTTTCGGTCGCTGGCAAGCGCACCCACCCAGGCCTAATACACTAAATCCTGTCTGGGAGGTGGTCACACCTCCCTGTGACAGGATGCCTATTGTTCTGCCTTCCCCTGCTCGAGCTTGGCTCAGCAGCTGGAGGGCAGAAATGTGTCTCTGGTCGGCAGTAACCATTTTGTGCTGTCCGGGACTAGAAGGCAGGTATCGGGAACAGCAGGGACCTCACGAAGCTCGCTTCTGAGGGGTGAAATCATACCTTCCACACCGGTTACCGGTGTGGGAGGTATGATTCCACAATGTTTGACACCAAACACAATAGGGTTACATTCAACCATTTTAGATTGGTCATCGCACGGTCGCATAATGCCACTCTATATGTCGTAAATGGCTGATGCACTGACAACCCGGGAGAATGGACTCCGTAGGCTGCAGGGGTGTCCTGCCTATGCAGTGGCACCCTCTCACTTAGAACCAAGCACCCTGCCTTCAGGATTGTTTATGCCTGCTATTGGGGTGACTGATAGGTTTTAAGTGCAGTGACCCTTAGATATAGTAAACCTATATCTTAAGTAAGTAGTGCATGCACCAACTTACACAGGCTGCAATGGCAGACCTGTAGGTTCCATTTTGCATTGCCTGTCATGGGTGGCATAATACATGCTTCAGCCCATGGGAGGCCTTTGGGGTACCTATGCCCTGGGTACATGGGTACCATACTAGGGACTGATAAGGGTACCCCAGTATCCAATCTGGAGTGTACCTAAGTACATAACATTACAGTTTAGGGAGAAAGCAAATAGACTGGGGTCCTAATTACAGGATCCCAGTCAGACTAGTCAAAAACAGTATCACCTTTAGCAAAAAATGGGGGTAACCAAAAGAAGCAGATCCTACTTTTCTACACACGGTATGCAAAATAACGATGGACTTGCACGCATCCCTAAGTAATTACCATTGGCTGAGATTAGTTCAAGCATTCCATCCATCACTTTTTTGTATACTTTAGTGTTCCAATGATAGGCCTTTAAATTTCCAGCAGAAAGACTTTTTTTTCCCTAAGCCTCTCAAACTCATTTTCATTACTACAATGCAGTGGTCAGAGAGGATGGCTAGTTTAATGTTGCTTTGTGGCACAATTATTTCAAAAGTAACAAGAAAGAAGTCTAAGTGAGTGTTGGAAATGGCCCTTTTTGAAAGGTTACCCGAAACCTTTTGCCTTCCTTCTCCTCTTTTTCAGACCCTCTTTTTGTTGGCTTTAAGATTCTGAGCACTTTACCACAGCTGACCAGTGCTAAAGTGCTTGTGTTCTTTCCTCTAAACACGGTAGAATTGGTTTAGACCTGATTGGCATATTTAGTTTACCTGTAATTCCCTTGTAAAGTGGTATACCATATACCCAGGGCCTGTAATCTAAATGCTTCTAGTGGACCTGCAGCAATGGTTGTGCCACCTACCCAAAGTAGCCCTTCAAACCTGTCTCAGGACTGCCACTGCAGGGACTGTGTGTACAGTTTACTGCCACTTTGACTTAACATTTAAAACTACTTGTCAAGCATTAAACTCCCCTTTTATTACACATAGGTCACCCATAAGGCAAGCCGTATGTAGCCCTATGGATGGGGTGCTATGTAAGTAAAAGGTAGGACATGTACTTTTAAGTTTTACATGTCCTGGTAGTGACAAACAGCTGAATTTGTTTTTCACTACTGTGAGGCTTACTCCTCTCATAGGCTAGCATTGGGTATTCCTTAAAAACTTTTAAGCTGTAATTCCTGATTGGAAAGGAGTAGCTAAATCATATTTCATATCTTTGGAATGGTAATGATAAATCCTCTTTAGTGATAAAGTTGGATTTTACATTACTATTTTAGAAATGCCACTTTTAGACAGTGGACATTTCTCTGCTCTAAACTTTGCTCTGTGTGCCTGCAACCTGTCTCCAATACACGTCTGGGCTAGGTGACAGCTACACTTTGTGCATTCCCTCTAGACAGCCAAAAACACAGGAAGTTGAGGCTCATCTGCATTCTGAGCACTCATCGTCACTGTGATGGGTCTTCCTGGGTAGGGAGGAATGGGAGGGGCTGACACTTACACTTTAATAGGTAGTGTCCTGTCCACACACAAAGCACTGATTCACCCCCCACAGTTAGCCTGCAATGCAGGACTGGGTTGAAAGGGATTTTTGTGCACTTCGGAGAGCTCCTTTGAAGTCACCTCCTACATCAAAGGCACTTTTGGGTATAAGTACTGGGGCGCTGACTCGACCAAATCAGTACACTACTGGACCTGGGAAGAACTCTGCTGGAGTATAGACTGTTATGCTGTAAGGATTGCCACTTTGCCTTGACTGACTGTTCTGAGGAACTGCTTCTCTGCTTTGCCAAGCTGCCCTGCTGCCTGCTGATCTCTGCCCTGCTGAAGCAAGGACTGGACCCAACTCACTTGAACACAGAGTGACTCCAAGGGCTTGCTGGCTTGCCTCCTGTTTTCTGAAGTTTCAGGGACACAAAAGACTTCCTACAATTCTGCTGGTGCTGTTGGGCTCTGTCGTCTGTGAGTCCTACCCTTGCCTGAGGTGCCCCCACCAGTCCTGGACCTCAGAATTGGGTTTCTGCAGCTTGTGCTACATCAACCTCGACGCAGCAGCGGCTTTGTGCCGATCGGAACCGACGCCATCGCCCCTCAACGTTGATGCAGCAGTTGTTCGACGACAGCGGCTCTACAGATGGCACGGCTCAGTGATGAAACAGTGCCTGCCTCATACAGGGGTCCGCTGACGAAGCTTCCTTCGGCTGCACAGATCGGTACCAATGCTCGCCTCCATCCACGGATCAACGACGATGCAGCGCCTCTTCTGCTCCTCGCCTCGACGCTTTGCTACATCCAAGGTACTTTGTAAGCTGGACCTGCCTGTAGCCGGCCTGCCGTTGATCGCAGTCAGCCTGAACTTTGGATTACCATGGTCTAGCGCGACCTCAAGTAACCTTTGAGCGCTATTGGTTTCTAAGCACTGTTTTTGCATTCATTCTTTAAAAATTCCTATCTCGACTTCTACTGCTTGGATGTTTGTCGTTTTGGTCTTGTTTTACTCAGATAAATATTGTCTATTTTGCTAAACCTGTGTGGAGTCTTTTTGTGGTGTTTCCATTCTGTTACTTTGTGTGTTGTGCACAAATACTTTAAACATTGCCTCTTAAGTTAAGCCTGCCTGCTCTGTGCCAAGCTACCAGAGGGTGAGCACAGGTTAATTTAAAGTGTGTATTTACCCTGACTAGGATTGTGGTCCCTACTTGTACAGGGTGCAAACTTCTGCCAACTAGAGACCCCATTTCTAATGGTGGGTTTCAAGTGAGAATCTGGTACTTCTAAAGGTGTACTGTGCAATTCCTAGGTGTTCATCTGTACATAAATCTATTACTCTATATCTTCTTATCAAATCCTCTAGTTCTTTCATGGACAAACTTCTCGAGGAGTTGGCCCATCTGTAAGTGATGGAGCAGTCTAATTATGGTGTCTAGTTGGGTCGACGTAATATTAGAGTGATCACTGACATAACATCGACACTCAAAATATCGACCTACAAAATTATCGACACACAAATATTGATAACATAAATATCGATACTCTATACTTATTTTAAAAAATACACAAATATCGACACAAAATAATCGACAAACATTAACATCGATATCACTAATATCGATCAAAAAAATATCATCATAACTAATATCGAAAACAATAAATAAACATACAAAATGACACAAATATAGATAACAAAAATATAGATCACACTATTATCGCCCCAAAAATATCTCAACACCTTAAAAATATTTTTAATAACACAATATATCACAAAAATAATATAAACAATATCACAAACACACACAACATATTAAATAAGTAAATTTAACATTAAATACATTATAATTCAATAAAATAACTTTAACATATTTAAACTCACCAAATGTATTATACTTACAAACACTATATATAAAATAAATATTTTTGATATACATGCAATGCAAAATAAAATACAAAAAATATACTATTACACTTTTAATTAAAGTAACAATAACAAAAAGTTCAACTGAACATTTATTAGCGTTTCCCATATTTGGAAAAAACTGCCAAATTAATTGAAAACATTAGTAACAACCAATAAAAAATACCTACAACTAAAATAACCCAATAAGATTGAAAGCACAAACACTATATAAACGAAAGAAAATTTAACATTATTTTATTCTCCAACAACAAAACCAAGAATAAGGGGAATCTCTGTCGGATTGCTTCTGCAACACTGGACTTCATCACTGAAAGCTCTAAATACAACTTCAAAAAGTAAGTAAAATATCTATTTAATGTTACAACTGCATAAAATAATCGTAAAGCACTTTTTATAATAACTAAATAATGAACGTATATTTATTTTAATTATATTTCCTCTACAGAAACTTCAACAGATACTCAACTACCTTCAAACATCTTCCAAAAACCACCTTGCCAAAAAAGTAAGTATAAATCTCAATTAAACTATTAAAACAAGTAAAATTCCCAACCCAAATCGCCCACTAACCACAAAAACCCCAAAATGAAATAAATGCTGTTAAACTCATTTATTAAAATTTACATTTTTCTTCTGCAGGAAATCAAAAGAAACACTAAAGGCAAGCACCAACAGAAACACCTCAGCGTCAAAAAAGTTCAACATATTCAAACATGTAAGTATAATGTTGTATATAAAAACCTGTATTAAAATTAAAACAATTACAATACATTTAATATTTTCATATACATTTCTCATAGCATTTGAAACATCAGAATGATTGAAGGTGCCAAATTCATAACTTCCCAGAAAGGAACATTTTTATTATGTTATATGGGATATGTCTACACCCAGGAGAAACAGACAGGTGGCAACATTAATTGGAAATGCAGCAAATATTATTCAAATGCATGGTATGGGAGGGCTACAACAAAAGAAACTACTGTTACATGTTAAGGAACATAACCACACCCCTAACATAGCTGAAATAGAAGTGAGAGTCACTTCAGACACTCTGAAAGAAGCTAGCATTAGCTCTCAAAAACCTACTACTGAAATATTAAAAAATGTACTCACCAGAGTTCCAGAACATGTAACTGGCCAATTACCCTCTGTCTCAATGTTGAAAAGGCTAATAGCTAGAACAACAAAAACAACTGCTACCACCCCACCTACCCCCAAAACTTTCAGTGAAATACAAATACCACCTGAACTCACTGTAAGTCATAATGAAGAGCAATTTCTACTTTATGACAATAAATCTAACGACAAAAGAATTATTATATATGCACCTCCCACAAACTTACTTAAACTTCAGAATTGTGAGACATGTATGATGGACAGAACATTTAAAATATGTCCCAAGCCATTTTACCAATTATATACAATCCATGGACTGTATCACAATACCAACATCCCCTTTATATCTGCCCTGTTACCAAACAAACAAACCACTACCTACGTAGAACTCTTAACAAAAGTTAAGCAAGAAACTAATAATTACTATCCCCAAAAATTATCATAGACTTTGAACAGTCAATGATACAAGCCGTCCTGAAAAACTACCCTCACACAGCAATACAAGGTTGCTATTACCACTTTAATCAATGCAAATGGAGACACCTTCAAAAATCTATGCTCAGTGTAGAATATGCAACTAATAGCAATTTTGCATGTGAAATTAAAAAACTAATTGCCCTAGCATACGTCTCAATAACTGATGTAGCAGAATACTACAATCTCTTAATAGAAAGCCCTTACTATCAAACAAATGAACATAAACTAAGTCCCCTTCTCGACTATTTCGAGGACACCTGGGTGGGAAGGCTACACAGATCTGGACACAGGAGACAGCCCAAATACCACATTCCATGGTGGAATGTATATAACAGTACCCTTAACAAAGAAGCAAAAACTAATAACGCTGTGGAAGGATGGCATAATGCTTTCCAAGCCACAACAGGCAGAACCCCACCAACCCTACATAAATTGATACAATCATTCCAAAAAGAACAAAGCTACCAACAACTAAGACTTGAACAGTCTGTAACACAGCTAGGTCCAAAACTAACCAAACAGACTAAAACAATGTTGGAGCACCTCAAATACAAAGTAAGACTCTACCCAAACACTAAAGGGTTAGAATATCTAGAAACAATAGCTAAATCCCTACTTTAGAACAGTACTACAAAAACATAGGAAAATCGTAATTGTGCACTAAATTCTTAAATAAACATTTCTTTGCAAACGTAAAATATAAATATTATGTCAATTAATTATATAAATTATTTGACATAATAAATATATTTTATATATTTACAACGTCAATAAAAATGACAAAAATGACATTTCCCTTCCATTGTAAATAATTTAAAATAACTTACTTTTTTGTTGCTGAAGAATTGAATCCAAAGTGCCATAAATAAATCCAAACGTGTAAAAATCCCAAAACTTACTTAAAAGTCCCCAAAAAATGGAAAAATACAACTGTAAAAAATATGATCCGGCGACAACATATCCGTAGACTCCAATCCATTAAAAACCCAAAAAATGTAATTAAAAAAAGAAATGCTCCAGGAAAACCCGAAAAATAAAGGAACTGTAAAATAATTATTAGTTTACTAGAAACTAATACACAGTTCCTTTAAAAAAAAAGCATGCTTCTCCCAACGGCAACTTCCAAACGACAAAAACCTGTAAAAAAAAACACAATCCCTCCCGCATAAATACACAATAAAATCATTAAAAAACACACATAAACACACTAATAACACCATACTCTAAACATAACACCATACCCTAAACATATTTATACATATAGTACAGACCCTAACACCTACCTATCAACTAACGAACAGCATTTCGCAAACGCAAAACTGCTAACTAAACCGCACCAAAAACACAAAATACAAACTATACATACACTATACACTACCTAACTACCATCGCCCTACACCAAAATTAAGCCTAAAAGTAATTAAATTAAACTTACCTTAACCGCTGCGACGCAACTTCCAACCGCAAGCTTCTCCCCTCAGAAATGACCTAAAACAACACATATAGCCTACAAAATACAATTTAGTTTAGAAAATGGCGACCTAAATGAAATAATAAAAATGCTTTTTTACATTAAAGTCAATGTACATTAGAAATACAATACAAAAAATATTACTAATGTACTAAATGTTTTTTCTTTACTGTTTAGAAATGTGAAAGTATAATACTAAATATTAGAAAATAAATAATATTTATTATTATACATAAAAATAAAATATGTTAACTTACCAATGTGATTTAAAAAAACTATAATGCTTGCTAAAAATGTGAACAAATGTGTAAATGTTAAAAATATTTTTCTTTTTCAAAATGTTTTCTTACCTTAATAATTTTATTTGTATTTACAACTTAAATAATATTATACAAAATATAATATTATTTATTAAAAAATATGCAAAAAATATAAAAAAGTTATACAATGAGAAAATTGTATTAAAAAAATGTATGGTTTTAAAAATATACACTGTATGTAATTATGTAATGCATATTTACAATGTACATAAATATTCTATAACTGTTACCAAAAAACTATGGGGCTCATTACGATGGCGTCGTGTCGGGGAGTGGAACCGCCCGCCTCCAAGGCGGCGGTCCCACCGGTGGTATTACGATGCCACCGCCACCGTGGCGGTCGCATCTACCATCTTTAACATTGCGGTGCTAGCTGCAGCACCCACCGCAATGTTAAAGATGCACTGTTTACATTTCCCTGCACTACGTGGCAGGCACCACGCGGTGCCTGCCACTTAGTGCAGGGACATGTAGGGGGGTACCATGAGTACCCCCACAGTGCACCCCACCCCAGGGGGGCCCGCAACGGGCCCCCAAATACAATCCCCACCAGCCTGTGAATGTCGGTCCTACCGCCATACACCGGCTGGCGGGGATGCAGCATTGTAATTTGGCGGACGGTGCCTGCTAGGCACCGCCACCATTTTACGGACGCTGGCCGCTCCGCCAGGCAATCGGACCGATTGCCTGTGGCGGATCCGTGGCGTGCAGTCTTTGCGCCCGCCACGGTCGGATTGCCCCCGCCATCCTAATTTGGCTTGGGGGAAATCATGGTCCGATGGCGAAAGGCCCGCCACTGCACGGCTGGCGGTGGCGGGCCTTCCGCCATCATAATGAGGCCCAATGTTATGAAAAAAAGTATAAAGACAACTACATCTTTTATTTGTAAAATATTTACATATTTGCCAAGTTCTACATTATAAAAAACTTAAAATTGTTTCATGCTGACTATACTTAAAAATTATATGTTTATGTTTAAATATGTACTAAATGTGCAATGTAAGCAAAACATTTTTATTATTATTTCTCTTTATGACAATATATATTAAATGTTTAATAAAACAAAATACATATTATTTATTTGCTTGACTCTGAATGAAAATAAAAACTTTAATAAAATATAAATATTGTGTTGTATTTAATTCCTATATTATATAAAATAATTATCTTAAATTATATATCACACATATATATATTTTTAATACACATACATAACATACTCTTACCACTTAAACATAGATTAGTATGATTAACCTTACTACAAAATAAAGAACTAAGGGGCCCATTAGGATAATGGGCAGTACGCCACCGCCGAGCCGGCGGTGGCGATCCGCCCGCCAAATGTCCCAGTGTCACCCCCCCGCCATATTAGTATGGCGAGGGGCACCGCGGCGGACGGAAAGACCGTCCGCCGCTTTTCCGCCGGTCGGATTTCCGGCTGGGCGGAAAAGACACACAATATGGTGGCGGTGCCTTGCAGGCACCGCCATCCATATTATGATGCGTGCGGTGTGCATGCATTTCCATGGAGGAGACTCCGCCATGGAAAGGCATGTGGAGATTGGCTTCGGGGGCCCGTTGGAGGCCCCCGGGGGAGGTGGGGGGGATGTGGCTGCACTGGGGGGGTACCTGTGGTACCCCCCTTCATTGCCATACACAAGGTGGCAGGCACCGCGCGGTGCCTGTCACGTTGTGCATTGCAATGCACTGCATGCACCTTTAGCATTGCGGCGGGTGCTGTTTACAGCACCGCCCACCGCAATGTTAATGGCGGGCGCATCCTAATTGGCATAGCGGGACCGCCGCACCTCTGGCGGTCGGTCCCGTTTATCGTTACGGTGGCAGGCGGACAAAGTCCGCCCGCCATCGTAATAGGCCCCTAATATTTTACTATTCCCACTCTACACTATATCAACTAAGGGAGACTGCAGGACACTAAACATATATAATTTACTATTCCCACTTCAAACTACATTAAGTCAGGGCAAGCGCTGGACACTAAACATACATAATTTACTATTCCCACTCCAAACTGTATTGGCTCAGGGAAGGTGCTGGACACTAAACATATATAATTTACTATTCCCGCTCCAATCTGCAATAAGTCAGGAAAGGTGCTGGACACTAAACATATATAATTTACTATTCCCACTCCAAACTACATTAACTCAAAGAAGGTGCTGGACACTATACACATATAATGTACTATTCACACTCCAAACTGTATTGGCTCAGGGAAGGTGCTGGACACTAAACATATATAATTTACTATTCCCGCTCCAAACTGTATTAACTCAGGGAAGGCACTGGACACTAAAGATGTATAATTTACTATTCACACTCCAAACTTGAAAAAGTCAGGGAAAGGGTTAGATAGAAAAAATAAAAAAGATACAATTCCCACTCCAAACTGCAATAAGTCAGGAAAGGTGCTGGACACTAAACATATATAATTTACTATTCCCACTCCAAACTACATTAACTCAAAGAAGGTGCTGGACACTATACACATATAATGTACTATTCACACTCCAAACTGTATTGGCTCAGGGAAGGTGCTGGACACTAAACATATATAATTTACTATTCCCGCTCCAAACTGTATTAACTCAGGGAAGGCACTGGACACTAAAGATGTATAATTTACTATTCCCACTCCAAACTTGAAAAAGTCAGGGAAGGGGTTGGATAGTAAACATATATAATTTACTATTCCCACTCCAAACTGGAAAAAGTCAGGGAAGGTGCTGGACACTAAACATATATAATTAACTATTCCCAATCCAAACTATATCAACTCAGGATGGGTGCTGGACACTAAACATATATAATTTACTATTCCCACTCCAAACTACATTAAGTCAGGGAAGGCGCTGGACACTAAACATATATAATTTACTATTCCCACTCCAAACTGTATTGGCTCAGGGAAGGTGCTGGACACTAAACATATATAATTTACTATTCCCGCTCCAAACTACAATAAGTCAGGAAAGGTGCTGGACACTAAACATATATAATTTACTATTCCCACTCCAAACTACATTAACTCAGTGAAGGTGCTGGACACACAGGGGCCGATTCCGATCTCGGTCGGAGGCGTACCCAACACCATTCGGTCGGGAAAAAAGCCATGCGAAAGCCTGTTTCCCGACCGATCCGTACAGCACACCGAACGAGTAAGTACGATGCGCACAACAGCAAAGAATCCGGCCGAGCCGTACTCACCCAAACCAGGTCCTGTTCCCCGACCGAGGCGAATCCGGAAACGCCGAATCGAGTCGCACGGAAGGAAAAATGCAGCCCCGTCCGGCCGGACAAGTACGATGCGCTTTCCGTACGCGCCGAACCCGTCGCTATGCACGGCACGTCAAAGCATCCGGGAGAGGCGCACATAAGCTCCGATTCGCGCCACAACACGATCCACGGCTCCCAGACGAACACGGCAGCGACGAGGATGACGCGAAGCAACGAGGACGAGGCGAAGCGAAGAGGACGACGCGAAGCAACGAGAAGGACGAACGACACGAACCAACCATGAATCCCTTCGTCCCGATCATACCAATATTCTACATTTACTACCGGAACAGGCACGGACGCGTACGGCGCAGAAGGTAAGCCAGACACCAACCACAAAACACATACAACACGTACACGACTAATCACACACACACAGAGGGATGCAGAATATACTTACACCAGCAACAGCAGCACCATAGGGGCGGGATGCCCATCACCAATGCCACATATGCACACAGGGGCCTGAATGCGCACCACCACCCTCACCCAGGGGGGGCAGGATGCCTACCACTACTACCACCCTCACCCAGGGTGGGCTGGATGCCTACCACTACTACCACCCTTAGCCAGGGGGGCAGGATGCCTACCACCACTACCACCCTCACCCAGGGGGGGCAGGATGCCTACCACTACTACCACCCTCACCCAGGGTGGGCTGGATGCCTACCACTACTACCACCCTCAGCCAGGGGGGGCAGGATGCCTACCACCACTACCACCCTCACCCAGGGGGCAGGATGCCTACCACTACTACCACCCTCACCCAGGGGGGCTGGATGCCTACCACACTACCACCCTTAGCCAGGGGGGGCAGGATGCCTACCACCACTACCACCCTCACCCAAGGGGGCAGGATGCCTACCACTACTACCACCCTCACCCAGGGGGGCAGGATGCCTACCACTACTACCACCCTCACCCAGGGGGCAGGATGCCTACCACTACTACCACCCTCACCCAGGGGGGCAGGATGCCTACCACTACTACCACCCTCAGCCAGGGGGGCTGGATGCCTACCACTACTACCACCCTCACCCAGGGGGGCTGGATGCCTACCACCACCCTTAGCCAGGGGGCTGGATGCCTACCACTACTACCACCCTCACCCAGGGGGCAGGATGCCTACCACTACTACCACCCTTAGCCAGGGGGGCAGGATGCCTACCACCACTACCACCCTCACCCAGGGGGGCAGGATGCCTACCACTACTACCACCCTCACCCAGGGGGGCAGGATGCCTACCACTACCACCCTCACCCAGGGGGGCAGGATGCCTACCACTACTACCACCCTTAGCCAGGGGGGCAGGATGCCTACCACCACTACCACCCTCACCCAGGGGGCAGGATGCCTACCACTAGTACCCCCTTAGCCAGGGGGCTGGATGCCTACCACTACTACCACCCTCACCCAGGGGGCAGGATGCCTACCACCACCCTTAGCCAGGGGGCTGGATGCCTACCACTACTACCACCCTCACCCAGGGGGGCTGGATGCCTACCACTACTACCACCCTCACCCAGGGGGGCAGGATGCCTACCACTACTACCACCCTCACCCAGGGGGCTGGATGCCTACCACCACCCTTAGCCAGGGGGGCAGGATGCCTACCACTACTACCACCCTCACCCAGGGTGGGCTGGATGCCTACCACCACCCTTAGCCAGGGGGCTGGATGCCTACCACTACTACCACCCTCACCCAGGGGGCTGGATGCCTACCACCACCCTTAGCCAGGGGGCTGGATGCCTACCACTACTACCACCACCCTCACCCAGGGTGGGCTGGATGCCTACCACTACTACCACCCTTAGCCAGGGGGGGCAGGATGCCTACCACCACTACCACCCTCACCCAGGGGGGCAGGATGCCTACCACTACTACCACCCTCACCCAGGGGGGCAGGATGCCTACCACTACTACCACCCTCACCCAGGGGGGCTGGATGCCTACCACCACCCTTAGCCAGGGGGCTGGATGCCTACCACTACTACCACCCTCACCCAGGGGGGCTGGATGCCTACCACCACCCTTAGCCAGGGGGGCTGGATGCCTACCACTACTACCACCCTCACCCAGGGTGGGCTGGATGCCTACCACCACCCTTAGCCAGGGGGCAGGATGCCTACCACTACTACCACCCTTAGCCAGGGGGCTGGATGCCTACCACTACTACCACCCTCAACCAGGGGGCTGGATGCCTACCACTACTACCACCCTTAGCCAGGGGGGCAGGATGCCTACCACCACTACCACCCCCACTCATAGGATGGACAATGCATGACACAACCAGCACACCACAACCTATGGAATGCAAGAAGAAGACATCCCCCAACACCATGACAAGCGTGTGTAGACTGTGTCAAATGCCTACAACACCGAACATGACTTTGAACATACAATGTGACCCCTAGCACATGTGCCACACATATGTGTGTGGCACCCACAATGCAAGCAGGCCATGACCATTGTGGCAATGTGGTCCAAACCCCCATCATCACAGTGACCAAAAGGTAAGTGTGGGGTCCATAGCTGCAGCACATTTTGAACATTGTGGCAATGGGGTCCAAACCCCCATCATCACAGTGACCAAAAGGTAAGTGTGGGGTCCATAGCTGCAGCACATTTTGAACATTGTGGCAATGGGGTCCAAACCCCCATCATCACAGTGACCAAAAGGTAAGTGTGGGGTCCATAGCTGAAGCACATTTTGAACATTGTGGCAATGGGGTCCAAACCCCCATCATCACAGTGACCAAAAGGTAAGTGTGGGGTCCATAGCTGAAGCACATTTTGAACATTGTGGCAATGGGGTCCAAACCCCCATCATCACAGTGACCAAAAGGTAAGTGTGGGGTCCATAGCTGCAGCACATTTTGAACATTGTGGCAATGGGGTCCAAACCCCCATCATCACAGTGACCAAAAGGTAAGTGTGGGGTCCATAGCTGCAGCACATTTTGAACATTGTGGCAATGGGGTCCAAACCCCCATTATCACAGTGACCAAAAGGTAAGTGTGGGGTCCATAGCTGCAGCACATTTTGAACATTGTGGCAATGGGGTCCAAACCCCCATCATCACAGTGACCAAAAGGTAAGTGTGGGGTCCATAGCTGAAGCACATTTTGAACATTGTGGCAATGGGGTCCAAACCCCCATCATCACAGTGACCAAAAGGTAAGTGTGGGGTCCATAGCTGAAGCACATTTTGAACATTGTGGCAATGGGGTCCAAACCCCCATCATCACAGTGACCAAAAGGTAAGTGTTGACAAAGTAAGAGGTGCAACTGCCAAACTGCATGGATGATTCCTGGTCACAGAACAACAAACACATCAGTGGCAAAGTAGTGTATGTGTCCCATTGCAACATAAATTGGGGGAGCCAAATCCTGCAGTGCAAATAAGACATAACTTTGGCCATGTGCAGACAAACAACACCCATGGGGGCTGACACCGTCAACAATCATCAATGACACAATGACAGAAGTGACCATCCGAATGCAGACCCACATATTTGCACCAATGGGCACACACATGCAGATACCCTGTGGAGACTGCAGATGTGAGGTGAACAGATACCATACCATGGCAGCAATGGGACACACAAACCATGATCATTGTGCTGACCGATGACCTAGGAGTCCCAGGGACAGCAGGGGAAACCCACCAAACTACATACAGCCAATGGCACACCCAAGATATGCCAATGCAGTGGTGCAGATGCACAAACACAAACAGGCAGACCCACCCTGCACATCATACACAAGAGGTGAGGGTGGGGGTGCCAGTGTCCCCAGGCAACCACACAACACATGAGGAGACATGAATACCAATCATACAGATGTGCATACAGTGCCACACAAAGGTAACTCATGGATCCAAATTCCCTATGTGGGCAAGCAGGCATTGTCAGATGAGAGGGAGCACAAATCACACATGTCACACAGGCACGTAGGGACAGCAACTGACACAGCAAGACACAGACGCACCACAGCACCACCCCCAGGGCCCCCACAATGTGGTGACCCTGGGCTGCATTACAATCCCACTGTGATGACAAAGCTAAATGTGGTTCAAACTGTGAACCACAGTCATGTGTACTGAGCAACTAACTACCATCACACCTACACAAGCACAAATCAAACAGCATGGCCAGTAAGCCAAGGCCAACATGGAGGCAGGGGCCTAGCCGGGCAACAACTCTCATCTGTACACACTCAACACCACACCCCTCGACCTCCAACAATGTGCAGCAGTGAAGCACACATGCACTGGTGACATTGCACATGCACCCATGACTATTCCAGGGTGTTTGGTGGGAACCAAGGTGCAGAAACACATCACACATGGACACTCAACAAGACTCCTGAATGTCTGACACACTGCACACTACGCCGTACATGGACATGACGGCAATACCACACCAACCAATGGGATCACAGCCACAGTCACACACCAATGAAGAAGCCAAGGTCACCCACAAAGAACACACATAGACAACAACCAACATTGCAGCCCGGACCCTGAGGAGTGCCAGCAGTCACACACACAACGTGTCACAATCACTGAAAGATAACACAAACTGGAAATCACATGACAGGGGCAAACAACAAGTGCCAAGGGGAAACCTGACTGTGACCCAGCTGCGTCTGCACACAAACTCAGCCCTGACAGCAAGCACACCTATGGGTGACACCCTGATGACCAGTAATGTGCCATGCACCCACATCACAGAGAACCCAGGGAGAAGACTTTGGGGGAACATAGCTCAACTCAGCTAGCATCACAAACAGGTACAACACTAGGGATCACAGCATGCACAGCTAAACGGAAGTGAACACACAGACATGCACATACAACACACACCTTGGGCGCAGGCAATGTCACAGGAGTACACACTGCCATGAGGGGACTCCACTCCTGTGTGAGGAAAGCTGTGCCATATGTTGCCTCAGTAGGGCCCCACCATGTCAGCTGAGCACTTGGTCACACAATCAACAATTAGCACCAAATGAGGGCTCCCGTCACATCAGCCTGGTCATGGGAGTGCCAACGAAATCATCAGCACAGATCCAACACACTTGTATAGCAATGTTGCACTGACAACACAGATGAGTCCTTCCCCATTGATGCCCAAACCTGCATGTCCAGTGGAGATGGCCACACGGTCAGGGAAGTAGACGAATTGAACAATGGCAGGCACAACAGATGTGCAGGGGTGGAAGCCACAGATGTGAAATTGCCAATCTAAGTAGGAAATCCCATTGCCAAATACTGAACACATGACACCCTCAGATGCTGCTATGGATGACATGGATACACCACAGGATAGGACACATTCCCACTGGACCACATGGGTTCCTGCACAGTAACACTTCATTATCATGAGACCAAATATCACCATCACTGCAGCAAGGGCATGGTTAGCATCATCAACATCATGTACATCAGAAGCAAAAGCACTAGAGAACAGAAAGTTGCTTTATTCAGCATATGTGATACTTTGGTATCGCTTTATTCAGCATATGTGGCATTAAAAGTAGAAGTCCGGTAGAACATAAACAAAGGCCAATGGCCAGTCCATCAACAAAGTCACAAGTGGGTGACAGTGGCAGATGCCACCCTACACATGCCTGCACAAAACCAGGGACAATCCACTAGGAGGGGCAACCGGGGGTAGGCCAGGCACCGCAGGGACAGGATCAGGGCTCACCAGGAGGAAGCAGGGAAGGGGTGGTGGGTGCTGGAGAGCCACTGACAACTGCAGTGGAGGTGTCTGACATGGTGTGTGCCGGCACAACTGGGGGCATGGCTCAGATGTTGTGGGTGCCGGCACGACTGCAGTGGACCCTGCAGATGGAGTGGACAGGTCCGCCACTGCAGTGCCCAAGTCAGACAGTGTGGTAGTGGACTCCACTGCAGTGCCTACCACCAGGGGAGGAGAATGGGGAACAGGCAAGGTGGGCTGGACAGAGGGGGAGGGCACCCTCACCACATCAGTGGCACAGACAAGCGCAGCGGGGGGGTGGTTCCGGGAGAGCAAGTGGCAGGGGGAGAAGGCCGGAGCCTCTTGGGGATGGTATATCTGTGGGTGGGGGAACCTGGGGCAGGGTGTGGTGGGGGCACCTGTGGAGTGGGGGCCTGAGGGATGGAGGAAGGAGACCTGGTGCTTGAGCTGCAGGGCGGCGGCGGGGTCTTGCTCTTAGCACTCCGGGGGACTTGCGGGTGGGGGCCTCAGTCTGTCTGCGCCTGGGGGAGGGTGTCCGGGGGCGAGGGGCACTCTGCTCCGTGTGGGGGCTTCCTCTTCCCCCTGGATGCTGGGGCAGCTGGATCGGAGGGGAAGAGGCCGAGGTCACTGAGGAAGAGGCGCTGGGTCTTTGGGGTTGCAGGTGAGGCAAGGGAGGGTGCTTTGGAGGGAGAGGCAACTGAGGACTGCGCAGTGCCCGTGGATGCGTGTGTGTGTACCAGGGCCCCATCCCCTGTGAGTCTGGTTTCAGTCCCCTGACTGTGCGTGCGTGTGCGTTTAGTTTGTGGTGTGTGTCTGTGTGCTGGACGTGTGTGTGCTGGTGTGTACCTGTGCCGGTGTGTGTGTGCTTGGGACGGGTAAGGTGCTGGGGAGTGTGGATGGAGCAGAGGCAGGAGGGGTGAGGGACTGTCTGAGGAGGGACACTGCTGCCGTCAGGGAGGAGTCCATGAACCTGTTGCCCCTCTGTAGGTCAGACATGCCCGATGAGATGCCCTCCATGAACGACACCAGCTGAGTCAACAGTGCGGTGTGCGCATGGAGGACACTCAGAATGGCTGTCTGCCCTACATGGAGCTGGCGAAGGAGGTACACAGACTCCTCACTCAGGGCAGCAGGGGACACAGGGGCAGGGGTGCGGTGCCTGGCCCAAAGGAGACACGCTCCCGAACATGGGAGCCTCCACGGACCTGGGGAATGGGAGCCGATGGGAGGGCGGTGGTGGTGCTGGTGGTGGCGGGGACAGCAACACTAGCTGGGGTGTGGTGGCTGCTGACACCCGCCTCCACAAGGGAGTCATCCTCCGAGTTGCTCTGGTCCTCAGCTGAGGTGGATGGTGCTGAGGACTCCTCGGTGTGGCTCCCCTCGCCCTCCGTGCCACTGGGTCCCTCCGACCACTCCTCGGCTGCTGACCCAGTCTGGCTCTCTGGCTCCTCCTGGTCCGTGGAGCTGTCCCCTTCCGTGGCCGTGGATGTATCTGCAAACAATGGGGAAACAGACAGACATCAGTCACCTGCACCAAACGCACACACCACTGTGAGCACAGCACATTACAGAGCAAGCCCTGGCATCATTAGTTGTACATTGCTAAAAGTGCCCTAACTGAACAGGAGAAGCCAATTGTCAGTCTGATGCCAAGCATGGCACTCACATCCCACATGGCCTTGCACCCATCTGTCTGGTGTCTGTTGGATTGCAACACCCCAGTGTTGGCACATGCACCAAGTACACAGTAGTTGGACAGTGCAGAGGACACGGTGTGGCATGTGGACATGCACACATCACAGCTCTTGCCACTGAGTCAGTACAGGTTTCCGGATGAAAGGGATGCCCAGAGTCAAATAGGAAATGCATGTGATGCATACCAGCGACAGACACCATGATGCACCCATGTCCTGATAGCCAGCGCCACAATGGTGTGCATGTAGCACATGTCACTCCCCTGCAGGACCACCAATAAGTTGACACATGCCATGGCAGAGGCATGACTGCTAAGTCATACATCACTGTCTCAGTGATGTATGACTTGGCAGCCAGACAACAACACTATGCACTGTGTCACAATAGTAGGTCATGGGGAATGCAAGTCCTGGAGCTGCACAAGTGCACATGTACATCCCCCACACAACACATCATCTTAACCCTCATCTGTCCAGGTCACACCTATTGGACATATGGGAGACCTGTGACACTACCCTCTGAACCTGAGCCCCTCACAATTTGCTGTGAATGGGGAACAGCTGCCTGAACTTCACATTCGCATACCCCAGTCTGCACGGGCAGCTGATCAAACACCTATGTGACACACAAGTATCGTCTCCTATGGTCACATCTCCAGGGGCATGCTGAGCCCCTACCAAGAAACACCCCAGCAGTCCTGGCAACAATCCACAGCACACTGACACAGAGGCAGACACCTGAGGGGTCAAATCACTGTGCACAATGTGTCAGCTGATACACAGGAGTGGGAGTACAGAGTGCATTGCATGGCCTGGAGTAGGCATGACTGTCCTGCTCCACATGAATGAGGGATGTGCCCTGGACAGTGGATAGCTGGCTATGTATGTGTGACACACGTAATCTGCACACTCCTGGGGCCCAAACATTGTTCCCACCCGCTGCATGGGCGTGTGCCACATACCCCAGGCACATGTGGTGGCTCAGCAAGTGGACCGCATATCAAAGCAACACGCAGATCACATGTCCAAACCCAGGCGTTGTGTGAACAATGGACCCACCCATGATGCCCACAACAGAGTTAGGGAAACAGATGCTGTCCCCCACCTTTAGTGAAGCAAACTGCAAGGACACAGTCCCAAGTGACACAATTCCCTGAATGTAAGGGCCACACCTGGGTATCAGATGAGCAGTGGGCAGTGCACAATAGAGGGACATGGCTCCTGGACAACATGACTGCTGCACTGTGGCAGTTGAACCAGGCCAGAGGAGGGCACAAAGCATGTAATACAGAGTTCACAGTGCAGTCTTTGACTCACCCCCTCCTTGCTGCTGTCTGGCCTTCAGCTGCCCATCCAGGTCTGGAAACACCACCGCCAGGATCTGGAGCATGTGGGGGTCAGGGTCCGTGTTCCGCCCCTCCTGCGAGGAGGCGACAGCTTCAGCTGGACCCGTGCAATCCTCCGGGTCCAGCCCCGAAGGTCCTGCCACCTCTTCTGGCAGTTGCGGATCCGGCGCTTGTAGACCCCCACGGACCGGACGGCCCGGACGATGTCCTTCCAGATTTCCTGCTTCCGATGGGCATTAACCTGTCAGGATGACAAAGTGAAAAGGCCATTACCACACATGCAACATATCCGTGCATGACACAGTTGTATATACATGTCTCAATCACAGGGGCACATGATGTACACAGGCAGTGCAAAGCTGACCATGGACAGTTTGCCAGACGTCACTACATGGTATCATTGCATGGGAAGTAAAACCATGTTCAAATGCACTGTCACTGCATCATACCTGTCCAGTGCAAGTCACTACACACTATGGGGGTGACAACTACTCAGTGAGCCTGCTAGCCAGTGGCGTGCAGACTTCCAGCCTTGCTAGTCACACAAAATGCACATTCAGAAAGGCAGTGCACAGAACACTCACCTGCTCCCCTGGTGTCCCATACAGCTTGCTGTACTGTGGAAGTAGGCTGTCCAGCAGGGCCTGGTTCTCTTCAAGGCTGAAGGCTGGGGCTCTCTCCACAGTACGTGCCATTGCAGGGTCCAGAGGGGCAGAGACAGCAGCAGTGCAGTGGCAGATGTCGTCCTGGAGCATGTAGTGCAGGCAAGTGAGCTCTCAGGGGAACAGCCAGCAATATATATGTGCTGGAGAGGCAGATACTGTCCCTTGTGTCCAAAGTGATAGGTCCAAGTCGTTTGCATCTTCTGAATCTGGCCAATCCATGGAATAGCAGCACCAAAACACGCCCACAGCATCCTTCAAATCTTCAACTTCATGACATACATGATTTTGCAACATTGTTGTGGGTGACCAACTGAATTTACAGCAACCGACTCGTTCGAAATTCGAAAACGCGTCCGTTGCCAGGCAAGCCCATTGTCAATGGGTGCGCACCGATCGGTCCATTGCGGTACAACGCGCACAGGGGTACAACGCGTACCCGCACACATTGAATGCAATGGGCCGGCCGGAGGCACCGATCGGTCCATTGCAGTACAACGCGCACAGGGGTACAACGCGTACCCGCACACATTGAATGCAATGGGCCTGCCGGAGGCACCGATCGGTCCATTGCAGTACAACGCGCACAGGGGTACAACGCGTACCCGCACACATTGAATGCAATGGGCCGGCCGGAGGCACCGATCGGTCCATTGCAGTACAACGCGCACAGGGGTACAACGCGTACCCGCACACATTGAATGCAATGGGCCGGCCGGAGGCACCGATCGGTCCATTGCAGTACAACGCGCACAGAGGTACAACGCGTACCCGCACACATTGAATGCAATGGGCCGGCCGGAGGCACCGATCGGTCCATTGCAGTTCAACGCGCACAGGGGTACAACGCGTACCCGCACACATTGAATGCAATGGGCCGGCCGGAGGCACCGATCGGTCCATTGCAGTACAACGCGCACAGGGGTACAACGCGTACCCGCACACATTGAATGCAATGGGCCGGCCGGAGGCACCGATCGGTCCATTGCAGTACAACGCGCACAGGGGTACAACGCGTACCCGCACACATTGAATGCAATGGGCCGGCCGGAGGCACCGATCGGTCCATTGCAGTTCAACGCGCACAGGGGTACAACGCGTACCCGCACACATTGAGTGCAATGGGCCGGCCGGAGGCACCGATCGGTCCATTGCAGTACAACGCGCACAGGGGTACAACGCGTACCCGCACACATTGAATGCAATGGGCCGGCCGGAGGCACCGATCGGTCCATTGCAGTACAACGCCGCACAGGGGTACAACGCGCACCCGCACACATTGAATGCAATGGGCCTGCCGGAGGCACCGATCGGTCCATTGCAGTACAACGCGCACAGGGGTACAACGCGTACCCGCACACATTGAATGCAATGGGCCGGCCGGAGGCACCGATCGGTCCATTGCAGTACAACGCGCACAGGGGTACAACGCGTACCCGCACACATTGAATGCAATGGGCCGGCCGGAGGCACCGATCGGTCCATTGCAGTACAACGCGCACAGAGGTACAACGCGTACCCGCACACATTGAATGCAATGGGCCGGCCGGAGGCACCGATCGGTCCATTGCAGTTCAACGCGCACAGGGGTACAACGCGTACCCGCACACATTGAATGCAATGGGCCGGCCGAGGCACCGATCGGTCCATTGCAGTACAACGCGCACAGGGGTACAACGCGTACCCGCACACATTGAATGCAATGGGCCGGCCGGAGGCACCGATCGGTCCATTGCAGTACTAACGCGCACAGGGGTACAACGCGTACCCGCACACATTGAATGCAATGGGCCGGCCGGAGGCACCGATCGGTCCATTGCAGTTCAACGCGCACAGGGGTACAACGCGTACCCGCACACATTGAGTGCAATGGGCCGGCCGGAGGCACCGATCGGTCCATTGCAGTACAACGCGCACAGGGGTACAACGCTGTACCCGCACACATTGAATGCAATGGGCCGGCCGGAGGCACCGATCGGTCCATTGCAGTACAACGCGCACAGGGGTACAACGCGTACCCGCACACATTGAATGCAATGGGCCGGCCGGAGGCACCGATCGGTCCATTGCAGTACAACGCCGCACAGGGGTACAACGCGTACCCGCACACATTGAATGCAATGGGCCTGCCGGAGGCACCGATCGGTCCATTGCAGTACAACGCGCACAGGGGTACAACGCGTACCCGCACACATTGAATGCAATGGGCCGGCCGGAGGCACCGATCGGTCCATTGCAGTACAACGCGCACAGGGGTACAACGCGTACCCGCACACATTGAATGCAATGGGCCGGCCGGAGGCACCGATCGGTCCATTGCAGTACAACGCGCACAGAGGTACAACGCGTACCCGCACACATTGAATGCAATGGGCCGGCCGGAGGCACCGATCGGTCCATTGCAGTTCAACGCGCACAGGGGTACAACGCTGCACCGCACACATTGAATGCAATGGGCCGGCCGGAGGCACCGATCGGTCCATTGCAGTACAACGCGCACAGGGGTACAACGCGTACCCGCACACATTGAATGCAATGGGCCGGCCGGAGGCACCGATCGGTCCATTGCAGTACAACGCTGCACAGGGGTACAACGCGTACCCGCACACATTGAATGCAATGGGCCGGCCGGAGGCACCGATCGGTCCATTGCAGTTCAACGCGCACAGGGGTACAACGCGTACCCGCACACATTGAGTGCAATGGGCCGGCCGGAGGCACCGATCGGTCCATTGCAGTACAACGCGCACAGGGGTACAACGCGTACCCGCACACATTGAATGCAATGGGCCGGCCGGAGGCACCGATCGGTCCATTGCAGTACAACGCGCACAGGGTACAACGCGTACCCGCACACATTGAATGCAATGGGCCGGCCGGAGGCACCGATCGGTCCGTTGCAGTACAACGCGCACAGGGGTACAACGCGTACCCGACACATTGAATGCAATGGGCCGGCCGGAGGCACCGATCGGTCCATTGCAGTTCAACGCAGCACAGGGGTACAACGCGTACCCGCACACATTGAATGCAATGGGCCGGCCGGAGGCACCGATCGGTCCATTGCAGTACAACGCATCACTGTACATGTGACTGGCATATGTCAGCATGCCTGTCTCAGATGGACATATGCCAGCCACAGATAGCTCCCAGGGAGTGAGGGGCACACCTACATCACGACAGCCTGTCCAAACTTTATCATAAGGCATGTAAGGCTGCATTTCCTATTGTGTGTATGTTGGTGTACATGTTGTCCTGTGGGTGTCACCTGTGGGCAGCCACCCCCAGGCTGTGCACGTGTTCATGGGGACAGGATCCTGGGTGTTACGTGTACATGACCACTGTGATGTGCAACTGTTCATATCTGTGCATGTGCCATGGTCACATTTCACGGTGGTGTATGTGTATGTCATGTCACATACCCCGTGAGTCCCATGTGGGACGGTATGTTTGAGCCAGGGTGTCCCAGTGGCACAATAGTGATGGTCCTCCACAGTCTTTGTGCATGTAGTGTTTACAATGTCTCTGATTTCATGTGCACAATGGGAGACAGTCTCCACATCCACGTTGTGTGTGCATGGACTTTGATGTGCGTGTGTGTGTCACAGACGTCCATGTCTGTCCTGCCGTGGCAAGTGGGGCCACTACCTGTGGGGGTCATGGTTGTTTTGCTGTGGTGTATACATGATATTCCATGTAATGCCAGTGTCCATGTGGCATTACAGGGTCCCTGGGAATGTACCTGTCGTTGAGCTGTGGTGCCTGGGGCACATCTGTCCTCACATGTCACTGTGGGGGGTTATTGTGACATTCAGCAGGAGATGGGAACTGTGACACGGCCTCATGATATCCAATGGGCCAACCTGGGACTAATTGATGCCACCTGTTGGACCGTGTTGACAGATGTTGGCCATGTATGTACCATACATGTCCTTCCGGTACTGCACACTTCATGTAGTTGTGCCTCATAATGATGTATGTTGGGATCTTGAGTGTGTTCAATGCCGCATATGTGGGGTGACTGACAATCTTGCTTACTTCTCCTCTGCACTGCAGGGCTCCTGCTGTCCATCGACCATTCCCAGACCTGGCAACGATGGTGGAACGGGACAGCATCCGACGGTACCGCTTCACCAGGCAGCTGATTGAGGATTTGGCAGTGCAGTTGTCCCCACATTTGCAGCCTGGCCGGCCGTATCCTACAACGCTGGCCCCCAAGGTGAAGGTGATGGCAGCCCTACACTTCTTTGCCACTGGTACCTTCCAACATACTGTGGCGACTGCTGGTGGGATGTCACAGACCATGTTGAGCCGTGTGCTCCGCGATGTTTTGGCGGCAATGTTGCTCTTCCTGAACCGGTACATCTATTTCCCTAGACTGCGACGACTCACTGACGTGAAGAGTGACTTTTATGCCCTGGGGAGGATGCCGCATGTCATTGGCTCCATTGATGTGACACATGTGGCTTTGGTACCACCACAGGCCCAGGAGCAGGCCTACAGGAACCGCAAGCACTACCACTCGGTCAATGCACTGGTGGTGTGTCTTGCAGACATGACTCATCACACACGTGTGTGCCCGTTTCCCTGGTTCAGCACACGATGCCTTTGTGATGAGGAGTAGTCGCATCCCCAGGATGATGGCACAGATGCAGAACCAGCGTGCCTGGCTTGTCGGTGTGTACTGACTTTGTGCCATTGTGTGTGATCTGATCTGTAGTATTCCGCCCACTTTTCCAAGTCAGCTAATGTGCACTTGTCTGTCCGTAGGTGACTCGGGATACCCCAACATGCCGTGGTTGCTGACACCCCTCAGGAACCCTGTGACACCAGCCCAGATGCGCTACAATGAGGCACATGGTCGGAGCAGAAGAGTGATTGAGCGGACATTTGGTCTCCTGAAGAGCCGCTTCCGCTGCCTGGACAAGACCGGAGGGTCCCTCCCATATGCCCCTGCGAAAGTGTGCAAGATTATCATCGTCTGCTGCATGCTCCACAACCTGGCAGTGCGGAAGGAGTTGCCTCTCATCCAGGATGACAATGACCAACATCCGCCACCTGTGGAGGATCCTGGCCTGGACCACGATGCCAGTGACGATGATGATGATGATGATGATGGTGATGTCCGCACACAGCTCATCACCAACTTCTTTAGCTGAATGTGAGTATCCTGAGGTGTCATGTCAATGATGTGAGTTGGCATGATGTGTGGGTGGTGCTCTGGTGCTGTTGGAGTGTGTCCATGGGCTACTTGACTGGATGTGTGTTGCGATGTGTGCTAACAGGTGGGCTGTACTCCCCAACAGTGTTGACATGCTAACTTGGTTCTGGGTGGGTATCTTGTAACATGTATTGTGCATGAGTTTTGCTGTTCTGTCCTGTACTCCATTGCTTTTGACTGTGTGTCATTTCTGTCCTTCACAGGGTACTTTCAGATTCGTTTGGTCAACTGTGTCCACCGACGACGTGATTGCACATCCAGGCTGGTAGCTGTTGTGTCCCTACAGGTGATGTGCGCCACACCCATGGACTTCCTTCCGTCTACAGTTGTTGACTCTGTGCCCGCTGCCAGGTGGGATTACCTTGCATCTGTAGTGGTTACGACATGTTGCAACTGTGTAATAAACCTGTGCTTCACTTTGTGATGTGCGTTGTCTGTGGTCACACATTTGACTGCCATTTGCTTACTGCACCTGTGGGCTACTTGACTACAACTGGGAATGGGTGTGGTGTCTGTGCATTGCACCGTCTTCCCTGGCAACATCAGTGTAGGCAATGAGTCAGATGGCCTAGGTGTGTATGTGTTGTGTAGCCCTGGTGGTGTCTCCCTCATGTGTGTCACGTTGCCTGTACTCACATGCCTGTGTTGTCCTTGCTGTTGCAGTTCGCATACACAGTGTAATTTTGCAGTTCATCATCCCCATAACAGCACCCACGTTGGAATCACGACAGAGGCAAGTATGGTGTATTAGTGTGTTTATTGTGATACATCTGTGATAATAGTGCATAGGATGGGTAGTGCTGTACATAAATCTTGCAATCCCAAGTTCCTAGGTGAATTGAAAGTCCTGGTAGACAGGATCCCCAGTATCGGGGCCACAGTTGTCTGACACATTGGTCCAACTTGTACTCCCCATGCAATGTGTGGGAGTAGTGTTGCCGTCAACAGGGTGAACAGTCTGTGCACAAAGGCGAACATCCAGAACAGGTTCAGGCTTCCTGGGAGTTGCGCTTGGCCATCGGCCTCTCACTTTTCCCTCCTCGGACGACCCCTCTTCTTGGGGGGAGCCTCAAGTACAGGCTGCTGCGGTGCAGGGGACTCTCCGCCAGAGTCCTCCTCCCTCCCTGTGGCAGTTGCAGTTTGTTCGGCACCAGATGTTGTTGGCACACAGGGAGGTGTGGACTGGTTGCTGTTCATCTGGCGGAGGCATTGTAAAATGTCCCTGTGCACCGCCGTCATCTCATGCAGTGCATCCCACTTGGACTCCACGCGGGACATGTGTGAGTCCACACGGGACATGTGTGACTCCACGTGGGACATGTGGGAGTCCAAGCGGGCATGATGGGCAGCCTGCTGCTGTTTGATGTCTCTGAGGAGCCCCACTACCTGGCTGAGCTCTCCGGTGCTGGACTGGTACGCATCAGCTATGCGTACCAGTTGTGGGTCTTCATGCACACCAGCAACGTCTGCAAGCAGCGACCTCTGTCTCCCACCCCTCCCACCACCCCTGCTGACATGTGCAGTGTGTGCAGTGGCACGCACAGATAACCCTGGTCCACCTTGGGGGTTGGTGGTGGTGTCCATGGCCCCAGGTTGGTCCAGGGTCCCTGTGCTGGTGTTGCTCCTTGTTCTGTCCATGTCGGCAGGGATGGTATTCGTGGTGACAGTCGTTGGAGGGGTGGGTGCAGGGGTGCAGCTGGTGGTCCTGCTGGTGCTGCAGCTGGTGGTCCTGCTGGTGCTGCATGTTGACTTGCACCGGATGTGCCAGGTTGTTCTTCATCGTCCGTTGAGGACAGAGGCTGTACGACGCCAGTGAGCTCGGCATCCTCTTGAGCCTGGGACTGGGACTCCTCAGCGTCTGCTGCTGTGTCCCCATCATCACCTGTTTTTGGGAGACACAAACAATGTATGTTATGTTTCTGCAGGCATCAATGGTTGACACACATGACAGTTGTGACTGTGCCTCTGGGTGCGGGCCTGTACATTGCATTGTCCTAAGTCGTCACAGTCAGGGGTTGATATTGGTGTGGCACATTGTCCTGCATTATTTGGGCATTTCTATGTATTTTCTGGGGTGTGAACATGGTCTGCATTGGTTGTGTTTGGTTGACAGCCGGCCCTCCTTCCCACCCACCCGGCCAGTCAGTTATCCCACCATGGAACGTGCTTGCGTTGCAGGGAGTGTAAGTTGTCTCTCAGGATGTCACTCAGTGGTGTCCTGCTGTTTGTTGGTGCACATTTGCCAGCAGGGCCTTGTGCTCCCCACAGCAGTAGCCAGTGTCAGCCATCTTGTGAGTCCTTCTCCACTTCCTGTGATGTGAGCATGGTTCAGGGTGGTGTTGATGGGACAGTTGTGGGGGTGACCAATATCAGTGACTACGACTCCCATCATGCTATTGCCTCCACCCCCTTCCCAGCATGCCCATGCTTCCTTCCTTTTGACTCTGCTTCCCTGTGGGGTGGGCTGGCTGTGCTGACAGGATGGCTGGGAGTGTTGTCCTGGCAGTTGTTTGGCTAAAAGTCCCAAGAGTGTCCCTGTGCTTCACACAACATAACCCAGGGTGGTGGTTCTTTGTGGGATCTTGTGTTAGGATGGGGGCATTGCATTCTACCAGGTGGGTTCTGTGGAGTTTGTGTTGGGGGTGTGTGAGGGGAGGTGCTTGTGACTATGGTCAGTGCTGCAAGTCCCCCTTCCCACCCAGCTAGCCAGATATCCCACCATGGAACGTGCTTGCATTGCAGGGAGTGTAAGTTGTCTCTCAGGATGTCATTCAGTGGTGTCCTGCTGTTGGTTGGTGTGCAGTACCCAGCATGCCCTTGTGCTCCCCACGACACAGCAACAGTGTCAGACATCTTTGATGGGCCTTTCCACTCTCTGTGGGATGTGCATGCGTGAGTGTGAGCTTGCTGGGCCATGTGGTGGGGGATGTAGAGCTGTGACTACGACTCCCATCATGCTATTGCCTCCTCCCCCCTTCCCAGCATGCCCATGCTTCCTTCCTTTTGACTCTGCTTCCCTGTGGGGTGGGCTGGCTGTGCTGACAGGATGGCTGGGAGTGTTGTCCTGGCAGTTGTTTGGCTGGAGGTCCCAAGAGTGTCCCTGTGCTTCACACAACATAACCCAGGGTGGTGGTTCTTTGTGGGATCTTGTGTTAGGATGGGGGCATTGCATTCTACCAGGTGGGTTCTGTGGAGTTTGTGTTGGGGGGTGAGGGGAGGTGCTTGTGACTATGGTCAGTGCTGCAAGTCCCCCTTCCCACCCAGCTAGCCAGATATCCCACCATGGAACGTGCTTGCATTGCAGGGAGTGTAAGTTGTCTCTCAGGATGTCAGTCAGTGGTGTCCTGCTGTTTGTTGGTGCACAGTTGCCAGCAGGGCCTTGTGCTCCCCACAGCAGTAGCCGGTGTCAGCCATCTTGTGAGTCCTTCTCCACTTCCTGTGATGTGAGCATGGTTCAGGGTGGTGTTGATGGGACAGTTGTGGGGGTGACCAATATCAGTGACTACGACTCCCATCATGCTATTGCCTCCACCCCACTTCCCAGTATTCCCATACTTACTTGCTTTTGTGGGGAGTTCAGTGTGTGTGGGTGTGAGAGCAATGGCAAGATGGCTGACAGTGGTGTCCTGCTGTTGGTTGGTGTGCAGTACCCAGCATGCCCTTGTGCTCCCCACGACACAGCAACAGTGTCAGACATCTTTGATGGGCCTTTCCACTCTCTGTGGGATGTGCATGCGTGAGTGTGAGCTTGCTGGGCCATGTGGTGGGGGATGTAGAGCTGTGACTACGACTCCCATCATGCTATTGCCTCCTCCCCCTTCCCAGCATGCCCATGCTTCCTTCCTTTTGACTCTGCTTCCCTGTGGGGTGGGCTGGCTGTGCTGACAGGATGGCTGGGAGTGTTGTCCTGGCAGTTGTTTGGCTAGAGGTCCCAAGAGTGTCCCTGTGCTTCACACAACATAACCCAGGGTGGTGGTTATTTGTGGGATCTTGTGTTAGGATGGGGGCATTGCATTCTACCAGGTGGGTTCTGTGGAGTTTGTGTTGGGGGGGTGTGAGGGGAGGTGCTTGTGACTATGGACAGTGCTGCAAGTCCTCCTTACCACCCAGCTAGCCAGATATCCCACCATGGAACGTGCTTGCATTGCAGGGAGTGTAAGTTGTTTCTCAGGATGTCAGTCAGTGGTGTCCTGCTGTTTGTTGGTGCACAGTTGCCAGCAGGGCCTTGTGCTCCCCACAGCAGTAGCCAGTGTCAGCCATCTTGTGAGTCCTTCTCCACTTCCTGTGATGTGAGCATGGTTCAGGGTGGTGTTGATGGGACAGTTGTGGGGGTGACCAATATCAGTGACTACGACTCCCATCATGCTATTGCCTCCACCCCCTTCCCAGCATGCCCATGCTTCCTTCCTTTTGACTCTGCTTCCCTGTGGGGTGGGCTTGCTGTGCTGACAGGATGGCTGGGAGTGTTGTCCTGGCAGTTGTTTGGCTAAAAGTCCCAAGAGTGTCCCTGTGCTTCACACAACATAACCCAGGGTGGTGGTTCTTTGTGGGATCTTGTGTTAGGATGGTGGGCATTGCATTCTACCAGGTGGGTTCTGTGGAGTTTGTGTTGGGGGTGTGTGAGGGGAGGTGCTTGTGACTATGGTCAGTGCTGCAAGTCCCCCTTCCCACCCAGCTAGCCAGATATCCCACCATGGAACGTGCTTGCATTGCAGGGAGTGTAAGTTGTCTCTCAGGATGTCATTCAGTGGTGTCCTGCTGTTTGTTGGTGCACAGTTGCCAGCAGGGCCTTGTGCTCCCCACAGCAGTAGCCAGTGTCAGCCATCTTGTGAGTCCTTCTCCACTTCCTGTGATGTGAGCATGGTTCAGGGTGGTGTTGATGGGACAGTTGTGGGGGGGCAATATGTGTGACTGCGACTCCCATGATGCTATTGGCTACACTGACTTGGCCAGCATACACAGGATTCCTTCCTTTGAGTGGTCTTCACTGTGTGTTGGTGTTGTTGTGGTGGCTACATGTGTGGATGTGTTTGTTAGTTCTATTTGTGCCACTGCCTAGCTGTAGTTGTAGTTGTGTTTGTACATGTGTTGGCACAGTTGGATGTGACTTTTTTGATGGCATGTGTTGTGTTTATCTGACTGACATACACATTTTGGGATGATTCTGTTCTGGTTGCTGTGTAATTACTATGAGTGCATGATTTGACTCTCCCCTTGACAGTGATGTGTGTGTTTTGTGGCAGTATATTGTGTACATTTGTTGTGTACTCACCAGGCTCTGGGATGTCCTCTAGTCCATATACGCTCACTGGCGGAAGGATGGGCCGCACCTTCTCCTCCCAGGGCCTGAGGTATATTGGCTTGGCAGGAGGGCCACTGCCGGTGTGTTGGCTGTTGATGTAGTCTTTCTTCAGCAGGTCCCGTCATACCACCTGTTCTGGATGTCGGTCTTTGTGCGCCGACATGGTGATTGTGCGTTCACCCTGTTGATGATCCTCTCCCACATCTTGGTTTTCTGGGAGATGGGGGTCTGTTGGACCAGTGTGCCAAACAGCTGTGGCTCTACCCTGAGGATCTCGTCTACCATGACTTCCAATTCACTATCTAGGAACTTGGGATTCTTCTTGGGAGGCATGGTGATGGGTGGTGATGGTGAGTGATGTGTGTGTTGGTGTGCAGGTGAGGGTGTGTGAGTGTGTGTTTTGCTGGGTGTATGTGAGGTAGGTATTTGTTGGTGTGCTGATAGTGTGTGGCTTGTGTGAGGGATGAGCTGTGGGTGTGTGGTTGCTTTCTCTTGGGTGCTGGCAGTGGAATGGCATTTGCAAAGGCTCATGGTTGTGATTTGTGTCCTTTATATAGGTGGAGTTGTGGGTGTGTCTTTGTTCTCTGTCCCCACCCCACCCGGTATTTATTGGCTTGGTAATTGCTTGTTTGGCCTTTTTTTGGGTGTTTTTTCCTTTGTGCTGTTTGTGTATGTTGGAAACGTTCTTGTGACCGAGTCGGACCCTGCATTTGTCTCGTACGGTGTTCTCCGTTTCGTTCGCGCTGTGTTTGTGCAGTTTTCGATGCTGCGTACGCGTCGGTCGCGGTGTTTTGTGTTGCTTCGGCTCGGTTTTGTATGCGTGTCGGTCGTACGGCTTGTCCTCCATCCGACTCGCTCGTGGTTTTCGCGCCTTGCATCGTACTTTGCGGTTTGGAGTTCGCGTGTACGTTTCGGTCGGATTTGTTCCGGGTGCGTGTCGGTCGGTTGGATTTGCGTGTTTTTCCGGCCGGATTGCTGTTTTCCGTGCGGCTCGGTCGGTCGACTTGGTTTCGGTACGTGTCGGTCGGAGTTTTCACGCCTTGCATCGTACTTGGCGTGTCGGGCGCCACGGGTACGTGTCGGTCGGTATTATTTCCGGATCCGAGTCGGTCGGTGCTTTTTCCGGCCCGAATCGGAATCGACCCCTAAACATATATAATTTACTATTCCCACTCCAAACTACATTAACTCAGGGAAGGTGCTGGACACTAAACATATATAATTTACTATTCCCACTCCAAACTTGAAAAAGTCAGGGAAGGTGCTGGACACTAAACATATATAATTTACTATTCCCACCCCAAACTATATTAACTCAGGGAAGGCGCTGGATACTAAACTTATTTAATTTACTATTCCCACTACAAACTAGAAAAAGTCAGTGAAGGTGCTGGACAATAAACATATATAATTTACTATTCCCTCTCCAAACTGTATTAACTCAGGGAAGGTGCTGACAATAAACATATATAATTTACTATTCCCTCTCCAAACTACATTAACTCAGAGAAGGTGCAAGACAATAAACATATATAATTTGCTATTCCCACTCCAAACTACATTAAGCCATGGAAGCTGCTGGACAATAAACAAATATAATTTACTATTCCCAATCCAAACTACATTAACTCAGGGAAGATGCTGGACACTAAACATATATAATTTTCTATTCCCAGCCCAAACTATATTAACTCAAAAAAGTATACAAAAATATAATTTTTAAATGTAATTTTGCCAAATAAATTACATAAAAACATATAAAATATACACATTATACATATATTTCCATATTCCCATTTATAAAAACGTATCCAAAAATATTGGATTTTTGTAATTAATTTTATATCATAATTAAAAATATTATTTTATTTTTTCAAATTTATTTTCAAAATCTCCCAATTATTTTTTTCAAATTTAAACATAACTCAACAAAATTATTTACAAATTTCACAAAATATCACAACAATTTTCCCCAAAAATTAAAAAATGTAATTTCTTTTCAAATATATTAAAAAATAATTTTACAACTTTAAAATTATTTTAAAAATACCCCCATCATCGCCTATAACCCCAACATCACACTCCTAGAATCCAAAATGTATATTTGTTGTTCAAATTTTTTTTTTAATTTCAATTTGAATTATATTAACACTTCCCACCCTTATCCCCGTCAACCACAACATCCCGCTCCTTAAACACAATTTTAAATTTCATTTATATTAATAAAAAAATGTAAAATATATATTTTTTTTAAATACCCCCCACCCTTATCTACTATAAACCCAACATCACACTCCTAAAACACAATTTTAAATTTCATTTTTATTAATAAAAAATTATAAAATGAAAAATAAATTCTTTTTAAAACACTCGCCACCCTTATCCCCTATAAACCCACCATCCCGCTCCTAAAACACAATTTTAAATTTCATTTATAATAATAAAAACATTTAAAATTAAAAAAACATTTTTTAAAACACTCCCCACCCTTATCCCCTATAAACCCAACATCCCGCTCCTAAAAGATTTTTTATATAAAACATATACAATTAATAAAAATTATGAATACTTTTAAAATGATATACTATGGGGGGTGGCCAGGCAAGATGGCCCAGTGGACGTGATTCACCTCAGCTATGGCGTCCACGAGCTGTGTATATAGCTTAAATTAAGTATTATCGTCACCAAACGGGAGCGGAGGTTGAGGAGGCCCATGTGGTGAAGATGGCACCGGTTGGAGAGGGCGAGCGGCGCCAGAATTAAGGCTTCCTCCGAACTTGGAGCACGCGGAGCGAGCGTCCCACAAAATGGCGCCGGCGCCCGGGATGTCCGTTGATGTCTGCCGTGGCGGCCGCCATTTCCCCTGACCGGCAAAGCGGACCTCCCCTGATGAGCAAGAATAGCGGAGGGGAGCAGCGGTGAGAAATTGGATATTCCGGGAGAGCAAGAGGCGGAGTGACTACACGGATGTGGGCACCCGCCTGACGCCTCGTGACCGCTGCTAGCGCGAGCGGCCCCCTTGTAATGAAGAGGTCAGAACGTGCCTAAATGAAGTGTGGGGGCTGAGATATGTAGCAGAGGCGCCCAAATAAGACTTGCCTGATTTCAATATGGCGCGCAGGTGAGACTTGCCTGACCTTGACATGACGCCCGCTGCATAGAAGAAAAACAGCATGCAGGATTGAAGATAACTGCCACACAGGAATGCTCAGGGTTGATGGCTAGCAGCGAGCGGGAGCTTTGATGTCTTCACCCCCTCCAGAAAGAAGGGGTACCCGCTTTTGTTCTGGCAAGTGGTGAACCTAGGCCTCAGTATTGGGGAAGGGCACAAGCTTATCCCTTCTGAAGGAATAGGAGCACCCCTGGGAAGTGGGGGAGCGACACGCAGGAGGGAACAGCGCTTGTGAGGCATCACGAATACGACTTGCGGGCTCCTCCATCCACGGAGGGAAGAAGTGAAGGGGCTGCACCTATGCCACCGAAAAAAGCCCCTGCTAAGGTGTCCAGCTATTTCACTACTTCAGAGAAGACATCGTCGCAGGATCGAGCTGACGACGCCACAGCCATGGCTCTCACCAAAGAGGATCTAATTGCTTCCCTCAGGGACTTCAAGGCAGGGCTCCGCGCAGAAATTAAAGTCGATATCAAATCCTCCATGGATCAACTGAAAGCTGACCTCTCGGAACGGATGGCAACGCTCCAGCAGGACCTGGACTCTGTGGGCACACGAGTGCTGGACGTCGAGGCACAAGCTCAAGAACTAGATAAAAGAATGTCGGCCTCCCAGGATAAAATGCAAGAGCTTCACACCCAGTTACAGTCAGCGCTGCTAAAGACCGAGGACCTCGAAAACAGAGCACGAAGAGACAATATCAGGATTAAGGACCTGGAGGAGGGGGCGGAGGGTCCAGACCTGGAGGCATTTCTTGAGGGTCTCTTCGCAGAAATCCTGGGGGCGAACCAGATGAAGATAAAGATCGAGCGGGCGCATCGGGTGGACCCCAGCCCAGCCTGGGGGAGAGCGACGTCGCACGCATGACGTTTTGGTGAAGCTCCACCCGTTCAAAGTGAAGGAGGCCATCCCACAGGGGCTCAGAAAAAGGACGAGATCTCATTTCAGGGCTTTCGCTGTACCCTCTATCAGGATTTGACGCCCTCGACTCTTCTTCGGCGGCAACAATTTCGACCCCTCACCACGAAACTAAGGGCAGACAAAATTAAATACAGATGGACTTACCCTTTTGGCTTGGCCTTCGAGTTAAACAATAAAATGAAGCATGTCATGGAGCTAGAGGATGGTCTGAGGCTCGTGGGGCTCCCTCCGGGGCCAGAGGACCACATGGGAGGCCCTTCCAGTGGGAAAGGAAGCAACAAATCTTCGCAGTGGAACGTGAGTTCGAAGGGTCGTCACTCCAAGGACTAGATTTATCCAATCTGGAACTCCTGGTGGTAAGGAACTGATGAGGGGAGTCAGTCATGGATCACAAGCTCTACAGTGTGGAGTCCTCACCCAGGGATCAATGGGTAGTCAGATATCGCTTATGATGTATCTGCAAGCACCTACACTCGAACTCTGCAATTCTACAAGATGTTTTGGTGATCGATAACTGGTTTCGAGAAACAGCCGGGGCCCCGGACCTGGGCCGGACGCCCTACATCATGAACCCTATCTTCCAAGACTTTATAGCCGAGGAGCACGAGCTGCACGGCGCAGGTTTTGGGTATTTAGTTATGTTAACTGTTGGGGAGGGGGGGTTATGGAGGACGAATTCTGGTCTCTTAGTGTCATTGGACGCGCATTGTCACTGGCTTCAAAAGCATTTGCAAAATTTGAAGAAGCTAGGCTTATTCCCTTAGTAGTAAAATATGGAGGGAAGGGGATTTTGTGGCTTCAGGTCCAGCCTGCACGGGTGGGAGTCAAGTAGGGACTATGCCGATTGCAATAGCTTCCTGGAACGTAAAAGGCTTAAATTCACCCCTCAAACGTCAAAAAGTTTGGAAATATCTCTCGGATCACTCCTTTGAGGTGGTGGCCCTATAGGAAACACACCTAAAGCGGGAGGAGGAGCTACGGTTGCGCCACAAAAGTTATGCGTTAATCTACAGATCTTCAGCGGCTACAAAACACAGGGGGGTAGCTATGCTTTTTCACAACTCTTCCAAATTTCAACATGAAGCCATAAAGTCAGACAATGAGGGGAGGATTATCATGGTAAAGGGTTTTTTGAGAGGAAGGCTGTGTACGTTCATATCGGCATACGCACCTAATACAGGTCAGCAGGCGTTCTTGTCTTCCCTGCTCAATATGCTGGGTAGGTTTGCTGAGGGTCCGACAATATTGTTGGGGGACTTCAACCTCACGTGACACACAGATATGGATAGCACCCACCCACACAGAGCGCCCACAGGTAGTTTCCCCAAATCTGTTAAACACTCCATACACGCTATGGGCTTATTAGATGCATGGCGGCAAGTACATCCTGACATAAAGATTACTCATTTTTTCTCACGTCCATCAAACATACTCGAGATTATATTATATTTTTATAAGTCAAGGGTTATTGGGGGTCCCTTCAGGATGCAAAAATCTTGCCGATCTCTATCTCTGATCACAGCTTAGTCGTGATTAATTGGGAAAAGGGCGCCTCCAAGATGCCGAGATGGTACTTTCCAGTTTCCCTGATGAGAGACAAACTAATGAGGGAGGAACTGCGAGGGGCTATCTCGGAATTCTTTCGCATACACCAACCACAGGATATTTCTCCCCAGAATAATTGGGATGCGTTCAAGGCGGTCATAAGGGAGAAATGTATTGAGCTTAACTCGGCTCTAAACAAACAGAGAGCTAAGGAGAGGGAAGCTCTGGAGGCGGAACTGGAGGCTGCTGAGAAGGAGCAAAAACAAAACCCTTCCCGCCTGTTACAGCGCAAATTGAGTGCTTTAAGGGGGAAGGTTAAAGCCATCTATGCCAATAGAGCAGAGTATACCCTTTTGCGGATGCGCCATGTCTCCTACACACAGGGCAATAAGATAGGTTCTCATCTCACACAACAGTTACGGGAAAAGAGGGAAAAAGAATACATAGGGGGAATATTGGATCCCAGGGGAACCCTAATGAATGCCGACGCAGACAAGGCTAAAGGTTTTGGGGACTTCTACAAAGAGCTGTACACTAGAGAGTATCTTGATGAAGCGGCACAGCGCCGCTACTTACAATCGCTTAAGCTCCCACAGGTTCCCCAGACTTGCAATGAAAATCTTAATGCCTCCATCACAGAGGAGGAGGTGGGAAAGGTGATTGCGGCACATAAATCTCCGGGCCCAGACGGCCTAACGACCAACTCTTACAAAACATTTGCACCAGACATCATCCCGCAGCTTACAAAAGTGTTCAATGTAATGGCAGAAGGCTCGGTTACCTCGCAATCTATGGCGGAAGCCGTTATTTCGGTCATCCATAAACCTGGAACAAATCCGCAAAAGTGTGCCTCATATAGGCCCATAGCACTCCTAAATCTGGACACCAAATTATACTCTTTGATTTTGGTGGTGAGGCTGGAGGACCTGCTGCCAAGTTTAGTCCACCCTGACCAATCTGGCTTTATAAAGGGAAGACAAACTCACGACAACATCCATAGGACTCTGCATTTGATCGAGAAAGCATCCAAATTTAAGATACCGGCGTTTGTAGTGGGCCTGGATGCGGACAAGGCATTTGACAGGGTGGACTGGGCGTTTCTCTTTCTCACACTAGAACACTTTGGGTTTGGCAAGCCATTCATAGATATGGTTAGGGCTAACTACGTGCTTTCCCGCTCTAGAGTTCAGGTCAACGGGATTAGCTCGGCTCTCTTCGCCCTAGAGAGAGGGACAAGACAGGGCTGCCCGCTCTCACCTCTACTTTTTGCGCTGAGCATAGAACCTTTGGCGCTTTGAGTCAGGGCGGCGTCAGATATCCGAGGTATTCCCTTTGGAGGCGAGGAGCATAAGATATCACTCTTCGCTGACGATGTGTTGTTATCCCTCACTTCCCCTGCACAATCACTACAAATATTACAAAGGGAACTGCGGGAATTCGAGGCGGTATCGGGCTTTAAAATAAACTTGTCGAAGTCATTTATTCTGAATCTCACACTCCTGGAGGGCGATACTACCAGGCTTAGGGAGCTCACCTCACTGCAATGGGCCAAGCATTCATTGAACTATCTGGGCGTCCATTTAACTCCAAGATTGGAAGGCTTATTTAAAGCTAATTATCCCCCACTAATGCTTCAAATCCAACAGGACCTCAAACATTGGAAGCCTCTCTTTATTTCATGGTTGGGGCGCATCCATGCTATAAAAATGGCTGTACTACCCAAACTGTTATATATGTTCCAGGCCTTACCAATAGACCTGGAGAGGGGATTCTTGCCCAGATTACGCACTCTCATTGTTCGTTTTATCTGGCAAAATGGCAGAGCTCGGCTTCCCTTCCACACACTGCGTTGTTCGAGAAGCGAGGGAGGAGTGGCGCTCCCAGACTTTGAGTTATATTTTAAAGCCGCTCATTTAAGAATTGTGACAGAATGGTCCAAAAGAGAATCCGAAAAACATTGGTTACACATGGATAGGGCAATAGTGGGTAGAACGATCTGGGATGTGATATGGAAGCCTAAGAAAGATAGACCGCCAAACGCATATTTTAGCACCCCCACACGCACTACACTCAAGGTGTGGGATGAGGTATCCAGGAGTCGAGATTGGTCCTCATTCCCCTCGTCATACACCCCGATCCATTTTAACCCAGCATTTCCCCCAGCGCACCGTGAGGGTCCATTTGATGCATGGAAGGAAGGTGGTTGCCTGATGCTCTCCGACCTATTTCATAACCATGATATTCTAACGTTTGATAGTTATCAGAGGGATTTCAATGTTCCACCAAGTGAACACTTCCATTACCTTCAACTTAAACATTGGGCACAACAACCACAGGTCCGGGAAGCTGCTACGCAAGAGAAGACACCAATAGAGAAATTCGTTCAGAGGGTGTGCTCAATGAGGGGAGGGATTTCCTTTCTATACAATCTTCTTCTCACTACCACGCATGCACCGAGACCCCGATACATGCAGGCATGGGACCAGTGGGCAGGGAGAGAGATCTCCAAAGCAGAGTGGAGGCAACTGTGGAGGGACATGGCCAAAGATAACCATTCATTAGATCTAAGGGAAGCATACTATAAGATTCTCTTCGATTGGTACTTATTTCCGACCAAACTCAAAAAGATCTTCCCAGAGACGTCGGATTTGTGCTGGAGGGGATGCGGCCTCTTAGGGGATTTCTGTCATATTTGGTGGGATTGCCCTATGATACGCCCTTTTTGGGAGGAAATCCTAACGCATATGAAGGATATGTTGGATACCATATACCAACAACTATGGAGGGTGCCCTACTGGGCTTGAGAGGATCAGAACTAGAGCACCAAACCAAAGCTGATAGAGCCATTATGGGGGCTTGCTTAGGAGCAGCCAAGATAGCGATTGCAGCGGCCTGGAAAAAAAAAGGCAGCGCCGGCGCTTTCACAGTGGCATTTCCGCCTCTGGAAGATTCAGACCATGGAAATGATGGCGGATATTTTTATGGGTGAATATAAAAACTTTGAATATAAATGGGGCCCGCTTGTCGACTACCTGACAAAAGGCCTTCCCTTGGCAGTCTGCCCACCTACACTACGTGATATGCACCTGTTTCAGTTTTAGTTGAGAAACGAGGGGACACCTGGCTGGACCAGCTAATCACCGGTAAAACGCAAAAAGACGATGGACACATATATTTGACCTAGAGACCAACATTCGCAAGCTCTATTATTCGTCCTATATTTGTTTTGTCAGTTGGGGGAGGGTAGGGTGGGATGGGTGGGGGACATATTGTTTTGGGACTGTTTGATAAATTTATTGTGTAAAACAGGATGAGCAGGCATATATAAAAAGAGTTGGGCTGATCCCCTCACTGCTAGAAACTGTAATTTCATTAGATGGTCATTTAAGCGGGGATTTGGTGCTCTTTTCTTGTCAATGTGAATGCAGCCATCATGTATTTGGTTAAAATGCTCAATAAAAAGAACTTTAAATAAATAAATAAATTATGTACTATATTAAGAAATTCACAACATTTACAAAATCGATATTTTTAATAACAATATTTTTAAAATCGATATTTTTAACAACGATATTTTATACAACACAACAAATCGATATTTTTTACATCGATATTATATACAACAATATTTTTGACTTTCAACATTTTAAACTCGATATTATTCCACAACGATATTTAAAACTCGATATTATGTGTATTTACCACATTAGAGACTCCCCTAAAATAATATGTTGTGGATATGCTGTAGGGGTAGTCTTTATCTGAATTAAAATGATAGGATCATCCGACACAGGCCTATAAAAAATTGTCAATGTCTAGGGGTTTACATGTATATTAATATTGGCAATAATCTAACTAACATTTACATCAGCCTCACACTGTACAATCAAATTTTCCCTCAAATTACCTTGTACGCTGCTGTTCTTTCAAGTTTAAACCCCTTATATTTTCTGAGGAAATATGTATTTCTTGCAACATACTAATATTGACACTCGTATTTCCTAGGTATTGAAATATGGAGCTGCATTTCCTTGGTTTGAGAAGCCGATTCACTTTCATATTTAAACTTTTCAATGTCTACTACCCACTTGTTTTTCACTTCATGAACTAAGGAAACCTTTTGACTCTTTTTCACCTCCCCTGACACATTTGATCATCACCCTCCCTGGTAAAGGGAGATTGGAGCTAGATCAAATGTTCCCTCTACATCCCTCTCCTCCTTCATCAAGCAAGAACATGCATTTTGGTATTCTGATAAGATGGGAGGCATTGCTATTCTGTAGAACATCACCCCACTATCTTGAAAGCGACACCTTGTTTCCTCCCAACCTATCCTCTCCCCATGTTATCTCAACAGTATGAATGCCCAGCCTAACCTATCTATTGGGAGTTTAACCAAAGTTTAATCTATCGATGTCTCAAGATCTGGGCCTTGAATTTACTGTCTTCAGCTTCCTGAAAAAAAGGAGCACCACTTTCCATAGCACCTTCATTTCCGCTGTTTCCATGATTTTAATTTCTTAACTTCTGCTGTCAATAATCGTACCTCCTGCATGCGGGAATGGCTCCAAGGGATGGACAAATGTGTCATAATGGATAAATCAATATACCAAGCAAAAAGCTGTCACCACAAGTACAGCAGGATTTGGGATCCCAGCATGTCCCATTTGGATGGTCTTGTTAGTCCTACATGTGCTATGCTGAGAATCTGACCTGTCTGAGTATTGTACTGAAGCTTCTTACCTTGTTATCTATGTCTACTGCTATGGTTAACATACATTCAAATTTACTGTGCCACAGTTCATTTATATTTATTATTGTACAAATACCAATAAAAAGAGTAATTACAAAATAATCTCATCTATGTCGGCTTCTTGGTAGTATTAAAAGCTACATCTGAAAGACTTATTAAAACAATTATAAAAAATAATAATCTCATCCCCTTCTGCCTCCTGGTAGTATTAAAAATGACATCTGTAAAGACTGAAAAAATGATGATGAATGTTGAGGTGATACAGTTTGTTTCTCTTGGCTGTGCCAGTATATTCTCTTTGACCACATAATCTTGGAAATACCCAATCAATGTCTTTGGAGCCTATCAATCCTTAGGGGCCTGAAAAAGTACTTGATGAGCCGGGGCAATAGACAGGTGTTCTAGAAATAAAGTTGTTCTCTCCCAGAATCCATTTGGGTTCACTGAGCCAAATAATAACAGTGTTTCCCTCTTTGACACTGATAGTTGTCGTGGGCAGCCCGGGGCCCATCTGAACCTTAGGGGATTCCCACAATATGGATATGTGCTCATCATGATCAGTTTTCTGGGTCCTTGTTTTTCCTTTCTAAAATTCTGATTCTATCATTTTGTCGTACAGTTTCCATGTGGATGGAGACTTCTAGTTTCTGAAAGTGAACCTGCTTTGGATAGCAATTCAATCTTTTCCATCAGCTCGTCCACACTCTCATTTTCACTATGTATATTACCTAGGTAGTTTTAATATCTTTAGCTTCTTGGAGTATGTTCTTTAATAGTGACTTAGCAGATGGGTCTAATTGTAGTGAGTTCTGGCTATATGTTTGAACAATGCTTTGCTTTCCTTTTCCTTTCCATGCTGGATGTCTGTTTGCCCTTGTCTAGTTGTCTTTTCTCTCCGTTTTGTGTAGGATCAAAGCGTCTGATTCACAGACAGACTCTTTTAGCTCACCTGTTCCAAAAGAGATTGAAATAAAGGTTGACATTTTGATCTATGACTCACAACATAAGTGGCATTGTCAAGTGGCTTTATATTTGTTCTCTTCTTTGCTGCTTTTGCTGCCTCGTGCAGGCAGTTTCTCAGTACCGAGTCCGGGCCAGAGCATCTTTTGCTTTCTGAAGAAGGCCTGCCTTGTATTCTTCCTTCTGGCTAATTCTTTGTAGCAAGAGGGGGAAGCAACATCAAGGTAGGAGTTCATTTTGGGGATATAGACTTTCCTCTGATGTATTCGAGGGGCCTGATGGATTTGCCCTCTTCTTAGTCCCTACAGTGTCCACTCCATCATTTTCTCTCTCAGATATATATGATATTTCTTTTATCTCCTTTGTCTCTTTTTCAAATTAATTTGCTTTTCGTAACTGTTTGCAGGGCATATGACTTTTTGAAGAAGATTCAGTGTTTTCTCTTTGTTCAACATCTCTAGTGTCTTGGTGTGGACATTGTATTCCTCTCTGTCGCACCTGCTTCTGGAAGTAAAATTCTAGACTGTATATAGCCCTCTCACCCACTTCTGTCAGGTTTCCAAGCTGATGCTTTTGGGGTCCTTTCGGCACAGTGCTTAATACAGTAGCGGCTGGTAGGGAACGGTGGTAGGGGGGCGGGCGTGGAGGGGGTTAAAAAATAAAATAAAAAATAAATTTACCTGCTGGTCGCGCCGGTCGCCAGCTACCGCCTTTCCTCCACACAGGAACCAGGAAGCAAGCTGCCAGGTTCTCAGCCAATCACATCGCTGCAATGCAGCATTGTGATTGGTCTGAGCGCAGTGGTTCGGCGCTCAGACAGGGAATGGGAGCCTGGGCATGTTCTCTGCCCAGGCTGTAATACAGCCTGGGTGGAGAACGTGCAAAGTGAGCATGTAGGTTTGGCCGGCCCAAGAGGGCTGGCCAAACCTACATGCGCACCTACGGTGCAGCCACCACTCCTCCCTGTGATGCGGGGAGCCCAGCCCCACCGCTTAAACTGCAAGCTCAATACAAAAAATAAAATAATAAGAGCTGTTATTATCATTTTATTTTTTGTATTGAGCTTGCAGTTGAAGCAGTGGGGAGACGCTCCTCCGCTTTAGCGGAGGAGCCGCTGCTGGCTTAATATTTCCGGAACTTTTATAGTCCCCTTGCTAACTTTTGATGACATGGATCTGGTTACCAATTTGGTGGCATTGGTTTCTTCTTCCAGACATGGAGAAATCACATGATGCGTGTTATAAGCAAGCTTGGCTGTAGTGTGCATTTCTTAATCCACAACTCTTCTCTTACTGAGCCCTCCAGGTTTCTGCTTAGGTTTCACAATTGTACCCAACGCCAAACCTGTGCATCCACCTTGATGGCCTCCTGTTTTCCACCAGGCATCTCTGGTGAACCATTGGGTTGTTTCCACCTCTTGCAGGACTGTCATCTATTTTTCAAATATTATTTATATCTGAATTAGAACTGGAATCTAATTCTTCATAATTCAAGCTCATGTGGAAGACAAATCCCTCCTGGGTATTGAATGGGCGCCTTATATATTTCTATCTGCTCTGTGTCCCTTGCAGCCCCTCACAGCCACCACAGATATTATATTGGTTAAAAATCAAGATACTGAAATACATCGGTCACCACAAATTCTCGGAAATTAGGAGGGGGCTAAAGGACAAGATTCTTGTGTAAACACTATGGGGTCGATTCCGATCTCGGCCGGAAGCGCACCCAACACCATTCGTCCGGGAAAAAAGCAAGCCGAACGCGTGTTTCCCGACCGATTCGAACATTCGTCCGAACGAGCAAGTACGATGCGCATAACTGCCCAGATCCCGACCCAGCCGTACTTACCCAATCCAGCTCCTGTTCTCCGCCCGAGCCGGATCCGTAAACGCAGAATCGAGTCGCACGGAAGCCAAAATACAGCACCTTCAGGCCGGACTAGTACGATACGCCTTCCGTACGCGCCAAACCCGTCGCTACGTACGGCACTTCAGAGCATCCGGGAGAGCTGCACATAAGCTCCGATTCGCGTCACAAGACGATCCACGGCTACGAGACGAACACGCCAGCCACGAGTACGAGTCGAAGCAACGAGAAAGCCGAACGAGACGAACCAATCATGAATCCCATCACGCAGGTCCTACCAATACTCTACATCTATTACCGGAACAGGTACGGACACGTACGGCGCAGAAGGTAAGTCAAACACCCACCACACAAACAAACGACACGTACCCAACACATAACACACACACATAGGGATGCAGAAATGACTTACACTAGCTACAGCAGAACCATAGGGGCGGGATGGCCATCACCAATGCCATATACACCCATAGGGGCCTGGATGCCTACCACTAACACCACCCCTACTCAGGGGGGCCTGGATGCCTACCACCAACACCACCCCTACTCAGGGGGGGCTGGATGCCTGTCCCCAACACCACCCCTACTCAGGGGGGGCTGGATGCCTGTCACTACTACCACCCCTACTCAGGGGGGGATGGATGTCTACCACCAACACCACCCCTACTCAGGGGGGCCTGGATGCCTGTCACAACTACCATCCCCACTCATAGGGGGATGGATGCCTACCACCAACACCACCCCTACTCATAGGATGGGTAATGCATGACACAACCAGCATACTCCAACATAAGGAATGTCTGAAAAAGACATCCCCCCAACACCATGACAAGCGTGTGTAGACTGTGTCAAATGCCTACAACACTGAACATGACATTGAACATACAATGTGACCCCCTATCACATGTGTCACACATAAATGTGTGTGGCCTCCACAATGCAAGCAGACCATGACCACTGTGGCAATGGGGTGTAATCCCCCATCATCACAGTGACCAAAAGGTAAGTGTGGGGTCCATAGCTGAAGCACATTCTGAACATTGTGGCAATGGGGTGTAATCCCCCATCATCACAGTGACCAAAAGGTAAGTGTGGGGTCCATAGCTGAAGCACATTCTGGACATTGTGGCAATGGGGTGTAATCCCCCATCATCACAGTGACCAAATTGTAAGTGTTGTCATGGAAAAAGCTGCAAATGCCAAACAGCATGGATTCTCCCTGGTCACAGAACAACAAACACATCAGTGGCATAGTAGTGCTTGTGTTCCATAGCAACATAGATTGGGTGAGGTAAACAGTGCAGTGCAAATAAGACATACCTTTGGCCATGTGCAGACAAACATCACCCATGGGGGCTGACACTGTCAACATTCATCAATAACACAATGACAGAAGTGACCATGATAAGGCAGACCCACATATCTGCACCAATGGGCACACAAATGTAGATATCCTGTGGAGACTGTAGATGTGAGGTGAACAAATACCATACCATGGCAGCAATGGGACATACAAACCATGATCACTGTGCTGACTGATGACCTAGGAGTCCCAGGGACAGCAGGGGACACCCACCAAACAACATACAGCCAATGGCACACTAAAGATATGCCAATGCAGTGGTGCAGATGCACACACACAAACATGCAGCCCCACACTGCATATCAAACACAACAGGTGGGGGGGGGTGCCAGTGTCCCCAGGCAACCACACAACACATGAGGAGGCCTGAATCCCAATTACACAGATGTGCATACAGTGCCACACAAAAGTAACTCATGGATCCGAATCCCCTATGTGGGCAATCAGGCATTGTTAGATGAGAGGGAGCCCAAATTACACATGTCACACAAGCTTGTAGGAACAGCAACTAACACAGCAAGACACAGACCCACCACAGCACCACCCCCAGGGTCCCCACATTGTGGTGACACTGGCCTGCATGACAATCCCACTGTGATGACAAAGCTAGATGTCGTTCACACTGTGAACCACAGTCATGTGTCCTGAGCAACAAACTACCATCACACCTACACAAGCACAAATCAATCAGCACGGCCTGTCAGCCAAGGCCAATATGGAGGCAGGGGTCTAGCCGTGAAACAACTCTCATCTGCACACACTCAACACCACACACCTTGATCTCCACCAATGTGCAGCAGTGAAGCTCACATGCACTGGTGACATTGCACATGCACCCATGACAATCCCAGGGGTGGTGGTGGGAACTAAGGTGCAGAAACCCATCACACATGGCCAGTCAACAAGACTCGTGAATGTCTGACACACTGCACAGTACGCCGTACATGGGCATGACGTCAATACCACACCAACCTATGGGATCCCGCCCACAGTCACACACCAATGAAGAAGCCAAGGTCACCCACAAAGAACACACATAGACAACTACCAACATTGCAGCTCTGACCCTGAGGAGTGGCAGCAGTCACACACACAACGTGTCACAATCACTGAAAGCTAACACAAACTGGAAATTACATGACCGGTGTAAGCAACAAGTGCCAAGGGGAATCCTGACTGTGTCTCATCTGCGTTTGCCCACAAACTCAGCCCTGACAGCAAACACACCTATGGGTGACACCCTGATGACCAGTAATGTGCCATGCACCCACATCCCAGAGAAGCCAGGGAGAAGACTTGGGGGTAACATAGGTCAACTCATCAAGCATCACAAACAGGAACATCACAAGGGATCCCAGCATGCGTAGCAAAATGGAAGTGAACACACACATACATGCTCACACAACACACACCTTGTGCTCAGGCAATGTCACAGAATTACACACTGCCATGAGGGGACTCCACTCCTGTGTAAGGAAAGCTGTGCCATACGTTGTCCCAGTAGGGCTCTATCATGTCAGCAGAACACTTGGTCACTCAGTCAACAATTAGCACAAAATGAAGGCTCCCGTCATATCAGCCTGGTCATGGGAGTGTCACCGAAATCATCAGCACAGATCCAACACACATGTATAGCAAGTTGCACTGATAACACAGATGAGTCCATCCCCATTGATGCCCAAACTTGCATGTCCAGTGGAGATGGTCACACGGTCAGGGAAATAGACAAATAGAACAATGGCAAGCACAACTGATGTGCAGGGGTGTAAGCCACAGATGTGATATTGCAAATAAAAGTAGGAAATCCCATTGCCAAATCTTGAAAACATGACACCCTCATATTGCTGCAAAGGATGACATGGATACACAACAGGATAGGACACATTCCCCCTGGACCACATGGGGTCCTGCACAGTAACACTTCATTTTCCTGACATCAAAAATCACCATCACTGCAGCAAGGGCATGGTTAGCCTCATCAACATCATGTACATCAGAAGCAAAACCACTAGAGAACAGAAAGTAGCTTTATTCAGCATATGTGTTAGAAAAAATGAAAGTCCAGAAAAATAACAAAGGCCAATGGCCAGTCCATTATCAAAGTCCAAACAGGGTGACAGTGGCAGATGTCACCCTTTGCATGCCTGCACTGCTACACACCAGGGACATTCCCTCGGAGGGGCATACGGGGGGCAGGCCAGGCACCGCAGGGACAGGATCAGGGCTCACCAGGAGGAGGCAGGGAAGGAGTGGTGGGTGCTGGAGAGTCACTGACAACTGCAGTGGAGGTGTCTGACATGGTGTGTGCCGGCACAACTGGGGGCATGAGTCAGATGGTGTAGGTGCCGGCACGACTGCAGTGGGCTGTGCAGATGGAGTGGACAGGTTCCCCACTGCAGTGCCCAAGTCAGACGGGGTGGTAGTGGACTCCACTGCAGTGCCTATCTCCAGGGAGTAGAATGGGGTTCAGGTAAGGTGGGAAGGACAGAGGGGAGGACACGGTCTCCACACCAGTGGCACAAACATGCGCAGTGGGGGTGTGGTGCTGGAAGAGCAAGTGGTAGGGGAGAAGGCCGGATCAATTTGGGGATGGTGTATCTGTGGGTGGGGGAACCTGGGGCAGGGTGTGGTGGGGGAACCTGTGGAGTGGGGGCCTGAGGGTTAGAGGAAGGAGACTTGGTGGTTGAGCTGCAGGGCGGCGGCGGGGTCTTGCTCTTCCGGGTCCGGGGGACTTGCGGATGGGGGCCTCAGTCTGTCTGTGCCTGGGGGAGGGTGTCCGGGGGTGAGGGGCACTCCCCTCTGTGCGGGTGGACTTCCTCTTCCCCCTGTATGCTGGATCAGCTGGATCAGAGGGGAAGAGGCCGAGGTCACAGAGGAAGAGCTGCTTTGTAGGTGGGGTTGCAGGTGAGGCAAGGGAAGGGGCCTTGGAGGGAGAGGTATCAGAGGACTGCGGAGTGACTGTGGATGCCTGTGTGCATGTCTGTTCCCCATCCCCTGTGGGTGTGGTATCAGTCCCCTGAGGATGCCTGCGTGCACATTTTGTTTTTGTAGTGGGTGTGTCTGTGCTGCACGTGTCTGTGTGTTTGGGTGATTGTGCAGGTGTGCATGTGCTTGGGACAGGTAGGGTGCCAGGAAGTGTGGATGGGGCAGAGGTAGGAGGGGTGAGGGACTGTTGGAGGAGGGACACTGCTGCCGTCAGGGAGGAGTCCATCGACCTATTGCTCCTCTGTAGGGCGGATATGCCCGATGAGATGCCCTCCATAAACGACACCAGCTGTGTAAACAGAGTGGTGTGGGCATGGAGGACACTCAGCATTGCTGTCTGCCCTACATGGAGCTGGCGAAGTAGGTACACAGACTCCTCACTCAGGGCAGCAGGTGACACAGGGGCAGGGGCTGCGCTGCCTGGCACAAAGGAGACACGCTCCCGAACACGGGAGCCTCCACGGACCTCTGGAATGGAGCCGATGGGAGGGCGGTGGTGGTGGTGGCGGGGACAGCAATACTAGCTGGGGTGTTGTGGCTGCTGACACCCGCCTCCACAAGGGAGTCATCCTCCGAGCTGCTGTGGTCCTCAGCTGAGGTGGATGCTGCTGAGGACTCCTCGGTGTGGCTCCCTCGCCCTCCGTGCCACTGGGTCCCTCCGACCACTCATCGGCTGCTGACCCAGTCTGGCTCTGCGGCTCCTCCTGGTCCGTGGAGCTGTCCCCTCCTGTGGCCGTGGATGTATCTGCAAACAATTAGGGAAACAGACAAACATCAGTCACCTGCACTGACCGCACACAGCACAGTAAGTACAGCACATTACAGAGCAAGCCCTGGCATCCTTAGTTGAACATTGCCAAAAGTGCTCAAACAGAGTAGGAGAAGCCAATTGTCAGTCTGATGGTCAACCATGGCACTCACATCCCTCCTGGCCTTGCACCCATCTGTCTGGTGCCTGTCGGATGGCAATACCCCAGTGTGGACACATGCACCACCTACACAGTAGTTGGACAGTGCAGACAACACGGTGAAGTATGTGAACATGCACACATCACAACTCTAGCCACTGAGTCAGTACAGGTGTCCGGATAAAGGGATGGCCAGAGTCTATTTTGAAATGCATGTGATGCATACCAGCACCAGACACCATGATGCACCCATGTCTTGATAGTCAATGCCACAATGGGGTGCATGTAGCACATGTCACTCACCTGCAGGATCACTCTTAGGCAGTTTAATGTCATGGCACAGGCATGCCTGCAAAGTCATACATCACTGTCTCCAGTCACATGGGCAGGGCAGCCAGCCAACAACAGTCTGCACTGTGTCACAATCCTAGGTCATGGGGAATGCAAGTTCTGTAGCTGACAAGTGCACATGTCCATCCCCCACAAACCACATCATCTGAACTCTTATTTGTCCACGTCATACCAATTGGACATATGGGAGACATGAAACACAACCCTCGGAACCTGAGCACCTCACAATCTGCTGTGAATGGGAGACAGCTGCCTGAACTTCACATTCGCATACCCCAGTCTGCACAGTCAAGTGATCAAACACCTATATGTCACACAAGTATCGTCTCCTATGGTCACATCTCCGGTGGCATGCTGAGCCCTAACTGATAAACACCCAAGTAGTCCTGACACCAAAGCCACAGCACAATGACACAGAGGCAGACACCTGAGGGAACATTCCACTGAGCACAACGTGTCAGCTGATACACGGGAGTGGGAGTACAGAGTGTATTGTATGGCCTGGAGTAGGCATGACTGTCCTGCTCCACGTGGAAGAGGGATGAGCCCTGGACAGTAGGCAGGTGGCTAAGTATGTGTGACACACTTGATATACATACTCCTGAGGCCCAAACATTGTTCCCACCCGCAGCATGGGTGTGTGCCAAATACCCCAGGCACATGTGGTGAATCAGATCAGCAATTGGACCACATATCAAAGCAACACACAGATTACATGTCAGAACTCAGGCATTGTGTAAGCAATGGACCCACCCATGAAGCACACAACAAAGTTACGTGAACAAATGCTGTCCCCCACCTTGAGCTAAGCAAAATGTAAGGACACAGTACCCAAGTGACACAATTTCCTGACTGTAAAGGCCACACCTGGGCATCAGATGAGGAGTGGGCATGTCACAATTGAGGGGCATGGGTCCTGGACCACAAGACTGATGTACTGTGGAAGTTTAACCAGGCCAGAGGAGGGCACATAGCATGTCAGACAAAGTTCACAGTGCAGTCATGGACTCACCCCTTCTTGCTGCTGTCTGGCCTTCAGCTGCCCATCCAGGTCAGGGAAGACCACCGCCAGGATCCTGAGCATGTGGGGGGTCAGGGTCCGATGTCCACCCCTCCTGCGAGGAGGCGACCGCTTCAGCTGGACCCTTGCGATCCTCCGGGTCCAGCCCCGAAGGTCCTGCCACCTCTTCTGGCAGTTGCGGATCCGGCGCTTGTAGACCCCCACGGATCTTACTGCCCGGGCGATGGTCAGCCAGATTTCCTGCTTCTGGTGGGCATCAACCTGTGAGGATGACAAAGTGTAAAGGCCATTACTACACATGCAACATATCCGTGCATCACACATTTGGATATACATGTCTCAATCACAGGGGCACATGATGTACACAGGCAGTGCAACGATGGCTATGAACAGTTTGCCAGCAGTTACTACATGGTATCATTGCCTGGGAAGTCAAACCTTGTTGGAATGCACTGTTACTGCACTATACCTGTTCAGTGCATGTAACTACACACTATGGGGGGTGACAACTACTCAGTGAGCATGCTAGCCAGTGGCGTGCACACTGTAAGTCTTGCTAGTCAGACAACATGCACATTTAGTAAGGCAGTGGACAGCACACTCACCTGCTCCCCTGCTTTCCCATACAGCTTGCTGTACTGTGGAAGGAGGCTGTCCAGCAGGGCCTGGTTCTCCTCAGTGCTGAAGCTCTCTCCACAGTACGTGCCATTGCAGGATCCAGAGGATGCAGAGACAGCAGCAGTGGTGTTGGCAGATGTCGTCCTGGAGCATGTAGTGCAGGCAAGTGAGCTCTCAGGGGAACAGCCAGCATTATATGTGTGCTGCTGAGGCAGATACTGTCCCATGTGTCCATAGTGATAGGTCCAAGTCGTTTGCATCTTCTGAATCTGGCCAATCCATGGAATTGCACCACTTACACACGCCCACAGCATCCTTCAAAAGTTCAACTTCATGAGACCCATGAATTTGCAACATTGTTGTGGGTGGCCAACTGAATTCACAGCATCAGACTCGTTGAAGGTTCGAAACGCGTCCATTGCCATGCCAGGCCACAGCCAATGCGTGCGCACCGATCGGTCCATTGCTGTACAACGCATATTTTGAAAAACAACGCGTACCCGCTCACATCATATGCAATGGCCAATGCGTGCGCACCGATCGGTCCATTGCTGTACAACGCGTACTCCACTCACATCATATGCAATGGCCAATGCGTGCGCACCGATCGGTCCATTGCTGTACAACGCGTATTTCGGGCCACATCATGTGCAATGGCCAATGCGTGCGCACCGATCGGTCCATTGCTGTACAACGCGTATTTCGGGCCACATCATGTGCAATGGCCAATGCGTGCGCACCGATCGGTCCATTGCTGTACAACGCGTACCCGCTCACATCATATGCAATGGCCAATGCGTGCGCACCGATCGGTCCATTGCTGTACAGTGCGTATTTCGGGCCACATCATATGCAATGGCCAATGCGTGCGCACCGATCGGTCCATTGCTGTACAACGCGTACCCGCTCACGTCATATGCAATGGCCAATGCGTGCGCACCGATCGGTCCATTGCTGTACAACGCGTCCCTGTACAAGTCACTCGCATATGTCACCATGCCTGTCACAGGTGAACGTATGCCAGCCACATTTACTTTCCAGGGACTCAGGGGCACACCTACAACACCACAGCCTGTCCACACTGTATCCTAAGACATGTAAGGCTGCATTACCTTTTCTGTGTATGGGTGTCAACATGTGGTTGTTTGGGTGGCACTTGGGGGCAGCCACTCCCAGGATGTGCACGTGTTCATGGAGACAGAATCCTTGGTGTGTTGTGCACATGACCACTGTGATGTGCAACTGTTCATTTCAGAGCATGTGGCATGGTCACATTTCCAGGTTGTGTATGTGTATGTCATGTCACATACCCCCTGAGTCCCATGTAGGACGGTATGTATGTCACAGGGTGACCCATTGCCACAAAAGTGCTGGCCCTCCACAGTCTGTGTGCATGTTGTGTTTACAATGTCTCTGATTCCATGTGCACAATGGGAGACAGTCTCCACATCCACGTTGTTTGTGCATGGACTTTGATGTTGTGCGTGTGAGTATCACAGACGTCCATGTCTGTCCTGCAGAGGCAACAGGGAACACTACCTGTAGGGGTCATGGTTGTTTTGCTGTGGTGTATTCATGATACACCATGTCATGCCAGTGTCCATGTGGCAATACAGGGTCCCTGGGAATCTACCTGTCAATGAGCTGTGTTGCCTGGGGCACATCTGTCCTCACATGTCACTGTGGTGTGTGTTTGGAACGTGACAGCAGTACATGGGTACTGTGACACAGCCTAATGATATCCCATAGCACAACCTGGAACTTGTTGACAACACATGTTGAACTGTGATGTTAGATGTTGACCATGTAGGTGCCATACATGTCCTTACAGAACGGCACACACATCATGTACTTGTGTCTCGTAATGATGTATCATGTGATATTGAGTATGGTCTATGCCACATATGTGGGGTGACTGAAAAATATTTCTTTCTTCACCTATGCACTGCAGGGCACCAGCTGTCCATAGACCATTCCCTGACCTTGCAACCATGGTGAAACGGGACTGCATCCGACGTTACCGCTTCACCAGGCCGCTGATTGAGGAATTGACGGTGCGGTTGGCCCCACATTTGCAACCTGGCCGGACATATCCTACAGCGCTGACCCCCAAGGTGAAGGTGATGGCAGCCCTACACTTCTTTGCCACCGGTACCTTTCAACACACTGTGGCGTCTGCTGGTGGGATGTCACAGACCATGTTCAGCCGTGTGCTACGTGATGTTTTGGAGGCTATGTTGAGATACCTGAACCAGTACATCTATTTCCCTAAACGTCAACAACTCACTGACGTCAAGAGTGACTTCTATGCCCTGGGGAGGATGCCGCATGTCATTGGCTCCAGTGATGGGACACATGTGGCTTTGGTACCACCACAGGCACATGAGCAGGCATACAGGAACCGAAAACATTACCATTCGGTCAATGCTCTGGTGGTATGTCTTGCAGATATGAGCATCTCCCACGTGTGTGCCCATTTCCCCGGTTCTGCACACGATGCCTACGTGATGAGGAGTAGTCGCATCCCGAGGATGATGTCACAGATGCGGAACCAGCGTGCCTGGCTTGTCGGTGTGTACTGACTTTGTACCATTGTGTGTGTTCTGCAATTCCACCCTCTTTTCCAACTCAGCTAATGTGCAATTGTCTGTATGTAGGTGACTCCGGATACCCCAACATGCCGTGGTTGCTGACGCCCCTCAGGAACCCTGTGACACCAGCCCAGATGCGCTACAATGAGGCACATGGTCGGACCAGGAGAGTGATCGAGCGGACATTTGGTCTCCTGAAGAGCCGCTTTCGCTGCCTGGACAAGACAGGAGGGGCCCTCCCATATGCCCCAGCAAAGGTGTGCAAGATTGTCATCGTCTGCTGCATGCTACACAACCTGGCAGTGCGGAAGGAGTTGCCTCTCATCCTGGATGACGATGACCAACATCCACCACCTGTGGAGGATCCTGGCCTGGGCCACGATGCCAGTGATGGTGATGATGATGAGGGTGATGTCCGCACACAGCTCATCACCAACTTCTTCAGCTGAATGTGAGTATCCAGAGATGTCATGTCAATGATGTGAGTTTGCGTGATATGTGTTGGTGGTGCTCTGGTGCTGTTTGAGTGTGGCCATGTGCTACTTGACTGTATGCGTGCAGCGATGTGTCCATACAGGTAGTCTGTACTCCCCAACAGTGTTGACATGCTAACTTGGTTTTGTGTAGGTATCTTGTGACATGTATTGGGCATGAGTATTGCAGTTCTGTCCTGTTCTTCAGTGCTTTTGACTGTGTGACATTTCTATCCTTCACAGGGTACTTTCAGAGTTGTTTGGTCAACTGTGATCCCCCGACACCGTGATTCAACTTCCAGGGTGGAAGCTGTCGTTTCCCTACAGGTGATGTGCCACACACCCCTGGACTTTCTTTCTTCTACACTTGTTGACTGTGTGGCCACTGCCACGTGGGATTACCTTGCATCTGTAGTGGTAACAACATGTTGCAAATGTGTAATAAACCTGTGCTTCACTTTGGGATGTGCGTTGTCTGTGGTCACACATCTGACTGACATTTGCTTACTGCACCAGTGGGGTACTTAACACAGACTGTGAATAGGTGTGGTGTCTGTGCATTACACTGTTTTTCCTGGGAACATCAGTGTAGGCGATGAGTCAGATGGCCCTGGTGTGTATGTGTTGTGTAGCCCTAGTGGTGTGTCTCCCTCATATGTGTCACGTTGCCATGACTCACATGACGGTGTTGTACTTGCTGTAGCAGTTAGCATGCACAGTGTCATTTAGCAGATCATCATCTCCATGACAGAAACCACGTTGGTATCACAACAGAGGCAAGTATGGTGTATTAGTGAGTTTATTTACATACATGTGTGAGTATAGTGCACAGGATGGTGGGTGCTGTACATTGGGATTGGAATCCAAAGTTCCCAGATGAGTTGGAAGTCTTGGTAGCAGAAATGTCCTGAGTAAAGTCAACAGTCATCTGATACATTGGGCCAACTTACACTCCCCATGTCATGTGGGGGAGTTGGGTTGCATTCGACAGGGTGAACAGTTTGCACACAAAGGTGAATTTCCAGAACAGGTGTTGGGTTCCTGGGGGATGTACATGGCCATCGGCCTCTCAGTTGTCCTTCCTCCGACGACCCCTCTTCTTTGGCGGGGGACCCTCACGTGCAGGCTGCTGCGGTGCAGGGGACTCTCCGCCAGAGTCATCCTCCCTCCCTGTGGCAGTTGCAGTTGTTGCAGCACCAGATGTTGTGGGCACACAGGCAGGTGTGGCCATGTTGGTGCAAATCTGGCGGAGGCATGTCAATATGTCCCTATGCACCGCTGTCAGTTCTTGCAATGTGTCCCACTTGGACTCCATGCCAGACATGTGTGTCTCCACACGGGACATGTGTGAGTCCAAGCGGGCATGATGGGCAGCCTGCTGCTGTTGAATGTCCTTGAGGATCCCCAGTACCTGGCTGACCTCTCCGGTGCTATTCTGGTACGAATCAGCAATGCGTACCAGTTGTGGGTCATCATGCAGTCCAGACCCCTCTGCAAACAGCGACCTATGTCTACCACCCCTCCCACCACCCCTGGCGACACGTGCGGGACCTGCGGTGGCACGCACAGGTGACCCTAGGCCCCCTTGGGGGTTGTTACTGGGGTTGTTGTCCGTTGCTCCACATTGGGGCGGGGTCCGTGTGCTGTTGTCATTGGTGGTCCTTGGTCTGTCCGTGTCGGCGGGGGTGGTCTGTGTGTTGGCAGTTGTTGGAGGGGTGGGTGCAGGGGGTGCAGATGGTGGTCCTACTGGTGCTGCATGATGACTCACACCGGAGGGGCCAGGTAGGTCTTCGCCATCCGAGGAGGGCAGAGGCTGTTCCACACCAGTGAGCTCAGTGTCCCCCGGAGCCTGGGACAGGGACTCCTCATCGTCTGCTGCTGTGTCCCCATCATCACCTGTTTTTGGGAGACACACACAATGTATGTTATGTTTCTGCAGGCATCAATGGTTCACACACCTGACAGTTGTGACTGTACCGCTGGATGCGGGCCTGTACATTGCATTGTCCTAAGTTGTCACAGTCAGAGGTTGATATTGGTGTAGCACATTGTCCTGCAAACTTGAAGCATTTCAATGTGAATGTTGAGGTGTGTACATGGACAGCATTGGTTGTATTTGGTGGACATCGGGCCCTCCTTCTCCCCCCGGCCCAGTTATCCCACCATGAAGCATGCCACCCTTGCAGTGGGTGCAGGTTAACTCTCAGGATGTCAGTCAGTGGTGTCCTGCTGTTGGTTGGTGCACAGTTCCCAGCAGGGTCTGGTACTCCCCACAACAGAGGACCATTGTCAGACATCTTTGAAGTGGCTTTTCACTCCCTGTGAGGTGTGCATGCTTCAGTGTGAGCTTGCTGGGCCATGTGGGTGGGGGATGTTGAGCTGTGACTACCACTCCCATCATGCTATTGCCTACACCCCCCTTCCCAGCATGCCCATACTTCCTTCCTTTTGAGTGGACTTCACTGTATGTGAGTGTGACAGCAATGGCAAGATGGCTGACAGTGTGGTCCTGTTGTTTGTTGGTGCACAGTTCCCAGCAGGGCCTTGTGCTCCCCACAGCAGTGCCCAGTGTCAGCCATCTTGTCAGTTGTTTTCCACTCCCTGTGATGTGAGCATGGTTCAGAGTGGTGTTGATGGGCCAATTGTGAGGGTGAGCAATATCTGTGACTACCACTCCCATCATTCTATTGCCTACACCTCCCTTCCCAGCATGCCCATACTTCCTTCCTTTTGAGTGGACTTCACTGTGTGTGAGTGTGACAGCACTGGCAAGATGGCTGACAGTGGTGTCCTGTTGTTTGTAGGTGCCCAGTTCCCGGCAGGGCCTTGTGCTCCCCACAACAGAGCACCAGTGTCAGACATTTTTGAAGTGGCTTTTCACTCCCTGTGAGGTGTGCATGCTTCAGTGTGAGCTTGCCGGGCCATGTGGGTGGGGGATGTTGAGCTGTGACTACCACTCCCATCATGCTATTGCCTACACACCCCTTCCCAGCATGCCCATACTTCCTTCCTTTTGACTCTGCTTCCCTGTGGGGTAGTGTGCCTGTGCTGACAGGATGGCTGACAGTGTTGTCCTGGCGTTAGTTTGGCTACAAGTCCCAGAAGTGTCCCTGTGCTTCACACAGCATAACCCAGGGTGGTGGTTCTTTGTGGGATATTTAATTAGAGTGTGAGGCAATGCATTCTCCCAGGTGAGTTGTGTGTAGTTTGTGTTAAGGGTGTGTGTGAGAACAGCTGCTGGTAACTATGGTCAGTGCTGTCAGTCCTCCTTCCCACCCAGCCAGATATCCCACCATGGAACGTGCTTCCATTGCAGGGAGTGCAAGTTTGCTTTCAGGATGTCAGACAGTGGTGTCCTGCTGTTGGTTGGTGCACAGTTCCCAGCAGGGCCTTGTGCTCCCCACAGCAGTACCCAGTGTCAGCCATCTTGTCAGTTCTTTTCCACTCCCTTTGATGTGAGCATGGTTCAGAGTGGTGTTGATGGGCCAATTGTGAAGGTGAGCAATATCTGTGACTACAACTCCCATCATGCTATTGGCTACACTGACTTCACCAGCATACACAGAATTCATTCCTTTCAGTGAGCTTCCCTGTGAGGTGGTGTTCTAGTGGTGGCTACATATCTGACTGTGTTTGTTGGTTAGATTTGTGCCACTGCCTGGCTCTCTTTGTTGTTGGGTTTGTACATGTCATGACACAGTTACATATCACTATGAGATGGCATGTATTGTGTTTATCTAACTAACATACACATCTTGGTATGATTATCTTTTGGTTGCTGTGGATTTGCTAAGGGTGCATGGTTTGACTATCCCCTTGACAGTGATGTGTGTGTATTGTCACACAATATTGTGTATATTTGTTGTGTACTCACCAGGCTCTGGGATGTTTGATAGTCCATATACGCTCACTGGTGGTAGGATGGCTCGCACCTTCTCCTCCCAGGGCCTGAGGTATACTGGTTTGGCAGGAGGGCCACTGCCGGTGTGTTGGCTCAAGGCGTAATCCTTCTTGAGTAGGTCCTTGACCCTCCTGCGCACATCATACCACCTGTTCTGGATGTCTTCCTTTGTGCGCAAACATGGTGATTGTGCGTTCACCCTGTCGATGATCCTCTCCCACATCTTGGTTTTCTGCGACATGGGGGTCTGTTGGACCAATGTACCAAACAACTGGGGCTCTACCCTGAGGATCTCATCTACCAGGACTTCCAATTCACTGTCTAGGAACTTTGGATTCTTCTTTGGGGGCATGGTGATGGGTGGTGGTGGTGATTGATGTATGTGTGGGTGTGCAAGTTTGGGTGTGTGAGTGTAGGTTTTGCTGGGTGTATGTGAGGGTGCTATTTGTTGAGGTGCTGATGGTGTGTGGCTTGTGTGATGGATGAGCTGTGAGTGTGTCTGTGGTTGCTGTCTGATGGTGTTCTGTGCTGGCAGGTCATTTGAATTTGCAAAGGATCATGGTAGGGATTTGTGGCCTTTATATGGGTGGAGTTGTGGGTGTGTCTTTGTTCCATGTCCCCCCCCAGTATTTATTGGCTTTGTAATTGCTTGTTTGGCCCTTTTTTTTGTATTTTTTCCTTTGTAGTTTTGGGGCATGTATGAGACGTTCTTCTGACCGAGTAGGATGCTGCAGTTGTCTCGTGCGAGCTTCTCCGAGTCGTTCACGCTGTGTTTCTGCTAGGTTTCATGTGCGGCGTATGCGTCGGTCGCGGAGTATTGGGTTGCTTCGGCTGTGTTTTGTATGCGTGTCGGTCATACGGCTTGGTCTCCGTGCGACTCGGTCTGGTTTTCCACGCATTGCATCGTACTGCGCGGGTCGGAGTTCGCGGGTACGTTTCGGTCGGGTTCATTCCTGGTGTGTGTCGGTCGGTTCGATTCGCGTGGTTTCCCGGCCGGATAGCTGGTTTCCGTGCGGTTCGGTCGTTCGGCTTGTGTTCCGTACGAGTCGGTCGTGATTCACATGCATTTCATCGTACTACGCAGGTCGGGCAGCGCCGGTACGTGTCGGTCGGACTATTTTCCCGTACCGAGTCGGCCGGTACGTTTTCCGGCCCGAATCGGAATTGGCCCCTTTGTATCTATATATCACCCAACCTATGTCTGTACACCTTATGTAATTTCTCAACGTTCCCTCTGCCCTACCACCAAGCTCACCAGCACCTTGTCTTTTAACTTTCTAATTGACTGCCTCTAGCATCACTGGCCTCTGGTTCCTCTAGCACTCCTTGGACTGGCCCGTACATCTTTGGCCCCTCAACTCTGCACTCTTGAGCCCCCCTCACTTATTCGTTGCAAGATGCCAATAGAGCAGTGGGGGTTGTACACGAGGAAGTCTGTGCTCTTTCTGTCCTTCTGCCTTGCTCTATTAGGGCCAGCTGCTAAAATCACATCTCCTATGTAGCCTCTGGGATCCTTCAGGTGGCATCTAGTGAGATTCTACCCCTTCCTGGCCAAAGCAGGCCACAGTCTAGGAACATGTCCAGCAACCAATGCCTCACAGTGTCAGTCTCAACAATGGTACTTCCAGTGGTGTCACACCAGCATCATGACTCAGCCATGCCCACCCCACTTGCTACTTGACAGATACTGAAACAACTACCAAAACAGCCCAAACCATGTCATAAAAGAGTAAGAGAAGGAGGCAGGTGTTTTGTTAAATTTCTTCAATATTAATGACTTGGGGTGCAGGGAAGTATATCCTGCTAGGAGCTAAGCAGCTTGCAGTCTACTGTTCTTGGTGACCATCTCCATAGTATCACTCAACATGGCTATACAAACCAATGCAGATGTCCTTTCAGCCCACTGGTTAGCAGACTTCTTTGGAGCCTCTAAAGATCTTTCATTTTAAGCTGCCTGCCTCTTCCTCATGCTTTGCAATCCTGACTTATCCTCTAAATACCTATTGCCCTGCAGAAATGGCTGTCCAGAACTTTCCTAGCAACAGAACCACATACACTGACTGAGTGTTCAATGCCCTGGGTTGGTAGCTGGCCGGACATTCACCTATCCAGACAGGCGCTGGCCCAATTCCCCTTCCCTGTTTTAACATATTCTTTGCTGGGTCCTGCAGGTGGCGTCAGACCCAAAGCCAATCTAGTAGAGGCAGTGTGAAGGGCACAACAGCTTAAGGATGAGAAAGAATTGTAATAATTCCTGGAATTATTCAAGGTTACTTAAAGCCTGTGAAGAATTCTGTAAAGTGGTATATTCTTTGAGGGTTTTGTTTGAGAAGGAATTTTGTTTTGTGTGGCGGAGGAATGTAGGGATGATTTTTTAAAAGTTAAGAATAAAATTGCCAATGACCCTTCAATTAGGAGAGTTGACGTCTCATTACACACTAATCTTAGCATTCAGGAGGGACAGGAGCCAGTTCTAGCCTTTTGCGTCTAAGTCTTTGCGGGTATCTAAAACAAATTACTCTGGTGCGACGAGACACAGGTTTTTGTGGGGTCAAGCATTTTAGGTTTTTCTTGAGGGGCTACCCTTTGTGATTTGTACTGACTGGAAGCCATCTTTTTGCACCTTTGCCAGTAAAGGAGCGAGTATAATACGCTCCATGTAGCAAGCTGGCTGTTAGGATTAGCAGGGTATATCTTCAAGGAGTATTTGCCACGGCTATGAAATGTGGTGGTTGATTGCCTTTCTCAATTGGCTTTGGAGAGGTTGGAGAAGGAGGTAAGAAGTAGTGATGATTCAGTTTTGGTGTTGAACCCTGATGGGGTGAGTTAGGAGCAATGGGAGTTTAATATTAGAGTGGAGAGGTGTGGTGCAGCGGCCAGGGCAGCTGACTTCGGAGCACAGGGTTCACAGTTCGATCCCCGGCTCCGGCGGCAGCTCAGCTCAGCACCATGTGACTCTGGGCAATAGCTCACTTAATTTCCACTCCGGCCCCCAGCGCCTTGAGACCCGTAAGGGTGAGTAGCTGCGCTATATAAAAACGGACTTACATTTTTTAATATTAGGAAGGCTGTGTTATAATGTTTGTCAAGAGGTAGGCTATGTCACAGTGTCCTCATAAGGAGATGTGGTAAATGGAGGGGAAGAGATTTTGGGAAGTTAAAGATGAATTGAGTCAGGATATGGTAGTTGCTACGATGTGACATGCTGGTGCCTCCTGAGAATGCATAGAAGATTGTAGATTTGGCTCATCAAGGCATCTCTAAAGGAATCTAACCAAGGATAGGGTATTGGCAAGTTTTTTTGGGGCAGGGTTTGACAGGTAAGTGAAAGATAGTGCGGAAAAGTGCTTAAGATGTGCACAGAATGATATGGTTACAGTGATCCACTGGTCCCATTTGTCTCCAGCGAGGTGTAAGACAAGCCGTGGGTCAAATCTGAGCTTGATAAAGTTGGTCTGGTTGCTGTGTTAGGTCCTGCAGGCAGATTTGTTTTGGTTCTAGTGGTTGTGAGTGCATGTTGTTAGTTTGTTCATTTTTAGAGTCTTGGTAGAGGTTTTATGGTAAGTATTTTTGGTGGATGTTACCTCCATTATTTTGATAACAGATAATTGGCTGCAAATGGAGTTGGAAGAGATGAAAACTTTTCTGGAATAGATGGCAGTGAGGCATTTGAGAACTACCAGTGTTGTCCTAAAGCCAATGGGTTGGTGGAATGTGTAAAACATATGTTTACAGAGTATTACCAAGGATTTCTGCCATTGTCGGTTGGCCCTGAAAAGTTAACAAGCAAGGTGATGTTGGTGGGGTCTCCTCATTCTATTTTTAAAAAGATTCTTAATTGAGTTTTATGAGACACAAAGAGTAATAAGAATAATATACCCACCACTATCCATGCATTATAAACACATTACAAATTGCACACTTAGTATGCTGGATTAGTAATTATAACAAATGGAGCAATTGCTATAATCACAAACTATTAAACCAACTGGATAATAGATAGCCATGTACATTCCAATAGAGTAAAATAAAGAAAGGACCGCCAAGGCAGGGAGAGTTAAACCTAAAACATGTGTCTCCAGTTAGTCAGTGGAGCGCACAACTTCCTTTATGATGCATGCGGAGCAGAATGGTTAAACCCCTTCCTTGTTTATTGGCCTACATCTTACTAAAACAGTGATATTAAAGTATAGTTAAAATCCTGAGTTGTCCATTATTCTTCATAAGAGTGTCTAAATCTTTTACCACACGATGTCCTCTTTTCAGAAGCATTAATCAAATTTTGTGTCTGGTGTCTTAAAAATACATTTAAAACTGCAGCATAGGATCCCCACAACATATGAAATATTGTATACTGCTAATTGGCAATAGAAGTGTCATACAACTTGATTTGTTTTGGTGGTTAGTTTGCAGTAAAAATGCATACAAAAATGAGTTAGATTTTGAACAGACACCTTTTGAAAATTGTAGACCTAGTATTGTAATGCTGGGTGAATTGGTCTGCAAATTTGTATGTCAGAATATTATATAAAGAAATGTTGTCTGGCATAAACATTGTGTCTCAAAATCATTTGCAAAAAATATTGTCCCATTGGGTGTAGACTTTCTATTGTTCACTTCAGTGGGGAAATATATTTGTAGACAGTCATGCAATATTCTATTAACAATATTTTGGTACCATACTATCTGCAAACTCCTTAGAGTGTGAAGTTAACAGCTATTTTGGTATGTATGCTTTGGTCGTTCTTAACCATGAACCTAACTTGCTTGCAATGTACATAAAGAAAAGTGTGACAGCTGGCCAGTTTGTTACCTGTGCTGGATGAAATGTTGGGGACTAGTCCTAATAGCCTTGAAGATGATTTGGTAACAGATACTGCTCTGATTCTTCACCCTGGTCACCAGTGACCTAACGGAGGCGAATGGAAGAAATGTTAGCTCTTTGAACAGCAGGAAATAATGCTTACTTATATTTACTAATTTTTGGTTGCTACATAGAAAAAAGCGGAAGATTACATAAATGATCGAATCAGATGAATAATGCGAATCAGGCATGGGTGATAAATTCAGCACTAGGAAATACTGCATTATGTATCAGACCTTCTCCAGAGGCGCCTGTGGGAGCTCCCCTTCATTTTTTTTAAATAGGGCTTAATAATTTATTTTACACCACAGTATTTCAAATATAATATTTAAAACGCCATAGGTGTTACAGGCAGTTCCGAAGAAAAAACACGCATATATAAAGGCAATATACGCTCGGGCACGCTGACATTGAGAAAGGCGTTGTGCCTAAAAGTGTCTGTCAGTTCTTTTTTTATTTCTGTGGCATAAATAAATCTTAAAAAAGTTCCAGTGAGTGCGCTTAATCTATCGACAACCAAGAGTGGGTTGTCCCGTGGATTGTATGTATATATATGTAGCCACTCTGTAGTTATAGGTAGGATTCCCAGAGATAGGAATTCCTCATATTTTTGCTTGCTAATAACTTTGTCACCATTTGATGAATCTCCATGAAACTTTGCAGACCGATTCCTTTATGTACATTGGCTGATGATGCAAAGTTTCATGGTAATTAGTTAAGGGGGTGTAAAGAAAAAATGGGGGCCCCTAAACACATTTTTCCATCAATGCATTTTCCGTAGACTGTTTAGACAGACGTAGCAACAAAATGGCTGAACGGATTTACATGAAATTTGGCAGGAATAAAGATTATGGTGTGGAATGGGTCCTTTTTTGGTATTTGATCTGAAATTGTTCTGTTTTTAGGTAATAATGGACAAAACCTTAGTGATATATTAGACTGCGGTATACCGCAGTACATTGCGATGACGAAACTGAATATTATTGGTTAATGAAAGCCCTTTCAAAAAGAAAGGGCAGCCATTTTGTTTAGACCACACTTTCTATTTGTTTTGTATTTTTACATTAAATAAAGCTTACTACTGTTTTTGTAATGCATAGGAAGAAATGAGGCAGTTTAGGACAGTTTGTAGAGTTAGGGAAAAGCATTTTTAATGATTTATATATATTTTTAAAGTTTACGATGTACCTCTGCACTTTTGCAAAATTAGATGGAACGTACAGCCGTACCCATTGAAATATAAAAAAGCAAAATTATATATTTCAAAAGACACTCTATGACACGCCACTCCACTCTACGACACACCACTTGACTCTACGACACGCCACTCCACTCCACTCTATGACATGCCACTCCACTCTACCACACACAACTTCACTCTTCGACACTCTACTCCATGACATGTCACTCCACTCTATGCCACTCCACTCTAAGCACCTACACTCTAAGACACTCTACAACACACCACTCTATGACACGCCCCTCCACTCTATTCTTTAACACTCCACTCCCCTGTACGACACGCCACGCTACCACACTCTACTCCACTCTATGCCCCTCTACTCCACTCTAGGACATGCCATTCCAGGCCACTCAGCTCTACGACATGCCACTCCACTGTATGACACGCCACTCCAGTCTGCGACACTCCACACCACTTCACTGTATGCCACGCCACTCCACTATACAACATACTACTCCACTCCATGCCCCTCCACTGTAAGGCACTCTATGACACACCACTCTATGACATGCCACTTTATTCTACTTTACAACACTCCACTCTACAACACTCTATTCCAATGTATGCCCCCCACTCCACACCACTCTATGACACTCCACTCTTCGACACTCCATGCCACTCTACTCTATGACACATCTCTCCACTCTTCGGCATGCCAGTCCACTCTACGCCACTCAACTCTACACCCCTCCACTCTGACACTCTACAACACACCACTCTATTGCATGCCACTCCACTATACTCTACCACATTCCACTCCAATCTACACAACTCCACTCTACTCTCTGACAAGCCACTCTACTCTACAACATGCCATTCCACTCTACGACACTCCACTCCACTTTACGACACTCCATGCCACTCCACTCTATGACATGCCACTCCACTCTACGCCACTCCACTGTAAGGCACTCTATGCCATGCCACTTCATTCTACTTTACAACACTCCACTCTACAACACTCTATTCCAATGTATGCTCCCGCTCTACTCCACTCTAGGACACGCCACTCCACTCAGCTCTACGCCACTCCACTCTATGGCACACCACTCCACTCTATGGCATGACACTCTGCTCTATGACATGACACGCTACTCCACTGTACAACACGCTACTCCACTCTACGACATGCCACTATACTTTACGCCACTACACTCTACACCCCTCCACTCTAAAGCACTCTAGGACACACCACTCTATAACATGCCAATCCACTCTACTCTATGATACACCACTCGTGCCCTTGCCATGCACAGCTAATTACCCCACATATTACATAACTCAAGGCATCTTCTATGACATCATTGATAATATCACTGCAACATTTGCTGTAAATTTATTGATGAAAAAACTGTGCACGGTGAGGGCGCAAATTATAGTTACCTTAGGGCATGAGTTATAGTTACTTGAGATAACTCTAACTGCTGAATTTCTATGTTTTTTTGTGTGTAAAATCTGAACCTAACTATAACGTCCCTGTAACCTTTGTTTTTTTGTGTGAATTTCTAGGTTATTTTAATTCTATTACGTAACTATAAGGTTCCTGTAACATTAGGAAATGCGTTAATTGACTTGCTTATAACTTTGGCACCATTTGACGAATCTTCACAAAATTTTCCCCAAAAAGTGCCCTACTTGGTTTAGTTGTGCATGAAAAGTTTCAGGGTGATTCATCAGACGGGGGCCGAGAATAAGGGGGTCAAACTTCTGCCCGAACTGCTAAACGGAATTACGCCAATTTTTGGCAGAAAGTTAGATCTTGGTCCAGAAAGTGTGCTTTTTGTGATTTGGAGGAAATCTGTTCAGTAGTTTTGGAGTTATTAAAGAAATATAGATATCTAGGGACGTGATCCCTCCACGGATAACCAGCGAGAAATCCACAGATTCATGCACCACCAGCAATGCCATGATTGGCAGGCCGCAACCTGGGAGGAAAGTGGCGGCTGCCATTTTAGATACAAGGGAACGGTTGCCGGTTGTGAGAATTAACAAAAAATGGAATAGAACGTGTTAGGGTAGAGGCACTCCATGTGTGCAATATAGGGGGTGTAAGAGGCACCCCCTTGTAAAATCACGGTGGATCCGTGTATTCGGCTGTAAATAAAAATAAAAAAACAAGCACTCACTGAGATACTCATACACCCACTCACACTCAGACACCCAGTCAGAGACCCACACAGACACTCCAACACCCATTCAGAGACCCACTCACACCCTCACTCACACACCCACTCAGACACTCTTGTACCTGCTCACATACCTATTCAACCACTTACATACCCACTCACCGACCCACTCACGCACCCACTCACAGACCCACTCAGACTTTCATAGCTACTCACAGACCCATTCACACACATACACACCCAATCACAGACCCACTCACACACTGACACACCCAGACAAGGTCACTCACACTCTGACACACCCACTCAGACACTTACAAGCCCACTCACAGACCCATTCACATACTCACACACCCACTCACAGACCCACTTACACTTTCACACATCCACTCGCAGACCCACTCACACACCCATTCACAGAGCCAGTCTGACGCTCACACACCCACTCAGAGACCCATTCACATACTCGCACACCCACTCACCTCACAGACCCACTCACACTCTGACATATCCACTCACAGACACACACAGACACTGGCAAACCCACTCACAGACCCCGTGTGGATCCGTGAATTCACCGAAAAGTTACACGAGGGGCCACGCTGAGCACTGCAGTGGATTCGTCACCATCACGGCCTGCAAGGGGATCTCTAATCTCCTTTAAAAGTGCAGGCAGCACAAAAACACGGAACGCCCCCAGGACAGCGCGAGTTCGCGGATGCCCTGAGGACAGTGCATTCATCATAATACGGCGCATTTTCCTTCATTGCCCTGGGCGCACCTTTTAAAAAGTGTGCCCAGCGCAATGAAGGAAAATGAGCCGCATGTGTAATGCGGCCCCTGGTGTCTTGAATTTGATGCCTTTAATGTTACAGTTTCTTTGTCTCAAAAAGTCATACAAGTAATCCCATGGATATTCTGCACAGCTCAGAGTTAGAAACCAAGTTGGTGTTCTTAAATTTCTCCATACTGTGATTATTTAAATGCACATAGAATGCAGTTTGGGGGGTTTACTACAATCTTGATGATTGTTTTTCCCCACTGTTTATTGATGATTCGCTTAATAGTACATCACTTTTCGTGTATGAGTATAGATCCTGAGAACAGTATAAAAGAGAGAGGAGACATTTGTATGGTGACACGCATGAGGCATTTCGTATAGTGAGTAAGCATCTCACTTAAATTTTTGAAGGGAGGTGGTAGTATAATGACTGCAGTTGATGGTGGTTCTGCCAAGGGTGCTGTACAGGTGGACTGTCTTGCTGCACCTAGTTTCCTCCTCATCATTTAGTTGTGGCCCCTTTCTGGAATTGTTTTTAAGTGCTTCCACATGGCAGTTGTCTCATGTAAATAATTGCCCCTGGATAACTGCTTGCCACAAACATTACAGTACAGATATTTATCTGTAACCTTGTTTTCCCTTCATGGTATTGTAACATGCTTGCAAACATCACTTTGTGTTGTGCTTCCTAAAGTACTTGTGCACAAAAGTGTATTTGTAAATAGTTAACTAAGTTATGTTATGTTTATTTAATTGTTTGGTTTAAATTGTATTATAATGCGTTACAAAAAATGTATTTGAATACTTATAACAATGTATATTACTAATTTAACTTATGGCTCACAAACACACCCGTACAAGTATTCATACATGAACTCACACATCTATGTAGTCATTAACGCAGGTACTGACACACCCACACATACATTCAAACATCTAGTCAAAACCTCATACGGTCAGTCACACACCCATTTACACATGGAAACAGCTACTTACATAGACTCATACACCCATTCACACACCCACTCACACACTAATACATTCACTCATACACCCATTCACACACCAATACAGTGACTCATACACACAGTTATACACTAATACACCCACTAACACAACCACACACATACACCAATACACCTACTCACACACCATGCCATACTCTGATAAAACCACACAGAGACTGTCACATACTTGCACACACCAATGCAGTCACTGATACACCCAGGCACTCACCGATACCACCACTGACAGACCAAGGCTCACACTGATACAACCTCTGACACACCCAGCCACACTCCAATACAGAAACTGACACACCCAGGCACATACTCATACAGCCAATGACACACAGTCGCATATTGATACAGCCACTTAACCATTCAGCCAAACACTGATTCAGCGTCTTAAACACTCATATACATACTGATACAATCAGTTACACTCCAAACCACACACTAATACAGTCACTAACACAGCCAGCCAAACACTAATGCATCCAATAATATACCCAGGCACACACTGATGCATTAACTGACACACCCAGGCATACACCAATGGAAACACTGACACTGCCAGCCATACACCAAAGCAGACATTGACAAACCCATCCAAACACAAATGCATCACATAACATACCCATGCTCACACTGATGCACACATTGACACACCGAGTCTCACACAGATACAGTCACTGACACATTAAAAACACAGAGTTAGATCTTTGTTTGACCAGATGGTGGTTCTAAAAAGAACCATTTTTTTCTAGAAGGGTTTTTTAACAGTTTTTGAATTTTTTTCTTTTTTATTTTTTGAAATAAAATGTGAACAGCATAGTAAAAGGGTAAAGATGGGGAAATGCAAAGAAGCAACTCGCTTCAGTCTTCAAAAAACATTATGTGACTGGAAACATTACATAACTGGAGGCAAAAAACTAACAGTGATGCTTCTTCACTGTATTCAAGTATGCACCCACAGAGGATATTTTTACAGCAACAAGCATGTGGCACTTCGCACAGTGAGTAACCATCTCACTCAATTCTACGCAGGCAGCTGGTATGGTAAGGACTGCAGCGAATGATGGTTCTCCCAAGGGTGCTGTATAGAAGGACTGGCTGCTGCACCTGCTTTCTCCCCATCATCCAGTTGTAGACCCTTTCAGGAATTGTTTTTAAGTGCTTACACAGGAAACTTGTACCATGTGAATACTTTTTGCAGTGCCTCTGGATAACTGCTTGCCGCAAATATTGCACTGCACATTTTTGGTGTTACCTTCTTTTCCCCAGAAGGTATTGTGAAGTGCTTCCAGACATCACTTTCTTTTCTTCAAGGTGGTGTATCTTCCTCCTCATCCTCAACAGGTTGTGGATGTTCATCCTGGACAGAAGATGTTGCTTCAGCCATTCTCTGAAAGCAGAGCACCACTGGTTCTCAATCCTCTTTCTAGAGACTTCACTATAGAACTAACAGTTTTTGGATGTGGTTTTCCATGTACATGGGTGGGGTCCTAATATATCACATCAAAAGGGAAGATTTGGGTGTGTCATCGTCCGAATTCGCAAATTTGGTCTGAAGATTTCAGATTCGCAAAACTCGTAAAATGGGTAACTTTCTTGAAACACAGATATAGGATGCCTTATATATACTTGTAAATATGTTCACACTGATGTCATTAATGAAAATGGAGGGGTGTACATATTTAAAATAATTTATAGAATTTTCGGCGAATCCACGGATTCAAATTGTGGATTCATTCAGATCACATGATCGGGATTAAAAACCATAGAGTACTAGTCCCGTCTATGTTTTCGGATGCGCGGAGGTGCCGCAGAACAAAAAAATAATTCGAAAAAAATAACATTTGTTTAATTACATTAACAAAAAATTTCTATATTTTACACTAAGTACAAATGTGATTTTTTTCCTTTTAGAACTTATAGAAAGTATATTTATAAGAAAAGAATGTCTGTAGTTCAAAGAAAACAAACTAAATTAAAAATCAAAATAAATTGTAGTATACTTATTAATAAAAATAAACCCTAGAAATTAACTAAAATAAATAAAAATTACAGGGACATAATACTTTAGAAATAGATCTTGAAAAATCTTAGAAATTCACTGAAAAAAACAAAGGTTACAGGGACGTTACAGTTAGGAAATGGAATTAAAAAAACCTTAGGAATTCTTTGAAAAAACCCAAAAGTTACAGGGATGTTATAGTTCGACTCAGATTTCACTCGTACAAAACCATTGAAATTCAGTAGTTATGTTTACCTAAGCTAACTATAACTTACGCCCCCACAATGCACTGCTTATGACCTCACTGTGAGGAAAGACGGCGGATAACCCCCGAAACCCCCGACGTACCTCCTACTCCTCTACCGTGGTCTCCGTATGCCATGGACAGCGACGGTGACAATCCAGGGACGAAACCCAAACACTAACGAGGGACTATCATTCTCCTCCACAGGGCGGGGAATCAGCGAACCAGAGGCCGGGCCCGCCCCTGTGCGAGCATGTGAGCCGAGAAGACCAATCCCCAATCAGGAGAGAAGGAGAAAAGGGAACGGGGACAGCAAAGAAGGACATCAACCCGGAAGAGGAACCTGGAAGGGAGGAAGACACGAGAGAGACTGCCGGCGAAACGGAGGAAAATGCCAAGAAGACGAAAACCTTCAACGCGGGGAAGGACGCTGAAGAAGGAGCAGTGCCAGCGGGGAGTAACAGCAGGGAGGCAGCCGAGGTCGACGTCACCGCCGAAGACGACCCTGACGTGTGGTGGGAAGAGTGGTAGTCCCCGGAGGACGCACAGGAGCCGCCGCTACTCCGGAGAGTTGCGGCTTAAGGCGGTACCTGCTGCAGGTACAAGGGGTATGAATGGGTGGCGGGTTAAGGCGGTAGGCTAAGGAAGCACAACCCCTGCCTTGTCTTAAGACGCACCCTGTCCTAGCTGCCTTGCAAAGCCTGCAACTGTCGCTTTTCTTTTCATAGCCAGTCGTTCCTTTATTTTTATTGTTTCCTTTGGCACACCAAACGCACCCTTTCCTTTTACGAGCACAGCTTGACCGATGCCTGCAAAAGCCTGCCACAGGGGGAGGAACTGAAGTAAGGTCCCCGTAGGGAATCGTGCTCACGGCATCACCTTCTTTTGCTTCCCCTGTCACCTTGGTTCGGCTTGCACTCACCCGGGTATGGTGGAAGGACATCGATACCAATACAGTAATACTTACTGCCTCTTTTTTTTTTCTTCTTTTGTGTTGTTCTGCCCCTGAAAGCCTCCCGGGATCCCGTCTTCCGGAACGAAGCACCTAGAAGAGACAGAGAAGAGGAAAAACGTGAAGAAACGCCCTTTCTCATGTCTGAGCACAGATAAATGACTTTGGGGCATATGTATCAAGCCCTTTTCCCGTTCGCAAATTGCGATTCCTTAAATGCGATGCAGAAAGCACCTAAGTTGTGCGAATTTGGCATAAGAAATCGCAAATTACCACCAACTTACAGTTGGTGGTAATTTGCGAATTCTTTGGAAAAAGCACTTTTTTGCTTTTTTCAAAGTGCCATGTGGCACACATACATGCCCTTAGGGCATGTATGTGCGCCACATGTGCACCCATGCACATTTCAGGGGTGCAACAGGGTGTCCTTTGGAACCCTTGCACCTTGAAATTGCTGCGCGCAATTGCGAGTACCTATTGGGTACTCGCAATTTGCTGCTGTACTTTCCATTCATTCCTATGGGCCTCTTGGTCCATAGGAATGAACGGGAAGGGATTCCTTAATTGCGACTCGCAATTTGCGAGTCGCAATTAAGGAATATGAGGGATTCGCAAAATATTTGCGATTTTTTGAATAAATCTCGTTTTGCGATTCTCAAATAGCGATTCTCTAAAAATCGCTATTTGGAAATCGCAAAACCTTTCATTGATACATATGCCCCCTAGTATGTACACTTTTGGATCATAACACCTTGTCTGCCGCAAATGCCCTATTGACCAATAAAACATCCACTATCAACCCAATACAGCCTCCTCGCTTCTGTTTCCGCCCATCCCTCCGACACTCACATATTACATTACTCATGACATGGTCAGTGACATCACTGATTACATCTCAAATGACATCACTGATTACATCATCCACAGAACCACTCACACCCCATACACCCCATACAGCCTCTCATACACCCACTCGCATACCCATACAACCACTCACACACCCACTCACTCATCCATAGAGCAACTCACACACCCATTCACCCATACAGCCACTCACACACCCATTCACTCACCCACACAACCACTCACATATTCATTCACACATCCATACAGGCACTCACATTCCCACTCACTGACCTATACAGACACTTCCTGTGCAATACAGCCACTCACACACCCACTCAAACAGTCACTCACCCATAGAGCCATTCACACAGCCACTCAGTCACCCATACAACCACTCACCCACCCATACAGCCACTCACATAGCCATTCAGTCACCGATACAGCCACTCACACACCCATACAGCCACTCAGTCAGCCACTCACACACAGATTCAGACAGTCACACAGCCACTCAGGTGATATATGTTAGAAATAGTATCACTCATTAGTAGTATAGACACAATAGTAATTTAACGTATGCAGAAGCTTAGTATATATCTTTAAGTCTCAGAACCTTTTAAGAAACACTTACACTCACTGGATGATGTCATCAGTGATGTCATTTGAGATGTCATCAGTGATGTCACTGACCATGTCATGAGTGATGTAATATGTGAGGTTATAAGCAGTTCATTGCGGGGGCGTAAGTTATAGTTAGCTCAGGTAACTATAACTGCTGAATTTCAATGGTTTTGTACGTGTGAGCCAAACTATAAAGTCCCTGTAACCTTTTTTTAGTGACTATATATATATAAATATATATATATATATTCTGCTCCAAAGGTTGTCCACCTGGTGAGTAGCACTCGATCAGCAACTTTGTTTATGATAAGTAGGGACGAGGATCCGCTTGTAGAAGCTGCTCCGTAATGGAAATGCCTGACGCGTTTCGAAGCTCCATATGCTTCTCTTCAGAGGCTTGAACGGAGACAGTGTGTGCAAACGCTGAACCCACTTCGCTATTTTCATATTGCACACCCACCAATGGGAAGCTCGAATGAGACTGTGCATTGTGGGAAATGTGGTCCGGATAGCACACAAATCTTGTCCTGTATGGACCCTGCAAGTGGACTCGTCCTCAATCCTGTTTGCGGCTGCTGGTCCACATGGCCGACATGATAGTTACCATGATCGGGCTGCTGATCGAGTGCTACTCACCTGGTGGACAACCTTTGGAGCAGAATGTAATACGCGGCCGTCCTGCCGCGGAGTGTGCACCACCCCGTAATGTCTTGGGGGCTACGTGGGTCAGCAGCCGCAAACAGGATTGAGGACGAGTCCACTTGCAGGGTCCATACAGGACAAGATTTGTGTGCTATCCGGTCAGTGACATCACTGATGACATCACTGATGACATCTCAAATGACATCACTGATGACATCACTGATGACATAATCCATGTGAAAATCTGATGCACCTCCTCACACTCTAATATAATCTTTGATACACCCACTGTAAAATACAGACTACCATTCTCGAAACCATCGACACACCAATACCAGTTACTACATACGCACTCACTAATTCCTAGGTCTACACACACATCCACTCATTCACCCATACAATCACTCATACATACAGTCTCTCATCAATACAACACTATCATATGCACTCATACACCTATACAGACACTCACACACCTAGTCAGTCATGCAAAGAATCAATCACACTCCCATTTCCTCACCTATACAGTTATACACACACCACCTCACTTATTCAAACATATACTAACACATACTTACTCTCTTATACAATCACTGATACAAGTACACACTCATCCATACAGCCACTCTCACAGTCACTGACTCTCACGTATAGTCATTTATATACTCCAAGTCTCACATACACTGCCTTTTACATATGTAGTTACTTGGACATGTACCACTGAGACATCCAATCTCTCACCAACACACCAATACACACACTCACCCGCCCATACAGCTGTTTCCACATGCACTCTTGAACCCATACACCCAGTGAATCAACCACTCACACATCTATGCACAGAGTCACACACCTCCCACCCACCCACCCACCCACACACACAATCAGTCTCCCATACAAATACTCAGGCAACCAATCAATAACCCATATAGACACTCATGTAGCTACTGACCATCACATGCAGCAGCTTACACAACAACAGACATACTGATACACACATTCACACAGTTTAGTCACTAACCCATGCATTCAGTTAGACACATTTAATCACTCACTTATACAGTCAGTCACGCACATACTAAATCCTCCATCCAGACACTTATACACCCACTCATTCTTCAATACACCTTGGCATATATATATAAAACATATTTAAACTTTAGAGAAACACACAGTCACTGGATGATGTCATCAGTGATGTCATCAGTGATGTCATTTGAGATGTCATCAGTGATGTCACTGACCATGTCATGAATGATGTAATATGTGACGTCATCAGCAGTGCATTGCGGGGCACGAGTTATAGTTAGCTGAACTAACTATAACGGGGAATTTCTATGGTTTTGTACGAGTGAAATGTCCAACTAACTATAACGTCCCTGAAATCTATGTTTTTTTTAGTGAATTTCTAAGGTTTTTTAAATGCTAATTTCTAACTATAACGTGCCTGAAACCTCAGGTTTTTTCAGTGAATTTCAATGGTTTTTTAAATGCTAATTTCTAACTATAACGTGCCTGAAACTATGTTTTTTTCAGTGAATTTCAATGGTTTTTTAAATGCTAATTTCTAACTATGCCTACAAAGTTAGGACATGTGAAGAAAGAGGAAGAAAAGCACAGCAACGAGCAAGACAAATGCTGAAAGAGGCAACAGAAGTCCAGAAAGACGAAAAAAGTGCAGGAAGAAGCAAGAGATGTGCAGAAAGAACCAACAGAGGAGCAGAAAGTCCTCCTGTGCCCCCAACTTTTAGTGACAGGTACTGGTGGTAACTGACTCTGACTAACCAGGACAAGCCAGTGCTATGCTAAAAGACACTTAGAATACAGTGAAAACACCTACATACACTAGGGAACACTATGCGTTGGGGTACCCCTGTAATGAGCATGACCTCCTCTGTATTTGCCATGAGTTAGTGCCTGGGTCTTTGCATGAGTACATGGGTAGTGACTGGATGATTAGAGTGCTGCAAGGACAGTGCATGGTGATTTTATAACTGCTTGTGGTGTTTGGGTAGTGTAGTGGGTCATGCTGGGGGTAGATTTAGGGTTTAGGGTAGTGCAGTGGTGTTTGTGTAGTGTAGGGGGTCATGTTTTAGGGTAGTGCAGTGGTGTTTGGGTAGTGTAGGGGGTCATGCTGGGGGTAGTGTTTTAGGGTTTAGGGTAGTGCAGTGGGGTTTGGGTAGTGAAGGGGGTACTGCTGGGGGTAGTGTTTTAGGGTTTAGGGTAGTGCAGTGGTGTTTGTGTAGTGTAGGGGGACGTGCTGGGGTAGTGTTAGGGTTTAGGGTAGTGCAGTGGTGTTTGTGTAGTGTAGGGGTCGTGCTGGGGGTAGTTTTAGGGTTTAGGGTAGTACAGTGGTGTTTGTGCATTGTAGGGGGTCGTGCTGGGGGTAGTGTTTTAGGGTTTAGGGTAGTGAAGTGGTGTTTGTGTAGTGTAGGGGGTCGTGCTGGGGTTAGTGTTTTAGGGTTTAGGGTAGTGCAGTGGTGTTTGGGTAGTGTAGGGGGTCGTGCTGGGGTTAGTGTTTTAGGGTTTAAGGTAGTACAGTGGTGTTTGGGTAGTGTAGGGGGTCGTGCTGGGGGTAGTGTTTTAGGGTAGTGCAGTGGTGTTTGTGTAGTGTAGGGGTCGTGCTGGGGGTAGATTTAGGGTTTAGGGTAGTACAGTGGTGTTTGTGTAGTGTAGGGGGTCATGCTGGGGGTAGTGTTTTAGGGTTTAGGGTAGTGCAGTGGTGTTTGTGTAGTGGGTCGTGCCGGGGTAGTGTTTTAGGGTTTAGGGTAGTGCAGTGGTGTTTGTGTAGTGTAGGGGGTCGTGTTTTAGGGTTTAGGGTAGTGCAGTGGTGTGTGGGTAGTGTAGGGGGTCGTGCTAGGGGTAGTGTTTTAGGGTTTAGGGTAGTGCAGTGGTGTTTGGGTAGTGTAGGGGGTCGTGTTGGGGTAGTGTTTTAGGGTTTCGGGTAGTGCAGTGGTGTTTGTGTAGTGTAGGGGGTCGTGCTGGGGGTAGTGTTTTAGGGTTTAGGGTAGTGCAGTGGTGTTTGGGTAGTGTAGTGGGTCATGCTGGGGGAGATTTAGGGTTTAGGGTAGCGCAGTGGTGTTTATGAAGTGTAGGGGTCATGTTGGGGTAGTGCTTTAGGGTTTAGGATAGCGCAGTGGTGTTTGGGTAGTGTAGGGGGTCGTGCTGGTGATAGTGTTTTAGGGTTTAGGGTAGTGCAGTGGTGTTTGGGTAGTGTAGAGGGTTGTGCTGGGCGTAGTGTTTTAGGGTTTAGGGTAGTGCAGTGGTGTTTGTGTAGTGTAGGGGGTCATGCTGGGCGTAGTGTTTTAGGGTTTAGGGTAGTGCAGTGGTGTGTGTGTAGTGTAGGGGTCGTGCTGGGGGTAGTGTTTTAGGGTTTAGGGTAGTGCAGTGTTGTTTGTGTATTGTAGGGGGTCATGTTTTAGGGTAGTGCAGTGGTGTTTGGATAGTGTAGGGGGTCATGCTGGGGGTAGTGTTTTAGGGTTTAGGGTAGTGCAGTGGTGTTTGTGTAGTGTAGGGGGTCATGCTGGGGTGTAGAGTTTTAGGGTTTAGGGTAGTGCAGTGGTGTTTGTGTCGTGCAGGGGGTCGTGCTGGGGTAGTGTTTTAGGGTTTAGGGTAGTGCAGTGGTGTTTGTGTAGTGTAGGGGGTCGTGTTTTAGGGTAGAGCAGTGATGTTTGGGTAGTGTAAGGGGTCATGCTTGGGTTAGAGTTTTAGGGTTTAGGGTAGTGCAGTGGTGTTTGGGTAGTGTAAGGGGTCGTGCTGGGGGTAGTGTTTTAGGGTTTAGGGTAGTGCAGTGGTGTTTGTGTAGTGTAGGGGTCGTGCTGGGGGTAGTGTTTTAAGGTTTAGGGCAGTGCAGTGGTGTTTGGGTAGTGTAGGGGTCGTGCTAGGGGTAGTGTTTTAGGGTTTAGGGTAGTGCAGTGGTGTTTGGGTAGTGTAGGGGGTCATGCTGGGGGTAGATTTAGGGTTTAGGGTAGTGCAGTGGTGTTTGTGTAGTATAGGGGATCATGCTTGGGGTAGTGTTTTAGGGTTTAGGGTAGTGCAGTGGTGTTTGTGTAGTGTAGGGGGTCGTGCTGGGGGTAGTGTTTTAGGGTTTAGGGTAGTGCAGTGGTGTTTGGGTAGTGTAGAGGGTCGTGCTGGGGGTAGTGTTTTAGGGTTTATGGTAGTGCAGTGGTGTTTGGGTAGTGTAGGGGGTCGTGCTGGGGGTAGTGTTTTAGGGTTCAGGGTAGTGCAGTGGTGTTTGTGTAGTGTAGTGGGTCGTGCTGGGGGTAGATTTAGGGTTTAGGGTAGTGCAGTGGTGTTTGTGTAGTGTAGGGGGTCATGCTGGGCGTAGTGTTTTAGGGTTTAGGGTAGTGGTGTTTGTGTAGTGTAGGGGGTCGTGCTGGGGGTAGTGTTTTAGGGTTTAGGGTAGTGCAGTGGTGTTTGTGTAGTGTAGGGGGTCATGCTGGGGTAGTTTTTTAGGTTTTAGGGTAGTGCAGTGGTGGTTGTGTAGTGTAGGGGGTCGTGCTGGGGGTAGTGTTTTAGGGTTTAGGGTAGTGCAGTGGTGTTTGTGTCGTGCAGGGGGTCATGCTGGGGGTAGTGTTTTAGGCTTTAGGGTAGTGCAGTGGTGTTTGTGTAGTGTAGGGGGTTGTGTTTTAGGGTAGTGCAGTGGTGTTTGGGTAGTGTAGGGGGTCATGCTGGGGGTAGTGTTTTAGGGTTTAGGGTAGTGCAGTGGTGTTTGGGTAGTGTAGGGGGTCGTGCTGGGGGTAGTGTTTTAGGGTTTAGGGTAGTGCAGTGGTGTTTGTGTAGTGTAGGGGGTCATGCTGGGGGTAGTGTTTTAAGGTTTAGGGTAGTGCAGTGGTGTTTGGGTAGTGTAGGGGGTCGTGCTGGGGGTAGTGTTTTAGGGTTTAGGGTAGTGCAGTGGTGTTTGGGTAGATCAACAACAATAGATCTCGCCAAGCAAGCAGCGCATGCGCTGCCGCTAGGCGAGACCTAAAAGCATTGCACCAAGATGGCTGCCAACACTTCATGGTTTGAAGTGTTGGCAGCCAATCAGAGCCGTGCTCGGGTATTAGGCTCCGCCCACATATATATATATTATTTTCTTCAATATCTCAAAAACTACTGAACGGATTTACACCATTTAAAAAACAGGTCGCTTTCTGAACCAAGCACTACCTTTTTGTCAAATTTGGTGTAGTTCCGTTCAGCAGTTCGGGCTGTAGCCTTGCCTAAAGTTTCCTATGGGAAATGGATTTTTTGACTCTTATTTTTTGAATTTCTCAGCAACTACTGAACGGATTTACACCATTTAAAAAAAAGGTAGCTTTCTGAACCAAGAGCTACCTTTCTGCCAAACTTGGTGTAATTCCGTTCAGCAGTTCGGGCTGTAGCCTGTCTCAAAATTTCCTATGGAAATTAACACACGAAAAACACTTTTTGGGATCCCCCATTTTTCTCCGCCCCCGCTTGACGAATCACCCCCAAACTTCCAGGATAGGAGCTGACCTGGATAGACCTTTTTTTTTGAGAATTTCACAAAGATTCGTTAAACGACGCCAAAGATATTAGCAAATCAAAAAATGCTTTTCCTATGGAAACTAGGTTCTAACTATAACTACCTACTGGCGACCGCCAGTAGGTAATATATATATATATATATATATATATATATATATATATATATCTGCTCCAATACACCGTTACAGGTGCACTCGCGGACGGGTGCTTTGATCGCGGCGGTGTACCGCGAAAAATATCCAAACTCCTTCTTCCCCACACCAATATACCAAGGAAGAGCACTCACGGGGTGATGTTAGAGTCTGTTTATTCAAGAGCAAAACAGACGCGTTTCGGCAGTTGCCTTTCTCGATGTTCCGATGTTTTTGCACGCCGTACGAAACCATGTTTTTATATGCATTCAAAACCATTAACCACGTGAGATATTCACAAACATAAATGATGGACTTTTCCAAAAATTCATTATGGTCGCCATATTGGAGTGGTAATAGATATAACATTATACATCTATCACAAGGTGATATTCACCCTGTAATTTTTAACATATTTTCCTGTCTCTATGATAGAGACAGTGTTCTGACCAAAATCGGCCCCACTCACTTATCCTACTCTCAAATATAGAGCGCAACAACTTTACACAATTAATAATTACGCCGTGTATCGGCTAATATTTTAGATTGATCAGAGTTTGTTGGATCATCATCCCATCACAATTAAACATTATTCTGCCGTGTATCGGCTTGAATACATTAATCATCACGTGCATACTTAAATGTTCCTGTCCTACATAAAATATTTATCACATCAAATTAAATTTATAACGTGCCCAAAATTGCATATTCACACTCCCTCCTTACAAATTCTTATTTACAGCTTAAAGAAATTGATTATTCCGTTCAGATTCTCTCATATGTTTAAAATCTTACAAAAAACACCTAGTCCCCAAGATGTATTGCCAATTCCTCCCCACTATTCATTCCATTGGGCATCTTAGTTTGAAGGTCAATGATGTATCTTGATTCTAACCTCCTTAACTTTATAATTCTGTCTCCTCCTCTTTTGCCTACTGGTACTGAGTCAATACCGAAATAGCATAACAGATCCCTGTTTGACTGATGTTTTTCAGCAAAATGTCTAGCAACAGGATATGTGACATCATTTTTACTATAGCACGCATATGCTCCAATATCCTTACTTTCATAGGGTGGATAGTACTGCCTATGTATTTGAGCCCACATGGGCAGAGGAGACAATAAACTGCATGTGTAGTATTGCATGTTAAAAATTTGTTAATGACTTTTTCTTTGTTATTCCTGGGATATCATAGGACAGTGTTCTCTTACTGTTTGCACAGGCTTTGCACTTCCCACATGGGAAGAAGCCTTTCATGTCCTTTAGAGTTCCCTTAGTATTAACAATTTGTTGTAAATGACTCTGAACTAAATAATCTCTAATCGGATTTAGCTTTTTTAAAAGTTATTTGGGGTGTGACAGGTAAATCTGGACCAATAACTGCATCCATTTTGAGGATATGCCAGTTTTTCCTCATTAACTTCCTCAACTGGTTGGCATTATCCGAAAATGTAGTTATCATTCTGAACTTAGTTATCATTTCTTCGTTTAATGATGTCTTGATTTTCTTTTGAGCAGATCTTGTCTAGATATCATGTTCACCTTATTGAGTGTACTCTCAAGTAATTCCTCACTATACCCTCGCATCTTAAATCTGTCACAGCTTTCTTTTACTGCTAACCTAAAATCTTCTTCCCTAGAGCTATTCCTTTTTAGTCTTAAAAATTCCCCATACGGAATGCTGTTAATCAATTGGGGTGGGTGGCTACTAGCTGCGTGTAGGATAGAGTTACCTGCAGTTGGTTTGCGGTATAAAGACACACTAAGTTGGTTATTTACTATGCTGATCTTCAAATCCAAGAAATTGACAGTAGTGGAGTCCACTTGGCCAGTGAACTGTAAATTTACATTATTATTGTTCAAATGTGAAATGAATTCATTAGCTAGATCTATCGGCCCATTCCAGACTATGAATAAATCATCAATGTAGCGATGCCATGCTACTACTCTATCCATCCACTTTTTATTCTCTGGTGCCCAGGCCACCTGCTTCTCCCACCAGCCAACGAAAAGATTCGCATAGCTTGGGGCAAAGCAGGTACCCATGGCCGTACCAGAGATCTGCCTGTAATAATCTTCTACAAATAAAAAAATGTTGTTAGTCAGACAGAATTCCGTTAATTCCAACAACATTTTATTATGTTCAGCGAACTTCAGCGGTCTTTTGGATAGAAAATATTGCACAGCATGGAGGCCTAATTTATGTTCAATACAGGTATAGAGACTTGTAATGTCAAGGACAATTAGTTTATACTCGGGGTCCCACTGCAATGTCTCCATATGAACCAAAAATCTTTAGTATCCTGTATGTACGAAGATAATTCAATCACAAATTTGAACAAAAAATGATCAATAAAAGTAGACAAATGTTCTGTCAAACTACCCTGTGAAGATACAATCGGTCTACCAGGGGTCGATCCCTATCTTTATGTATCTTGGGAATGTGGTAGAAGTTAGGTATAATTGGATTAGAACAACGGAGAAACAGGTATCCGTCAGTTTCAAGCATAGATTTATCATACCATGACTTAATCAATAAATGATATTGTATTATGCTGTTATGGTAGTCCTCTTTAGTTATTTTCTCATAACTATAAGTGTCCGAAAGTTGTCTCAAAGCTTCACCTTGGTACTGTTCCCTAGTTTGTATAACGATATTGCCACCTTTGTCAGAAGGCTTGCATATTATGGAGTCATCTTTGCTCAAATTAATCAATGCCTCGGTGTTGTTTCCTGGTGATGTTATACTCCATTTTGGTACTTGTTTTTGTTCTTAATTTTAACAAGTCCTTTGTCATTGATTCGGCAAATATATCAATGGCATCAGTTGGTAATTGAGGTAGAAATTGTGACGTAGGTTTGAAGGGGTACTTTCCTTTCTTGATCTATACCCAACCTGATTGCTCGATCCACAGTATCCATATTACTGTATCGTCCTCAGTTTGTTCGATGCGCAGTGCTCCATGACTTCCAATGCTTCTAAGTCATTGCAGGATAATACATCAGTCATACTCGTTTTTTTAAGTACCTTCGTTGGTTTGATAGCCATAGGTCGCATTGACCTGTTCAAATTAATAAGGAAACTTAAACTTCACAAATATTTTAAGTTAAAACCTATGGCTATCAAACCAACGAAGGTACTTAAAAACGAGTATGACTGATGTATTATCCTGCAAATGACTTAGAAGCATTGGAAGTCATGGAAGCACTGCGCATCGACAAACTGAGGACGATACGAGCAATATGGATACTGTGGATCGAGCAATCAGGTTGGGTATAGATCAAGAAAGGAAAGTACCCCTTCAAACCTACGTCACAATTTCTACCTCAATACCAACTGATGCCATTGATATATTTGCCGAATCAATGACAAAGGACTTGTTAAAATTAAGAACAAAAACAAGTACCAAAATGGAGTATAACATCACCAGGAAACAACACCAGGCATTGATTAATTTGAGCAAAGATGACTCCATAATATGCAAGCCTCTGACAAAGGTGGCAATATCGTATACAAACTAGGGAACAATACCAAGGTGAAGCTTTGAGACAACTTCGGACACTTATAGTTATGAGAAAATAACTAAAGAGGACTACCTAACAGCATAATACAATATCATTTATTGATTAAGTCATGGTATGATAAATCTATGCTTGAAACTGACGAATACCTGTTTCTCCGTTGTTCTAATCCAATTATACCTACCTTCTACCACATTCCCAAGATTCATAAAGATAGGGATCGACCCCTGGTAGACCGATTGTATCTTCACAGGGTAGTTTGACAGAACATTTGTCTACTTTATTGATCATTTTTGTTCAAATTTAGTGATTGAATTATCTTCGTACATACAGGATACTAAAGTATTTTGGTTCATATGGAGACTGCAGTGGGACCCAGAGTATAAACTAATTGTCCTTGACATTACAAGTCTCTATACCTGTATTGAACATAAATTAGGCCTCCATGCTGTGCAATATTTTCTATCCAAAAGACGCTGAAGCTCGCTGAACATAATAAATGTTGTTGGAATTAACGGAATTCTGTCTGACTAACAACATTTTTTATTTAGTAGAAGATTATTACAGGCAGATCTCTGGTACGGCCATGAGTACCTGCTTTGCCCCCAGCTATGCGAATCTTTTCGTTGGCTGGTGAGAAGCAGGTGGCCTGGGCACCAGAGAATAAAAAGTGGATGGATAGAGTAGTAGCATGGCATCGCTACATTGATGATTTATTCATAATCTGGAATGGGCGATAGATCTAGCTAATGAATTCATTTCACATTTGAACAATAATCAATGTAAATTTACAGTTCACTGGCCAAGTGGACTCCACTACTGTCAATTTCTTGGATTTGAAGATCAGCATAGTAAATAACCAACTTAGTGTGTCTTTATACCGCAAACCAACTGCAGGTAACTCTATCCTACACGCAGCTAGTAGCCACCCACCCCAATTGATTAACAGCATTCCGTATGGGGAATTTTAAGACTAAAAAGGAATAGCTCTAGGGAAGAAGATTTTAGGGTAGCAGTAAAAGAAAGCTGTGACAGATTTAAGATGCGAGGGTATAGTGAGGAATTACTTGAGAGTACACTCAATAAGGTGAACATGATATCTAGACAAGATCTGCTCAAAAAGAAAATCAAGACATCATTAAACGAAGAAATGATAACTAAGTTCAGAATGATAACTACATTTTCGGATAATGCCAACCAGTTGAGGAAGTTAATGAGGAAAAACTGGCATATCCTCAAAATGGATGCAGTTATTGGTCCAGATTTACCTGTCACACCCCAAATAACTTTTAAAAAAGCTAAATCCGTTAGAGATTATTTAGTTCAGAGTCATTTACAACAAATTGTTAATACTAAGGGAACTCTAAAGGACATGAAAGGCTTCTTCCCATGTGGGAAGTGCAAAGCCTGTGCAAACAGTAAGAGAACACTGTCCTATGATATCCCAGGAATAACAAAGAAAAAGTCATTAACAAATTTTTAACATGCAATACTACACATGCAGTTTATTGTCTCCTCTGCCCATGTGGGCTCAAATACATAGGCAGTACTATCCACCCTATGAAAGTAAGGATATTGGAGCATATGCGTGCCATAGTAAAAATGATGTCACATATCCTGTTGCTAGACATTTTGCTGAAAAACATCAGTCAAACAGGGATCTGTTATGCTATTTCGGTATTGACTCAGTACCAGTAGGCAAAAGAGGAGGAGACAGAATTATAAAGTTAAGGAGGTTAGAATCAAGATACATCATTGACCTTCAAACTAAGATGCCCAATGGAATGAATAGTGGGGAGGAATTGGCAATACATCTTGGGGACTAGGTGTTTTTTGTAAGATTTTAAACATATGAGAGAATCTGAACGGAATAATCAATTTCTTTAAGCTGTAAATAAGAATTTGTAAGGAGGGAGTGTGAATATGCAATTTTGGGCACGTTATAAATTTAATTTGATGTGATAAATATTTTATGTAGGACAGGAACATTTAAGTATGCACGTGATGATTAATGTATTCAAGCCGATACACGGCAGAATAATGTTTAATTGTGATGGGATGATGATCCAACAAACTCTGATCAATCTAAAATATTAGCCGATACACGGCGTAATTATTAATTGTGTAAAGTTGTTGCGCTCTATATTTGAGAGTAGGATAAGTGAGTGGGGCCGATTTTGGTCAGAACACTGTCTCTATCATAGAGACAGGAAAATATGTTAAAAATTACAGGGTGAATATCACCTTGTGATAGATGTATAATGTTATATCTATTACCACTCCAATATGGCGACCATAATGAATTTTTGGAAAAGTCCATCATTTATGTTTGTGAATATCTCACGTGGTTAATGGTTTTTGAATGCATATAAAAACATGGTTTCGTACGGCGTGCAAAAACATCGGAACATCGAGAAAGGCAACTGCCGAAACGCGTCTGTTTTGCTCTTGAATAAACAGACTCTAACATCACCCCCGTGAGTGCTCTTCCTTGGTATATTGGTGTGGGGAAGAAGGAGTTTGGATATATATATATATATATATATATATATATATATATATATATATATATATATATATATTTATATATACTGTGCCTGGAGTGGTAAAAGGATTTTGTAATTTTACAGCTCGGCGTGGATGGCATAGTGCTAATCCTATGTTTAAATACTTTGTAGTAGAAGTGGCAAAGACTTTGTCCCTTTCTATCTCAGCGTGGATGGCACAGTGCTAATCCTATGCTTAAAAACATTGATAGAAAAGCAGTCATTTGAGGTGAGCACATTCAGAGTGTTGCTGATGTTGTAGAGTGCTCTATTCAGAAGCACCTCTCCACCTAAACTTGGGAACTACCCAGTGTTCTCTGCTCCCTTTTTTTCATAATTTATGAGGCACCCTATGCCTACAAGGGTATTGTTTTGATATATATATATAATATATTGCAATACCCCAGTGTCTGGCACAGTACACTGTAGCATTATTTCTTGACAGCTAACAATCTACCTGAAAATTGTGTATTGTTTCCTCACATGCTTTCAGGACTGGAAGGGCTGCGGACCCCATCAAGTCCATTTAGCCCCAAAAGCAACACTCTTGTCCCAACCTACCAGGGTCTTTCACAATGCCCATTGTAGCCAGTCCAGGCCGGATGATGATTTGCAATAAATTATCTCTATAGGAGAAGCAGCATGCAAGCGTGTCATGCTTTCACACAGTAGACTTTATATTTAAAGAATTCTCTTATTTTTGTGTTTTCGTGAATCCAGGTGCAGTGCTCCACACTAACCCGTTTACAGTCCCCTCTCTGCACAGTTGGTTGTGCAACTGTGTTAAATGTACTTATTGGGCATCACAAACCATTCCTCCTTTAGTCAGTGAAACAAAGCATCCAGAGAAAGAGGTTTTCTCAAGGAGGGCAGATTTGACAACAGATATGAGATCATCTAATTAAAGAAGAGAAACGCTGTCAAAATGCATCAGTTCTGCACGACTGCCGCTGGATGCAAAGCCCACAGCCCTCCCATTAGCCGCACGACATCACATTTAATGAATCTGTCTCTGCTTTGCAAGAAGACAAAGGGAAGAACACAATTATTAATTTCCACAGAAAATCAATGAAATGTCAAAGCCCAACACCGGCGCTCAGCTTAGATATCAGATGATGCCTTTGCACCGTGGGTGTGGCATTTCCTTGTTGTGTCAGCTGTCAACAATCTGAAAGGTTGTTCAGCGTGTGGTGGGGGTGCAGGCAGCGCGTGCATGAGGCATACAGCTCTGCTTCACTTTCTGCTTTCAACCTCAGTGATTCCTGCATGAAATATTCATAAGCTATGCTTCAGTTGCCCTCAAGTAACTACTGCTCAGAAAGGCTTTCATGACTGCAAGAATTGCGCCAATGTTTCATACAGGATTATAAGACACAACATATCATGGAAAATGAATATTATTTACCACATACTATTAGAAATAGATCTGTAAAGAGGGTAGCTTTGCAGGAGACACATTACATAACATCTGTGCCATGGCGTGAAAGATATGCTGCTCTATAATTACTGCTGCCCCATTGTGCAGAAAGGGTTTGCAGTTTTTTATTAAACACTCCCACAACTATTTTTGTGCCACTTGGGTGAAAGACAACTGCACCAATGAGCAGAAAACAGAGAATTGCACACAAATTATGCGCTGGTGCACAATAAGTCGTTTGCAGAGTCCAATATATGGGTGTTGATGTCACAGACCTCCACTTGTATATTGTTGTTGCTAACTAGAACTCTGTATGAGGTAAACCACGTATTTAGGGCCAACTGGGTGTTAACTGTGGGTGGTGGTTTGTGAATGGGGCCATCCAGCTCGCTGTCCACATTGTTAGTGGCTGTGCAGGTCTGGACTGGACACAGGGAAAACCCCTGGTAGGCTGAGGGACAACAGGCTCTTTGCAAGGTGGGTGGACAGAAGGATCACCAACTGGCAAGCAGTAGTGAAGGAACACACTCAAACTTTTTTGAAGGCCCGTATATTATTTGCTTCCACAGTTCCTTCTGGAAAGGATCAAACACACTCAGTACACCCACACAGGATACAAGGAGGCTGTGAACACATTTTCGAGTACTGCTTTTTGATCCCACTCTACCACTCAGCTACTAAGGGTTAAGAAATCTGTATTTGGATTGATTAATAGGATTCGGGTGAAAGTGCCTCCAGCAGAGATTCTACAGGGTTCCCAACTCCAGTATGTACATGTGTATGTATGAGCATGCCTCACTTGTTTTTTTCAGAGACACTGAAGTTGGCAAGCAGATGAACCTGGAATCTGTTGGCCTGAACTGATTTGCCCTAGACTTGAATGATATGGTTGACAGTTCAACCTAGGTCATCTTTTCCCACCTCCGAAGCAAGCTTCTAAACAGAGAGAACTGGTGATATGGTATCACCGGCAAGTCGTACTACAGATAGCATGAAAAGTTACTCATACTATGCCGAGTTACCCACAACGTCCAAAGAAGTACTCTCTCATACCAATGCCATCCACCTGTCCGTCTTGAGATGTTGATCTCAATTTTAAAGAATCTACCTTCTTTTCTGTGATTTTTGGGAGCTGACTTATGGTCAGAATATCTGTTTAGACCTCAAATTAGGTGCCCATTACAGGATAAAAAACACGAAACATACCACTGTAAAGCATTTTTTGAGATGCCAAACATACAATGTGGACTATGTTACATAGAACATCAACTTGAAACATGGTAAAGTCATTATTATTTACTATACATGTAGTCTGTACTTTCTACAGTTGCTTCATTTATCAACAGCAAATGGCTCCTTAGTCCCCAACTTTCCAAGCGTGGCATAAATTACCAATAGAACATATGTAAATTCACCTATATTTTATGTTGTTTCTCCTAATACCATATACTTTGGAAGGTTTGGTGCATTAATATTGCTTTTGTAGCCTCAAAGGGCAAATGGATATGGTTGATAACTTTCAGTGTTTTTGGACTGCAATCACAATGCAAACCAAACTACACAATTTAAAGGACTATCGGAAAGGATCATTTTTATTTATTAATATAGCACAAACCTAGTCATGTGTGCGATAGAGTGCTTTACAAATAACTGGACATACTGCGAATAACAGTGGGAATGAAATAACCCTACTTACAAATAATCAGCTTTATGGGATAGATTGCAAGTATATTTTGAGGGGCACAAAGAGAAGAGATATCAAGCGATGAGGGAACAAGCGGTCATCGATTCAACTGGTAGTTTTAAGATGAGAGGCTATTCACCTCCTGAAAGGGATTCCTTCAATCATCAATCAATAGGAGGATTGTCTCTAAATTCTGGAAACCAGACCATAAGGTGATTATATAGAGACTATACAGACATTTTAAATAGGTGGGTCTTCAGTTTTCCTCTGAAGGAGTATAGGGATAACTTAGCAGGTATCGCTTCTCTGCTTCCCAGTTGAGAATATCGCATTTTCTGGTCCTGATTACAATGACTTGCATGATAAAGAATGGATGGTGATGATCATTGTGTTAATGAGAATTAGAAAGTGGAATATTCTCACACAGGTCCAACGAATGAATTAAACTTCAACTCAGGGACGAAACCACTAAGATCTTTATTCTTGTTATGACAGAATCTGGATCAGCCGATACATGTTTCACCCGTGGGAATACTCTAAAGTCTTTTTTCATGGCACTTTCTATTTAAATGTGGCCTTAGATTAACTGCAGTACAGGAACACATACTTTAACAATTGTTGTGGCTAGAAACAGTGTTCGTCTCCTTCTGTACATTTTTCATGGTTGGTTTGTTTAAAAAAAAAAAAAGATTTTGACCCTCATATTACCAAAAAGCGTCTGCAATACTTATATAGCCGCCGTTCTGAACTGTGTGCCCTGCGGCCTCTGCATTCGCTTTGGTCTGCAAACCTTACCAGGCCCACACCTTTGTTGGTGTCATGGTGTAATCATTGGACCAAGGGAAGATGTTCGAAACCCAAGGCTCTACTCCATGTCAGAAAGTCAAGCCAAATATCAAGGTTGTTTTCCGTCGCCACTGCTTGGTCTAAACGGGCAATTTTAATAGCTGCCTTAACCCAATCTTCCACCTTGGAGGGTAGGGGGTCCCTCCATTTTATACAGATTTCCCTCCGGGCAATCAGGATCAAATAAAGCAACAGCCCTCTATGTGAGTCCTTCCGCTTCTTACTGATTGTACCATCTTCTCCAAATAGGACAAGAGCGATGTTCAGGGCAATCTCTCTACCAAAGATTCCTGTAAAAGCGTTCTCTATTCCGTCCCAATAATCTCTCAACTTCTGACATTCAAAAAAGATATGCAAATCGTTAGCTCTTATACAGTTACATCTTGGGCACTTGGGGGGAGGGATAGGGGCAAACTTTGCTATCTTGGCTGGTGTCCAATATAGACGATTTATGGTGAAGAAATGATTCTTTTTCAGATTAGCTGGTTTTACAAATTTGTATAGGACCTTCAGGGAGTGTTCCCAAACCACCTCTATGTCACACCCAAAGGAAGCCCCATTCCAAACTAGGTGTTGCGGTAAGCACTCCTTCTCGTCCGCCTCCAAGAGCTTCTCATACCACTTAGAGACTTCCTTGTTCTTAAGATTTACGTCTTGGAGAGATAGCTCCAACTCCCAATCACCGCGGGTTTCTTTCTTTTCGGGCGTAAACCATGAGGATAATTGAATATACTTAAACCTGGAAAAATCATTTCCAATCTTTGCTCTCAGAGCCTCCCAAGGGTGGACGCCCCCAACTGATATCAAGTCTGACCATTTTGTAATGCCTGCCCTTCTAATTGGTGTGCTCAAGTTGTCTTTCAAACATAACGGAGTCCCCGGAGATTCCCAGATTGGGGCAATGTCCGAATAGTAGCCTAGACCCCACCTGCTCCTAACCTTATACCATAAGTATAGGGCAAACTTCAATATTTTTAAGCATTCTTTTTTGAAGTACCTGGGAGCACCAAATTTGTACATTCCCCGCCTTCCTTCCTCACCATTTCACCCAAGAGCCTCCCCCAGGTTGAATCATCAGCCTTCCCAAGCAGCATCCAGATGTTTTTAAATTGGAAGGCTGCGCAGTACCAATTGATATCTGGAAGAGCCAAACCTCCTTTAATGAGCCTGAGTTTCTTCCATGCCAGCCTTGCACCCTTATAGGCCCATATAAAGCTTAAGATCTTCCCCTGGATTTTATTGATACCTAACTTGGGAAAGCCGAGGGGGATGGCGTTGAACAAATAGGTTAATTTGGGGAGTATGACCATTTTAATTAGATTGACCCTTTCATAGATGGTTAGAGGGAGATTTTTCCACCTTGCTAACAATCGGTCAATTTCTCTTGCAACCCTATTTAGATTGATCTGTGGGATCTTATCTATTTCCTTAACAATTATTATGCCCAAATACTTGAAATCTTGGCTAACTTTCCTCTCCCAATCTTGTATGTTCCAGCACATCACCTCGGTTTTTGATGGATTGACTAAATATCCCGATAGAGACCCAAACTCCTCTAACAGTTGTTCAACCCTTGGTATTGCTACGGCCGGATCAGCAGTATATAGCAACAGGTCGTCCGCATATAGAGCAACCTTGCTGCTATAATGATGAGATCTAAAGGGGGTTATAGAGGTATCCAATCTTATCATCTGGGCCAATGGCTCTATATATAAATGAAATAATAAGGGTGAAAGGGGCCAACCCTGTCTTGTCCCTCACTATATATTAAAACTTGATGTTAATATCCCGTTTAACAAGATCCTGGCTGGGCACCTCCGTAACACTTTTCTAGAGTATATAAGAAAGTAGATCCAAAACCCGTTGTTCTCAACATTTCCCACAGGTCCTCCCAGCAAACTCTATCGAACGATTTGGCCGCGTCTAGGGCCACCATGGCCAAGGGATCGACGTGTTCAGAGGCAAGATCTATAGTGCCTATGAGTTGTTGGGTCTGTTCTTGAATGTATCTCTTAGGGATAAAACCCTTCTGATCTAAATGAATCAGTTGTGGTGCGAGCTTGGCCAATCTCCCTGCCAGAATGCTCATAAAGATCTTATAGTCTGCATTCAACAGGGAGATCGGTCTGTAAGAATCTGCTCTCGAAGGATCTTTAGTGGGTTTCAAGATAAGTACGCTCATTGCCTCTTTCCAGGACCTAGGAACTTGACCCCCTGGTTGAAAGACCGAATTAAACAGAGTTTCCATGATCGGGACTAACTCCTCTATTAGGACTTTATACACCTCAATTGGGAGTGCATCTGTGTCTGCTGCCTTGCTGCTCTTACTTTTACTGAGACTCAAATGAATCTCATCCCTAGATATTGGTGCGTCAAGTAGTTCACGGCTGTGTGATGTTAAAATAGGTAAGGATATTTCCCTGAGCCAGGCTTTAAGGGCCTCAGGATTCGGGAAGTTTTCTTCCTTATATACCTCAGAAAATAGAGTAACTAAACAGGTTTGCATACATACCCTTCAGTTTATTAGATGTATCCCCATTTTCATTTACTATTAGTTTGTTTATGTAATTCCTAGACCGATCTACTATGGCCTTCCAAGCCAGGAGCGCGCCCGACTTTTCCCCGTACTCAAAATTCTGCATAGATTTTGCAAACCATTGTGCTTTGCACTTCTGGTCTAACTTGATCCTATAGTCCTGGCGGGCCTCATCCAATAGTCTCTGAGCCTGTATCTTTGCTTCAACCATCCCCGGGTTCATCCGACTGAGATCTACCTCTAATAAACCTACTTTATCTTCCATTTTTTTTAAGGATTGGGATTCCGCTCTATTTTTAGCGCATATGAGACTGTGCAGAGTGCCCCTCAAAAAGGCCTTAAAAGCATCCCATACAATATCTAGAGACGTAGACCCGACGTTTACTGCGAAATAATCAAGACATGCACATTTAAGCACTTCAGCTATTCCTGGATCCGTCAGCATCGCTCTTTTAAGTGTCCATCTAGGTCTCGATGATTGACTACTTTCTGCTAAAGAGATGGCGACTGCGGAATGATCTGAAATATGACTTGGATAGATATTAATAGATGTTATGGCATCCATAATGGATCTGTCTGCCAACAAATAGTCTATCCTTGAAAAATGTCCGTATTTCTTACTTTGGAAAGTGAATCCATGGGTATTGCCCTTCTTAGCTCTCCATACATCTGAAAGTTCCAGATCATGCATCATATTATTTAGGGCCTGGCGAACTCGAGGAGCCCCTACATGCCGACTCTGATTCGATCTATCAAGCAGCGGGTCAAGCAGAACGTTAAACTCTCCCCCTATTATTATAGGGGCAGTAACTTCCATCAAATTCTATTGTAGATCCGGCGCGCTCTGAGACCCGCAGTGGGAGGGCGCGGCTCGGGAGTGGCGTCGCTGCCGCTTCGTGAACTTCCAGATCCGGGCTGGCAGAGTCATCACCGGAGACTACAGCGGTGATTGCACGGATTACAGAGGAGTCATGCTGGTGCAAGCCTGGGATTTCAGCTCTGGAGCAAGGGCCTTTCTGGTAGGAGGTAGGGCGGCAAGGACAGAGTTTAGGAGCGGGTTAGCCGAAGGAGGCAAGATGGCCCAGGAGGCGGCTGGAGCTGCAGGTTTGATACATTTGGTCCCGGTCTCATTAGATGGCTTCTTGTGGCATTCATCTCCTGTGATTAGTTTGGAAAGCCTAGATAGCACCTTGCGAGTGGTGGAATTGGGAGGAGGGGGAGGCCAATACCATATGGAGAGGAGCAGAAACCAGCAAACGAGATTTGACCTCTCTGCAGGAAAAGTGTGCAGATATACGCTTCGCACAAGGGGTACTCAATCCATCTCTCTTCCAGAGGCGATAATTCAAGTCCCCTCCCACTCCACGAATTGTACGAGCAGTAGTAGTAGACTTAGATCACCCGAGGGACAAAAAAAGAAAAAAGGAGGGGGGGAGAAGGGGGAAAGAGCAGAGATTTCTACAGTAGTTAAGAGCCCCAGGAGCAGAGGCAGAGGCAGAGGAAAAAAGGTCTCCGTACCAAGAGTGAGGATTACACCCTCACTAAAATCCTACTATAAAGTTCTCGCTGCACCAGTCCTAGCCCCCACCCAGGAGGGTATTTTTGAGCCTATTAAAAATAGGATGGAGACAAGTCAGCCTTGGGGGACATCGGAAGTAACTCCCCCGCCCCTCCCCTCCCTCCGAGCCCCTCCACACTTTCCCGAAGTGCCCGAAGTGATCACAGTGGAATCCAGTAGCTCCAGAATGATCTTGCACCCCTCAATCTCCATCACAAACAGATTTACTGTACTGGAGCCACAAGAAGGGGATAATCAAGATGATCAGCCAGTTTCAACGCAGCGTGCACCGAGCCCCTGTCACACTCCTCAGACGAGTCCTGAGTCTCTGGCGGGTATTCTTTTAGCCCTCAAGAAGGAGATGGGAAATAGGTTCACGGTATCTGAAAACAACCAAGTGGCGATACAGGCCTCCTGCGTAGTTCTAGCACAGAAGCTAGAAGAAGTGTCTTTAAGAACTGACACTTTGGAGCAGGAAATCCCCAAGATAAAGGAGGCACTTGATACATCTTCAGCAGAGATGGATAGATTATTGAGGCAAACTAAAGAAATGAGGGACGACCTAGAGCGCCTTGAGAATCCCTCAAGAAAGAACAATCTGAGACTGATTAATGTTCCAGAAGCCCCAGAAGGATCTGATATAAGGGCTTTTGTGACCTCGCTGTTAAGAGATACAGACCTTAAAAATTGCCCAAACATAGACCTATCCACGGAGATACAGCGGGTCCATCGGGACCCCTACAAAAGAAATCCCGCGAGACAGAAGCAGAGGAAAATTTTGATAAAGTTTCTTACGTACACCACAAAAGAGGCTATTCTATCGATAGCACTTAAGGAAGGCTTACTGTCATCTGGATCATTCTCAATCAGATCAGATGTGTGCCACACTACTGCCCAGAAGCAATGGGAAATGGGCAAGCGGATGGAGGAGTTGAATAAACTGGGTGCCAGGGCGCAGTTAAAATTCCCGGCCTCACTCCGCACAATGTGGAACAACCATATTTATGTCCATCGCTCAGTGGAGGAGGTTGATGATCTGAAAGCAGAAATTAAGAAAGGAGCAGGAACGTAGAGGAGGAGAGGGAGGTGGAGAAGGGCTGGGGAGGCAGGGGAGCCCGGAGGAAAATAGTGCAATAAAAAGTTAATTTGCCCGGGGGACTGAGGCCCATTAGGCTTTAAGCCTAGTATAGTAGGGAGGGTTCCCCAGAGGGGGGGGGATCTGTAGGGGCACGGGGATTGGGTGGGGGGAGGGAAGAGGGGAGGAGCACGAGGTGGAGGCAGTGGGAGAAAATATAAAAAAAATAATCCTCTATCATGTCAGAAAGTTAGCTTTATGATTATTATAATAGCCACAGCCTTAGCTATGACGACACTTGGATGGATGACTCGTTTTAATGGGAGTTAGGGGTTTAAAACTCCTCTCATGGAATATCAATGGCCTTATATGTATGCGCAGACAGAGATTAGCTATGAAATATTTAGAACAAAGCCCAGCTCAAATATGTCTGATCCAAGAGACTCACTTGGACATCTCAGAGAGCCGCATTACCTTTTCGCGGTACCCCTGGATTGAATCCTTTTGCACATCAGAGCAGACAGATCAACCGCGGGGCAGGCTGTGTAATAAAATCGTTCAAAACAGATAAAACTGGGAGGTGGATTATAGCCCTCTTAGACTTTGGAGGAACGGAGATAGCTTGCACATCATTCTACGGCCCAAACATTGACAACCCTACATATCCGTTCTTCATGGTTGTGAAGAATTGTGTCACCTTATAACCAGTCTGCTGTTTTATAATAGCTTTTGTGTTACTGATATTAAAGTGTTGGATAGTAACCATCACCAGAATAAACAGTTTAGAAATGCATATGTTTCAGGTCTTGATGTTACCATATGCATGTCTATAACCGGTCTGGCACCAAATCATTTGTTAGAGTCAGAGCCCCAATAGATCCTCGCACGCAACACCAAATGATTATAACTTAAAAAGGTTTGTGGACTCTGGACCTGGGTTTAAAGGATGTCACATGGATAAAAACAGTAAATGCATAGAATATATTTATTCTAGTTACATCCAATGTGAACACTTATTTAATTTGTAGGGGGTAAGATCCAAACAGGAGCTTTTCAAGAAGAGTAAGTTAAAAGTGTATCTGAAGATGAAAAGCAGACTTTTAAAGTTCCCAAAACATGCAAGAGGTATAGGTTCAACCTATAACAGTCATGGATTTCTGACTCACCAGCTTAACAATAGATACATTGGATGAGAATTTATTTTCCAAATAGACATACTGTAAATGACAAACAAAAATCTTATGTTGGAAAATGCATAAAGTGCATTGGCCAAATTCCAGTATTGTTCCAAAATAAGATATTTACATATCTATTCCATGAAAATATATATGGGATATTAGACCATTGGAATGTGGAGCACTCCATTGAATACAATGGAGTGCTCCGAAGCTTCTACGGGCCGGTAAAGGCCCGCAGAGCAACATTCAATGTTGTTTGAACAAAGGCCTCTCGGAGCCCTAGGAGATTTCAATCCCTTCGGGCTCCGAGATGCCTTTGTTTAATTTGTTAGAACATTCTGCCCTCTAGTGGCAGAATGTTCTTATAGCCCTTTATAGCTGGGCTATACCGGCTATTAAAGTCCCGCTCCCTTGTTAAAGGCCCTCGCCTTCGCCTCGGGCCTTTAACGCTGGAGCGGGCCTTTAAAAGCCGGTATAGCTCGCTACGGCGAGCTATAAGGCTATATTATATCCCAGCTGTTGGTATTGCATGCAACTGAGACATTCCATAAGTAGATAAAGGCAAGAGGCCACAAGCTGAATGCTTTTATAAGGGCATGGAACTCCGAGGTGAGTTGTCATATCTTTATAATGTACCGAGTTGGGGGTATATTATCCCATATGATGTAGGGCCTCTTCCCAACGCAGAGTATGGGAGGGGGCCCAGGTTCTGTACATGTGTTCCTCTTTTTCAGGTGATGTTGTGACACCATCTGCAGCTTCTCCATCATCCCAGAGTCAGGAGACTGTCATATGGCCGTTGGGGTCATTGTAGACATTGCTAAGTTAGCATGAGCTCTGCTGCCATGATGCTGCTTTTGCACACGTTACTACATAACTTTATTTTGCAAGACTCTGTTTGTGCATTTCACATGAGAACCGTCTGCTTTCAGCGTTCTCTGCCTGTTCCTGGAGTTTAGTCTGAACACGGTGTGCAAGGTCGATAAACAATGCCCCTTGTTATTCTGTTCTGGTCAGTCCCTAGCACATAGACAAAACATGCTAACACAGCTGCTACTGCTGGAAACTCGTACTTTGATATAATGGGGGTTGCATGTTGTTCTAAAACACACTTGGAGAGGGACCTTTCCAGGGAGAAGAGCTATGCTGTTCCTATGATGTAGAAATACCATCTAGGCACTAAGGTATGGGGTCTGCTGACAAAGCCCAGAGATCTTCTTTAATATAATAAAACTTCTTCTTACCAAGGGGAGGGTGGTTAGGCCTTATAGTCCTTTATCCACTGTCTGTATACGATGACATCCCCCTTTATAATCTATGGAATTGCAACAATGCTAACTGTTTAAGGTTTATGCGTTTTGCTGCTGGTAGTGGTTCGTATACTGCATTATAGAGCACTATAGTTAAACTAAACATTTTGAACTATAACAGTGACTCTGTCAATTCTTATTGTGGACAGGTACGAGTGAGTAAGCGAAAGGGTATGTCTTGCTACCGCGATTCGTGAGAGAGTCGGGAGTGTTGTGTTCTGGGTTGTCTAATCATTTGTAGTTTCGTGATTATGTAGGAGAGCGAATGAGACACTATGGGGTCGATTCCGATTCGGGCCGGAAATTTCTCCGACCGAGCCGGACCCGGAGAGATTTCCGACCGAATCGGACCCGTGCAGTCCGACCGAACGAGTACGATGCGTCCGTATGTTATCGGACTCGAGTCGGTCGGACTCCCATTGATGTCAATGGGAGCCGGTCGTACAACGCGTACGCGGGCTCCCATTGACTCAATGGGTGCGAGTCGGACAAGGGCGCCCCTACAGCGGGTACGCGGCGAAGCGATTCGCGCCGTACACGCACAGGTAGGGGGACCCATGGGTCCCCCTGTGTGCGACTCGCGCGGCTACGCATGCAGGGGGTCCGACACGGACCCCCGAAGTACTGCTCCGACTGCTCTTACGAGCCGGAGTGCGCGGCTCGGTCGGACTGCTCGCGGCGCGCATCGTACTTACCCGGCCGGGAACGTCTCCATTGCGCGGTGCGAGTCGAGTCCGAGCGAGTCGGTCGGAGCGGTTCGAGCCGGGAGCGAGTCGGTCGGAGCGGTCGGGACGCCCGGACGAGTCGGTCGGCGATTTCGCATCGTACTCGCTCGGCCGGACCCGCGTACGGTTCGGTCGGGAAACAGGGCTCCGAATCGGATCCGGTAAAGCCGAATCCGATTCGGAGCCCTACCGGCCGAGATCGGAATCGGCCCCTATAGCTAGTCGGTTCTGGGATTTTGGGTACTGAGGCGGTAGGAAGGCTCAGCCCCTACACACCGAGGTCCTGTTTTCCTGCGCATAGTTCTGTGTATGTGCAGAATCCCTGCAAGAAGACGTGTTTGGGTCACAGTCCTTTCTACAGTTGCTTCATTTATCAACAGCAAATGGCTCCTTAGTCCCCAGCTTCCCAAGCGTGGCATAAATAACCAATAGAACATATTTAAATGCACCTATATTTTATATTGTTTCTCCTAATACCATATACTTTGGAAGGTTTGGTGCATTAACATTGCTTTTGCAGCCTCAAAGAGCAAATGGATATGGTTGATAACTTTCAGTGTTTTTGGACTGCAATCACAATGCAAACCAAACTACACAATTTAAAGGACTATCGGTAAGGATCATTTTTATTTATTAATATAGCACAAACCTAGCCATGTGTGCAATAGAGTGCTTTACAAATAACTGGATATACTGCGAATAACAGTGGGAATGAAATAACCCTACTTACAAATAATCAACATTATGGGATAGATTGCAAGTATATTTTGAGGGGCACAAAGAGAAGAGATATCAAGCGATGAGGGAACAAGCGGTCATCGATTCAACTGGTAGTTTTAAGATGAGAGGCTAATCACCTCCTGAAAGGGATTCCTTCAATCATCAATCAATAGGAGGATTGTCTCTAAATTCTGGAAACCAGACCATAAGGTGATTATATAGAGACTATACAGACATTTTAAATAGGTGGGTCTTCAGTTTTCCTCTGAAGGAGTATAGGGATAACTTAGCAGGTATCCCTTCTCTGCTTCCCAGTTGAGAATATCGCATTTTCTGGTCCTGATTACAATGACTTGCATGATAAAGAATGGATGGTGATGGTCATTGTGCTAATGAGAATTAGAAAGTGGAATATTCTCACACAGGTCCAACGAATGAATTAAACTTCAACTCAGGGAAGAAACCACTAAGATCTTTATTCTTGTTATGACAGAATCTGGATCAGCCGATACATGTTTCACCCGTGGGAATACTCCGAAGTCCTTTTTCATGGCACTTTCTATTTAAATGTGGCCTTAGATTAACTGCAGCACTGGAACTGATACTTTAATAATTGTTGTGGCTAGAAACAGTGTTCATCTCCTTCTGTACATTCTTCATGGTTGTGAACAATTGTGTCACCTTAGAACCAGTCTGCTGTTTTATAATAGCTTTTGTGTTACTGATATTAAAGTGTTGGATAGTAACCATCACCAGAATAAACAGTTTAGAAATGCATATGTTTCAGGTCTTGATGGTACCATATGCATGTCTATAACAGGTCTGGCACCAAATCATTTGTTGGAGTCAGAGACCCAATAGATCCTCGCACCCAACACCAAATGATTATAACTTAAAAAGGTTTGTGGACTCTGGACCTGGGTTTAAAGGAAGTCACATGGATAAAAACAGTAAATGCATAGAATATATTTATTCTAGTTACATCCAATGTGAGCACTTATTTAATTTGTGGGCGTTAAGATCCAAAGAGGAACTTTTCAAGAAGAGTAAGTTAAAAGTGTATCTGAAGATGAAAAGCAGACTTTTAAAGGTCCCTAAACATGCAAGAGGTATAGGTTCAACCTATAACAGTCATGGATTTCTGACTCACCAGCTTAACAATGGGTACATTGGATGAGAATTTATTTTCCAAATAGACATACTGTAAATGACAAACAAAAATCTTATGTTGGAAAGTGCATAAAGTGCATTGGCCAAATTCCAGTATTGTTCCGAAATAAGATATTTACATATCTATTCCATGCAAATATATATGGGGTATTATATCCCAGCTGTAGGTATTGCATGTAACTGAGACGTTCCATAAGTAGATAAAGGCAAGAGGCCACAAGCTGAATGCTTTTATAAGGGCATGGAACTCCGAGGTGAGTTGTCATATCTTTATAATGTACCGAGTTGGGGGTATATTATCCCATATAATGTAGGGCCTCTTCCCAATGCAGAGTATGGGAGGGGGCCCAGGTTCTGTGCATGTGCTCCTCTTTTTTAGGTGATGTTGTGACACCATCTGCAGCCTCTCCATCATCCCAGAGTCAGGAGACGTGTTTGGGCCACAGTAGGGGAGAAAGGGGATCTCTCCTACTTTGGAGGCATTGTACGTGGCCTTCCCATTGTCCCAGCACAGGGCCTCCTAATGGCCCCTCAGGGCAGCAAGGCTGCTGTTGCCACATGTTTAACTGCTCCATGTTCCCAGCACAACATCCACATGGTCAAAGCCTGCAGCACCACCATCCACAGGCTCTCTAAGACATGCTACTTTCTGCTTTGGGCAGGCTGATCATGCTCCCCTCGTGCTGCGGGTGAGGTTGCAGTGGGAGAAGGTGGGGGCAAGAACAAGGAAAGTGTAAGAACAAGCCTGTAGTAAGAAACAAATCTACCCTATCTAAAAGGGAGGCTAACAGCAACACAAATTATAGGCATATAAATGATGCACAACTGATACAATACTTTAATGTGTGATATTCGTCCATATATTCAATTGGGATGGGATATAATGTAGATATCATCCTGTATAGGTATAAAATCCTGATCTTCTAAAACACAAAGAGACTAATAACAAATGTTTAATGCAAGTCTGTCAGCAGCAACAGCAAAGATAGAGGGGACAGAATGACATCACAAAACTACATGGATACTATGAAGGTAGTGTTGGAATAAAAGCTGCTACACCCCTGAAAAGAGCAAAGAATCCACTGGATTCAAGCTAGCCTGGCTGATGAGGGTGAAGCACCGAAACAGGTCCCAGGATGCATGTTTCCGGTCCAGGGAGGACCTGGCTTGGCAGTTCGGGCAGGACTGTTCCCATGGGGAGCATGGTCAAGACTGATTTGTATGGGGCGTGGCTTGGCACCAGTCAAGATGGCAGCGTAAAGCAGGAGCTCCGCATCGGCCTCCTCAAACGCCCAAAATATCTGACATTCATCTGGCACAAGCAGTGGAAAAAAAAGCACACACACTGTACCGCAAATGAAGAGTGACGAGTCCGGAGCAATGCACCTGAATCCGGGACTCTGAACAGGTGAGAAAACGGCGACAGGCCCAAGCGGCCGGAGATAGCGGCAACGCAATCAAGTGACGTCTCGAGCAGGCGGTAGGCCGTACAACCCAGGCCAAATCCGGAATGAGTGGCCAGGCGCAGGCTTCCACACTGGGGCGGTTTTGGCCAGCCGGACTCGGCAAAATAAATCCTTGGACAGGCATGCGGCCCCGCCACGAGTGAGGTGTGCAGGCGGGGGGCTGCGACAGGAGCCTGCGTCCAGGCCGGGACCCGCAGGAAGCGGAGGCAGCACTGAGGAGGAGCCCGGGGAAGGGGCCTCCGACACCAGATAGCGGGTCGCCAGTGAGCCGGCGTAAAAAGTATACGGGAGACCAGCAGGAGCTGGGGACCCCCCCTCAACGAACCGCAATCAGACCACGCAATCCAGGCCATGATCCAGACCATGCAGACGGAGGGAAGCCTCCCCCACCAGTGACAGTATCGGGTCAACCGCACCCAGCAAGTTATCCTGGGTGGGAGTATGGCCTGCTGCAAGGGAGAACAGACGGCGGAGCGAAGAGGCAGGAATCCGCAATTTGGATGGGCCCCACAGGCAGCAGAGGTAAAGTTGAGAAAAGCCCGGGGGAGGACCTTCAACACCAGAAAACAGTTTGGTAGTGAATCGGCGGGCAGGACAAAACGCGGGAGGCTGTCGGGGGAATCGGCCAGAGCAGAGGGGTGGCTGCGCATAAGACACCCAGGACCGGTCAAAAAAGCAGACTGAGGCTGGCATAACCAGCAACAAAGAAGAGCGCATAACTTAACGGTGAGTCCAGGGATCGGGGGGACCTATCCTTGTGGAATAGACAAGGCCGGCCGGAGAATCGAAAGTGGGCCCCCCTCCCTTTCCTGGGCACCAAATAAGCTAATACGTACCCTGGCAAACAGGGCCCAAGGGAGCAACAGAGACTGGGTCAATATTGAAGGCGTAGACATTGCGTATTTCCCGGAGGAGAGTCTAAAGCAAGAGTACAGGTGGGACCAAAGGAATAGAGAGAAGCGTCACCTGGCCATAGCAGTGTTTGTATCAAGGGGCGATAGAGGAAGTACTGAGGTGCCCTACAGTGGGTTCGGGGTGACATTGGAGCGGGAGTCGCAGGGACTGAGAAAGGGAACTGGCACAGTGCATGACCGTGGAGGCCACGCAGCCCACCGAAAAGTCAGCCAAAATGAAACAAAAAGGGGCTCCCCCATACAAACCAACAAGCTGGATAAATACACGATTCCGCGACAATCGGCCCAGGAAGATGGAGAGATTGGCGGAAAGGAGGGATCACTGGAGCCGTCGCTCGGAGAAATAATGATGGCCATCCAAGTCCTGGGCACGACCTTAGAGACAAAAATAGACAAAGTCACTATAGAAATGAACCAGATACGAGCTGACATGCATAAAACATCCGAGAGAGTCACTACGCCTGTCTCGTGGCTACGGGGACTTCTTCGGAGACGGGGCGGGGTGCAAGCGTCCGGGCCCAACGCCAAGTGGCGATCTATGCACAAGTATACGAATCTACAGCTCTACATGCCAAGAACAGATGCATACTGGTAAGTAGCATTTTCCTTTCCTCCATAGGATAACATTGACACTTTTTCCTGAAAAAGTTTCTAAGTGTGGAGTTTTGAAACCTAAAAAAATTCTTTAAAATTGTACGATTTAACAAAAACGCTTTTACTCACCTGTTTATAGGAAACGTCCCAGTGGTGCATCTAGGCATACAGCACTGAGTAAGAAAAGTAATCCAAATGTAACTTACATGTTATTTTACTAAAATCCCTTTGAATTCTATGTACTGTATTTACAAGTGATTGCATTTCGCTGAAAACAATACTGTAAGTCAAACCATAGTACATTTACAATTGCAATTGAACTGTTTTACAATCAGCAGTTACTACTGTAAAGTATTTATTGCTTACCTGTGCCAGGCTTGCTTGGTTCTAGAAATAAAATAACTAAAATAATATTTTTATACAAAAACAATTGGTCTGAAGTTCAGTCTTTGAGTGTGTGAATTCATTTGCTGACTCAGTGTGTACAACAAATGCTTAACACTGTCCCCTGATACTGCCTTACTGCTCGAACACACTACCACAAATAGAGAGTAAGGTTCTATCTAACTTTGCCTCTGCCTACCTTTGGGGTTCCACTAGACTCTGTGCACACTATACCTCACTTTGGTGTAGTATATACAGAGCCAGCTTCCTACAACTGTTTAACCACAATATTGTTTTCCTCCCAGGATAACATTGGACTCTGTTGAAAAGTTTCTAATTGTCGATTTTTCAAAGTGAAAATGTATTTTTAATTAAAAACGTGCTTACCTTATTACGAAAACCTTGGTCTTAAAATGCAAAGTATATTTTTCTAAAACTGGTCTGTATCTACTTCTTGAGTCGTGTGTCCATTATTGATCATTGTTGTGCAATAAGTGTCTTACACTCCACTGTGATAGGCCTAAGGCTGCTCGCCCACACTACCACTAATAGAGCACTTTGGGTTTTACATTGAGCACTGTACACTTTTGGGGAACCCCTGGACTCTGTGCACAGTATTACCACCTATTAGCAATATCATATACAGAGCCAGTTTCATACAGCATCTGTTAAATAACTGTACTTCTGAAAAATTGCATCAATACATGGTGGACCTATCTTTGATTTATGCCCAGGAGTTTCGGAAGAAGGCTTACCATTGGGTCAAAACTTGGAGTTCCAGAAAGTCTCATAGAGGGGGTGACCAAAAGAAATGGGTTGCTAATCCACCCAACCAAGGAAAAGATGTGGTACAGTCTAGGGAAAAAGGTAAAACAAATCTTCTAAAGGCCCTCAAAAACCTGTCCAGGAGGGTGGGCACAGAGACACTTCAAAATACAAAGGTGTGGACCAGGGTAAGAACTGGGATCCTAAAAAGGCTTGCTGTTTTAATTGCAAGGCAAATGGACACTGAACTGGGGACTCTTGTCCCAAAAAGTCTTCCTCTAGTGCACCCCCAGTTACCACTGGGGTGCTGAGTCTCTAGATGGGATCTTTGGCGTGCACTTATCAGGTCAGGGAGCACACCGAAGCTACCCTAATCACAGAGGGTGGGGTGGATGTTGCTGCCCTGGCTCTCTGGCCTAGTAACCTGGAGAAATACAGACAACAGCCACATATTAATGGGGTTAGAGTAGAAGCACTGAGTAATACAGGTGCAAGTGTCTCCATGGTGACTGAAAAACTGATGGCCCCAGAGCTGTATTTGACTGGACAAACTTCACCAGTCAAGGTGGTCGTGTCCTCTGCAATTCCTGTTGAATGTGTGCTAGGGAATGATCTGGAGACCTCAGCATGGGGTGAGGTAGAGCTACGATCCACTTCAGCCATGCTGGGAATACTTGAATGGGTGTGCGTAAACACCAGAGCACAAAGGAAAGCCCAGGGTGAAAAAGAGTATTTGGAGCCTGGAATAAGGGCCCAATCCTCCAAGAGAAAAGGTAAGAAGTCTGGAAAACCAACTTCTGAGCAGCCACAAGCTCAGGCCTCCTCTTCTCAGGGAGAAGAACTGTCATTCCCAGAGGGAATTGAGCCTCGGGATTTGGGCCTTACCGCTCAGGCCTCCTCCTTCTCAGGGAGAAGAACTGTCATTCCCAGAGGGAACTGAGCCTCAGGATTTGGGCATTACCAGGCAGAGCTGCTAGGCCCGGGGACCCTCAAGGGAAGCTGTGTCTGGGACAGAGAACCTGACCCACTTTTGAGAACCTGGGACAGCAAGCTGCTGCACAGGACAAAGGAGATGTCAGTGGCTCCCACAGGACCTATTGTGAGCAGGGGTTCCTGTATACTGAGGCCAAAGATCCTAAACCTGATGCCACTAGAAGAGTGGTAGTGCCTTAGCAGTACAGAGAGCTCTTAGTCTCATTTGCCTATGACATCCCATTAGCTGGGCAACTTGGCCAGGCCAAGTCTTGGAGTAGGCTAGTTGCCCACTTCTACTAGCCAAATATGTCCCAGAAGGTGAAGGAGGTTTTTAACTCCTTTGTTACCTGTCAAGCCATTGGCAAGACAGGTAATCACCAAAATGTCCCCTTAATTACACTTCCAGTGGATGAGGTTCCATTTGAAAGGGTAGAGATTGACATAGTCAAATTGACCCTCCAACAGCATCAGTAAACAGATTTATACTGGTGGTAGTGGATCATGTCACCGGGTCACCTGAAGCAATTCCCCTAAGGACTGTCACTGCAGCTGCCAGGGCCCTCATCCATATCTTTACTAGAGTGGGCTTTCCTAAGGAGGTGGTGTCAGACAGAGATACAAACTTCATGTCTGGCTGTCTAAAAGCCATGTGGGCTGAGTGTGGTTGGCATACAGGTTTACCACCCATATTACCCACAAAACAATTGTCTAGTTGAAATATTTAACAAGACCATGAAGGGCATGATCATGGGACTCCCTGAAAAACTTAAGAGATGGGATGTCCTTTTGCCATGCCTGCTTTTCGCCTGCAGAGAAGTGCCACAGAAGGGTTTGGGCTTTAGTCCCTTTGAAGTTCTGTTTGGTCATCCTGTGAGGGGGCCACTATGTTTAGTGAAGGAAGTCTGGGAGAGCCCTCACAAAGAGCCTAAACAAGATATTGTGGACTGTGTGCTTGTCCTGCTTTCAATAATGGCGGAGTACATGGGTAAAATAATCAAAAACCTTGAGGCCAGCCAAGAGCTCCAGAAGCTCTGGTATGACCAGAAGGCTGCACTGGTGGAGTTCCAAACAGTGCAGAGGGTATGGATGTTTGAGCCTGTGGCACCTAGGGCCCTCCAGGATAAATGGAGCGGTCCCTACCCTATCCTTGATAGGAAATGGGAGGCCACTTACCTGGCTGACCTAGGCACTTGCAGAAACCCGCACAGGGTCATCCATGTAAACCACCTGAAACCTTTATATGACCGGGTTGTTGTGGCCATGCTGATGGTCACTGATAGGTTCACTCTCTTCTTCCTGATCCTATCTCTGAAATCCTCTCCCACGGTGCTAAAGATGGGTCAGTTGAAGGAATTATCTTCTCAGACACCCTTTCTGCCCAACAACAAGCTGACTGCAGACATGTTCTGAGGCAGTATGCTGGGCTTTTTTCCCTAACCCCTTGTCAGACAACCTGGTGTACCCATGTGATGTGGACACTGGAGGCAGCTAACCAGTCAAAAACAAAAATATACAGACCGTCTGATCAAGTTAAGGAAACCATCAGGGCTGAAGATTGCAAGATGCTGGATTTAGGGGTGATTGAGCCCTCTGAAAGTCCCTGGGCTAGCCCAGTGGTATTAGTCCCCAAGCCTCATTCTAAGGGTGGTAAACCAGAGCTGGGGTTTTGTGTGGACGATGGAGATCTCATTGCTGTCAGCGAGACAGATAACGCATCCTATCTCTAGAGCTGATAAATTAATGGGCAGGCTAGGGGCAGCTAAATTTCTCAGTACTTTTGATTTGACATCAGGGCACTGGCAGATTGGTCTGACCCCAGGAGCAATAGAATAGTCCGCATTCTCGACCCCAGACAGACATTACCAGTTCACTGTAATGTCATTTGGATTAAAGAATGCCCCTGCCACCTTCCAAAGGTTGGTGAACCAAGTCCTTGCTGGGTTTGAGACTTTTAGTTCATTCTCCTCCATCTTGTGAGTTGCAGCCTACCTGTGCCCCAGATTGCAGTGAGCAGAGTCCAGGAAGTGGTAAGGAGGCAGACTAGTGCTGTCTCTTTCCTAAAAAGTTTAAAAACGATTTTCCCTACCTGTGATTGCATCATCTTATTTTTTCTTTTTAAATTTCTTTAACTGTCTTTGCCTGTGGCTGTTACAGTTTAAAATTGTAGTTTTAACCTGCCAGTGATTGCATAATTTATCCCATGTTTTTGTGTTTAAACTTGTGTTTTTTCCTGCCTGTGACTGCTTCCATTTAACCTGTTGAATTGTGGGATTTGCAGTCCAAACTCTGTAGTTTTTCCTCTCATTCCCTGTGACTATTCAGTTTTTTCCCTCCAAATGTCTCCTTTGCTCTGTGCTAAGATCTGTATGTTAAGCAGTGCACCCCCAGCAACCATCTTGTGTTAACAAGTCAGTGAAACCAGCCCCCCTTCCCTCCTGAGACAGCAGTAATGTGCTGTAAGCTGTTTAAACTGTGTTTAATAGGGACTGTGCACTTCGTTTTTTGGCCAGGAGAGGGAGTAAAGTTTTTTATACAAATAGTGTTGTTAGAGGACAAGTTTGTTAGGGCCTTACCTGCAGAAGTCCAAAGTGTGGATTGAGCCGGTCTGTCTCCTAGGAGATTTCTGAATAGAGAAGCAGCTTCCAACTCCCTGGCCAGCAACCCTTGTCTGAGGTAGCTGGGACCTTATATAGTCTGATATTGTTTGGTACATGTGTACACTGATTGGTGGTTGTATCTGATGTTTCTATTGGATTAGGGTTAGTGTCCTCATTGGTTGGATATTTGAGGGTTCTGATTGGTTTCTGGGTCTGTGATTCAATCAATGTAGGGTTGGGACTAGGGCTATGGTTAGTATTTCTATTGGAAGTAGGGACTAAGGCTTCCTGTGTTATTGGTTGTTGGGACTAGGGTGGGACTAGGGCTAGGGTTAGGCCTTTAATTGGAAGTAGCCATTAGGGCTTCTGGTGTTATTGGTTGCTGGACTAGGTGTGGGACTAAGAGTAGGGTTAGGCTTTCTATTGGAAGTAGGGACTAGGGCTTCCTGTGCCATTGGTTGCTTGGACTAGGGTTGAGACTACTGGTAGGGCTAGGGCCTCTATTGGACGTAGAGATCAAGGGTTTTTGAAACTGATTGGGTGCTTGGACTAGGGCTATGATTGGCTGTAAGGTCCTCGTCTCCTATTGGTTCTAGATTTTAGGGCTAGTGCTGTGATTGGATATTGTTAGGGCTAGGGTTCCCATTGGCTGAAGGGGTCACCTGACTACTAGGGCTATAAACGGCCAAGGCTTAGGGCGTCTCAGCCCGGGCGTCTCAGCTAAGGGTGGAGAGGACAAGGGTGAGTGCCTGTTTGAGCCTGTGCGAAACTGGTCGGGACCAGGGCCAGGAATGCTGCCCATTTTCCCATTCATTAATACCCACCCTATGTATTTGTCCCTCTGTACATAGGCATTGATTTTCACTATAGATATTTGCCTATCTTCGTGTATTGCTTTGTATAAACATGTACAATAATTATGTTGTTATAAAAACAAAAACAAAAGAAAAAAAAATCTTCTTTGGTCTACATGTACTTGCTTCCATTGGGCATCTATGTACCTCCATGTACTTGGATCTGTGTGTCTGTTACTTTTCTCCTGAAAAAGCATATCCAATGCACTACCCTATTTCTCATCCGCTACCTCTATCAATATCTTTAATCTGCATATACTTACCTCCTTTATGCATCTATATACTTTCAATGTACTTATGGATCTATATATTTATCACTTTCTTCTAATTTAGCATTTCCAATGCACTACCCTATTTCTCAGCCTATACTTCCCTCAATATATCTTCTAGCCCAACTTTCTGACCCCTCTCAAACTTCTTTCTACTACTCTTTCCAATTCACTACCCTATCTCACCCTATACATCTATCATTATATCCTCTACACCCACTCTCTCATTTATCCCAAACGCCATACCACTACTATGTTCCCCAAAATAACCCTTTCTTGACTCTCTCCTACTCTACCCCTCCTTGCATCTTCTGACACCTCTTTTACTGTACCGATCCCCCAAAACAAACCTTTCTAAACTCTTCCCTCTGACTCTTCCCCTCCAAAAACCCTTTTTACTCATCCAAAAGCCTCCTCCTACTGCTATGACCTAAAAAAAGAAATCCTTCACTCTTCTATCCCTCCACTATCCTTTTCAATCAAAATAACAGACTAGCATGTTCACTTCTCTAATTCCATATTCCACTATACTAATTCACCACTAATCCTTTATGGGTTCCAGAGTAGCGTGCTACTCGCCAACAAAGCATTTCAACACCTCATCAGGGTTACAAGCGCTATATAAATGCAAACCTTTTTTCCTTTTTACCCCTCCCTAACCCTTCTCAATCCAAATAACTGACTAACATATCCACCACTCAAATTACTTCATGTTTCACTATACTAATTTTCAACACTAATCCTTTATGGGTTCCGGAGTAGCCTGCTACTCGCCAGAAAAGTGCTTCAACACCCCATCAGGGGTAACAGGCGCTATATGAATGCAAACCTTTCTTTCCCTTCTATCCCTCCGCTATCCTTCTCACTCCAAATAACTGACTAATATCCACCACTCAAATTACTTCATGTTTCACTATACTAATTTTCAACACTAATCCTTTATGGGTTCCGGAGTAGCCTGCTACTCGCCAGAAAAACGCTTCAACACCCCATCAGGGGTAACAGGCGCTATATGAATGCAAACCTTTCTTTCCCTTCTATCCCTCCGCTATCCTTCTCACTCCAAATAACTGACTAATATCCACCACTCAAATTACTTTCATATTTCACCATACTAATTCACCACTAATCCTTTATGGGTTTCCGGAGTAGCGTGCTACTCGCCAAAAAAAAGCGATTCAACACCCCATCAGGGGTTAGAAGCGCTATATAAATACAAACCTTCTTTCCTCTTCTATCCTTCTGCTATCCTTCCGAATCCAAATAACTGACTAACATATCCACCACTTAAAATTTACTTGCATGTTTCACTATACTAATTCAACACTAAGCCTCTATGGGTCCCGGAGTAGCGTGCTACTCGCCGAAAAAGCGCTTCCACGCCTCGTCAGGGGTAGTAAGCGCTATACAAATGCAATTACAATACAATACAATACGACTGGAACAAATATCATGGAACTCCAGTCCACAACACGTAAACTGGAAGAATGAGTGCAGCAACTGGCCCAGCAGCATAAACAAATGGCCATAAAGCTGGAAGATCAAGAGGGAAGGGCCCGCAGAAACAATATAAGAGTGGTAGGAGTACCAGAAGGGGCGGAGGGCCCAAGTGTGGAACTCTTCTTAGAAGACATCATACTGAACCATCTAAAACCAAAAAGGTTATCGAACTTTTTCTCGATTGAACGAGCGCATAGAGCTCCGGTCCCTCCCCCAAGACCTGGGGCACCACCCAGAACAATCATAGCCAGGATTCTGAACTATAGGGATCGGGACACTAGCCTACAAGCTGCACGAGCACGGGGAGATCTCCCCTATGAGAATACCGTCATTAGATTCTTCCCGGACTTCACCCTGATGGTGCAGCAACAACGACACACTTTTGACGAGGTAAAACGGACCCTCAGAGAGGAGGGCCTCAAATACATGATGCTCTTTCCCGCAAAGCTCCGAGTGATAGACAATGGCAGGTCATGGTACTTCACGACGCCCTCGGAGGTACAAGAATTGCTGGAGGGAGGGCGAGCTAAAAAGCACAGCGAGCCACTCGGAAGAGACCGACGCGGACATCAAAGTCAGAATATGGGGTCCCCCAGCGGGCAGAAAGAGGAGGAAGATGGTGAGAAGCAGTCCACAGGCTCACGATCGGCGAGTCCACAGGCCTGATGAAAGAAGACAGGAAAGTAGAGCGGACCCAAAAAATGACAAACTAAAACCTAGCAACAAGCGCAGACCTGTGTCAATCCAGGAAGGTAATGGGTGCACTGTGTATCGTGAGCAGCAGTACAGACTCCTTATACCCGACAACTATGTATGTCACGAGGTCACACAGCCGCACCGAACTTGAACATGCACTGCATACAAAACTGGAGGACAAGGGGCGGGGGCGGGGGAGGGGTCACCAAGGTATCAAGAGACACGGCGTCAACAGGCCCTAACACAAATTGACTGTTACTGGGCAACAGGCGCTCTACAAATTGGGGAGTGGGTAGTTTTAGACCTACGGTGCAGGGTAGCAGGGTGAGGGGGTTCAGAATGGAGTTTAGTTTAAACAGTTTTCAGTTTTACATGCTTCAGATATGATCTAATCCTATCAAGAGACTCTTTGCAGGGACAATATGCAGCATACAGTTTTACATTGTTGAGAGTGGAAAGGGAGGGAGAGAGGGACACTCCCCATAAAACATCAACATGGTGATGCAGCAAGTTAAAACATTGAAAGTCATGTTGTGGAATGTGAACGTCTGGGGGACAAAATTAAGTGCACCACGGTATTGCAGTATCTCCACAGACACTCACCGGACCTGCTACTCCTTCAAGAGACGCATCTGAAGGGCAACAACTACCTAGCACTTAATCGATTCAGGTACACATTACTGACACATGCAGGGTTTACAACCTGCTCTAGAGGTACAGCAATACTAACCAAAAACACAGTGCCCCTACTGGGGCACCGAACCTGGTGTGACCCAATGGGAAGGTATGTCGCATTATCAGGGTCCTGGGATGGCCAGATCCTTAATATTTGCTCTGTGTACATACCACCGAGGCTTCAAGGGGGAAACATTCCCAGAACTCAGCAAATTACTGCTTGCAATGCCAGTAGACACTCTTGTACTGAGTGGCGATATGAATGCCACGATGTCACTAGAACTAGACCGAGACACACTATCTCACAGGGTAACAGGGCCTCAGCCTTTGAATGCCTTTGCGAATGCGCTAGGACTGGTAGATTTGTGGAGGAGGCACAATTCCACAACTAGGCAATACACCCATATCTTATCGGCCCATGGGAGTGGGTCATGACTGGACTATATTTTCACACACACCACTATCATGGGATTGTTTCGAGGGGGGCGACACAGGGCGCGGAGGATATCGGATCATTCGCCGGTCGAAGTACTCCCACAGGGCCCTACGCTGGACTATGCTCTCCCGCCACGGCTAGATCCACTTCAATTTAGAGACCATGAGTTCAGGGAGCGGTTCGAGGAACGTACAGAGCAGTATTTTGCAGAAAACACGGGCTCCGTAGAGTCCAGTAGTACTCTCTGGGAGGCATATAAGACTGTGGCCAGAGACTTTGTTCAGGCAGTGACTGGGGCCAAACGTAAGGAAAGACGCTCACAGTGCGAAGCGCTGGAACAAGAAATAATGAATATTGAAACTGAACTGGGCTCAGATCCTAAGACAGTCCCGGTACACAGGCACAATCTTAAACTTAAGAAAAAAGAGCTCAGAGACTTTGAGGAGGATGCAGCCCGCGCAAACGCGATAGCAACACAGAGGCATATATATGACAATGGCGATAAAGCCAATAAATTAATAGCATGGCTGGAGAGGAGGGACATGAGCCGCAATTGGGTCTGGAAATGCGGACCCCTGTTGGTGGCAAGTGGGAGTCTAGCGCAGACATAGCCGAGGCTTTTGCAACATACTACGAGGGGATATACCAGTCGCTCACTGGAATAGCGGAAAATGATAGCACTGAGCTGTTAAAAGATATATCATTGCCAAAACTTGCACCAGAAGATGTGGAGGCAGTTGACACCGAACTGACAACAGAAGAAATGGAAGGGGCCACAGGAGACTTGCAATCAGGAAAGGCAGTGGGCCCGAACGGGTTCCCCGCAGAGCTGTATAAGTGTGTAGGAGAGAAAATAGCCCCACACATGTTAAATATGTTTCACACTGCAAAGACTGACGGACAGCTGCCGGCAGACCTGAGATTGGCAACCATAGTGGTCATACCAAAAAAAGGGAAACCCCACGATTTATGTAGTTCCTATAGACCCATCTCTCTGCTCAATTTTTAGACCAAGGTGCTGGCTAAGGTATTAGCGAATAGACTAGGCCCGGTGACACAGTCACTAATACATCCCGACCAGTCAGGATTTATGCCACACAGGAGTACCAGGCTGAATCTTCGTCGCCTCTATGGAGTAATGCATATGGTAAATAAACGAGCGGACGAACTGGCTGCACTTTTGTCACTTGACGCCCACATGGCGTTCGACAGCTTTGAGTGGCCATATCTGTTTGCTGTCCTGGCCAGACTGGGTTTTGGCCCGCAGTTCTGTGCGTGGATCAAGCTTTTATACGCTGCCCCGCTGGCACGGGTTCGGGTTAACGGGGCGGTTTCCAGAATATTCAGACTGCACAGGGGTACACGGCAGGGCTGCCCACTCTCGCCGATTCTTTTTGCGCTGGCACTCGAGCCACTGACAGCTTGGGTGCGGGGGACCCAATCGTGAGAGGCATTGATGTAGGTGAGGGGTGGGAGGAACGCATATCACTCATACGTGGACGACATCCTGCTTTACGCCCACAAACCACAACCAACCTTCCACAGACTCATCCACATATTCCAAATATTTGGCACCTACTCGGGGTATCTATTAAACTGGGATAAGTCCCTGGTGTTCTTTCTGATAGGCGAGACTCCAGCCCTGATGTCGGCATGTAAGGCACTAGTCCATAAAGATGTATTTAAATATCTAGGCATCTGGATCACTAAATCTGAGGAGGAGTTCATGCAGCGAAATGTATATACTCAATTGGAAAGGCTCCAGGGGGATGTGGCCCATTGGCAGCGTTTACCAGTCTCCCTCATGGGTAGAGCAGTTCTGTTTAAGATGATGGCTCTCCCCGCCTAGTGTATGCATTACAGAACTCACTGCACCAGATACCAGAGGCTTTCTTCTGAGCAGTTGAGGCAGAGCAGCGCACCTTGTTGTGGGGGGGGGTGGCAGCCCACGGATTGCACTGAGGAAGCTACAGCAAGGGGTGTATGAAGGTGGGCTGGCCGTTCCAGACATCAGGAAATATTATTGGGCAGCGCAACTTATAAATATTAACAGTTGGGTCTTCTCTCCGCCTGAGGAGCCTGCATACCGGGTAGACCGGCTAGCAATGGGAAAGGGCAGCTATCAGGCCGCACTATACAGAAAGAAACGCAACAAGACGCTCCCAACACACACAGACGGTAGTAACTGCATGGAGGAAAGCAACAAAACTGGTGGGATGGGAGGCCAGGCTTACGGAGCAGACCCCACTGTGAGAGGGAGATTTCCTTGGTGAGGTCAGACGTCTAAGAGGCTTTAACAAATGGGGACTCATTGGGGTAGACCTCTTGCGAGACGTTTGGAGAGGCGAAAAATGATTGACTTTGCTAGTCTCCAGACAGAATTCTAGATGGGGGCGGGGGAATACCTCAGGTACTTACAACTGCGACATGCCCTCAAATGTCATATGGCGTGACGTGTCTGGCTCTCACCAGGTTCTGTTACCCAGAATCCCTTGCAAACCTCAAACTTTGTAAAAAAATAACCACATTTTCCTCATATTTCTGTGGTGGAAAGTTCTGGAATCTGCGTGGATCCACAAAATTCCACCCACCCCGCATTTCCCAAAGTCTTCCGAGAAAAATGGTACCTCACTTGTGTGGGTAGGCCTAGTGCATGCGACAGGAAATGGCCCAAAACGCAATGTGGACACACCACATTTTCACATTGAAAACTGACCCTTTTTTTGCAAAGTGCCTAGCTGTAGATTTTGAACCCTAGCTCTGCCGGCACATAGGGAAACCTAGCAAACCTATACATTTTTAAAAACTAGACACCCAGGGGAATTCAGGACGGGGTGACTTGTCTGGCTCTCACCTGGTTCTGTTACCCAGAATCCCTTGCAAACCTCAAACTTTGTAAAAAAAAAACAAATTTTCCTCACATTTCTGTGGTGGAAAGTTCTGGAATCTGCATGGATCCACAAAATTCTACCCACCCCACATTCCTCAAAGTCTTCCGAGAGAAATGGTACCTCACTTGTGTGGGTAGGCCTAGTGTCCGTGACAGGAAACGGCCTGATACGCAACGTGGACACACCACATTTTCACAGTGAAAACTGACCCTTGTTTTGCAAAGTGCCTAGCTGTAGATTTTGAACCCTAGCTCTGCCGGCACCTAGGGAAACCTAGCAAACCTATACATTTTTGAAAACTAGACACCCAGGGAAATCCAGGATGGGGTGATTTGTCTGGCTCTCACCAGGTTCTGTTACCCAAAATCCCTTGCAAACCTCAAACTTTGTAAAAGAAAACACATTTTCCTCACATTTCTGTAGTGGAAAGTTCTGGAACCAGCGTGGATCCACAAAGTTCTACCCACCCCGCATTTCTTAAAGTCTTACGAGAAAAATGGTACCTCACTTGTGTGGGTAGGCCTAGTGCCCGTGACAGGAAACGGCCCAAAACGCAATGTGGACACACCACATTTTCACAGTGAAAACTGACCCTTTTTTTGCAAAGTGCCTAGCTGTAGATTTTGAACCCTAGCTCTGCCGGCACCTAGGGAAACCTAGCAAACCTATACATTTTTGAAAACTAGACACCCAGCGAAATCCAGGATGGGGTGACTTGTCTGGCTCTCACCAGGTTCTGTTACCCAGAATCCCTTGCAAACCTCAAACTTTGTCAAACAAACCACATTTTTCTCACATTTCTGTGGTGGAAAGTTCTAGAATCTGCGTGGATCCACAAAATTCTACCCACCCCGCATTTCTTAAAGTCTTACGAGAAAAATGGTACCTCACTTGTGTGGGTAGGCCTAGTGCCCGCGACAGGAAACGGCCCAAAACGCAATGTGGACACACCACATTTTCACAGTGAAAACTGACCCTTTTTTTGCAAAGTGCCTAGCTGTAGATTTTGAACCCTAGTACTGCCGGCACCTAGGGAAACCTAGCAAACCTGTATATTTTTGAAAACTAGACACCCAGCGAAATCCAGGATGGGGTGACTTGTCTGGCTCTCACCAGGTTCTGTTACCCAGAATCCCTTGCAAACCTCAAACTTTGTCAAACAAACCACATTTTTCTCACATTTCTGTGGTGGAAAGTTCTGGAATCTGCGTGGATCCACAAAATTCCACCCACCCCGCATTCCTCAAAGTCTTCCGAGAAAAATGGTACCTCACTTGTGTGGGTAGGCCTAGTGCCCGTGACAGGAAACGGCCTGAAACGCAACGTGGACACACCACATTTTCACAGTGAAAACTGACCCTTTTTTTGCAAAGTGCCTAGCTGTAGATTTTGAACCCTAGCTCTGCCGGCACCTAGGGAAATCTAGCAAACGCACACATTTTTTAAAACTAGACACCCAGGGGAATCCAGGATGGGGTGACTTGTCTGGCTCTCACCAGGTTCTGTTACCCAGAATCCCTTGCAAACCTCATACTTTGTCAAAAAAAACACATTTTCCTCACATTTCTGTGGTGGAAAGTTCTGGAATCTGCGTGGATCCAAAGAATTCCACTGTCGTATCCCAAAGGGGCTAGCTTTCCCCGAAGTAAGCGTTCGCACTCTCTTGGGTGTGGTCAAACTATATTTATTGGTTAAGTCTTGGGTTTATAACAAAAAGGAAAGAAAGGAGTCCGGTTTTCGGGAGCTGCTCCTGTTTTTCACCGGTTCCAGGAAGGTCAGGAGGGGCGGGGAGTCCCAGTCGGTAGTCCGAAGACGTCCAAGAAGATGTGGGCAGGATAAGACTAAAAAAAGAATGAAAACAAACAAGCCACGGGTCAGTGGACGATATCCGATACTCTGAGTAGAGGGAGGGGAACGTGAGGGATCACCGAGCGTAGCCGATACGTGGAACCCAGAGAAGACAGTGATGAGCGGTGACCACCCCACAGAACTACCCGTTCCCTCCCCGTGACTGTGTGAACCCTTGTATGCGATAACGCACCTGTTCCAGCCTCACTCCTCCTGGAGTGTGGCGGGGCGTAGCGCGGTGCTGTTGTCCTCTGGGTGTGTGTCTGCGGCCCGGGACCTCCGCTGAGACGTCTGGTTCACCGGCAAGCGGGCCGCCTTCCGAGACTTCCTTCCGCGTCTTCTTCTCTTCCTGGTTCACTCGTCTCGGCAGAGACGTTTTAATGCATGGGCAAAGTGGGCTCTGGCCCAGGGCCCCAACCTTTCAGGGGGCCCCCTGACAGAGTCAGCTCCATTCTCCAGAGTTTTGCCCTAATGACCTTGACTATTTCTTAAACAGATTGTATTAAATACTGTTTTCCTTCAATTTATTTTTTATGTACCTGATGTGTGAGAGTTCAGTACAGCCATTGTGCAGAGAAATGTTGTGTTTGTTTCATGCAATATACATAAAAAAGTTTTTTTAGATCAAAACAAGGCCTAACATATAAGAAATGGGAGGGCGTCACAGAGATTATTTGCAGTAATATTGGTGAGCGGCTGCTGTGTTACAATATTGAAAACACACATAACCATCCCTGAATATTAGATGTAAACATATTTAGGGCCTTTTTATGAGAAGTGATGCATCGCTGTGTGAAAACAGGGATGCGTCACTTCTTAGTGCGCCCTCCTTGCGACATGATGGATGCGTCATATTTACTGTATGACGCGTCATGTCGCAGGAGTTACAGATACGTCAGTATTTCTGACGCATCTGTAGGCGCAAAAGTGATGCATTGCTGGGGTGTGTCTGAAAATAGACGCAACTCCAGCAATGTGACCTTTCACTTGGGGCAAGCCCCATGTGAAAGTGCCTGCATCAGTCTTACGCCTGCTGTGAGGCAGGTGTAAGATATTGATGCAATGGCGTCCTAGAAGTGGCGCACTGAGTTCTCATAGATTTCAATACGCCACTTCTACGAGGCTTTTTGTGGGGAACACCCACCCTGCATACATTATACCTGGCGCAGGTATAATGTGGTGCTAGGGTTTACAAAGTGACGCGTCACTTTGTAAATAGAGCGCAACATGGCACATTTTTACGCTGCCAGTGCGTCACAAAAGTGACGCACCTGGGGCATAAAAGTGAAGCAAGGCCTCATAAATAAGGCCCTTAGAATTTGGGCGAGTGTTCCTTTGCACTGTCAGGGGCCTAATGAAATGAAATAGTGTATTTAATAAAGCGCGCAGCTACTCAGACTAGAGTGTCCTGGCGCGTGACAGCGGGAGGAAAACGTGCGTAAAAGACCCATCAGTTATTAAAAAGCCAGGTTTTAAGTTCTTCCTGAAAGAGAGTAGGTCTGTGATTAGTCTCAGAGACTCAGGGAGTCTATTCCACAATTTTGCACCTTGAAAGCCGAGGGATCTGCCTCCAGTGCGGGCACAGCATATTTTAGGCACGATAGCCAGGTTGGCATTGGAAGATCTTAGGGGTCTAGATGTTGTGTAGCGATTAATGCACTTATTTAGGTAGCTGGCTCCTAAGCTGTGGAAAGCTTTAAAGAAGATGGTCATCGCTTTGAAGTCGATCTGTTCTTTTATGCGGAGCCAGTGTAGAGGCATAAGAATAGGGGTCATACTAGATCTGGGTTTAGGTCTCAGGATGGCTCTGGCCGCCGCGTTATGTACCACTTGTAGGCGCTGGATAAGGGATTTGGGAAAACCGAGTCAAGCTTTGATGTCACCAGAGCCTGCACCACGATCTTTCTGCTCCCAAGCGGTAACAGTGGCAGGAATTTTTTGCATCCGGAGTATGCCAAAGCAAGCGCCAGTTAGATTTTGGATTTGAATGCGCATGGAGAGTGTCTTGTCTATGACAATTCCTAAGTTTTTGACTTTCTCCTTTTCCGCGGGCGGGGCGGCAGATCTTTTGGCCACCAAGAGCTCCAGTCAGGCGTTTCTGGATTACCAAAGAAAACAACTTCAGTTTTGTCAGGATTGCACTTCAGCTGATTGATCTTAAGCCAGTTAAAAACCTTTTTGAGGCAAGACCTAATCATTGCCCCGTCAAAGTCGGTTCCTTTTTCACATGTAAAAATCAGCTGAGTGTCATCAGCATAGGAAACAATTTTGGCGCCCTCTTCCTCTACCAGAAATGCAAGGGGGATAGATATATATTAAAAAGGGTAGGACTGAGAATGGAGCCCTGAGGGACACCTACATTCATGGCCGGAACTGGGGATGAGAAAGGGGGAGCCAGATGTCCTGAGATCTATTTGCCAAGAAGGATGACATCCATGTTAAGGCGGTCCCCCAGGCCGATGTTAGCAAGTCTCTCCAGGAGCCTCTCATGTGGGACCATATCGAAGGCCGCCGACAGATCGAGCAGTATCAGAACAGCCTTGCCTCCCTGGTCCAGCTTACCCTTGAGAAATTCAGTCACTTCCAGCAGATCGGACTCCGTACTGTAGTTAGCCCTAAAACCGGATTGGGACTCATGAAGGAGCTTCCCATCTTCAATTTGTTTTTCGAGGGCCTTGTTTACATGCTTCTTTAATACTTTGGAGAGGGCCGGAAGAAGGGAGATTGGCCTGTAGTTGGCAGGCTCCATCGGTTTGGCGTTAGCCTTTTTTATCAGTGGAAGATTCTTAGCATTCTTCCATAATTTCAGCATGTTGCCTGAGGAGAGGGAAGCATTAAAGAGCTGGTTTACCGTGGGGTTTATGGTGGGAGCTAATAGGTTCAGGATATTCGCTGGACATGGGTCGGTAGGAGAGCCAGACTTAATGCTTTGGAGCAGGGTCAGTGACTCTTCAAGCTGAAACTCAGTGAAAGTTAGTAAAGATGGAGGATCCAAGAGGTGAAATTTGCTATTAGAACTAAGGTAGAAGGTCAGTTCTTCCTCTGAGATGTTAGTGAAGGCTTGTTGGATCACGGAGATCTTTTTGTGGAAGAATTGAGCTATTTGCTTAGACCATTCTTCCGTGCATGGTCCTTCCTTTGTGCTGGCTTTCGGGCGGTAAAGGATTTAACTATGCTAAAGATTTCCTTACTCTTATTTTGGGCATTTTCTATCTTGGTTTGAAAGAAGTTTTTCTTGGCTGCCTTCACAAGAATGTAATGAGCTTTTAAGGTGTCTTTATATACCTTCCTATCCTCAGGTAGATAGGATTTACGCCATTTTCGTTCCATTTTTCTACAATTTCTTTTGCTAGACCTGAGGGAATCATTAAACCATGGAGCTGGTGGGGCCGACCTCTTTGAGGAGCGGGAAACAATCAGTACCACTGCACCAATGTTGGTTCGGAGCCATGAATCTATTGAGAGGGCGTCCGAGTCGGGGCAGCCAGACAGCCCCGGTGAGGAACGACCGATGGCGTCTGCTAACATCGGGATGGATATTTTATGGAACGTTCTGTAAATAGGGACCCTCTGCCCTGCGTTAGCCCGAGGGGCTGTGGCAGAGTTGGGAATGACGGATTTTAATAGGAGGTGGTCAGACCAGGTAATGGGAAGAGGTAGACTTACTGATATGTCAAAGTTGTGAAAGATTTGGTCAAGGGTATGGCCCTTCTCATGGGTGGCCAAAGAAATAGATGGAAACATGTTGCAGGCCTGCAGCGTCTCCAACAAGGAAATTGTTTGAGGGGCTTTTCCATTGTCCATATGTATATTGAAATCTCCCAGAATAAGGCAGTTGTTGTATTTTAAGTCCAGGGAGGTGGTGGCTGTATTAAGCGTAGTAATAAAATTTCCAATTGCACCGGGAGGTCTGTAAATCAGAAAACCAACTATGCTATGATGGGGGGGATAAGGTACAGCGGAAGCCTAAGGACTCTGCGCCCTCGATGTTTTCCATTGGGTTGGGAGAGCAGTCTAGTTTTTGATTGTAAATTATGGCGACACCGCCCCCTTCCCACTCGGAAGTCCCTCCTAAGGATTTTATAACCCGTAGGGATGGCCGAGGTGATAGTAGGGTTGTAGGCTACAGACAGCCAGGTCTCAGTGAGAAATAAAAGATCAGGCTGTTCGTCTAACAGTAGGTCATAAATGTGTGGTTCATGCTTTTGCATAGAGCGACAATTTAAAAGGGTGGCCTTTAAGTCCTCTGTTTTCTTATTGTTTTTAAACTTATTGTTGCGTGGGAGGATCTTGGGTGCGAGTTTCCTGGGCTGGAGGAGAGACCAGTTGCACTTATTGCATCGAAAGTCTACCTCCAAGCTCGGATCAGCCGCTGTACACTGACATAATGGTAGCCGCCTAAGGCTGAGCAGCTTTTCCCTATTGTAATATAGTGGAGGAAACTCACCGGAGGGGAACTGGGCAGCATGGCCGGCACCGGACGCCTCCGGGATGCTGACGGACGCAGACGGGCTTGCCTTTGGCGCGCCAGCGGCGCGCCTGCTGTGCGCGTCCGTTTGCATCGGGAATATATAGGCTAATGCCTATGATGCAAACTGGATCGCTAACGCAGCTGAGGAAGCGGAAACTGCGTGGGCGGAAGTGAGGAGCCTGATAGTAGCCCCAGCCCTCCGCACAATCGGTGTATCAGCCGCAGCGGACCAGGACTGGAGGAAAAGCGAGATGCGAATCGGAGCAGCTAAGGAGGTGTAGGCAAGCAGAATAAAGTAAAGTGCAAGTGCGTGTAGGTAGGAGAAACTGTTAAAAAGCACAGAGTAATTCAGCCACACATATACAATTTAAAAAGTATTAAAAACCTAGTAGCAGGGCAGGAAACACTAAATCCTACCGCTGTCGGCTGCGCGCATCCGTTTACATCGGGAATATATAGGCTAATGCCTATGATGCAAACTGGATCGCAAACGCAGCTGAGGAAGCGGAAACGGCGTGGGAAACAGGGGCTCAAATTGGATCATAAATTCAAAGCTGTTCTGAACAGGGGCCCCCAAAATATGTTTGGCCCAGGGCCCCCAAAATCCTTAAGATGTCCCTGCCTCTCGGCTCTTCGGCGTGCGCCCCAGTGCTGTTGGTCACTTCCCTTTTCTCCCGGCCGGTCTCTCCCGATAGGAAACCCGAGGCTGACGTCACGCCCTCGGTCTCCTCCTCTCGCCGCCTCCACGAAAATTTAAAGGGACCGTCCTCGTCCCGTACCTGTAGCAGCAGGATATCGGCGTCAGCAAGAGTCCCCGAGTCCAGTTCCCCGGGCACCTCCTGACACACCCTTCCCCCAGGATTTCCCCGATCGGGGGAAAGAGGAAAATGGGACAGGAAGTCAGCATTGCCTTGGTCGGAACCCTTACGGTGACGGACCTCAAATTGAAACGGCTGCAGAGCCAGAAACCACCGGAGCACCCGGTCGTTACAGCCTTTGTTTCTTTGGAGCCAAGTCAGAGGAGCATGGTCGGTATACAACACAAAGGGTCTGCCCTCAAGGTAATACCTCAGCTTCTCTATACCCCATTTCACGGGCAGGCACTCTTTCTCAATAGTAGGATAGACCCGTTCTCTAGGGAAGAGTTTTCTACTGATGTAGAGGACTGGTCTTTCCAAGCCCTCGCAGTCATGCTGGGACAGAACAGCGCCTATACCCACCCCGGACGCATCTGTCTGGAGAATGAAAGGCTTCCGGAAATCAGGTGTCAGTAACACAGGCGAGGTGGTTAGGGTCGTTTTTAGGGTTTGGAAGGCTACAAGCTCAGGGGTTGAGGGGGAGCGGAGCTGTACGGTGGTGGCTGACTTCTTTAATAGGTCCGTGAGGGTGGCGGCTATGTCTGCAAACTGGGGAATGAAACGTCGGTAATACCCCACCAAGCCCAAAAAGGCTCGGAGGTCGCGTTTAGTGGCGGGAAAAGGGGTATCCTGTATGGCCTTCACTTTTTAGGTTTGTAGTTCTATCAAGCCCTTCCCTAGCACATATGCTAGGTACTTCACCTTCTGAAAGGCAAACCTGGACTTCTTTGCATTAATATGTAAATGCGTGGCCCTGAGTTCTGAAAGGATTGCCTTTAGATGAGTCATATGTTCTTCCCAGGTCTTACTGTATACCACTATGTCATCTAAGTAAGCAGAGGAGTAGGTCAGATGATGGGCCAGAAGAGTGTCCATCAGCCTCTGGAAACTGGCTGGAGCTCCGTGTAATCCGAAAGGTAAGACGGTGAAATGGAACAGATCGTCAGGTGTGGAGAACGCTGTTTTCTCCTGATCCTTCGGATTCAGAGGGATCTGCCAATAGCCTTTGGTGAGGTCGATAGTGGAGATGTATTGAGAATCACCAAGGCATTCTACCAGTTCATCTACCCTGGGAAGGGGATAGCCATCCTGTTTGGATATACGGTTCACCGCTCTGAAATCTATACAGAACCGGATACTGCCATCCGGTTTCGGTACCAGCACAATGGGGGAGCACCAGTTGCTACGGGAGGGGACTATAATCCCAGACTCTAGCATCTGTTTCACCTCCTTCTGGAGGGCCAGTCATCGTGCTTCTGGAACCCTGTAGGGTCGCTGTTTCACCGTGACGCCCTCTTGGGTGGGGATGGAGTGCATGGCCAGATGTGTTCTTCCGGGTTGGTCAGAGAAAATATCCCGAAAGGAATGAAGCAAGGCATACACCCCCTTCTTGTGGTCCCCGGTCAACTCGTCATTGATTATGGTGGAATCGACGGTGTGTGGATGGGTTTCCACAGTGGAGACCGTATGGGGTTTTCTTGGTGGAGGACCGAGCCACTTCTTAAGGAGATTTATGTGGTACATCTGGGTCTTGTTAGATGAAAGGCCCAGTATATAGGTTGTTTTGCCTACTTTCCTTATCACTGGAAAAGGTCCTTGCCACTCTTTTCTTAGTTTGTGGGTGGCCGAGGGAAGCAGTACCAATGCCCAATCACCTTTTTTCAACTCTCTCAAACGCTTGCCTTTGTCGTAGGTTTGTTTTTGTTTCCCTTGAGCCTTCTCGAGGGATTCATGAGTTAGGGTTCTTAACTTATGAAGACGGGCTTTGACTTGGTTGGCGTAGTCCAACAAGGCCTGAGCCTCATGGGCACCATCCTTTTCCCAGCTTTCTTTGGTGATTTCCAGAAGCGTACGGGGCTTCCTCCCAAAGAGGAGTTCGAAGGGGGACACCCCCAGGCTGCTCTGGACCTGACTTCTGATAATGAACAGGGCCAAGGGGAGGAGATGGTCCCAGTTTTTTCCATCACCTGTACGGAGCTTCTTAAGGGTCAGCTTGAGGTTGCCGTTGTAACGTTCCACCAGACCATCAGTCTGGGGATGGTACACAGATGTTTTTATGTGTCTGATGTTTAGCTGTCTACAGACCTGTTTCATTAGTCTTGACACGAAGGGGGTTCCCTGATCTGTGATTATATCATGGGGAAAACCCATCCTAGAGAATACCTCTATGAGTCGCTATGCTATGGTGGTGGTGGTTGCAGAGTGTAAGGGAAGGGCTTCGGGATATCTAGTTGAGTAGTCAACTATAACGAGGACGTACTGATAACCCCTGGTGGACTTGGGGAGGGGTCCTATAAGGTCCATACCCACCCGGTCAAAAGGTTTGCCAATGATAGGGAGAGGGTTCAAAGGTGCTTTTGGAGGGATGTAAGGGTTCTTTTTTTGACAAATTGTACACTCCTGGCAGTACTTTCGTATCTGAGCATGGACCCCAGGCCAGAAAAAACTACGGAGTATGGACTGGAATGTCTTTTCTGTCCCGCAATGCCCTGCAAGGAGGTGGGAATGCGCAAAGATCAGGATCTGGTCCCTGAAACCTGTGGGCACCAGTAGCTGGGGTTCTTCATCCTCCTTGCCGATCCTGTACAGGAGGCCATTCTTCTCAACAAAGCAAGGGTATACCCTCTTAGGGAACTTAAGGGCGTCATTGGCGCTTTGCCAGGCGTTACTGAGACTACTGTCGTTAAGCTGGGCAGTTCTAAAGTGTGTATCTATGTCCCACGGTTCGGAGGCCAAAAGACTGTTACGGGGGTTTTGTGTGGCTAGGTTGTTTTTAAGGTTCTCAAACAGCAGACCAAAAAACCAGGGGTTGTCTATACCTATGATAAGAGGCTCAGGGAGGTATGGTAGGGCCCCTACGTCCGCTGTGATTTCTAGACCCTGCTTGGTTTGTAGTCTTATTCTGGCTAGGGGGTAATTCTTAATGTCACTGTGTACACATCTAATACTGACATGCTTCTCGGGTAAGAAAGAAGATGGGGGGACAAGCTCACTCCGTACAACGGAGTGTCTACAGCCAGAGTCCAGGAGGGCGGTTATGGGGTGATTGTTTAATGTCAAACTCACGTAGTACAGCGGACCAGTCTCCTGGGCGTACATTATGGACTGGGGCAGGTAACTGACGTCCATGGGTTTCTCTTCGGCTTTTTCTTTCCTCCTTCGGCAGAACTTGGCGATATGCCCCCACTCCCCGCACTCGAAACACTGAGGACCGGTGGAAGGAAGAACTTCTGATCGTCCTGACTGTGGTTTTGGGGGTTCGAAGGAAGTTCTAGTTGTTTTCTTTTCGTTTTTCCCCGTTTGTAGGGGTTTCATGTTTCTCTCAGGTTCTCTTATGAGGCTTCGGTTCTATGCCCTGGCATAAGACGTGGCCATCTCCACCGCATGCTCAAGTGTCAGTCCTGCATGTTGGCGCAGCCACCTCTGTGTTCCGTATGGTAGTGCCTCTAAATATTGCTTGAGGTAGATTTTATCCACGATCTCTTCACGAGTGGAGTCCAGAGGTTTAAGCCAACGGTCTGCGGCATCCTTTATTTTATAAAAAAGGGTCTTTGGGGTGTCTCCCATCGTGCCCCTTTCTTGCCTGAACCGAAGGCGGTGTGCCTCGTCATCAACCCCCAATCGGTCGAGTATGAACTGTTTCACGTGCCCATAAGCGGCGGTACCATCCCGATTGGCTATTTGATAGGCCGCCTGTGCTTCACCGGTGAGTAAGGGTGCCAGGTAAAAAGGCCAACGGTCTGCAGGCCAAGCGCTGGCCCTTGCAGCCCGTTCAAAGTTCAGAAAGAAAGAGACCGGGTCATCCCCCGGGACATATTTCTGGAGCGGTATTACCGTCCCAGGCAGTGCAGGAGCTCTCTCTTGTCCCAAGGCCTGCAGGAGCTGTGTCTGTCCCTCCGCCAGCTTCGTGACGTTTTCCGCCTGGGTTTGTATTGCGGAGGTGAAAACTGCCCAGTCTATCTCGGCCAGACTGGCGTTCTTTTTCATGGCCCATTCGAGTTTACTCTGGGCTTCTCTCATCTTGGCAATGACTTGTTCCATCTTGTTTCAGATGGAAGGTGCCCGAATTCTCCACCCCTTTATCATATCCCAAAGGGGTTAGCTTTCCCCGAAGTAAGCGTTCGCACTCTCTTGGGTGTGGTCAAACTATATTTATTGGTTAAGTCTTGGGTTTATAACAAAAAGGAAAGAAAGGAGTCCGGTTTTCGGGAGCTGCTCCTGTTTTTTACCGGTTCCAGGAAGGTCAGGAGGGGCGGGGAGTCCCAGTCGGTAGTCCGAAGACGTCCAGGAAGATGTGGGCAGGATAAGACTAAAAAAAAAAGAAAACAAACAAGCCACGGGTCAGTGGACGATATCCGATACTCTGAGCAGAGGGAAGGGAACATGAGGGATCACCGAGCGTAGCCGATATGTGGAACCCAGAGAAGACAGTGATGAGCGGTGACCACCCCAAAGAACTACCCGTTCCCTCCCTGTGACTGTGTGAACCCCTGTATGCGATAACGCACCTGTTCCAGCCACCCTCCTCCTGGAGTGTGGCGGGGCGTAGCGCGGTGCTGTTGTCCTCTGGGTGTGTGTCTGCGGCCAGGGACCTCCGCTGAGATGTCTGGTTCACCGGCAAGCGGGCTGCCTTCCGAGACTTCCTTCCACGTCTTCTTCTCTTCCTGGTTCACTCCTCTCGGCTCTTCGGCGTGCGCCCCAGTGCTGTTGGTCACTTCCTTTTTCTCCCGGCTGGTCTCTCCCGATAGGAAACGCGAGGCTGACGTCACGCCCTCGGTCTCCTCCTCTCGCCGCCTCCACGAAAATTTAAAGGGACCGTCCTCCTCCCGTACCTGTAGCAGCAGGATATCGGCGTCAGCAAGAGTCCCCGAGTCCAGTTCCCCGGGCACCTCCCGACATCCACCCACCCCGCATTTCCCAAAGTCTTCCGAGAAAAATGGTACCTCACTTGTGTGGGTAGGTCTAGTGCCCGCGACAGGAAACGGCCCAAAACGCAACATGGACACATCACATTTTCACAGTGAAAACTGACCCTTTTTTGCAAAGTGCCTAGCTGTAGATTTTGAACCCTAGCTCTGCCGGCACCTAAGGAAACCTAGCAAACCTATACATTTTTTTAAACTAGACACCCAGGGGAATCCAGGATGGGGTGACTTGTCTGGCTCTCACCAGGTTCTGTTACACATAATCCCTTGCAAATCTCAAACTTTGTAAAAAAAAACACATTTTCCTCACATTTCTGTGGTGCAAAGTTCTGGAATCTGCGTGGATCCACAAAATTCCACCCACCCAGCATTCCCCAAAGTCTTCGGAGAAAAATAGTACCTCACTTGTGTGGTTAGGCCTAGTGCCCGCAACAGGAAACGGCCCGAAGCGCAACATGGACACACCATATTTTCACAGTGAAAACTGACCCTTTTTTTGCAAAGTGCCTAGCTGTAGATTTTGAACCCTAGCTCTGCCAGCACCTACGGAAACCTAGCAAACCTATACATTTTTGAAAACTAGACACCCAGGGGAATCCAGGATGGGGTGACTTGTCTGGCTCTCACCAGGTTCTGTTACCCAGAATCCCTTGCAAACCTCAAACTTTGTAAAAAAAACACATTTTACACCGTACCTGGCACTTTTACTTATAGATTTTGAGAAGGCCTTCGACACGGTGGACTGGAGGTACTTGGAGGATGTCCTCGTGGCGATGGGTTTTGGCCCCCATTTCCGACGCCTTGACCGCGCCCTTTATTCTAATCCCAAAGCCAGGGTCCTTACCAACGGCGCCATCTCAGACGCATTTCCAATCCGGAGAGGCACGCGCCAGGGGTGTCCTCTCTCACCCCTCTTGTTCGCGCTGCGATGAAGCCCCTGGCCTGCCTCATACACAGCGACCCTCAGGTCCGGGGCTGGTCCTGGGACTCCCACCACGTGGACAAAATTGCCCTATACGCGGATGATGTCCTGCTCTTCTTGGCAGACCCAGAGAGCTCTGGCCCCCGCTGCCTGGAGGTGTTCCAGGCCTTCGAGAACATCTCGGGCCTGCGGCTCAACCCGGCTAAATCTACCCTGATCCCCCTCCATCTTTCAAGGGCTTGCTTTGACTGGCAATCAAATATTCCCATCAGGAGACAGTCGTTCAAGTACCTTGGGATTTGGGTGGCTCTGCTCCCGGAGCTGGAATGGGCGCTCAACATTACTCCCCTGGTCACGAAAACCAAACATGACCTCAAGTGCTGGCAAACCCTACCGCTTAACCTCCTTGGAAGAGGGGCACTTTTTAAAATGATGATCCTTCCTATATATTATTCAGAATACTACCTTTCACTTCCCGGGGAGTTGGTTCTGAGAATTCGATGGGGTGATCACGAGGTTTCTGTGGGGGGGTGGCTAAAGTGGTTGGGCCATTGTTCACCAGGGAGCGGTATATCCGAGACACCCCTCCTCTGCCCAGATTTCCCATCATGACCTGTGCTTCCAACGGGCTAAACTCGGGTAGAGATGTACCTGTTGGGACATGGGCAGCGAGGGCATGGCAGAGCTGCAGGTATTTAAAGAATTGGGAGGTGTGAAGGGTGTGACGCTGCTGCAGGGAAGGCCCTGATGTGATCCCCCTCCCTTGCTGGGAGGGATGGCTGGGCCCCCTAGATGACGCAGACTGGCGCGATGCCCTTATGGCTCCCAAAACCCTCACGACCTCCTCTAAACTCCGTCTCATACAACTCTATTATCTCCACATGGCCTATCTTACTCCTGTGCGCTTGCACAGGGCGGGGTTGCGCCCCTCCCCGGACTGCACACGTTGCGGCCGGGCTCCGGCTGAATTTTACCATATGGTCTGGTTGTGCCCGGGCCTTGCCCCGTTCTGGTCGGGGGTGGAATCTGAGCTCACACAGACCTTGGGTTGGCGGGTTCCCCATGACCCTCTGCGCCTTCTCTTGGGCGTGTTTGATGGCCTGGACGGTTCTAGAGCAGATAAACAAGTTCTGGGGACGGTGGTCGCTGTGGCCAAGCGAGACATTACGGCGGCCTGGGCTCAGGCCAATCCTCCTACTCTGAGAAAATGGCGCCGAGGGGTGGACTGGTGCGCGGCCCAGGAGGAACCCCTCTTTGAGGCACGTGGCTGTCCAGCGAAATTCCACAAGATTTGGGGCAAATGGTTGAACCTACTGTTTTAAATTCCTTCCTATGGCTCTCCCATGTAATAATGTACTGCTTTCCAGCTTGGGTGGCTTGCCTGCTTATTCCTACTATGGCTGTGGTTTTTACTGCCTGTTGGGGACTGTTTTTGCCTTACCTTGTAAGAGATGTGCTATCAATTTATTTGTTTGCTTTTCAAAATGATAATAAAATTGATTATCAAAAAAAAAAAAAAACATTTTAGTCATATTTCTGTGGTGGAAAGTTCTGGAATCTGCGTGGATCCACAAAATTCCACCCACCCCGCATTCCCCAAAGTCTTCCGAGAAAAATGGTACCTCACTTGTGTGGGTAGGCCTAGTGCCCGCAACAGGAAACTGTCCAAAACTGTCGCCCGAGTAAAATGATACCTCACTTGTGTGGGTGGGGCAAGGGCCTGTGACTGGGAAGAGCCAAAAACATAGGGATTAAGGGTATAGCACCGAGAATTCTAAGCGCTAAATTTTTTTAAAAATACGTTTTTAGCCAATTCTGCATTGGACACCCACACAAGTGAGGTATCATTTTACTCGGGAGACTGAGGGGAACGCTGTGGGGTAGGACATTTGTGCCGGCACGGTGATTCCATACAAAAATATGCGGAAAATGTGTTTTTTTCAGCTAAATTTGAGGTTTGTGGGGGGTTCTGGGTAGGAAAACATTGGGGGATCCACACAAACCATACCTCGCTGGACTCCCACGGGTGTCTAGTATTCAGAAATGTGTGGGTTTGGTAGTTTCCCAGGGTAGCCGCCGAGCTCGGGGCCAAAAACCCAGGTGACCCCCTTGCAAAACCAGGTTGTTTTGTGATAGGTAATTTTGATGTCTCCTTATTACGTTTTGGTCCCTTGCCTGTCACGGGTACTTGACCCACCCATGCGAGTGAGGTACCATTTTTATCAGGAGACCTGGGGGAACGCTGGGTGGTAGGAAATTTGTGGTATTCATGCAGATTCCAGAACTTTCCCACACAGAAATTTGAGAAAAATTTGATTCTTTCAGCTAAATTTGAGGTTTTAAGGGGATTCTGGGTAGGAAAACGTTGGGGGATCCACGCAAGCCATACCTACCTGGACTCCCCCGGGTGTCTAGTTTTCAGAAAAGTGTGGATTTGGTAGGTTTCCCTAGATGGCCGCCAAGCCCGGGACCAAAAGCTCATGTGACCCCCCCTTGCAAAACCAGGTCATTTTCGGATACATAGGGGGCATCTGCGTTTTTGGTCCCGCGGTCGGCAGCCATCTAGGGAAACCTACCAAACACACACATTTCTGAAAACTAGAGACCCAGGGGAGTCCAGAGAGGTATGACTTGTGTGGATCCCCCAACATTTCCCTATCCAGAATCCCCTGCAAACCTCAGATTTTGATGAAAAAATCAAATTTTCTCAAATTTCTGTGTGGGAAAGTTGTAGGATCACCGGGCTGACACAAATTTCCTACAACCCAGCGTTCCCCCAGGTTTCCCGATAAAAATTTTACCTCACCCTTGTGGGTGGGTCAAGTACCCGCGACAGGCAAGGGCCCAAAATTTATTGTGGAGACATCAAAATTACCTATCACAAAATGATCTGCTTTTGCAAGGGGGGTCACATGTGTTTTTGGTCCAGGGCTTGGCGGCCATCTAGGGAAACCAACCGAACCCACACATTTCTGAAAACTAGAGACCCGGGGGAGTCCAGGGGGGTATGGCTTGCGTGGATCCCCAACTTTTCCCTACCCAGAATCCCCTGCAAACCTCAAATTTTGATGAAAAAAATCTAATGTTTCTCAAATTTCTGTGTGGGAAAGTTGTAGGGTCACTGGGCTGACACAAATTTCCTACCACCCAGCATTCCCCCAGGTCTTCCGATAAAAATGGTACCTCACTCTTGTGGGTGGGTCAAGTACCCGCGACAGGCAAGGGCCCAAAACGTATTGTGGAGACATCAAAACAACCTATCACAAAATGATCTGCTTTTGCAAGGGGGGTCACATGAGTTCTTGGTCCCGGGCTTGGCGGCCATCTAGGGAAACCTACCAAACCCACACATTTCTGAAAACTAGGCACCCAGGGGAGTCCAGCAAGGTATGACTTGCGTGGATCCCCCAACGTTTTCCTACCCAGAACCCCCTGCAAGTGATTCTGGGTAACAGAACCTGGTGAGAGCCAGACAAGTCGCCCCATCCTAGATTCCCCTGGGTGTCTAGTTTTAAAAAATTTATACGTTTCCTAGGTTTCGCTAGGTGCTGGCAGAGCTAGGGTTCAAAATCTACAGCTAGGCACTTTGCAAAAAAAGGGTCAGTTTTCACTGTGAAAATGTGGTGTGTCCACGTTGCGTTTTGGGCCGTTTCCTGTCGCGGGCACTAGGCCTACCCACACAAGTGAAGTACCATTTTTCTCGGAAGACTTTGGGGGATGCGGGGTGGGTGGAATTTTGTGGATCCAAGCAGATTCCAGAACTTTCCATCACAGAAATGTGAGGAAAATGTGTTTTTTTTTTTACAAAGTTTGAGGTTTGCAAGGGATTCTGGGTAACAGAACCTGGTGAGAGCCACATAAGTCACCCCATCCTTGATTCCCCTGGGTGTCTGGTTTTCAAAAATGTATACGTTTCCTAGGTTTTGCTAGGTGCTGGCAGAGCTAGGATTCAAAATCCACAGCTAGGCACTTTGCAAAAAAAGGGTCCGTTTTCACTGTAAAAATGTGGTGTCCACGTTGCATTTTGGGCCGTTTCCTGTGGCGGGCACTAGGCCTACCCACACAAGTGAGGTACCATTTTTATCGGAAGACTTTTTGGGAATGCGGGGTGGGTGGAATTTTGTGGATCCACGCACATTCCAGTACTTTCCATCACAGAGATGTGAGGAAAATTTGTTTTTTTTTTAATAAACTTTGAGGTTTGCAAGGGATTCTGGGTAACAGAACCTGGTGAGAGCCAGACAAGTCACCCCATCCTGGATTCCCCTGGGTGTCTAGTTTTCAAAAATGTATACGTTTCCTAGGTTTCGCTAGGTACTGGCAGAGCTAGGGTTCAAAATCTACAGCTAGACACTGTGCAAAAAAAGGGTCAGTTTTCACTGTGAAAATGTGGTGTGTCCACGTTGCGTTTTGGGCCGTTTCCTGTCACGGGCACTAGGCCTACCCACACAAGTGAGGTACCATTTTATCGGAAGACTTCGGGGAATGTGCGGTGGGTGGAATTTTGTGGATCCACACATATCCCAGAACTTTCCATCACAGAAATGTGAGGAAAATGTGTTTTTTTTAAACTAAGTTTGAGGTTTGCAAGGGATTCTGGGTAACAGAACCTGGTGAGAGGCACACAAGTCACCCCATCCTGGATTCCCCTTGGTGTCTAGTTTTAAAAAATATACAGGTTTGCTAGGTTTCCCTATGTGCCGGCTGCGCTAGGGCCCAAAATCCACAGGAAGGCACATTGCTAAATACAAGTCCGTGCCTATTGGGCTTTCTGCCGCCCTGGGGGTGAATCGGGGGGGGGGGGTTTGCCCCGATATGCCAAGGGTGGCAGAAAGACTGTGGCTATTTGTTTGGGGGGTGGGAGCATTGGTATGCCCATTCTGGGCAGCCCCCACCCCCACGCATAAAAAAAGCCAGCGTAATCGCTGGCGCCGGGCTCTCTGACGCCCCCTGTGGGGGCAGATCAGGGGCTACTGCCCCCATCTGTTTCCTGAGGGGGCAGAAAGACTGTGGCATTTTTGGAGGGCGTGGTGGGGGCATTGGCATGCCCATCCTGGGCAGCCCACACCCCTGAATTTAAAAAATAAATATTCCCTGATGCCTATTGGGCTTTCTAAGGGGCTTTTGCCCCTATCTGCCTCCCGGGGGGGGCAGAAAAACTGTGGCAATTTTTTTTGGGGTGGGGGCATTGGCATGCCCATTCTGGGCAGCCCCCACCCCTACGTATATAAAAAACAAAATCCCTGGTGCCTTGTGGGCTTTCTGCGGGGGGGCAGACCAGGGGCTACTTCCCCCATATGCTTCCTGTGGGGGCAGAAAGACAGTGGCACTTTTTTAGGGGGGGTGGGGGCATTGGCATGCCCATTCTGGGCAGCCCCCACCCCGAACTTTGAAAAAAGAAAAATCCCTGGTACCTAGTGGGCTTTCTGCCCCCCCGGGGGGCAGATAAGGAGCTATTACCCCATTTGCAACCCGGGAAGGGGGCAGAAAGACTGTACCATTTTTGTTTGGGGTGGGGCATTGGCATGCCCATTCTGGGCAGCCCCCAACCCTACGTATAAAAGAAACAAAAACTCCCTGGTGCCTAGTGGGCTTTCTGCCCCCCCGGGGGCAGATCAGGGGCTATTGCCCCCATCTGCCTCCTGGGGGGGCAGAAAGTCTTTTGCCTTCTTTGCGGGGGTAGGGTGGGGGCATTGGGATGCCCATTCTGGGCAGCCCCACCCCTGGCCAATAAAAAAAATCCCTGGCGTCTAGGGTGCTTTCTGCCCCCCTGGGGGGCAGATTGGGGGTTACTGCCCCCATCTGCTCTCCAGGGGGGGGCAGAAAGACTGTCTCTGGCAAAAATCTATGGGGGGAGCAAAGGCCCTTGCCCAAGGGGCCGCTCCCCCCTCCCTGGTGCTAGTGGGTGGATCCCTGCTTGGGGATCGCCCTCCTGGGGTGATCCCCAAGCAGGGATCCACTAGGGAAGGGTACCATTGGAAAGGGGAGATTCTCCCCTTTCCAACGATACCTCTCCCATGTGTTTCGGTGCTCAGGGGCTGAGATAGCCTTACAAGCACCGAAACTGTGAAACTGAAACTAAGGTTCAGTTTCGTTTTTATTGTAATGACGACAGCACGCCATGCGCGCGATCGTCATTGCAATGAAAACCCCTAACAGGCCTCGGGAGGTTGGGGAAGCTCTTCCCCACCTCCCAAGGCAAAAAAAAAAAAAAATGGGAAATCCCTCTGCTGTCTGCAGCAGAGGGATTTTCCTTGCCTGTACTCATGACGGAATGGTTTCTTCATGAGCACAGGAGAACTGGTGCTCATGACGGAACCATTCCGTCATGAGCATCCAAAGGGTTAACAACATAATTATTCTAATGTTTATACAAAGCAATACACAAAGATAGGTATATATCTATAGTGAAATAAATGCTTATATACAGAGGGATATGCTGTAAATTTATGTTTGCGTGTGGTGCTTATGTGGGGAAGAGCCAATTCTTGAGTAGTTTTCTGAAGATAAGGTGGCTGTCCGTGGATCTTATGTTGGGGGGTAAAGAGTTCCATAGTTTGGCTGCTTGAACAGAGAAGGATGAGCCACTCATGGTTTTTTTCGTGTATCTTGGGATTTTGAGGCGAGGTGCCCCTTTAGAGCGGAGGTTCCTTTGTTGAATGTGTTTGGTGATTTTATTCCTGATGAAGAGCGGTCCCATTCCATGTATTGCTTTGTGGGTGATACAAAGCAGCTTGAACGTGGATCTTCTGGCAACCGGTAACCAATGCAGGGCTTTCAAGGCAGGTGAGATGTGGTCTCGCTTTTGATATGCAAGAGTAGTCTGGCAGCCGAGTTCTGAATCCGTTGTAGTCTTTTCATGGTCGTTAAAGGTGATCCGTGGTGGAGGCTATTGGCGTAATCGAGTTTGGACAGAACAAGGGAGATGGTAGCTTGGACCTTGTGTGGAAATCCCAAATGAGGGAAAATTCGTCGCAGCGTTTTTAGAGTGACAGAGCTTGATCTTGCTAGTTTGTCCACTTGGGCATTCATCGATAGCTTGGAGTCCATGGTCATTCCGAGGTTTCTTACTTCCTTCGATACTTTAGGCGGTGATCCCAGTTCATCAGGCCAGGCGGCAAGCTTGTCATAATGTTTGCAATCGCCACACGTGAGTATTTCCGTTTTGGAAGTATTCAATTTGAGATGGCTCCAAGTCATCCACTGATCCATGGCTCTGAGACAACTGAAAATTGGGGATTTTCCAATGCCTTTGGGGCATTCCAGTTGAAGGAGTATTTGCGTGTCATCTGCATAGTTATAGCACGTGAGGGAAATTGATTGATCAGTACCGGTAATGACTTCATGTAGATGTTGAAAAGCATGGGCGAGATGATAGAGCCTTGAGGGACCCCTGCTTTTGTGGAGTATGGTTTGGACGAGAAAGGTGGGGTATGGGTGACATTAGTTCTGTTTCGAAGGTAGGACGCGATAAAGTCTAGAGCAGTCCCCTCTATGCCGGCTTCATAGACTCTTTGTTTCAGAGTGTCATGGTCAACCGTGTCAAATGCAGCCGAGAGGTCCAAGAGGAGTAGCGCAGCAACCCCGTTGCGTTCTACTGTATTCTTCAGGTCATCCCAGATGGCAAGGAGGGCAGATTCAGTGCCTCTTCCCGGACGGAATTCTGTTTGGAAGTCTGAAAGTATGTAATTCTCTTCAATGAATTGTGACATCTGGGCGAGCGCTGCTCTTTCTATCAGTTTGCCCAGGAAAGGTCCATTTGTAATCGGTCTGTAGTTGTCAGGGTTCAGCGGGTCCAAGTTTGTTTTCTTCAGTAAAGGGCGTATGTGTGACTTTTTGAGTTCCTCTGGAAATATTCCAGTAGTTAAGGAATCGTTGATGATTCTTCTTACTGGAGTGGCAGCAGAGGTTGTTAAAAGAATTGTCTTGAAAGTTTGTGGTGGACACGGGTCAGAAGGGCTGCCGGCAGGCCTGCTTGCTTTGACCAGGTCCATAAATTCATCGTGTGAGATGTGTTGGAAGGAACGGAGTGGCTGGGTTAGAGTATTCTTGGATTGTTGTTTTGTACAAGGGTTAGTGCTGGTGCTTTGTTTCTGTTTTAAGTATGAGTCCGATGTGTCTGCTTTGTCCATGTAATGATTTGCCAGTTTGTCTGTGAAATCTTGAGTAACAGGATGAGTTCCTTCTAGGCAATTTATTTTGCAAAATTCATTGAGTATTTTATAGAATTCTTTATTTGCACATTTAGCATTTTGAATTCTCTCTGAATAGTACCTTTTCTTAGCTTTTTTGATAGCTGACTTGTATAATCTGTTAATTTTCTGTAGATGAAGTTTGTCTTGTTTGGCGTTTGTTTTGAGCCAGGTACGTTGCAGCTTTCTAATTTGTTGTTTTATGTCTTTTATCTCTATGTTTCTCCAAGGCGCTTTTTTTCTTTTGTTCTGTTGTGTGGTTTTGAGTGGTATCAGGATGTCAAAAGCTTCCTGTCGTCACTCATATCGTTTTTTAACAGAATTTATTGTTTCCAGATTTGTACTGGATGTTAGTTGTGTTTCTAAGTGTTCCAAATTGAGTTTGTTCCACGAACGATAGGTGGATGGATGTAAGGTAGTTTTAGGTGAGTCGCTTAGTGTTGTTTTATGTTGGAAAGCAAGCAAGTGGTGGTCTGACCATGTGACTAGAGTTATAGTTTGAAAGGTAACTAGTTCAGTATTAGCAAAAATGACATCTAGGATATGTCCAGCGATGTGTGTGGGTTTGTGGACAATCTGATGCAGGTTCAGTACATCTAGGCCAGTGATTATTGTTTTTGGATGGGTCATATTGGGTTTGTCAAACCAAATGTTGAGGTCACCCAGAACGCATAGGTTGGAGTGTATTGTTATCAGGTTTGAAACTGTGTCTAGAAGTGCATCTGGGAATGTCGCCTTGCTAGGTGGAGGTCTGTAAAGGAGCAGGAAGTTACAGGAGGAAGACGGTGTAGGATTGCATCTGGTGAGAAGAGCCTCACAATTCTTTATGGTGATGTCGTCAATTTTAGTGATTAGGCAGATCGGCAGAGTGAAGATGCAGGGTCTCTAAGAAAGGGTGAAAGAACAACAAAGCCTCATTAACAAGTAAATGGTCATTTAAAGACCTGTGAAGTACTCGGGTGCGGCTGTGTGTGCGCCCGGGAAGCTGTCTCAGCCCGGCTGACACACACGACGGGGGGGGTGAAGCCCGTTGAGCCCAATGGGCATTGCGCGCCTGTCCACAATACCTCATTCATTCTTTACCTCTTACCTAGAGTGCAATTTGATTCCAAAAGCCAACAAGCGTACAATTCACTACTGCAAGTCAAAACGGCAAAGGCATGAGGAAAGGTTCTCCAGAACTCAAGCTCTATGTCATGAAAGCTCTTGACCAAGTGTTCTTGTGCAGCTAAACCAACTGTCTCTCAGAAGATCCCTGTTACTCCAGCAGGAAATAGGAAGTTGTGTCATCACTGCATACACCACTGGTGACATCTCACCTAAACTGTTCAGCCCAGTTGTCAAAGTTATGGCCCACATTACATACGAAACATTGTCTGTCAAGCTGGCTGCATTTCTAGCCATGAGAGCAAAAAAAAAATGAACTCTCTTTTCTCAGATGGGTAAGAAAATGGCAAAAGGAGCTGTTTGCCAACAGATGTGCCAAGCGAATTTGTCTCTATTTGCAACCTGTTAATTTTAGCAAGGGGAACAATTCCCCGTTTCAAAGACAAAGCTTGCACTAGGTGATAAACATTGTACCCAATAAGGTATGAACCCATTAATAATTAAATTAATTATCACATCCCATACGGGGCAACTCGTAATGAAAGCCTTATCATGGTCTGATTTCCACCGCAAACTCATGACGTCTGGGATCCCACAAAGAAGCCCTCAAAGGTTGACATTCTGCATGCAGTGTGGTAATCTATGGGCTGCTGCTGCCACTCACACTCTGTACCAGCCACGACCAGCAAGGAACACCTTGATACTCCAGCAGAAGGCACTTGAGCGAGTCAGACAAACGGAAAGTCTCACTCTGAACATTGAACAGCAAACGGCAACACACTGAACAGAAGCATCCATTACTTTTTCTACTCTGAAAGCTGTGTGAGTGAAAGTGCTAGTTCTTTGTTTGACTGTGGGTACAAGTACGGGACATGCACTCAGTTCCTCCCTTTCTACTGTATTCTGCAAAGGTTCTCGCCGGACACACATAGCCATCCACAGAAGCGCTGAGCTATACCACCATTCCACCCCCTTTCTGGCCTGTCACCAAAGAACATGATGGCAAACGGTGCCCTAAAAGGAAGTATTCCCTGCTAGAAAAACAAATATTTCTCAAGGACGCCTTAGTCTTCCTAAAAATGCGCCCTGGTATTGACCTCCAGCATCTTATTCCACATTTTTCTACTTGTCAGCTCATTGCCCCATTGTATATTTCTCTTAACAGCTAAACCCATCAGTTTGCCTACAATTGTGTAAGATGTCAAACCTTTGTTCACCAATGTTATGAAAGAGCCCAACATGTTATACCCCCTCTGCTGACCATTCTCTTGTCTCTTCAAGCTAGGGAAGTGTGCCCACTGTGACAAAGATAATGTGCCAGGTATTTTTTCCGCAATTGTAACATGTCAAGCCTAAAACACATTCTTCACTAGCATGCACCGCAGCATCATAACCCTCAGTAGTCTTTGGCTCTTAGCTCTTTTACTGGCAGTCTATTGATACAGACACAGCCATTTCATTGTCAATAGCAAAACACACTCTTGTTCACCAGTCACTCGCCCCATAATGTCAACGCGAAAACTACTGGGAAAAAATCTACTAAAGCTCAGCTGTGCCTTTTTGCCCACTTTTTGGACAAAGTTCAGGGAACTATTTACTGGTTTAATAATGACATAGGTTACTGGCACCCAACTCATCAGAATGCACTTCACACTGCATTGCCTACTCTTTCAGACACATGCATCTGCCATTGAACTCTTCAAGAAACATTGGCTACATATTTAAGTCACCTCTTATTCCTCTGGTAATTTATAGACTATGTTGAGATGGGAACATAATCTTGAAATAAACCAGCAACCCAAATTATACACAATATTTTCGATTCCACGGGGATTGAGGCAACAAGGACTGCACTTATCTAAATGTAGGGATAGTCAGAACTAATCTTTGGTGCACAGAACCGGAAGTTCAATACCCCTAAACTTCCTGAGTTTAAAGAACCCTTGACATATAAATTCACTAAATTGGTCCAGCACCCATCATTAAGTCATACACATGATTTCATTTTCAGTAGAGTTCAGCAAAACAACAATTTAGATGATATAACATAAATTCATCGTTATCATTATACATAACACCAATCAGACATATTTATTTTATGATCCTTTATTCATGATTTTTCATCTTCACAATTGGTTAAAACATGTAGCCAGTGCGTTTCGTCCTCTCGGACTTCTTCAGGGCATTTGATATGATTTCTCCTATCTTGACTACACGATGTATATAACAGTTCCTCTCTTTTAAACCCGTATTTTAACCTCATGAGTTAAAGTATGTCCACATAATGATAAGTCAGAAAAGGGAATTCACGCAGATATAGGCATTTTATCCAACATATTCAGAATGGGCATTTCACTACAGTTGGTGAAGTCCCATAATTCCCGAATTAGGGCTGGCGATCTGTTAACGCACAGGGTTCCCGCAGTCGTGTAAGGCCTTACATTGTGTAGTCAAGATAGGAGAAATCATATCATATCGGATGCCTCGTTGAAGATTAAAATTTGGTGAAGTCTTTCCATTGACAGACGCAAGACTTTGGGAAAAATATATAATAAAGGATTTAAAGAAATCATTTTAGGGCCAAAATCATTTATTAATTATGGAATGAAGCATAAAATTCCAATGTATCTTATCAAAACCTTTTTCAGCATCACCTGTTATTGCTGCTGAAGGATAAAATTAAAATCGTTAAAACTCGGTTCTGGAATATCTTTTAAGTAGGAATGTATGTGAGATTTTTCTGATGTAGTCTCTGGATATAGAGATTTTAGTAAAAAGTAACAAATTCAGGGAAAATATCATAATCTTTAAATAACGAAATACCCTGAGAGTTCTATTTACAAAATTGGAAACCCAAGCACTTATATTGTGTCACAACAGTATGAGATCCAAACAGTGAGGATTTTGTTTGAGTAGAGATACAGTTTATTAACACAATTGAGTATTCTTGTATTCTTCTACACATTCCACTTTTACAGATTTTACAGATCACACTATCATCAAAAGACTATCACATGTCCATATTCACATAGTGCCACCTAGAACACTTGAAACATTGAGATGGTTTCCCATGCTAGTCATGAGAAACGAGAAATTGTGAGTCCACACAAGCCTAGTATCAAAATAAAAAGATACAAAAGAGTTTGTTCACAGCAATAGCTGAAATTCCATTCCCACAGGAATATTTCACGGTGCACACTGAAGAAACATTCAGAAATGTCACGATGTAGGAGGGCGTGGCTTAGCCGAGCAGCGAGAGGGCCGCTTGTTAGGCGAGCTCCGCCGGCCGGGCTCTTTATCCTACAACATCCTAAAGCATACGGAATATTGGAGACTCTGGAAACTGCACAAACACTTGCTGGACTGCACCTCACCGTTCACGCCTGCTCCGGTACTGCGGGGGTGCCTGCGAAACGAACTGTGTCCGCGGCCGCATTACATCGAGAGGCAACATGGCGGATGAACCCCGCGGCCCGCGACTACCACTGCTGCGTCTATAGAATTGAAAGCGCTGCCGCGCAGGGGAGAGGAACCATAGGGACTGCGGGGCCGCTCCATAGGCAGTCGGAGGTCCGAGGGTGCGCCGAGATGCCGCGAGAACGTCCGGTGAGGCCCACGCAGCACCTAAAGCCAATCCAGCGGGTTCATGAGGACTGCGAAGCCAGATACGGAAACCTGCAACCGCGCTGACACCGAGGCGGAATCGCCGCCCCTGAAGCTACATTTGCCACAGATACGGCGCGGGGGCCGCTGCGGTGACGATCCCGCCCCCGCAGGCCCTAACTGACACTGCTGCTACACGGAGCCTGCATGCGCCATTGGCCTACATGACCTCGGAGCGCGGCTGATGAATGCTGACATCTGAAGCCTGAGGGGCGCATAAACTGATACTGACCAGGTGATCACTTCCTAATACCTGAACTGGGGGTGAGACAAATTGCCATACCAATACCAAACCCCCTGCGTGACTAATATAGCCTCCGTCTGCCTCTGGGACGGTGCTGCAGCCGGCGTGGAGTGATCCGGAGCCACGCGATGCACTAGTACCCTGGGAAAGAAGCAGCGATCCTTGTGCCGTCGCCACCTTTGAGATCTCCAGCGGAACCACCATTACATGTTTCCTGAGCTGCCTCGGCGCCTGCGGCAGATCGGGGACTACATCGACCGGCAACCTGGACCGGCCAGTCCCCCCCGCTGGACAGTGTGACTGAGTTGGGTGCGGAGGCCCGGCGCCACGCTAAACACGATTCCTACACCAGCTTGTGCGCTCTGGTCGGCAGCGCTGGCCAGTATACATAACGGAGAGGGCGGACGTCCTTATCGAGACCAAACCAAGACAGGCGGAGGTAAAGCTTTTTGGGCCTAATCAAACCACGCGCAGGCCACACTTGCAACTGCTGGCTGTGGACACTCGGCGGCCCGCCGGGAGAGTTGGGGGGTGTGGATCCGGCGACCGCACCCACCTGGGGCTGACGATACGGGAGGTCACGACGCACAGCGACCATTGAGCTCCCTGGACGCCTACAGACACGCACGCAAGATCCGTTCGCCGCGATGTGGATGAAGCAACACTGGCAGTGATTCCCACTGCGGGCCCTAGGTGTACTGCGGTGACTGAGGCTCAAAGACCCCTATCCCCACAGAAACTGCTGGCACTGGTGGGAACGTGATCGCTGGACCCCCTTTTTGTGAGCGGAATCGGCACTCTCCACGGAACAGAACCTGGAGTGCGTCCTTGTGCACTGATCAACGGCTGTGACCCCGCGAGACACGCAGGAAAGCGATACAGGGCCCCAATGGTCCACGCAGGAGGGAATGACAGCGGCGAGACGCCTGTCCATCGCAGTGAGTACCTGTTTGTGGGCTCCTGTGGCCTAGTGCCAGTGCACGCGTGCTCGCTGGTTCCCAGGCAAGATACTGAGCCCGAGGGGGTGGTGGGGGAAGCGTGTGGGGCGCTGGATGGCGGGGCCTACGCGCTGGAGGTGACTCAGGGGTCTGGGCAGGAAGGGCGGTGAGTGCAGGCTGGGGTGCGAGGTGCGTGACATGGCACGGCTCACGACTCCTTGTTCTCGTGGCACTCGGGGCCTGTGCCGGGTTGAGTATCGCGCTACCTCTAGGCCGGTGCTGACGCCCACCCTATCTAAAGACCCACTGGGCAGACCAGCGCATCATCCTGCAGAGTCCTGGGCACGCTCAGCGATCCTAACCCACCACAGCCTACATAAGACATACTGCCAGTAGTCAATATGGGTAAAAACAACCCAAAACAGCCTAAAATCACTTTTGAAAACAAGCGACACACCCGCAACATGGACCCCGCCTCTGAGCTCGACTCGGACTCCCAAACGCTTGGCGATCCACAGGAAGAAGACCTGCGCTCCATCATGCTAGATGTGCGATCTAACCTCAAATCCATAGACACTAAATTGGACGCTCTCACGACCAGATTAGACTCCGTGAAACGTCAGGTAGACACTCACGAAACCAGGCTTGACACCCTAGACAACAGAGCAACGGAGGCTAACGAATTCCAAGTTGAAGCTAAACAACATCTCACTGGTATGGAGAAAGTCCTGTCTGTTATACAAGCCAAGAATGACGATTTGGAGGCGCGCTCTCGACGCAATAACCTCCGCATAGCTGGTATACCAGAAACTACTGCCATCTCCAAGATGGAACCCTATGTTGAGTCACTGCTGCGAGACTTGTTCCCCCAGGCTCTGTCCACTGTATTTGTGGTGGAGAGAGCACACAGATCACTAGCTCCAAAGCCTCCTGTAGGTGAAACTCCTAGACCGATCATCGCCCGTATTTTAAACTACCAAGATAGAGACTCTATCCTTAAGGCTGCCAGGGAACATGGCCCCATCACTCACCAGGGGAACAACATCTCTATATTCCCGGACTTTACTCCGCTGGTACAGGCCGCACGCAGGAATTCCTTCCTACCAAAAGGTTACTACAGAAGGCCGAGATTCCCTATGCAATGCTATATCCGGCCAAACTCAAGATTTTGTACGATGGGCAAGCGCATTTTTACGGACGCCAAGTCTGCTCATAAATATGCTAAACACATTTGCACAGGACAGCGGTCGCCCGTTCCACACAGCTCGTGGAGAAAGATGCCAATCTTAGTGACAATGACTGAGAGACAACAGTAACTGCAGGGCGACATGTTCGACTCCATGTATACACTTGATGCCGGTCGCTCCACATGACATATCGATGCTTGAGACTCTGATGGTTTTTTCCTCTGTGCAGTCTTACATGTATTATACGTAAGCTGATGTTATATTTTGTCGCCCGGCCACCTTGCCACATGGCAAGGGTGTTAGCCGGCAACCCATGCCCCCACTGGGAGAGCTCCCATGGTTCACTCTGTTTTTTTTTGTTTGTGGGCTATTAGGGTGGGGGGTGGAGGGGTTTTCACAACCTGATTGGGGGGTTGGTGTGGGTGGAGGGAGGATAATGGGGTTTAGTACATATTTAGTTTCTACGGAGGCACATATTCAGCACCACTTGAGGCATTGCGGAAATTCACACAGCAACATCTACTTTCAGCATTCATGGACATTTGAACATGGCAGACAGGGACGGTACACTATTTCAATTGCTCTGCCCATTGCGGACGGCATTGGACATGCGAAACACTTAATGCATTCATGCCTCTAGCTTCCCGACTGTTTCTCACCACTTTTTAACCTGCAACGTTCGAGGCTTAAATAATCACAGGAAGGCAAGATTGGTGCATGCGTATTTGGTACGCCAAAAAGTAGATGTGTGTTTTCTACAGGAAACGCACTTCCTACCGGCAGACAATAGCAGACTACAACATAAACACTGGGAGGCGACGTACTCTTCCACCTTTTCTAGTTATGCTAGAGGGGTAGCTATACTCATCCGGCGCGGGGCGGACTGGACAATGATACACTCACACATTGACCCTGAGGGCAGATACGTCGTATTAAAAGGCTCCCTGGGCAGGACCCAGCTGGTCCTTGCGGCCATATACGGACCCAATACGGATAGTCCTGACTTTTTCCAGGAAGTGGCAGCTAAAATCATGGGCATGGGGTGTGACACCATTATCTGGGGGAGACTTTAATGCCATTCTGTGTGACCACCTCGACAGGGCTAGAGCTGACCGTACACTACATCCCAGATCTAGTCAGGCACTCAACTCGATCGTGACAGAATCTCATTTAGTGGATATCTGGAGAACCTTCAATCCACAGAAACGCGAGGGCACATACATTTCCACTCAACATGGCTCCTGGTCAAGACTAGATTGGTGGCTCATATCCGGGGATATTGCGGCTTGGACTGTGGATACACAGATTCTTCCGAGGACACTGTCTGATCACTCTCCATGTACCTGCAGATTGGCCTTCCCTACCTCTGTAAGGCGGGAGTTCACATGGAGACTCCCCCCTTATGCTCTTTTGGATTCGGCTTTTCAAGCTGAAATTAAAAATGATATTACCGAATACTTCACCCTAAACACAGGTTCCGTTTCTTCCAAATCAACACTGTGGGAAGCATTCAAGGTCGTCATTAGGGGAAAGTGCATCACACGTCAATCAGGAATTTTGAAATCACTCAGAGGCACATTGAGCAAGCTAGAGACTGAACTTAAGACCCTAGAATCGCAATACTTCCAACATAATGATCCCCCCATACTGACTGTTATACGTGAGAAACTCTCTGAATTTCACGATGAGGCCGCAAGGAAACTTACATTTTTAGGGAAATACGCCACGGCCAGGAGATACGGGAAGGGATCGCCCGGGGAGGACTCTAGCTAACCTACTCAAACCCTCACATTGCTCCCCATTTGTCACAGAGATATTGGACGATGAAGGCACACTAATTAGAGGCCCCACAGAGGTACATGAACACTTCACTGAATTTTACTCTTCGTTATATACCTCCTCCAACCCACATGCGGATGCCGACCTCATTCCCTACCTAGATTCGATAGAACTTTTATGGCTTGATAATGCCCATAGGGAATACCTAGACGAACCCTTCTCTGAAGAGGACATAATACGGGTTATCAGGAGTCTCCCACTAGACAAGGCTCCCGGTCTCGATGGCCTCACTACTGCATTCTACAAAACCTACGCCATTATACTAGCGCCTTACCTTGCGGAAATGTACTCGGAATCCCTAGAGAATGGTTCGCTCCCTCCAACGACGAGGGAGGCTGCTATCTCCACATTGCTTAAACCGGGCAAACCTCCCAATAAATGTGATTCTTACTGGCCCCTTTCCCTTCTTAATATAGATAACAAAATATATGCAAAACTCCTTGCGAATCGGCTTCAGCCCTTGCTCCCTCTAATTGCATGGCCGGATCAATCTGGCTTTATCCCAGGCCGCTCCACCTCCCACAATCTGCAAACATTTTCTCTCTCCTACATCACTTGGACCCGCACACGCCAGTATTAGCCGCCTTTTAGATGCCACCAAGGCATTCGACTCGCTCGAATGGCCCTATCTTTTTACCCTCCTAGCTCGGCTGGGCCTTAGTCCCCTTTTTATTGCACAGGTCAAGTTATTATATTCACAGCCGACCGCGAGGCTTCGAGCTAATGAACTGATTTCAGGTCCATTTGAGGTCACACGTGGTACTAGGCAAGGATACCCCCTTTCACCCTTACTGTTCGCCATTGCCATGGAACCTCTGGCAGCCAGAATCAGACAACATCACAAAACAAGAGGTATTGACCTCCCGATGAGAGACATTATTATATTGCAATATGCCGATGACATCACCCTTTACATTCAAGACCCGCAAGACAATCTCAACCCAGTTCTTCGTGAGCTCACGAGATTCGGGGGGCTCTCCGGGATACATATTAACTGGTCCAAGTCCAGTTTACTCCCTCTTACCCCCAATTTTCCCATGTTTGAACCAGACTACCCTATTCAGTGGGCAGATGGCCCCGTAAGATATTTGGGGATCTGGCTCAGCACCGACATTCAAGAGCTCTGGAATGAAAATTTCGTCCGCACTATGACCTGGCTGGAAAGGAAAGTAGTGGTCTGGTCTAGGCTCCCCATATCCCTTGCAGGCCGCATCGCTATTGCAAAGATGATTGTGCTCCCTAAATTCTTATACCTTTTATTAACATACCTCTGCAGCTCACGCAAACATTTTTAAAAACACTACGCTCCTTGATGAGTTCTCTGGTCTGGGCTGGGAAGCAGCCCCGCATAGCGTGGGAAATTCTTACACTGCCACTGGCACAAGGCGGACTTGGGGCCCCAGATATGGCACTTTACGCCTACTGCGCACAGGCGCAATTCCTGCACCACTGGATGTTTCCCACCCCATTCCAACCTCACGTAGCTGTAGAAACGGATATAGTTGCCCCATTACCGTTGACAGTGGCCTTGTATCAACCCTAAAAACGACACCGTACTATTATTCATACACCAGACACGCTCCGATGGGCCTGGGATCAACTCCGAACCCGAGCGCATCGGTCAATTCTATATGCTCCATCAATCATACTGGCACAAAATCCGCAGATCCCCGTAATGGAGGATAGGGGTAGTTCTGCACGTGCACGGGCTCTGGGATGGGAGACATACGGCGACCTGTATCCAGGAGACTCTTTCTTGACTCCACCTACCTCTGCACCAGATGACACCACTGGCTTTTCCAATATGCTGCTATATTATTCAATTAGGGGTACATGCCGTACACTACAAGACACATTTCCAAATCCACCCCCTCGCTTCCAGCACTGGAACTGATATTGCCGAACACGTCCCCAGACAAGCTGATCACCAAACTTTACAGTAGTATGCAGCGTTCCTCACCGATCATACACCCGCAGGCCATGGCACGATGGAACGACGATCTAATTGATCCACTAACAGAGGCTCAGTGGAAATTTTGCTGCGGACAGTTGGAGATGCTGTCTCCCAATTATAAGCTTCGCCTTATACATTTTAAATATTTGCACCGTATATATAGGACACCCGTGCAACTTAAGCGTATGGGTCTCCGTCCCGAGGAGAACTGCTGGAGATGCGCAGCGCCAGATGCTTCCTTCTTACACATGGCCTGGGGATGTCCCGGGGGTTGAACGTTACTGGACCAAGATTCTCAAATGCATAGGCGAGATTCTTGATATACAGCTGTCCCTGTCCCCCAAACTCTGTCTTCTGGGCCACATGCAGGATGTCACGCCGGGGTGTCGTAGACTTTTGGCCATGTTGCTCCTATTGGCCAAACGCCGGATTGGCATGCACTGGGGTAAACAAGGCCCACCTACTACCAAACTCTGGGTTCTTGATGTTACCTTCTGTCAAGAACAGCTCAATACATATTGGGAGCTCCTGCCCCAGGCATCTCGACCTAAAGACATTTGGAGTCCCTTCCTAGCTTGGCTGTCCTCACGCAACACAGACACTACGCAAACCCCGGAAATTTCCGGCTCAATTCACTGACAGTCTCCCAATACATATCTTTCTGCCGACCACATGCTACCAATTGTCCATATGACACGCTATTGCACCACTGGTCGATCTCCCGCTTTCAGTTCTTAGTCATGTCTACAGCCGTCCACTATATAGAATCTCTCTGTACTGCCGGTTCTAGCACTTTTCGTATTTGATTAGATGCCTCTGGTTTAGACTGTTATGTTATTTTAATGCAGTTGTTTATGCTATATATCCAAGCAATCCGGATTCATACTATGTATTGCCTATTTTAAAATGCCAATAAACAAATTTTAAAAAGAAAAGAAATGCCACGATGTAGACATGTACAGGACAAATTAGCAACATTTCACTTGTAGAGAACGACCCATTGTATTAAATCAGGGGAAAGGTCAGCATTAGAGAAAAAGCATTTCGAAAAGGCCTTTAAGTTAGCATTGCGAGTTTAACTTAAATGAGCTCTAACCTTACCTCAAATATAATGAAATTAAATGAATTCAAATGAAGAATATATATAGAACTTTCACAAATTATTATTACATGAAAATAGTTACCTTTAGAAATACCCTACTACCACAAATTTTCACAATATTCATATAAGTGCATATTTTTCTAAAGTCATATTTCAAATATCGTTTTCATAATTTCATAAACTATAGAAGCTCTAGTATCACTGTATGAAATATCAAGCTTGTACTTCATTTCTACATAATTTTGCACCAACTTTGCATTCACAGCAAAGAGCATGAAAAACATTAGGCCACTTCACTAAATATCATACTTTTCATCAATACATGTTAATAAGCAACATATGCATTAGGAATTCATTATCGCAACTCATTTATATGTATTAGTGCTGTCTCATAAATGTGTTTTCTTCACCTCACGCTTTAAAGCACGCTTTTTCGGTGCTTCTACTACACTTATCTCTGTTTCATGTGTCTTCACTTTTTGATGGGTGGTCTAGGCAGAGAGTGAAGACCTGAAATGTTATGGGCCTGAGGCTGGATATGACAACTACCCTAAGTATATCACTAATATTTCACTTCCCTAGCTGCCAAGACACATTTGGCACTCTCCACGGAACAGAACCTGGAGTGCGTCCTTGTGCACTGATCAACGGCTGTGACCCCGCGAGACACGCAGGAAAGCGATACAGGGCCCCAATGGTCCACGCAGGAGGGAATGACAGCGGCGAGACGCCTGTCCATCGCAGTGAGTACCTGTTTGTGGGCTCCTGTGGCCTAGTGCCAGTGCACGCGTGCTCGCTGGTTCCCAGGCAAGATACTGAGCCCGAGGGGGGTGGTGGGGGAAGCGTGTGGGGCGCTGGGTGGCGGGGCCTACGCGCTGGAGGTGACTCAGGGGTCTGGGCAGGAAGGGCGGTGAGTGCAGGCTGGGGTGCGAGGTGCGTGACATGGCACGGCTCACGACTCCTTGTTCTCGTGGCACTCGGGGCCTGTGCCGGGTTGAGTATCGCGCTACCTCTAGGCCGGTGCTGACGCCCACCCTATCTAAAGACCCACTGGGCAGACCAGCGCATCATCCTGCAGAGTCCTGGGCACGCTCAGCGATCCTAACCCACCACAGCCTACATAAGACATACTGCCAGTAGTCAATATGGGTAAAAACAACCCAAAACAGCCTAAAATCACTTTTGAAAACAAGCGACACACCCGCAACATGGACCCCGCCTCTGAGCTCGACTCGGACTCCCAAACGCTTGGCGATCCACAGGAAGAAGACCTGCGCTCCATCATGCTAGATGTGCGATCTAACCTCAAATCCATAGACACTAAATTGGACGCTCTCACGACCAGATTAGACTCCGTGAAACGTCAGGTAGACACTCACGAAACCAGGCTTGACACCCTAGACAACAGAGCAACGGAGGCTAACGAATTCCAAGTTGAAGCTAAACAACATCTCACTGGTATGGAGAAAGTCCTGTCTGTTATACAAGCCAAGAATGACGATTTGGAGGCGCGCTCTCGACGCAATAACCTCCGCATAGCTGGTATACCAGAAACTACTGCCATCTCCAAGATGGAACCCTATGTTGAGTCACTGCTGCGAGACTTGTTCCCCCAGGCTCTGTCCACTGTATTTGTGGTGGAGAGAGCACACAGATCACTAGCTCCAAAGCCTCCTGTAGGTGAAACTCCTAGACCGATCATCGCCCGTATTTTAAACTACCAAGATAGAGACTCTATCCTTAAGGCTGCCAGGGAACATGGCCCCATCACTCACCAGGGGAACAACATCTCTATATTCCCGGACTTTACTCCGCTGGTACAGGCCGCACGCAAGGAATTCCTTCCTACCAAAAGGTTACTACAGAAGGCCGAGATTCCCTATGCAATGCTATATCCGGCCAAACTCAAGATTTTGTACGATGGGCAAGCGCATTTTTTTACGGACGCCAAGTCTGCTCATAAATATGCTAAACACATTTGCACAGGACAGCGGTCGCCCCGTTCCACACAGCTCGTGGAGAAAGATGCCAATCTTAGTGACAATGACTGAGAGACAACAGTAACTGCAGGGCGACATGTTCGACTCCATGTATACACTTGATGCCGGTCGCTCCACATGACATATCGATGCTTGAGACTCTGATGGTTTTTTCCTCTGTGCAGTCTTACATGTATTATACGTAAGCTGATGTTATATTTTGTCGCCCGGCCACCTTGCCACATGGCAAGGGTGTTAGCCGGCAACCCATGCCCCCACTGGGAGAGCTCCCATGGTTCACTCTGTTTTTTTTTGTTTGTGGGCTATTAGGGTGGGGGTGGAGGGGTTTTCACAACCTGATTGGGGGTTGGTGTGGGTGGAGGGAGGATAATGGGGTTTAGTACATATTTAGTTTCTACGGAGGCACATATTCAGCACCACTTGAGGCATTGCGGAAATTCACACAGCAACATCTACTTTCAGCATTCATGGACATTTGAACATGGCAGACAGGGACGGTACACTATTTCAATTGCTCTGCCCATTGCGGACGGCATTGGACATGCGAAACACTTAATGCATTCATGCCTCTAGCTTCCCCGACTGTTTCTCACCACTTTTTAACCTGCAACGTTCGAGGCTTAAATAATCACAGGAAGGCAAGATTGGTGCATGCGTATTTGGTACGCCAAAAAGTAGATGTGTGTTTTCTACAGGAAACGCACTTCCTACCGGCAGACAATAGCAGACTACAACATAAACACTGGGAGGCGACGTACTCTTCCACCTTTTCTAGTTATGCTAGAGGGGTAGCTATACTCATCCGGCGCGGGGCGGACTGGACAATGATACACTCACACATTGACCCTGAGGGCAGATACGTCGTATTAAAAGGCTCCCTGGGCAGGACCCAGCTGGTCCTTGCGGCCATATACGGACCCAATACGGATAGTCCTGACTTTTTCCAGGAAGTGGCAGCTAAAATCATGGGCATGGGGTGTGACACCATTATCTGGGGGGGAGACTTTAATGCCATTCTGTGTGACCACCTCGACAGGGCTAGAGCTGACCGTACACTACATCCCAGATCTAGTCAGGCACTCAACTCGATCGTGACAGAATCTCATTTAGTGGATATCTGGAGAACCTTCAATCCACAGAAACGCGAGGGCACATACATTTCCACTCAACATGGCTCCTGGTCAAGACTAGATTGGTGGCTCATATCCGGGGATATTGCGGCTTGGACTGTGGATACACAGATTCTTCCGAGGACACTGTCTGATCACTCTCCATGTACCTGCAGATTGGCCTTCCCTACCTCTGTAAGGCGGGAGTTCACATGGAGACTCCCCTTATGCTCTTTTGGATTCGGCTTTTCAAGCTGAAATTAAAAATGATATTACCGAATACTTCACCCTAAACACAGGTTCCGTTTCTTCCAAATCAACACTGTGGGAAGCATTCAAGGTCGTCATTAGGGGAAAGTGCATCACACGTCAATCAGGAATTTTGAAATCACTCAGAGGCACATTGAGCAAGCTAGAGACTGAACTTAAGACCCTAGAATCGCAATACTTCCAACATAATGATCCCCCCATACTGACTGTTATACGTGAGAAACTCTCTGAATTTCACGATGAGGCCGCAAGGAAACTTACATTTTTAGGGAAATACGCCACGGCCAGGAGATACGGGGAAGGGGATCGCCCGGGGAGGACTCTAGCTAACCTACTCAAACCCTCACATTGCTCCCCATTTGTCACAGAGATATTGGACGATGAAGGCACACTAATTAGAGGCCCCACAGAGGTACATGAACACTTCACTGAATTTTACTCTTCGTTATATACCTCCTCCAACCCACATGCGGATGCCGACCTCATTCCCTACCTAGATTCGATAGAACTTTTATGGCTTGATAATGCCCATAGGGAATACCTAGACGAACCCTTCTCTGAAGAGGACATAATACGGGTTATCAGGAGTCTCCCACTAGACAAGGCTCCCGGTCTCGATGGCCTCACTACTGCATTCTACAAAACCTACGCCATTATACTAGCGCCTTACCTTGCGGAAATGTACTCGGAATCCCTAGAGAATGGTTCGCTCCCTCCAACGACGAGGGAGGCTGCTATCTCCACATTGCTTAAACCGGGCAAACCTCCCAATAAATGTGATTCTTACCGGCCCCTTTCCCTTCTTAATATAGATAACAAAATATATGCAAAACTCCTTGCGAATCGGCTTCAGCCCTTGCTCCCTCTAATTGCATGGCCGGATCAATCTGGCTTTATCCCAGGCCGCTCCACCTCCCACAATCTGCAAACATTTTTCTCTCTCCTACATCACTTGGACCCGCACACGCCAGTATTAGCCGCCTTTTTAGATGCCACCAAGGCATTCGACTCGCTCGAATGGCCCTATCTTTTTACCCTCCTAGCTCGGCTGGGCCTTAGTCCCCTTTTTATTGCCCAGGTCAAGTTATTATATTCACAGCCGACCGCGAGGCTTCGAGCTAATGAACTGATTTCAGGTCCATTTGAGGTCACACGTGGTACTAGGCAGGGATACCCCCTTTCACCCTTACTGTTCGCCATTGCCATGGAACCTCTGGCAGCCAGAATCAGACAACATCACAAAACAAGAGGTATTGACCTCCCGATGAGAGACATTATTATATTGCAATATGCCGATGACATCACCCTTTACATTCAAGACCCGCAAGACAATCTCAACCCAGTTCTTCGTGAGCTCACGAGATTCGGGGGGCTCTCCGGGATACATATTAACTGGTCCAAGTCCAGTTTACTCCCTCTTACCCCCAATTTTCCCATGTTTGAACCAGACTACCCTATTCAGTGGGCAGATGGCCCCGTAAGATATTTGGGGATCTGGCTCAGCACCGACATTCAAGAGCTCTGGAATGAAAATTTCGTCCGCACTATGACCTGGCTGGAAAGGAAAGTAGTGGTCTGGTCTAGGCTCCCCATATCCCTTGCAGGCCGCATCGCTATTGCAAAGATGATTGTGCTCCCTAAATTCTTATACCTTTTTATTAACATACCTCTGCAGCTCACGCAAACATTTTTAAAAACACTACGCTCCTTGATGAGTTCTCTGGTCTGGGCTGGGAAGCAGCCCCGCATAGCGTGGGAAATTCTTACACTGCCACTGGCACAAGGCGGACTTGGGGCCCCAGATATGGCACTTTACGCCTACTGCGCACAGGCGCAATTCCTGCACCACTGGATGTTTCCCACCCCATTCCAACCTCACGTAGCTGTAGAAACGGATATAGTTGCCCCATTACCGTTGACAGTGGCCTTGTATCAACCCTAAAAACGACACCGTACTATTATTCATACACCAGACACGCTCCGATGGGCCTGGGATCAACTCCGAACCCGAGCGCATCGGTCAATTCTATATGCTCCATCAATCATACTGGCACAAAATCCGCAGATCCCCGTAATGGAGGATAGGGGTAGTTCTGCACGTGCACGGGCTCTGGGATGGGAGACATACGGCGACCTGTATCCAGGAGACTCTTTCTTGACTCCACCTACCTCTGCACCAGATGACACCACTGGCTTTTCCAATATGCTGCTATATTATTCAATTAGGGGTACATGCCGTACACTACAAGACACATTTCCAAATCCACCCCCTCGCTTCCAGCACTGGAACTGATATTGCCGAACACGTCCCCAGACAAGCTGATCACCAAACTTTACAGTAGTATGCAGCGTTCCTCACCGATCATACACCCGCAGGCCATGGCACGATGGAACGACGATCTAATTGATCCACTAACAGAGGCTCAGTGGAAATTTTGCTGCGGACAGTTGGAGATGCTGTCTCCCAATTATAAGCTTCGCCTTATACATTTTAAATATTTGCACCGTATATATAGGACACTCGTGCAACTTAAGCGTATGGGTCTCCGTCCCGAGGAGAACTGCTGGAGATGCGCAGCGCCAGATGCTTCCTTCTTACACATGGCCTGGGGATGTCCCGGGGGTTGAACGTTACTGGACCAAGATTCTCAAATGCATAGGCGAGATTCTTGATATACAGCTGTCCCTGTCCCCCAAACTCTGTCTTCTGGGCCACATGCAGGATGTCACGCCGGGGTGTCGTAGACTTTTGGCCATGTTGCTCCTATTGGCCAAACGCCGGATTGGCATGCACTGGGGTAAACAAGGCCCACCTACTACCAAACTCTGGGTTCTTGATGTTACCTTCTGTCAAGAACAGCTCAATACATATTGGGAGCTCCTGCCCCAGGCATCTCGACCTAAAGACATTTGGAGTCCCTTCCTAGCTTGGCTGTCCTCACGCAACACAGACACTACGCAAACCCCGGAAATTTCCGGCTCAATTCACTGACAGTCTCCCAATACATATCTTTCTGCCGACCACATGCTACCAATTGTCCATATGACACGCTATTGCACCACTGGTCGATCTCCCGCTTTCAGTTCTTAGTCATGTCTACAGCCGTCCACTATATAGAATCTCTCTGTACTGCCGGTTCTAGCACTTTTCGTATTTGATTAGATGCCTCTGGTTTAGACTGTTATGTTATTTTAATGCAGTTGTTTATGCTATATATCCAAGCAATCCGGATTCATACTATGTATTGCCTATTTTAAAATGCCAATAAACAAATTTTAAAAAGAAAAGAAATGCCACGATGTAGACATGTACAGGACAAATTAGCAACATTTCACTTGTAGAGAACGACCCATTGTATTAAATCAGGGGAAAGGTCAGCATTAGAGAAAAAGCATTTCGAAAAGGCCTTTAAGTTAGCATTGCGAGTTTAACTTAAATGAGCTCTAACCTTACCTCAAATATAATGAAATTAAATGAATTCAAATGAAGAATATATATAGAACTTTCACAAATTATTATTACATGAAAATAGTTACCTTTAGAAATACCCTACTACCACAAATTTTCACAATATTCATATAAGTGCATATTTTTCTAAAGTCATATTTCAAATATCGTTTTCATAATTTCATAAACTATAGAAGCTCTAGTATCACTGTATGAAATATCAAGCTTGTACTTCATTTCTACATAATTTTGCACCAACTTTGCATTCACAGCAAAGAGCATGAAAAACATTAGGCCACTTCACTAAATATCATACTTTTCATCAATACATGTTAATAAGCAACATATGCATTAGGAATTCATTATCGCAACTCATTTATATGTATTAGTGCTGTCTCATAAATGTGTTTTCTTCACCTCACGCTTTAAAGCACGCTTTTTCGGTGCTTCTACTACACTTATCTCTGTTTCATGTGTCACTGTGTCTAACGTGTGAAAAATGTACTTTCAACTTTTCGTGTCTTCTGTGAATGAACATGTCATGCATTATGATTTTTAAAAATCATGCTGCATCAGCCCGAGCATAAAAGGCAAGAAAAAACTGGGGGACTCAAGACAAGGGCTAAGGATATTGTGTCCTACAAGTTGGCAAAGCTGTTGTCCTGCTGGACCCCTCAGGATACTTTAGATGAAATTTCCTTCTTCAACACAGCAGGTGGATATTTCAGAGAAAAAAATATATAAATCAACAGCACTAGCCAACAAATTGTATTAAAAAGGTCTTCACTTTTTGATGGGTGGTCTAGGCAGAGAGTGAAGACCTGAAATGTTATGGGCCTGAGGCTGGATATGACAACTACCCTAAGTATATCACTAATATTTCACTTCCCTAGCTGCCAAGACACATTTGGAGGAAATAAGCTATAAGGCCTGCTTCTTTAAGGATGGAAAGGATGCGCTCAATATATTGTAAATGAGTATCTCAAGACTAACTGAATATGATAATATTAACATATAAAGATGCAAAGGTTTCAGCATGTCCTTCAGGCACTGAAAAGTGGCAGGTGCACCTTGTAGCCTGTCTACCTGTACATCGAAGAGGCACCTATCAACAATTGTTTACGAAGTCTAATGTGCTTGTTTATACTGCTTTGACCAGTCTTTCAGTCAGTTCTTCAACTTGTGGCTAGGAATCAAAGGTGGCAGCTTTGTTTCATGAAGAAATTCTGTGTAGGAGCAAATTAATCCACTTGGCTTGTGCACCAAGATTATTGGTGGGTGGGGCGGTCATTCAAACTAGGATGGTTTGTTGATGGTGAGTGAGAACATGGAGTCTGTTTCTTGTGTTACTGTACAGTGTCTGACTTCAGGCTTACAATAGATGGATCCAGACCTATATCTTGGGAAGGCTTTGAACCCTATGTTCTTTCTTTAAGGTACATCCTAGTAAGTTGCAGAACTCCTCACCCACTATGTTCATAAGGAGGTGTAAGTCTTTCTTTTCCTTCAAGGATGTAGATGAGTTCATACATAAAGTCTTCTGAGATCCTGTGGCGTGAACAGGGAACATATCGTCATTGGTAAACTATAAGTGAGGAATATGGCTACAATAGCTGGCTGTTTCAGTTCCTCTCATTTTAAAGAGACTGATGTGTAGACATGTTGGCTTTCTATTGTGTTCTGACACAGAGTATTCAAATAACAACAAAAGAGTGACAACCAATTCCAAAGAAGAGGTACTAAATTTAAACAAAACTGTACAAGGAAAAAAAACTTTACTTCTTAAAAGAACCCTCACTCACCAACCTAGTTGGTGACATGCTTCATCATTGGGTTCCCACCAGGGAGACCGAATGTCTCCCCAGTGTGCTTCGACGCCTGAATTACAGCGGAGCAGGATTTTGTTGTGCAAGAGTGACAGTGCTAGGGGTAGTGCTATTTAAAAGAATGAAGGTTTTGCCAAAAATCAATTTTAATAATGGCAAAAACCCCAATCATTAAAAAGAAGGTGAGACGGACGTACGCTGGTTGATTAGGTGCACCAGCCCATCCGATTTAGCTAATAAAGTGTAAGAAAATGGTCGACATGTTTCAGCTTATTATTAGCAAATTGGCTAAGCTTTCTTCAGGACCGTTACTCCTCGGCGGTATACGCACGCTAAGGCGTACCCTAACCAGAGGAGTTGATGTGTGCAGTAAAACTCACGGTTTTACCGCTGGGGGATCTGGGATTTCCAAAAGGCCCCTTTTATTCTGAAAGAAAAAAAGACAAATACAAGAACACAGGACATACATTAAAGCACATTTTGCTAAAAATTATTGGTCTCTAATTATCGAATCCATTTATGGTATCTTTTCCTTGTCAGTTAATATGGTTCATCAGGCAGTACTCCACCGATAAGCCAATGACTCCTGTCAGTCAACATATAACCACTTTTTAACAATTAGTGTATCAGTGGCTCATACTGTAAACTCACACTGTGTCCAATTTGTCTACTATGGACATGTGTGTGCTTAATACTGAAAACAAACACTATATTTTTAGTGCATTCGAGTCGAATAGTAAAACAAAACAAAATGGCTCAAAAAAGTGAAATTATCGTGATTTACCCTCATAAAATTGACAGCGCTGTGAATAACTCTTACAGCGGTGCCTAATTTGTATTTCTTGAAAGAAAGAAAATACACTTAAAAACCGAAGCATGGAAAACCTAAGGCTCACGTGAAGTACGAAGTAGCTTCACGTCATGAAGTCCACGGCGGGGAGTGTTTGCTACACAGACTCTGAAAGAAACCAAAAATACAATCGATGTCAACACGAAAAATTCTTTAAGACACTTTGGCTCTTTAGCCCCTCAACTCATACGCTTACTTCTAAATTGGAGTTTTCCCTCTCACAACCTATTCATGCGATCGCCGTGGCCCGAATGTTGCCGCGGAGTCGTTCTCGCCTGTACAAATGCCGGCTAAACGTCACGTGATTCACGTATGGAAGCGTGAAACGTGATGAATCAGCACGTCAGTGTCCCTGAACACTAGACCTTATCTGTTAGCGTATACCAAACAGCGGCTAAACGTCACGTTATTCATGTGTTATGACGTGAGACGTACTCAATCAGGAAGTCGGAATTGCGTAACGCTAGACCGCATATAGAGAGTGGTTTTTTTTTTACATAACTTTATTAGGACCACTCCCCCGAACATTCCTTAAAATGAAGTGATGGATACTCCATTACTAGATTTCAATAAAATGAAGTGATGGATACTCCATTGGTAGATTTCAATATAGGAGTTACTGATAGTTCAAAAAAAGGGGGTGTTCAATACAAGCGTACTAATGCCCGTTAGTCAAAAGAATGTATAGACTATTTACAAAAACAGGCAGCTAGTAAACCTAAAAAAAGGGGGTTTATAATACATACTGGGAATAAATCGAATACGGCGAATCATGCGCCGCACATGGACCAAATGTTAGAATTGATTATATCGTTATAGGCATATGCTATCAAAGGTTATGAATCTAACCTATTCGATAAAATAGGGGGAAGGAGATGTAATACTAAACTTCCACTAAAGTGAGGATTGCAGCGGAGGAGATTAGTATATTAGTAACATCCTCACGTCCTTACTCACTAGATAGGTAGTTATGCCTATACACTGTTCAGAAAGGAAAAGTTATCTTCTGAGCACTGAACCCCATGGAATATTATCGTTTAAACCCTGTCGATGGGTAGATAAATGATAAATCCACCGCTGTTCTTTTTCAAAGAGCTCTTGCTGATTATTAGGGTTCAGTCTAGGTTGTTCAATGACTGTCCACCTGAGGTCATTTGTAGTGTGATTAAATTCCCAAAAATGATCAGTCAATCTGGTGGTATTCTTGTGGCACCTGATGTTACTGCGATGCTCACAGATACGCTGTTTGATCTTACGTGATGTCATACCCACGTACCTGAGCTCGCACGGGCAGGTTATTAAGTATACCACGTTAGTGGAATTACAGTTCGTATGGGTGCGTTGTACCCATTCACTCCCTTGTTCCAAACTTAAGACTTTGGTGGCGGTGGTTAAATGACAAACACTACACCCCCACAGGGGTAGTGTCCCAGTACCGGTGGAAGTCCCCAAGCGTTCAAGACAGTTTGATTCTCATCCCTCTCGAAGCTCTTTGGGCGAGTGTGTACTAACGAGTCTTTTATGCTCCTAGCCCGTTTGTATGAAAAAAGAGGTTTTTTCCATTTATGATTATTACTTTCCAGGATCTTCCAGTGTTTATTAATGGACCGACTCACTGCGTTAGACACAGTATTGTACGTTGTTACGCAAGTGAGTGGTATCTCTTCTGTATTAATTTTGGGAACATCCTCCAAAAGAGCTTCTCTATTCTGGTTCCTAGCTCTTTTACAACTCTTTGTAAGTATTTTATCAGGATACCCACGTTTCTGCAATTTGTTTGTCAGATCCCTTGACTGTGACTTAAAATCTGTCAATTTACTGCAATTACGTCGTAGACGTAAATATTGTCCAAAGGGGAGGTTCTCACGCAATGGACGTGGATGAAAACTCGTAAAATGCAACAAATTATTCTTAGCTGTAGGTTTATGAAATGTTTTGGTATGTAAGTGATTCCCCACTTTTTTGATGGTCACATCCAGAAAGACCAGCTCATCTCTACTATAAGAGTGAGTGAACCGAAGGTTGGGATCACATGTATTTATCCAACCTAAAAAATCCAAAAGGGTTTCCTCAGTCCCAACCCAAATGATCAGGACATCATCTATGTACCTTTGCCAAAAGGTTACATAGGTAGCAAAAGGGTTAAGAGCCGACAAGATATACTTGCACTCAAAATTATATACATAGAGCCCGGCAACACTAGGGGCAAATGTACTGCCCATTGAAGTGCCCGTTGACTGTAGGTAAAGTTCTCCTCTATACTCAAAAAATTTCTTTTAAGTGCGAGAGTGGCACAAGCCACCACAAATTCCTTGGGAGTTCTAAAATCCCATGGTGCTGTCTCCAATGTTTCCTTTATAACCTTAATGGTATCGTCCTGAGGAATACAGGTATAGAGGCTCTCGATATCAAGAGATACCAGAAAGGATGAAACATTGGAAATTTCCAATTCCTGTAATACAGAAAGAAGACTTTTGGTATCTTTGATATAGGTACTAGTTGCCTGAATAATAGGTTTCAAAAGAAATCACAGTATCTGGACAGTGGCTCTAACAAAGAACCAATGCCTGACACTATAGGACGCCCAGGAGGTGGCAGTTTGTTTTTGTGCGTCTTCGGCAAAGTGTAGAAATACGGTACAATGCCCTTTGTTGTCGTGAGGAACTCTGCCTCATGTTTGGTGATGAAACCATTGGCTTCCGCATTGCTCACTAGTTCCAAGATGATTCCCCGGAGCTGAGATGAGGGATCGGTGGTCAGTCGCGTATAATTCAACTGATTATTCAGAAGGCGTCTGCATTCGGTATCATAGGCTTCTGCATCCTGAATCACAATACCCCCGCCTTTGTCTGCGGCTTTGATGACGATTTTTGTATTGGACTTGAGACTTTGGAGAGCTTGAAATTCAGAAGCCTTCAAGTTCTTAAAGACAGTAGGTTCTTCAAAAGCTTCCACGTCATTGAAAACAGCCTGCTCAAAGGCTATAATTTCAGGAGGAACAGTGTGGAAAGGGGGGTAAAAGTTGATTTCAATTTCAACCCTGTGTCACTTTTCGAGACTGAAGTCTCATCCATGCTTTGTTTATCGAAAAAACTTTTGAGTTTTAACTTTCTGAAAAATTCAGAAAGTTCACAATGTAGTTTGAAACGATCTAGGCGTTCAGTAGGTATAAAACCCAAACCCTTCTCCAGGACAGTTTTTTCATCATTGGTCAGAGTGTGTGAAGAAAGGTTGGTAATTAAACTCACTGATGACTCGGGCCCGCCCTTGGTTCCTGCGTTCTGCTTCGTACACTGCTGCTCACTGATTCTTCTTGCTCCCAGTGAACCTGGTTGGACCCTCTTCTTTTGCCGCGTCCTCTGCGGCCCCTCTCTAAAAAAGGGGGGCGGTACATGTTGTGTTGGAAATGCGGGTGAGGAATAAAGGCAGGATTCCATCCCATCATTTGGTGGAATTGCGGGGGATGAAAAGGACTTTGATAGCCACCTCCCCCCATTTGTGGGAAGGGTTGCCATGGTTGTTGGTACTGTTGTCGTCTATTACCACCTCTACCTCGCTGTCTAGATCTGAAGCTGTCCTCACGGAGTACCTAAGGAATAACGTTGCACCAAGGGGACTCTTGGTGACTAATGCCCCACGCATTTTTCTTGATGATGCACTGTTCAGAAAGGAATGGGCCCAGATCGCGTGGCATTGTACCCGCGACTGGCTAGTACTAATAATTAAAACAGCCCTTCGTTTATCTGAAGCTTTGCTGGTGGAGATCCAGCTTACGGAGACTCATTTTAGGACTACTCTAACTGGATATAAAAAACGACTAGATGAACTTAATAAAGAGGTGAATGAGTATAAAGATACTCTAACCAAAACGAAGGCACTGAAGTTCCAAAAAGATCTGAAGCGGTGGTCCTACATTAATACCTATCCTTATGCCAACCCTGATTACATACCTCCAGTTAAAAATTATCCCAGTACTGATGGTTCCAGTGACGAGTGTTCTAGTTCGAGTGGTTCCAGTGGGGACAGCTTCAGATCTAGACAGCGAGGTAGAGGTGGTAATAGACGACAACAGTACCAACAACCATGGCAACCCTTCCCACAAATGGGGGGAGGTGGCTATCAAAGTCCTTTTCATCCCCCGCAATTCCACCAAATGATGGGATGGAATCCTGACTTTATTCCTCACCCGCATTTCCAACACAACATGTACCGCCCCCCTTTTTTAGAGAGGGGCCGCAGAGGACGCGGCAAAAGAAGAGGGTCCAACCAGGTTCACTGGGAGCAAGAAGAATCAGTGAGCAGCAGTGTACGAAGCAGAACGCAGGAACCAAGGGCGGGCCCGAGTCATCAGTGAGTTTAATTACCAACCTTTCTTCACACACTCTGACCAATGATGAAAAAACTGTCCTGGAGAAGGGTTTGGGTTTTATACCTACTGTACGCCTAGATCATTTCAAACTACATTGTGAACTTTCTGAATTTTTCAGAAAGTTAAAACTCAAAAGTTTTTCGATAAACAAAGCACGGATGAGACTTCAGTCTCGAAAAGTGACACAGGGTTGAAATTGAAATCAACTTTTACCCCCCTTTCCACACTGTTCCTCCTGAAATTATAGCCTTTGAGCAGGCTGTTTTCAATGACGTGGAAGCTTTTGAAGAACCTACTGTCTTTAAGAACTTGAAGGCTTCTGAATTTCAAGCTCTCCAAAGTCTCAAGTCCAATACAAAAATCGTCATCAAAGCCGCAGACAAAGGCGGGGGTATTGTGATTCAGGATGCAGAAGCCTATGATACCGAATGCAGACGCCTTCTGAATAATCAGTTGAATTATACGCGACTGACCACCGATCCCTCATCTCAGCTCCGGGGAATCATCTTGGAACTAGTGAGCAATGCGGAAGCCAATGGTTTCATCACCAAACATGAGGCAGAGTTCCTCACGACAACAAAGGGCATTGTACCGTATTTCTACACTTTGCCGAAGACGCACAAAAACAAACTGCCACCTCCTGGGCGTCCTATAGTGTCAGGCATTGGTTCTTTGTTAGAGCCACTGTCCAGATACTGTGATTTCTTTTGAAACCTATTATTCAGGCAACTAGTACCTATATCAAAGATACCAAAAGTCTTCTTTCTGTATTACAGGAATTGGAAATTTCCAATGTTTCATCCTTTCTGGTATCTCTTGATATCGAGAGCCTCTATACCTGTATTCCTCAGGACGATACCATTAAGGTTATAAAGGAAACATTGGAGACAGCACCATGGGATTTTAGAACTCCCAAGGAATTTGTGGTGGCTTGTGCCACTCTCGCACTTAAAAGAAATTTTTTTGAGTATAGAGGAGAACTTTACCTACAGTCAACGGGCACTTCAATGGGCAGTACATTTGCCCCTAGTGTTGCCGGGCTCTATGTATATAATTTTGAGTGCAAGTATATCTTGTCGGCTCTTAACCCTTTTGCTACCTATGTAACCTTTTGGCAAAGGTACATAGATGATGTCCTGATCATTTGGGTTGGGACTGAGGAAACCCTTTTGGATTTTTTAGGTTGGATAAATACATGTGATCCCAACCTTCGGTTCACTCACTCTTATAGTAGAGATGAGCTGGTCTTTCTGGATGTGACCATCAAATAAGTGGGGAATCACTTACATACCAAAACATTTCATAAACCTACAGCTAAGAATAATTTGTTGCATTTTACGAGTTTTCATCCACGTCCATTGCGTGAGAACCTCCCCTTTGGACAATATTTACGTCTACGACGTAATTGCAGTAAATTGACAGATTTTAAGTCACAGTCAAGGGATCTGACAAACAAATTGCAGAAACGTGGGTATCCTGATAAAATACTTACAAAGAGTTGTAAAAGAGCTAGGAACCAGAATAGAGAAGCTCTTTTGGAGGATGTTCCCAAAATTAATACAGAAGAGATACCACTCACTTGCGTAACAACGTACAATACTGTGTCTAACGCAGTGAGTCGGTCCATTAATAAACACTGGAAGATCCTGGAAAGTAATAATCATAAATGGAAAAAACCTCTTTTTTCATACAAACGGGCTAGGAGCATAAAAGACTCGTTAGTACACACTCGCCCAAAGAGCTTCGAGAGGGATGAGAATCAAACTGTCTTGAACGCTTGGGGACTTCCACCGGTACTGGGACACTACCCCTGTGGGGGGTGTAGTGTTTGTCATTTAACCACCGCCACCAAAGTCTTAAGTTTGGAACAAGGGAGTGAATGGGTACAACGCACCCATACGAACTGTAATTCCACTAACGTGGTATACTTAATAACCTGCCCGTGCGAGCTCAGGTACGTGGGTATGACATCACGTAAGATCAAACAGCGTATCTGTGAGCATCGCAGTAACATCAGGTGCCACAAGAATACCACCAGATTGACTGATCATTTTTTGGAATTTAATCACACTACAAATGACCTCAGGTGGACAGTCATTGAACAACCTAGACTGAACCCTAATAATCAGCAAGAGCTCTTTGAAAAAGAACAGCGGTGGATTTATCGTTTATCTACCCATCGACAGGGTTTAAACGATAATATTCCATGGGGTTCAGTGCTCAGAAGATAACTTTTCCTTTCTGAACAGTGTATAGGCATAACTACCTATCTAGTGAGTAAGGACGTGAGGATGTTACTAATATACTAATCTCCTCCGCTGCAATCCTCACTTTAGTGGAAGTTTAGTATTACATCTCCTTCCCCTATTTTATCGAATAGGTTAGATTCATAACCTTTGATAGCATATGCCTATAACGATATAATCAATTCTAACATTTGGTCCATGTGCGGCGCATGATTCGCCGTATTCGATTTATCCCCAGTATGTATTATAAACCCCCTTTTTTTAGGTTTACTAGCTGCCTGTTTTTGTAAATAGTCTATACATTCTTTTGACTAACGGGCATTAGTACGCTTGTATTGAACACCCCCTTTTTTGAACTATCAGTAACTCCTATATTGAAATCTACCAATGGAGTATCCATCACTTCATTTTATTGAAATCTAGTAATGGAGTATCCATCACTTCATTTTAAGGAATGTTCGGGAGTGGTCCTAATAAAGTTATGTAAAAAAACCACTCTCTATATGCGGTCTAGCGTTACGCAATTCCGACTTCCTGATTGAGTACGTCTCACGTCATAACACATGAATAACGTGACTTTTAGCCGCTGTTTGGTATACGCTAACAGATAAGGTCTAGTGTTCAGGGACACTGACGTGCTGATTCATCACGTTTCACGCTTCCATACGTGAATCACGTGACGTTTAGCCGGCATTTGTACAGGCGAGAACGACTCCGCGGCAACATTCGGGCCACGGCGATCGCATGAATAGGTTGTGAGAGGGAAAACTCCAATTTAGAAGTAAGCGTATGAGTTGAGGGGCTAAAGAGCCAAAGTGTCTTAAAGAATTTTTCGTGTTGACATCGATTGTATTTTTGGTTTCTTTCAGAGTCTGTGTAGCAAACACTCCCCCGCCGTGGACTCATGACGTGAAGCTACTTCGTACTTCACGTGAGCCTTAGGTTTTCCATGCTTCGGTTTTTAAGTGTATTTTCTTTCTTTCAAGAAATACAAATTAGGCACCGCTGTAAGAGTTATTCACAGCGCTGTCAATTTTATGAGGGTAAATCACGGCAATTTCACTTTTTTGAGCCATTTTGTTTTGTTTTACTATTCGACTCGAATGCACTAAAAATATAGTGTTTGTTTTCAGTATTAAGCACACACATGTCCATAGTAGACAAATTGGACACAGTGTGAGTTTACAGTATGAGCCACTGATACACTAATTGTTAAAAAGTGGTTATATGTTGACTGACAGGAGTCATTGGCTTATCGGTGGAGTACTGCCTGATGAACCATATTAACTGACAAGGAAAAGATACCATAAATGGATTCGATAATTAGAGACCAATAATTTTTAGCAAAATGTGCTTTAATGTATGTCCTGTGTTCTTGTATTTGTCTTTTTTTCTTTCAGAATAAAAGGGGCCTTTTGGAAATCCCAGATCCCCCAGCGGTAAAACCGTGAGTTTTACTGCACACATCAACTCCTCTGGTTAGGGTACGCCTTAGCGTGCGTATACCGCCGAGGAGTAACGGTCCTGAAGAAAGCTTAGCCAATTTGCTAATAATAAGCTGAAACATGTCGACCATTTTCTTACACTTTATTAGCTAAATCGGATGGGCTGGTGCACCTAATCAACCAGCGTACGTCCGTCTCACCTTCTTTTAATGATTGGGGTTTTTGCCATTATTAAAATTGATTTTTGGCAAAACCTTCATTCTTTTAAATAGCACTACCCCTAGCACTGTCACTCTTGCACAACAAAATCCTGCTCCGCTGTAATTCAGGCGTCGAAGCACACTGGGGAGACATTCTGTCTCCCTGGTGGGAACCCAATGATGAAGCATGTCACCAACTAGGTTGGTGAGTGAGGGTTCTTTTAAGAAGTAAAGTTTTTTTCCTTGTACAGTTTTGTTTAAATTTAGTACCTCTTCTTTGGAATTGGTTGTCACTCTTTTGTTGTTATTTGAATATAATTTGGGGGAAGAAGAGTGGCTACTCCTCCCTCTCTCTCTTGTTGTCTGATATACTGACACAGAGTATGTCAAGAGTTCTACACTTTGTACTACCTCATAAAGCCTGTGCCTTCGGCGAAAAAGCTTTTTTTCAAATGTTGGAAGAAGGACTGCTGCCTTGTCATTTGGAATTAAAACCTATAGTCTTTCTCTATTGCTCCAATAATGTTCTTGGAGTGACACAGCCTTCTGTATATTTTTGGCAAAAGCATTGCAAGTAAAATGTATGTGATAATTTAGAGTTAGCCGATAATGGTGGTATTTTAGTTATCTTCTGTCCATTCTTGTTATGCTAAGTCCAGGACATTATTTAGTTGATGCCCAAAAAAGAATACAAATAAGTTTAATCCTGTTGAAGTCTCAGATATGCTATGAATAGTGAACAGCACAAGGGGCAGAACGTAATCCTAGTTTATCCCATAGCTTCAAAGGTCATTCTAAGCATCTTTTTGATATCCTGTGCGTACTTCTCCACATCTGTGAAAATACTCTTTTCAAGTGTGGTCACCTTAATTTTTTTGCTGAATGTTGTAACTTGTTTTTAGATTCTACACACTGGGGCACTGCTGTCCAGTACCCAGTGTATATGCTCTGAACTCTAAAACATGTGAAAAGTGGCTAATTCCTGACTGGCTTATTTAACTATTGTGTAAGGCCACAGTATACGGTGTGGAAATACACCACTGGCATAAAAAGTTAAATGTCACCTGTGGACTGCAGTGTGACAAAGAAAAACATGGCTTCAGGCCTACCAATGTGGCCTGAGTGCTGCAGTTTAAAACTGCATTGCAACTTGTCTAAATAACCCAACAGGTAAAAACCTCCTTTTAAACTTTGGGAAGTCACCACTGTGTAAGTCAAGAAGCCCACAAGGTAGGGTGCATTTTATTTAAAAGTGGGCCATGTAGAAACTTAATGGTACCATGTCCCTACAGCGACCAAGATCCTAAAAGCTATTTTCACTGTGGCAGGCCTACCTATGAGAAAAACAGATTAAAATATTAATACTGCCATCTCGGGTATAGGACAAGCTATTAAAAGAAAACACAATTTTTAATAGTGGATAAAAATCCAATTCAATGGTGTTGTCTGATTTTTAATAAATATTAAGGAAAAGTTACTTTTAGAAAGTTACCCTTTACCTGCCTGACCAGTCAGAAAGCTAATGAGCATACTCCTCCGCCAGCTCCAAGCCTGTGCTCAAGCCTGGGAATAGCCATAAAAGAGGTGTGAAATGCCTCCCAGTAGCAACCAATAGTCTGACCTGAATGGGCAGAGATGGCTCCTTTGAACTCTACAGAATATTCAGAGTGAAGCCTGTGGGCATCCTATTGATACCACACTGTCAAATCCTGCTTGACAGGTCTGTTGAACCACATATACTATTTGGGGCACACCTGAAAGGGAGCGATCAGGATTCTAAGACTTTATTTGTCTATCCCCTATTTGTTGCTGAAGGACCATGCTTTTGTCCTACCAGACTTCGGTCTGTGGGGTTTGTGTTGGTACAATGCCTGATTCAAATAGCATTTCAGTGTTAGATGTGGGAGGACACTTTTGACTTCCCTATGATACTCCTATATGCACCCTCAGCCCTGAGAGTGGGCGAAGATTTTCACTATCTTGAAAATGTGCTGGCACGTGGCATTTTGGGCCTGTTTGCAGAAAGGCAAACAGGAACTGCTGAAAAAGAGGGTAAGGTTGCCCCGGAGACCTTTTACCCATTGGTTAGGGAGTGCCCAGGAGTCACCCCACCCACTAGCTAGTGCCAAGCATAAGTGTGCCACCCCAAGGCACCTTCATCAGAACACTGCTTTATTTTTTAAAGCATACCAGTCAAACTGAACCTGCCACACTTGGCATCTGTGGCCAGTGAGAAGGCCATGAGGAGGTTGGACCCACTTCCGCTTGAAATTCAAGGACAGAAAGATGATCTCAAGCATCATAAGGTAGAGCCCTTGAGTGGTTACAGGAACATAAAAAGCTGAAGAGGATAATCCAGTAAAGCATCCCAGATGACCAGTGGCAACTGGACCTGGATTGGATTTGGCTGTTGCATTCTGACAGCTTGAGTATCTCTAAGTGCTCCCCCTCATGTCCTAGTGGCCCTGGAAGTGTACTCTTGTGGTTGTTTAAGCACCAAAAGAAGGTTGGGAACATTTTAAAAACTTGTGCTTCAGAGCTTCATGGGGACCGACCACAAAAAGTACCCGACCGGCAGTTCCATGTCATCAAACAGAATTTCAGGTTTGTCCTATGAGGAGAAGAGTTTTTCCTCAGGAGAACGACAAAGTACCTTTTCAGATCAGGACTTAGAAACTTTTTCGAACTTTCCTACTTCCAGGTCCTAGGAAAGCAAACCTACTTGGTGTATGAGACCTGTGCTCCATTGCGGTCAGCCTCAGATCGTGCCTAGTTCCTGGTCTATGAAGCAAAAGACACACAATTGATGGAGGGAATGCAGAACAAATCAAAACATTCACCCCCAGTCAAGAGATCTGGGTTAAATCCATCATTCGTTTGCTCACCATGCCACCCCAGTTTAGACCTGGCCATATGCAAATCAGCCTTGACCCTGTGCCTCATGGTAACAGTCCAGCCCGAACTGCAAAGCCAGGTCCTCCCTGGACCGGAAACAAGCATCCTAGGACCGGTTTTGGGGTGTCACCCCTCATCAGCCAGGATAGCTTGAATCCAGTGGCACGTGCTCTCCATGCCACTGGAGTCAAGCTATCCTGGCTGGTGATGGGTGAAAACCCAAAACCGGTACTAGGATGCTTGTTTCCAGTCCAGGGAGGACCTGGCCTGGCAGTTCGGGCTGGACTGTTCCCATTGAGCGCAGGGTCAAGACTGATTTGCATATTGCTGGGCCCAAACTGGAATGGCATGGTGAGCAAAAAAACTATGGATTTAGGCCCAGATCTCTGTACTGGGGTGAATGTATGACATTGTTCTGCATTCTGTCCATCAATTGTTCTTTTTGCATAGTTCCTGATCTATGGCAACCATTGACTATCATTTTTGGCACTATTTTTTATTTTTTTTAAATTCTTTTTTATTGAAAATTGGAGGCAAGCGACTATTGTCAATGATACATTGTTACAGTACATGTCCATGAATACAGTTCCTTCACATTGCAGGGTACATGTCAAATACAATAGATACAAAATTATCGGTAGCCTGTATTGTAGGTCCCACATCTCATTGTTCCCCATGTAAGGGCGAATCCTCAAACGGCAAACATATCATTCCCCTGCTTATAATTCCAAGTCCCCCAGATCTTGGTCCATTTTTGGGGACAACCTCTTCCCTCATAAATCACTCTTTCAGCCTGCATGCACCAATCCATGTCATCTTCCCACTCTCGAAGTCTAGGTCCGGCCGCCCCTCTCTACTTCTTTGCAATATTGCGTTTCGCCACCATACACCCCAGGGCGATCCAGGTTCTTTCTTTGGATGTGAAATCATTGTCGTCCCAGATGTTAAGGAGACACCATCGGGGAGAAACCGTTACCTGTTTACCACACAGAGTCAACATTTTTCCCGTTATTTTATTCCAGTATTTCTGAATAATCGGGCAATCCCACCATTGGTGTAGAAAAGTTCCCATTTGACCACAGTTTCTAGGGCAGAGCGAGGAATCAGAGACACCCATTTTGACTAGTGTTGTATTCGTGTAGTATGTTCTATGCAAGACCTTTAATTGTATAAAATGGAATCGAGAACTTATTGCCACCTCCCGGGGGGACGCCAGCGCCTCCTGCCACTCTTCGTCGCTCATATCTCCGACATCCTCCACCCACCTAGCTCGTATTTTCCCCAGGGGATCCGGCATATTATTTAATATCTTCTTATAGGTTAGTAATATTGCTTTTTCGTTAAATAATCATCTAAAAGTCTATCCTCCAGGGGGAGGAGGCCGGGAGTTCAGTACCCCTAGGTATTACTTTTGAAAGTGCGCTACGCACCTGTAAGTATCGAAAAGTTTCCCCTACTCCCAATTCATATTCCTTTTGAAGCTTGCCAAAGGGAACTATCTCCCCCTTCGTCCATAGGTTCCCAACCTTGGAGAGCCCAATGAGGTCCCATTTATCAAACCCCAGGTGTTTAGCCAGCAGTCCCAGTTGTGCCGACTCCAATAGTGGAGTAGCCAATGTTATCTTATTTTTCCACCCCAGATCGGTTGTTGCCGTGAGCCATAATGTGATTGTTGTTGATGTTGGCGTATGTTGCGGCGCGTTGCCTCGCCCCCCCCCCCCATATATCGTTCTTAGGTAGTTTTCGGATGGCATATTATATCTGTCCATTCTATATGCTGGGTCTGTTCGTGGCCAGTGCACCCAGTGGTTCGTAACTGCAAGTTGAGCCGCCCAATAATAATACTGGGTTGCCTGGAGGGCTATCCCCCCATCGTACCAACTTTTTGTGAGCTTAGTCAGTGCTATGCGAGGGACACCACTATCCCTAAGGAGTGTACGAATTTCAGCATCGATTGCCTGAAAATACTTTGGTGGAACCGGATAGGGAGCATTTTGTAACACATAAATAAATCGGGGGAGTGCCATCATTTTATATAGGGTGGCCTTTCCAAACAACGTGAGATGTAGTGTCCTCCAGTGCCGCACATTGTCTTGGAGACGCCGCAATGGGGGGGCTAAGTTACGCTCGTAAAAGACTGCTGGATCTGTTGTGACATAAATCCCTAGATATCGAAACCCGTTAGTTACTCTTTGTGCAGCACAGAGCCTAGGAAGCTTGACTGCCGGGCCGCTTAGGACGTATATGAGCGACTTGTCCCAGTTAATAGTATAACCTGAATACTTTTGGAAGAGGGTAAATATATGCAGAGCTCTGTGTATGAAGGAATATGGGTTGGCCAAGTAAAGTAGTATGTCGTCTGCATACAAGGAGATTCGGTCTTCCCACTCTTCCATCCATTTGAGTCCTCTAAGGAGCGGGTCTCCCCGGATCCATGTCGCTAACTGTTCTAGCACCAGTGCGAATATTAATGGTGAGAGCGGGCATCCCTGCCGTGTCCCCCTTTGAAGCTCGAAGGTCTTGGATCTACCTCCATTCACTGTAACCTGTGCAAGGGGCCCTGTATAAAGAAGTCTCACTCATGATACATATTTCTCTCCAAACCCAAATCTCTCCAAGACTGCGAATAAGAAAGGCCATTCAATCATGTCAAACGCCTTTTGGGCATCTAGCAATACTATTACTGCTTCCTCATCAACATTTCGCACCCTGCCTAACACTCCATGGAGGCGCCGCAGGTTGAGCGCTGTGTTCCTACCTGGCATAAAGCCAGATTGGTCAGGGTGAATCAACTTGTGCAGCAGGGGAGTCAAACGCATCGCGAGGATTTTGGCAAGAATCTTCACTTCTGCATTTAGCAAAGAGATGGGCCGCTATGAGCCACAGTTTTCGGGGGGTTTCCCACTTTTGTGTATCACGACAATATTGGCGAGCCTCTGACTCTCAGGCAGGGTACCATGCTCCACGCTTTCCGCGTACATCTTCACTAAGTATGGAGCTATTGTAGAAGCCGTTAGTTTGTACAATTCTATAGGTAGACACTTGGTCCCATTGCCTTCCCTGACTGTAAGGCCCCGATTGCCTGTACCACCTCTCTCTCAGTTAAATCTACCTCCAAACGTTCCCTCTCTGCTTCATCTAAGGAGGGTAGCTTGAGGGTGGCCAGCAGTTCTTGGGCCTCTGTCTGTGTGGACATCCCTGCTGGTGTGTATAGTTGGCTAAAGTATGTTGCGAAGGCCTCTGCTATATCTTGCCTATCTCTACAGAATGTTCCGTCGTTTGATGTAATCTCAAACACCCATCTGTTGGCCTTTTCCCGTTTATCCAACCATGCTAACAGTTTACTTGCTTTATCTCCTATTTCATATATTCGGTGTTGGGTTGCTCGATATTGCATTTTCGCCGCTTCCTCAGCGATATCTTTATACTCTTTTTGTTTGACCAATAACCTATGTCTGGTATCCGGGGTACCCAGTAAGACAAGCTGAGCTTCTAATTTGCTAACCTCCTCTTCTATTGCTAGTAATTGTTTCTGCTTTTCTTTTTTATGTCCGGCCATGGCAGAAATACTGCATCCCCTAATTACTGTCTTATAAGCTTCCCACATCACTTGGGCTGACTCCACCGACCCTTCGTTTTCTTTAAAATAGTTGGTAGTTGCTTCAACTAGGTCTTCTTTTATGCTTGGTATCCTAAAGTACCAGGGGTGAAGTGCCGGTATGTGTTTCCTCCCGGGAGATGTACCTCCATAGCAAGCCACCAGTGGGGAGTGGTCCGAGATACCCCTCGGGAGATGAGCCACCTCCCGAAACATCGCAAGTTGATCTGCCCTCCCAAACATATAGTCTATACGGGACAGACTACCATGAGCCCCTGAATGATAAGTAAACTGGCGAGTTGTGGGATTGTAAGCCCTCCATACATCTACTAGGCCTATAGCACTCAAGAAATCTTCGAGTGCTTTTCCAGGTGCCTCTCTTGGTTTGGCCTGCTGCCTATCCCAATCTTTGTTAATGGCTGTGTTGCAGTCTCCTCCTTTAAGAATTTCCCCTTCCGGTAGGTTGATTATGTGTGTCCCTAAATCGGCTAGAGCGGAGGAATGCAATCTCGGCGGGACATATAGGGACGTGATATTTAGTAATCGACCCTCCCTATAACCGAACAGTGGGACAAACCTTCCCAGTGTATCATGTTTAATCCTCTGTATTGTGAAGGGGAGGGATTTGCGCAGAAGAATACCAACTCCCCTTGATCCCCTGGTGTATCCCGCATGGGCCACTAATTTGTAGCCCCATCTATTCAGTGCACAATAGGAAGTCCCTTGTATGTGTGTCTCCTGTAATAACACAACGTCAGGCATTTGCCGTTTTAAATATTGCAACACTATCCCTCTTTTGATTCTGTCCCCCAACCCATTTACATTCCACGAAAGGATCTTTAAGTGACAAGGGGGGGCGTTAATGGCGACTTTCCATGTATTTGTTAGTGATCTTGTGTACCCCACTGGGGATCAGGGGGATATCATGCTTATCCTGGGCAGCCAGAGGCGATGAATCGCCCGATACGTCCATAGCTAACCGCATTACAACTTGAGATATTTTCATCCTGCACATAATCTCTTTTAGCACATGTACTGTTTGATTTTCTTCCTTGACCAACTTGAACAACTCGAAAAACTCAAAACTTCTGTCCGTCGACAGTGTGCAACTTCCCAACCCCTCCCTGCCTCCTTGCATAGTGAACTTGAAACTGCCCAACCCTGCAGAGTGCCTGTGTACCCATACCCTTCTTCACAACGTTGGGGAACACGACCTAGCTGGTCCCTAACTTATCGCATTTCCCCCCGTATTTTACCTGCATTAGGTAAGCCAATTGGTCCATTCTGCCTTGTAGACATGTAGTCTTGTCGGCTACGCAAAACACGTGGTGACTTCGTAAAATTAAGTTATACATTCCCCACTCTCATTGCGGAAACCTCACCGTACCACCTAATACACTAGACATTAACAAAGGTGTTGCCCACAAGTCCAAGGTAAATCAACCCTGTATGAGTTTTATTACGACTACTAAAGTCTTGTGAGTCATTTCGCTACTTAGCAGTGCCGCTACCCCGCTCCTCCGACTCCAAACCTGCGTCCTGTCTGTGATTCTCTTGGCGCCGATCCTGTGCCTGTACACGTTTATGAGGGTCAGCTCTGTGGGCTCCAACAGTTCTCCAGCCCTCCAGCCACTCCCAGGCCTCCTCAGGAGTTGTAATAAACCATGACTTCCCTTCCACTACCACCCTGAGCTTGGCTGGGAAGAGCATAGCATATTTTATATCCTTGTCTCTGAGCGCCCTTTTTACCTCAAGAAAGGAGCGGCGCATCTTTTGAACCTTCATTGTGAAGTCCGGGAAGAAGGCTATCGTTGAGTTCTGAAACTTCAGTGGAGGAGCAGATCGGGCTGTTTGCAGACTTGCGTCCCTATCTCTAAAGTTGAAAATTCTTGCTAGGAAAGGGTGTGGGGGCGCACCCGGCTTCGGTGGGCCTCCCGGCACTCTGTGGGTACGTTCCACAGAGAAGTACCGGGAGAGAGCACGGGGCTGTAAGTGATTTTGGACCAGGTCCTCCACAAATAGGCCTCAGACTTCCCCACCGTTACTTCTGCTTTGGAGTGTGCGTACTTTTCAAGTTTAGTCTGGTGCGTTGGCTTTGGCACCTTGGGGTTTGACATCCTGTCAGGGGTACAGTGTATTTTCTCCCCCACTTTCTGCCCTCCCCTTGGTTCAGGTGATCAGTGCCCTTTAATTCACCCTGGTACAGTCCTGGTTGTGGCAGCTAGTGGCCCGAGGGATGTTCCACACCCCTCGTACACACCTGTGTTGAGATGCCCGAGATCTTCTGCTCTCCCAGGGCCCCAGTTTCGGGCCGATGCCTGCTTTCTGCAGTCTTGCGGTCTTGAGACGGCCCCGCCGTCGCAGGCCTATCCGTGTCTCTGCCCCCCTATAGCTACGTTGTCAACAGCGAGGGGTCCGATCATTCGCTAATGCGCCACTCATGCCGCCCTGGATTTATGGGACTCGGGGCTCATCCACCGGGCCTCCGTGGTGTTACAGCCCCGGGGAGGCCCCGCTGTCACAAGCCTGTCCGTGCCCCATCCCCACTGTCGCTGCGTTTCCCAGCGGCGGGGAGTTAGATCGTCCGTTACTGCCCCACTTGTGTCTCCCTAGGTTGCAGGGATTTGTGGCTCACCCAATCAAGTCTCTGGTTTCGGCGCTCCCGGGACTGGGCTCACTGGAAGTCTGCAGGCGCTGCCATATTCGATGCAACCCTGCCTGATTCTTCTTTCATCTCCCTGGCCGTCCCCCACCGACCTCCAGTCGCGTAGTCAGCACGTCGCTCGTACCAGCATTTCGGCACAGTTATTCCGCTCGGAGGGGAGAAGAGACGGGGACCTCCCTTTCAGCCGCAGGATCAGCCGTCGCAGCCCTCTCCCAGGTCTCGATCGCCTGCACCTGCGGGGCTCCCCCGTCCGCTCCGCTCCCGGGGCTCCCGTATGTCGATCCCGTCTCCACGTAGCTGTAGAACTTCGTTGTTTTGTCTGGTGGGTTCCTGGAGTATTCCTCGCACAGCCGACAAGCAAGATGTTGGGCTTCTCCGGATATTTGAGGCGGATTTAAGGGGAGTTAATGAACGCTGTTACGGAGCTCTATCCAAGTGCGGCCATCTTGGGTGCTCGCTGGCCACGCCCCTTTTGGCACTATTTTCACTTACATTTTTGAAAATTCATATCTCTGGTTTCCCTTGCTGGATTTTTGTGTTTTTGAAGTCATTTTGCTTATTAAATATTTATCAATTTTCTATAAATTAGAGTGTGAATTTTATTGTGTTGTGTTTTTGGCTTTGTAAATGTTTTGGTACTTTTAAATACTTTACACATTTGTGTTAAGTTAAGCATGTCATCTCTATGCAATGACTGAGCTCAAGTTTAAATTAGTGAAACCTCTGACTGGACCTAACAGGATAGTGACTTTATTACTTGTGCTGGACATCAATCAACACAACTAATGATTCACTTTTTCACACCATCTATTTCAGAGTGACACTCTATTCTACATATTTGTTTAATGTGGAGAATGTGGCATAGCTCATTGAGAATAAAAAAATCATAAAATTGGTACTGTCGCCTGTTATGAATTCAAACGGCAACACAATCAGACTACAAAAAAGGAAATAGCACATTAGGTACGTGTTTCGCAATTATACTGTGAATCGGAAAAGCCTCAGCATATCAAGTGTAGCATAGCTGAGGATCATGAGAATATGGCGATGTTTTATACTTGATAATTCCCGAAGTCTTATAAAGTTAATGCCAATGCAATAAAATGGGGTCATAAGAATTGGAAATACACATATGGAGGGGAGACCTAACATTCATATTTTTGATACAGCAATTTTCTCTTTACAGCGATGACCATACAAGGAACTCCGCTTCCAAACGCGTTGAGTCCACCCAGACACATTCAGCGTTTGGGTGAGGGTCCAATGATGAAGCATGCTACCGGTGGTACCTGTGGGTGAGGACCCTAATAATATAGATGTGAATATATATATATATATATATATATATATATAGTCACACAAAAAATATTATTACAAACGGTAATTAATGATCATACAACACTGAAAATCTGAGAAAATGTGAGGTGAGCACCGATTTACCTGGGTGCCTTGACTTACCAATCTCAGATACACTGCACACATGCACTTTATGAATGTCAGGTCTTCCCTCCATTTGTGTATTTACGATTGATATTTGGGAAGATGAGGGTATACCGATTACAAAGACTTCTCACTCCTCCTTTGGTTATGGTGGTCATAAGAATTGGCACAGGATGTAAAGGTGCCATATTGACAAAAGTCTGACTTAATATGGTCATTGTTGCTAATATCAGGCAGTTTCTGCATAGATCCCAGGCTTATAGAGCTGCTGCAGTATCATCAGTTGAGTCTTTACTGTTCTGTGGTGGCACCTGGCTAGATGGCTGCATGCCAACTTGAGGATGCTTCCTTTGGGCTACAATTTTATTGACCAGTCTCCAGACATTCTGGAAAAAAGGACAAGTTAGTGTTTCTTAAAGATTTATTTCCTGCAGGCTCTTAAAAGTGCATAGATGAGACTAGGGACATTTTGCTGAGGCTCGCCAAAGAAAGTCCTATCATTCATTTGCCAGTTCACATATAGGCTTTCTGGCTTAGTAGAGACAAGAATCTCGTCTAATAAATTTTACATTTATCTCCAAATTTCCCTTTCTGATATTTGATACAATTGGCCAATGGGTAACGTATGGTCCTTTGCTGTGTGGCTCTTATGTACTCTACAATTCTTTCTTTCTGGAGTCTGGTGGCACTTCCCACAATTATATCTTCTCACATTTACTTCACATAAACTACATAACTTGTAGTATCTGAAAGTTAATCATTGGTCTAAAACGGTTTCACTGAATTGTACTGAATTTTAGTACATTTGTCCAGAAAAAAGCAACACATTGAGCAATTACAACAATAAAAAAAGTTTTTCTATTTGTTCTAATCCAACAAAGGGCTGCCTTTAACAGAACGGCTTAGGTTAATGATGGTCCTTAAGGTTGTTTTTCTTCGGAATATCATTGTAAGCGGCACAATGGCCCGGCGGGTGGAAGGGAACACGGGACACACACAGTAGTAGCTTTTCAGGGTCTTTCTTTTATTGTATGGCCGTCTCTTATGGGCACGTCCTTTTATCAGTCCCATAGACCTGGTGAAATGTTCAGAAAAGTAAACAGGCTGAGTCCAGCAAATGAAAAAAAACAACAACAACAACAAAAAGGGTAGAAGATAGTCTTCTCCTTCTTGGCCGTCTTCAGGGGCTTGTATCCGGTATCCGTGGGTCTTGCTGCCTCTTACATCCAGGTGCACCACAAGAAGGGAAAGGAAAAATACCGGGATTAGCTCAAGGCCTTCTGTTAGGGATCCAAGTGCCACCACCACCACGCGTTGTGTAGGGGAAGGGAACGGGAAAACACCGGGTTACAGGGGATCCGTGACCGGGAAGTGCGTCCAAACCACACGTGTCTTAATACCCCGGAAAACCCCACCACCCCCACCAAAACGATCCCTTTAACGCTACTTGCCTTGGGCCACGACCCGGGATCAGGGCCGTGGCGTTGGAACCCGGGGCGTCCTCTCCCTTCTCTGGGCCGCCGGGCTTGTCCACAGTGTATGCTGTAACCGATGTCTCCGAACTCCCGTCTCCCGCTCCGCTGGGCTCCTCTCCCGAGTCCTCACGCTCTCCACTCTTCGGCGTTTCCTCCACTTCTCCTCCGCTGGGCTCCTCTCTCGCTCCTTCTCGCGCTCCGCTCTTCGGCTTCACCTCCGTTGCTCCTCCGTCTTTCCCGCCAAACCCCTCTGTGTATGAAACTCCGCTCTTATGTGTGTCCGCTTGTGACGACGTCCGGACGTCGTCTCTCCCCAGCGCCACTAGACCGATGGGTTCTTCCTGTCTTTCTTCAGGGTCCCGGCCCGAGTTGTTCCTCTTCCGGTCCGGCGTTTCCCCGACATCCTCACACATCTCCCCCCTCTGGAATGGACATAGGGGCCATTCAGAAGAAGGGTGTCGGGACAGGTAATCAGCACAGACTTGTTTCGTGCCAGGGAATTGGATGGTCTGAAATGAGAAAGGTTGTAAGGCGAGAAACCATCTAAGGATGTGAGGATTGGTATCCTTAGTCTTTGCCAGCCAGGTAAGAGGGGCATGATCATTAAGGACAAGAAACCGTCTTCCTAACAGATAGTATTGCAAAGATTCTATGGCCCACTTGATGGCTAGACACTCCTTTTCTATTGTCGAGTAGTGGGATTCTCGGGGGAACAACTTCCTGCTGATATACAACAGAGGTTTTAACTCATCGCTGGAATCAGGTTGGAAAAGCACAGCACCCAAACCGTGGCCCGAAGCGTCAGTTTGGAGGACGAATGTGTGGTCGAAATCAGGGCAACGCAGCACTGGGGCTGTACATATGGCATGCTTTAAGGCCCTTAAGCTTTCCTCGTGTGCGGGAGTCCAGGTGTGTATACGTGTGGGGTGTGCTTTTGACAGGAGATCCGTTAGGGGACTGGCTATGGTAGAAAAGCGGGGTATGAATCTGCGATAGTACCCTATAAAACCTAGGAAGGAACGGACCTCCCGTTTTGTTGTGGGTCTAGGGATGGTCTTAATGGCTTCTATTTTATTTACTTGGGGCTTGATGTGTCCTTCCTGAATGGTGTAACCCAAATACTGTATTGTGTTTGTACCTAGTAGGGATTTCTTTGGATTGATGGTAAGGCCAGCGGATTGTAATGTCGTGAAGATGGACCCTAGATGCATGAGATGTTCCTCCCAGGTTTGGCTAAAAACAACAATATTATCGAGGTATGCTGCGGTATAGTTTTGGTGGGGTTTGAGGACCTGGTCCATTAATCTTTGAAATGTTGCTGGCGCCCCATGTAACCCAAAAGGGAGTACCTTGAACTGGTAAAGGCCCAAGGGGGTTGCGAACGCTGTTTTTTCCTTGGAGGTGGAGGCCAAAGGGATCTGCCAGTACCCTTTTGTTAGATCGAGGGTCGACATGTACCTAGCTTTGCCCAAACGTTCGACCATCTCATCTATTCTGGGCATGGGATACGTATCGAATTTGGTTATTGCATTCACTTGTCTAAAGTCGATGCAAAAAAGCAGACTGCCGTCTGGTTTTGGCACGATTACCACCGGGGAACACCAATTGCTCTGGGAGGGTTCAATTATCCCTGACTGGAGCATGTCGGTCACTTCTTTTTCCACTGCTTCCCTACGGGCTGCCGGGATGCGGTATGGTCTTTGTTTTATGATCTTTTTCTCCAGGGACACGATCTCGTGTTGGACCAAGGGGGTTAAACCGGGACTGGTGGAAAACAGGCCAGAAAAGGTCTTCAGCAAAGCCCCTAACTGGGTCTTTTGTGTGGGTGATAATACCTCCCCAGTGGGCACAGTCGGTGTTACGTGGTCTTGGACAGGCAGGAGGGGTATGTCCAACGGTTTGTTGGTACAGGCCAGGTAGGCTGGAGCCCTCATCAATAAGGAAGGTTGTGGTTCCTCCCATTTTTTTTAGGAGGTTCACGTGGTATATCTGTCTACCCCCAACGCGGTGGGGTAGCAATACACTGTAGGTGACTGGTGTCACTTTTTTCTCTACCACATATGGCCCTTGCCACTTCATCAGCAACTTGTCTTCGGTGGAAGGGAGCAAAAGAAGGACCTTCTCACCTGGTTGGAATTCTCTTAGGCGGCTGTTTCGGTCATATTATCTTTTCTGTGTCACCTGTGCCTCTTTCATGTGGTCATGTACCATCTCCCAAAGCTGGGTTAAGGAGGATTTCAGGTCAGCGGCATATTTCGGCAGGGGTTTTCCCTCCTCATCTTCCTCCTCCCACTGTTCGGCCGCCATGTCCAGTAGGGTTCTGGGCTTTCGCCCAAACAGCAGCTCGAATGGGGAGAACCCAGTGGATCTCTGCTCGTGCGTCCGTAGAGCAAAGAGAACCAGGGGTAGCTTCTGGTGCCAGTCCCTCCCAGTTTCAGAGACGACCTTGCAGAGCAGGTTTTTAATCGTTTTGTTGTACCGCTCTACAAGGCCGTCTGTCTGTGGGTGATAAACTGAGGTCTTGATCCTGTTTATCCCCAGTATCGAACATATCTGCACCATCAGACGGGACATAAAAGGGGTCCCCTGGTCCGTCAGGATCTCGGACGGAAATCCCACTCTTGTAAATAGGGTTACCATGGCTTGTGCTATAGCGGGAGTAGTCATGCTTGACAAAGGAAAGGCCTCAGGATAGCGGCTGGCATAGTCTACTATAACCAGGATGTAGTGGTGTCCTCTGGGTGAGGGAGTAAGGGGCCTACCAGGTCCATCCCAACCCGTTTGAAGGGGATATCGATGATAGGTAGGGGTTGTAAAGGGGCCTTTGTGACAACCCCAGGATTTGTGTATTGACAGCGCATACAAGCAGCGCAGTGTTTCGCGACGTCTCTGTACACACCTGGCCAGTAGAACCTCTCCAGAAGGTACTTTAGCGTATTCTCCTTGCCATGTGAAATTTGTACTTGTAAAGCGCACTTATACCCCCAAAGAGGTGTCCTGGCGCTGTACGCATACCGCTGTGGAACCCTTCCTGGCTTTTCCCTGTGAAATGTCCACTCCTGGGCACCCCCAGGGTGAAGCCAGGCATCCCAGCGCTGTTGGGGCCGTTGTGGAGATTAAGCAAGCTATTGCCCAGAGTTGCAGAGTGGGACCCATGATTAGAATAGGCACCGAGGCGAGAATTATCAGGTCCGAGGAAATTGAGCCCAAGACCCGCCGAGGCGGGAATTGAACCCTGGTCCCGGGCCAGATCTCTGCATCAGGGTCTGCCGCTCTAACCATTGAGCCACACTGTGGCCACATAGTGTCCACCCCCTGCTTTGTTGTGGGCCAATAGGAGTACATGCTCCCGAAAGGAGGTTGGTACAACCAATTGTGTTCTAGGCTGTGGATCCCCTTTTACAGCTCTATACAACAAACCCCTTTTTACCAAGAAATAAGGTCCTACCTGCTCCGGTGGTTGTTCATGGACCTGCTCCCAAGCGTGTGTGAGAGAACTGTCCTCCCGTTGGGCTGCACGGAATCTACTGGGTTTCGTCCCACCAGGGTCTGAAAGGGAAAGAGGAAAAGCAGGACATGACAGCTGCGAGTAGGAATAATCCCTTTTTTCTCTTCATTTCTCCTGCTTACTTTTTTTAACCCTAATATCTGGTTCATCTAGTTCAACCTCGCTAAAAGAGGCTTCTTGTAACCAGGCCTGGGCGCTTCGTTTTGTTCCCTCCATGTATGTCTCAAATTTGGGATGATCGGTCCCTATAATCACCGCTTCTGGTAAGGAGGGTATTACCCCTACCCTTCTCAGGTGAGGGTCATCATCTACTTCTAACAAGACTTCAGCAACGGGGTACGTCTTGGTGTCCCCGTGCACACACGTTACCCTCACTTGTTCTGCGTCCCTGATCTGGGGAGGGGCGATCAATGACCTATCCACGACTGTGACATGACACCCCATGTCTAACAGTGCTTGCCTTTTCCTGCCGTTGAGAAACACCTCCTTCTTGTACAGGCGAGGACCCGTCCCTGTTACTAAAATCCTGCCCCGGGTATACCCCACCTCCATGGGTTCTACTGCAGGGGTACGGTGAGGGCATTGTCTAGCTATATGGCCCCATTCGGCACAATTAAAACACTGGGGCCCCTGTCCGCTTGTGCCTGACGGTGGGACGTATGGCCTAAGGACTGGGCGGGGTGGTATCTGGGGTTTGCTTTCTACTCTAATGGGGGTTCTCGGGGACGGATATGACTGGGATCGTGTTGAGGGAAGAGGATACTGGGACCGTGTGATACCGGCTCTGAACTCAGGGGCCCGGTGAAAGGCACAAGCGATCTCTACGGCTGATGTGGGAGTGAGATTCGGGTGTTGCTTCACCCATGACCGTGTACTAGGTGGTAGGGCATCTAGAAATTGTTCCAGATAGACTTTTTCTACAACTTCCTCTACCGTGGACACATGCGGGGTTAGCCATCTATTGCCGATGTCCCTTATCCGGTAATATAATGCCCGAGGATTGTCTCCAACGGACTGATAGGCAGCCTGCAACTCGCCTGAGAAGAGTGGGGCGATGTATTGACCCCACCTCTCTTGGGGCCAAGCTGCTGTGGATACCGCCCTCTCAAAATTCAGAAAGAAGTCATCAGGATCGTCCCCTTCCTGATACTTCTGGAGGACTGTTCCGGGAACATTCGGACGTACGCGGGTGTTTACTATGGCGTCAGTGAGCCTCAAAATGGCCGTATCCTGCACCTGTTGGTTCGTGGTAAGTAGGCCGGCCTGGTCTTTCAATGCCCCTTGTAGGGCTTCTCTTTCCATCTGTGCCGCCTGCAACTGCTGTTCGAAAACCAACTGTAGGTGTCTTTGTCCTTCGGCCAGTTGTGCAAGGACATCCTCCACAGGCAAGGGTTGTGTCATGGTTCGACACACAGGGATAGGGGAGCAATCCCACTTCTGACACCACTTTGTAAGCGGCACAATGGCCCGGCGGGTGGAAGGGAACACGGGACACACACAGTAGTAGCTTTTCAGGGTCTTTCTTTTATTGTATGGCCGTCTCTTATGGGCACGTCCTTTTATCAGTCCCATAGACCTGGTGAAATGTTCAGAAAAGTAAACGGGCTGAGTCCAGCAAATGAAAAAAAACAACAACAACAACAAAAAGGGTAGAAGATAGTCTTCTCCTTCTTGGCCGTCTTCAGGGGCTTGTATCCGGTATCCGTGGGTCTTGCTGCCTCTTACATCCAAGTGCACCACAAGAAGGGAAAGGAAAAATACCGGGATTAGCTCAAGGCCTTCTGTTAGGGATCCAAGTGCCACCACCACCACGCATTGTGTAGGGGAAGGGAACGGGAAAACACCGGGTTACAGGGGATCCGTGACCGGGAAGTGCGTCCAAACCACACGTGTCTTAATACCCGGAAAACCCCACCACCCCACCAAAGCGATCCCTTTAACGCTACTTGCCTTGGGCCACGACCCGGGATCAGGGCCGTGGCGTTGGGACCCGGGGCGTCCTCTCCCTTCTCTGGGCCGCCGGGCTTGTCCACAGTGTATTCTGTAACCGATGTCTCCGAACTCCCGTCTCCCGCTCCGCTGGGCTCCTCTCCCGAGTCCTCACGCTCTCCACTCTTCGGCGTTTCCTCCGCTTCTCCTCCGCTGGGCTCCTCTCTCGCTCCTTCTCACGCTCCGCTCTTCGGCTTCACCTCCGTTGCTCCTCCGTCTTTCCCGCCAAACCCCTCTGTGTATGAAACTCCGCCCTTATGTGTGTCCGCTTGTGACGACGTTCGGACGTCGTCTCTCCCCAGCGCCACTAGACCGCTGGGTTCTTCCTGTCTTTCTTCAGGGTCCCGGCCCGAGTTGTTCCTCTTCCGGTCCGGCTTTCCCCGACATCCTCACAATCATACTTGGAAGTTTAGTTATCCACTGTGCTATCCATACATCTTTAGTAAGCACTGACCAATGCTTACTTAGAATATGGCTAAACTTAGAAATACCATCACCATAGGATGTGAGTAGTTTTGTTACTTCTTATGATTGGTGATCTTTTTCACCTTGGCTTTCAGTGTCAATGCCCTATCAAGCTTTTTTACCATCCTTGCTGTTTACTTTACTTGGCGATATTGTTAGATTCCCTTTTAAAATCTCATTCTCATATCCTGGATGTTTTAACAACTTACTCAGGGGATGTGGTGTTCTCCTCTTCTGTGTGACTTAGGGATCACTTCCGGCATGCTGAGGGCATACTCTCTATGAGCAGAAAGGAGCAGAAACAGAAACATGGATCGGAGGAAAACAAGGAATGACAGCAAAAGCTGTCAGAGATAATGGTGTTTTCTGATAGGGGAATCCCTTCACCAAGTGCTCCTCACTCAGCATATAATGAACTGCCTCACTAAACTAGATGTTCAGGCTACACTCAATGCTAAACTAATAAAGCATTTCTTCCAGACTTGTCCTGATTGGGTGATTCATTGACTGCTGGGTCACCACAGATTCCAATTCCAGCTTTGCCAATTGACCAAAAAATATGTAATCAGAGCCAAATAAAGTCTCAAGCTATAAAAATGTGTAATATTTTTTTTTTTTAAAGTGCATAGCTGCTGTCCTAATTACATGGTACACCTGGGGTTGACAACTTTCTCTGAAAAAAATACCGGGCATTTTACGTTTCTTAGAGCTGTTAGAGGAAAACGAAACAAAATAATTTTTGTAAAGTTTGCAGTGTTCTTTTGTAACATGGCAATTAGCCCTCTGTTAACTTTAATCATAAATTAGAAATTAATCAAATAGCTCTGAAATAGTAAATCATTTTTAAGTGTTTTCTTCATAAGTTTGGTGCTTTAGGTGTATATTTCAAAAGGGAAATTCTGGACTTCCCTGCTCTGGTATTTTTCGCTAGTTTGTACATAAAAATGGAAGAACGGTAGCCCCATTTCGATTTCCGTGATCAGGTCTCTATCTTAATCCCAGATAAAAAATACTATTCTCGGCACAAAACCTGATGCTTGAAAACTGAAATGGTCCTGAAAACCTTAGGGCGCTTAGCGGTTCAAATACATAATTTGTATCATACTTTTTTTTTTTGTACAGTTTTTAAAATCATCCTCCACTCTGCTGTGCATTTTGTTTACGGGGCAAAAGAAATGACCATATCACACTCTTCACTGGCTTCCTATTGAAGATAGGCCCATATATAAGACTGTTTGCATCACCCATAGAGCCACTCACACTTCCACCCCTCTCTATCTAGCAAACAAACTCAAGTTATCAGGTGGATCTAGACCTTCAAAAAAAATGCTAAGACTCTGCCCTCGAACCTCCAACTTTCAAAAGGGAAAGAATTATGGTGCAATTGTTCTCAGGTAATGCGACTAGAATCTAGATCTCACTACCTCCAAACCTTCGCACCACCACCTCTATCGAGATCATCAAAATGGACCTCAAAACTCCACTCTTCCAAAGACATTTTTCACAATAACACTCCTTGCCAAGCTCCCCACCAGGCATATGCCCTCACAGTTAATGGCGTGACCCTTACTGTTATATAACATTTTTGAGAGATATAACGCAGTAACTTAACTTCAATTTAACTTTGTAAATATGTAATATGTATCCAGGGTCGGATTGGTAAGGCGGGCACTCGGGCAATGGCCAAGGTGCCGGTATCCGAGTTCCAGCTGTGGGCCACTTTTTTGGGCAGCCTGGGGCCGATTTGGGCGGTGTCTCTTCTGTTCGGATGCTGCCAGCAGCTCAGTGGGTGCCTGAGTGGCGTTTCTGGAGGCAGATGGGTCTTGGTTACCTCCCTTTTACCAACGGGGGAGAGGTGTCACTCCCATTCTCCCGCTGGGCTTCCCATTCATCATACATGCCAACATTTTGGAAAAGGAAAGTGGGAGATTTAAAAAAAATAATCAGGAGAATGTATTTCTTCCATTGACTACTGTTGCGGCCTGCATCAGGTTTATTGCAAAAAGAACAATTGATGGACAGAATGCAGAACAATGTCATACATTCACCCCAGTACAGAGATCTGGGCCTAAATCCATCATTTTATTACGCCCCATGCCATTCCAGTTTGAACCCAGTCATATGCAAATCGGTCTTGACACTTCGCCCAATGGGAACAGTCCAGCCCGAACTGCCAAGCCAGGTCCTCCCTGGACTGGAAACAAGCATCCTAGGACCGGTTTCGGGGTTTCACCCCATATCAGCCAGGATAGCTTGACTCCAGTGGCATGGAGAGCTCGGGACCCACGTCTGGGCATATCCGTCCCACTCGGGGTGACAAATGCAAAAAGAACAATTGATGAACAGTATGCAGAAAAATGTCATACATTCACCCCAGTCCAGAGATCTGGGACTAAATCCATAGTTTTTTTGATCCCCATGCCATTCCAGTTTGAACCCAGCCATCTGCAAATCAATCTTGACCCTGCGCCCAATGGGAACAGTCCAGCCCAAACTGCCGAGCCAGGTCCTCCCTGGACTGGAAACAAGCATCCTAGGACCGGTTTCGGGGTTTTAACCCTCATCAGCCAGGATAGCTTGACTCCAGTGGCATGGAGAGCACGTGACCCAATTCTGGGCATACCCGTCCCACTCGGGGTGACAAATGCAAAAAGAACAATTGATGGACAGAATACAGAACAATGTAATTCATTTACCCCAGGACAGAGATCTGGGCCTAAATCCATCGTTTTTTTGCTCCCCATGCCATTCCAGTTTGAACCCAGCCATATGCAAATCAGTCTTGATCCTGCGCTTAATGGGAACAGTCCAGCCCGAACTGCCAAGCCAGGTCCTTCCTGGACTGGAAACAAGCATCTTAGGAGCGGTTTCGGGGTTTCACCCCTCATCAGCCAGGATAGCTTGACTCCAGTGGCATGGAGAGCACGAGACCCACGTCTGGGCATACCCGTCCCACTCGCGGTGACAAATGCAAAAAGAACAATTGATGGACAGAATGCAGAACAATGTCATACATTCACCCCAGTACAGAAATCTGGGCCTAAATCCATTGTTTATTTCCTCCCCATGCCATTCCAGTTTGAACCCAGCCATATGCAAATAAGTCTTGACCCTGCACCCAATGGGAACAGTCCAGCCCGAACTGCCAAGCCAGGTCCTCCCTGGACTGGAAATAAGCATCCTAGGACTGGTTTCGGGGTTTCACCCCTCATCAGCCAGGATAGCTTGACTCCAGTGGCATAGAGAGCACGAGACCCACGTCTGGGCATACCCGTCCCACTCGCGGTGACAAATGCAAAAAGAACAATTGATGGACAGAATGCAGAACAATGTCATACATTCACCCCAGTACAGAAATCTGGGCCAAAATCCATAGTTTTTTTGCTCCCCATGCCATTCCAGTTTGAACCCAGCCATATGCAAATCAGTCTTGACCCTGCGCCCAATGGGAACAGTCCGGCCCGAACTGCCAAGCCGGGTCCTCCCTGGACTGGAAACAAGCATCCTAGGACAGGTTTCGGGGTTTCACCCCTCATCAGCCAGGATAGTTTGACTCCAGTGGCATGGAGAGCACGGGACCCAAGTCTGGGCATACCCGTCCCACTCGGGGTGACAAATGCAAAAAGAAGAATTGATGGACAGAATGCAGAACAATGTCATACATTCACCCCAGTACAGAGATCTGGGCCTAAATCCATTGTTTTTTTGCTCCCCATGCCACTTCAGTTTGAACCCAGCCATATGCAAATCAGTCTTGAGCCTGCACCCAATGGGAACAGGCCAGCCCGAACTGCCAAGCCAGGTCCTCCCTGGACTGGAAACAAGCATCCTAGGACCGGTTTTGGTGGGTATGCCCAGACGTGGGTCCCTTGCTCACTGTGCCACTGGATTCAAGCTAGCCTGGCTGATGAGTGGTAATACCCCGAAACCGGGGGTAAATGTATGATTTATTCAGCATTCCGTCCATCATTTGTTTGCGTAGCACTTTTTGCCTTAAGTGGTATGGGTAAGCCCAGACGTGGGTCCCTTGCTCACTGTGCCACTGGATTCAAGCTAGCCTGGCTGATATGGGGTAATACCCCGAAACCGGTCCCAGGTTGCTTGTTTACGGTCCAGGGAGGACCTGGCTTGGCAGTTCGGGCTGGACTGTTCCCATGAGGCACAGGGTCAAGACTGATTTGCATATGGCTGAGTCTAAACTGGGGTGGCACGGTGAGCAAAAGAAGAACGATGGATTTAACCCAGATCTCGTGACTGGGGGTGAATGTATGATTTATTCAGCATTCCGTCCATCATTTGTTTGCATCGCATCAGGTTTATTGGCATGTATGGGACTCGCAAGTGTGCTGCTGCAGGATCAGATATCAGAAATTCAAAGTTTTTCCCATACCTGTCAGGAGCACAGATTAATCGCTATGGCAGTGATCCAGCGCTAACAATAAAAATAATTCTCCTATTATGCTTTGGTCATCCAGGTGCAATTATTTCTCTAACACACACACTATATCCATATGACGGTGGGGCCCATAACACCTCATATACATTCACTTACTCATTTGTTCCCTGGATTTCCTCCGTCATGAACCTAGGAGAAAAACGATTCGCTGGAAGGAGACGGGATACCTCTTTTATAATGACATAATATTTCTCATTTGCTTTTAAGGTATTCCGCTCATTGGTCGATGGACCAACTAGTAGGAATCAGTTGATGGTGATTAAGACCAGCTCAATCACAATGAACTCTTTAACATTTCATTTTAATCATTGAGCTAAAGAATCACTGAGTCATTTGTTTAAAGAATAATAAAGTTTATATAAAGTTTTGAATGCAGGAAATAAGATTAGCTTATTATTCAGATCATTACATTTATTATCAATATACGAATAATTTGGAATTGCAATGCATTTTTATTAGACGGAAAAATAGGATTATCATGATACGAACTCTAAAGATCAACCTATCTATCTGTCTGGGAAAAATCTAATAGTCCTAAAATAAAATCTATCAGGAAAAAGCTCTCCTAAAGCAGCATCTTAATTCTCAACTGGAAAAGAGAAATAACAGCAGCAGCATCAGCTCGTCAGCATCAGCAACCGCAACTTCACTCATCTACAGCATCTAACTTCTCCAGCATCTCCCGCAGCATTCCCGCAGCATTCATACCCCTCCCACCAAGAGTAGGTCTTCTTATACCCTAATTCTAGCTTACAGCATAAAATGTTTCTTCTTCATGGTGTGATTCATTCTCATTGGTCAAAAATTCAGGTCCATATACATTTTAATCAAACTTCCTGGTCATAACCAGTTCCGTGTGGAATGTCCATGCAAGCATCGTTTCCCACAGTTCATGCAATTGCTCATCCGTTTCGATCAGTCCAAATTGTATCTTTTTCTGTTACATTTTGTGTAAAACAGTTCCGTCTATTGATTCAGTCGGACTTCTCACGCTTCTTGCTGATCATCTTGGCACACATCTGCTCAGAAGGGTCACAACAGCCTTGACCATACTTTCATCTTAGCCTCTCGGCATCAGCACGTGATCATCCCTTTTCCACAGCCTCTCTCCTCTATCACATGGTCTCCCGCTCATGCGTACTCTAGCAACTCGCGGCCATTTTATTGTCACACGCCTACTCACCATACCAGCCACAGTGCGGGGGATCATCCCATCTTCCGTTATTCCGACCCTTCCATGGGCGCTGCACAGGGCATGGTTGTGGGTAAACGGGTGGTGGAGCTGCCGAGGAATGAGGGGGGAGCCTTCCGACGTTTGGCGCGAGGAGCGCGAAGACGGAAAGAACGGATTGACTACAATTCCCATGAGGCAAAGCGGAAGTACCGCGATTACCTCATGGGAAGGAACATGTGACCCGGAAGCAGAGGAGCATAAAGGAAGGTGCAGGGCTCGGTGCTGATTATTCTTTTGGATAGCAGCGCATTCCGCTGCCTGCCCCAGGTTCTGCTCTGGTACTGGTAAGGGTGCACTTGCACCATTTCACTCGAGACTCTGTTACGGAAGCGGGATTCGCTTCACAAGCATTGTTGGCAATTACTGCCCGAGACGCTTATCTGCATTTGCATATTGGCCATCTGAATAATCGGAGTGCTGTTCAACTCCCTTTACACTACGGCCATTTCTACTGAGTTATGCACATTAATCTTCACACATCCTTGGGGGCATTAGGTGTTTAGGAAGTTGCTCAGCCAAGCATGGATAAAAAGCGCACGACATTTATGGCTTGATGAACTGTTACTTGCGCATAATATCAAAAGGATTATTTTGGTGTTTGTTTGTTGTGTATCTCCTAACAGGGGTTCAAGAGGCGGCCTACTGCTCTTCCCCTGTGATGCGAGCGCTGCCAGGCTTCATGGTGTGTACAGAATAAAAAGGATGTTATGTTGCATGCCATGCTAATGTAGGGGACATCTCCACTCCTTACAATAATTGGTTGTTAAGAATCCGTCTGTTTACCTCTTCCCCAGCGCAACCCCCCTCCTTGCGAAAAGTAAGACAAGGCCTTTATACCGCCTCACCTGGGAACGATGAATGTAGTTACTTTACAGGTACGCAAGAATTAGCGGGTACAAGAGAGAATCCTGAATTAGTTCTGTAAATTAACCTATCTTGTTTTACCTTACAGATCTCCCTCCCTGCAGTCCCCTTCCTTTCCTTCCCCCACTTGACCATCCCGCTCGCCTGTGCTGTTATAGCAATCAGGGTTGGGACTGTCGAGAGGTGGACCCCTTTTGGCATCGAACCGTTCCCGAGGAATCACCGAGCTGACAGAATAATCAGCCCACGTATATTATTTCCTCCTGGGCGGATCGATAACAAAGATGGCCACGTTAGAGGACGTCATAGGTGTCCTGGCATGGCTACAGACAGAGTTAGCCGCCTCTCGAGCAGAAACCGAGAACCTTAAGCAGAAAATAGATCAGATGCAGCGAAACCCATTTGATATAGGAGTAGGGAGATATACAGGAGGAGGGTTTACCAATCCTTCAACCCCCTTTTGCGTAGAGATGCCCACACCTATCCCACTTGCAGCGCCAGAGAGGTTCTCGGGGGATCCAGGGAAGGTCCAGGTGTTCCTTACACAGGTTCTGCTACATTTCAATTGTAAGCCCAAGGCTTTTACTGCTAATCAGGCTCGAGTAGCCTTTGCTATTTCCTATTTGGCTGGAGATGCAGCACAATGGGCCAGGAGACCTTTCTGTTCATTTCTATGTTACCTTAAGAGTTTATGTCGTTAACCGGTGGCATTCACTAAAGGCCATGGTCGATTCCGGAGCCACAGGCCTGTTTATGGATACGGAATTAGCCCAAACCTTACAGCTGGTACTCCTGAAAAAGCCAGAACCAGACACAGTGGTGGCCGTGGATGGGCGGCATTTGGCGTCAGGGCCCATATGCTACAATACGCAAGAATTGGAAACCACGTGTGGAAATAACCATAAGGAGCTGTTACGCTTTAATATCATTCAAGCCCCTCAATATGGTATAATCCTGGGGCTTCCTTGGTTGCGGAGACATAATCCCACCATCAACTGGAGCGATAATACGTTGGAGTTTGTGTCCCCTTATTGTTTGGAACACTGTAAAAGGCCACAGGAGAATCCAGCCACAGCATTATCAAAAATCTATATGGTTGCCACCGCCGAAGAGCAAGACATTGACTTGCCATTTCCTTATAGAGACCTGGAAGACGTGTTCAGCAAGGAACAAGCAAACGTCTTACCCCCACATCGTCCGTACGACTGCCAAATCGACCTACTCCCTGGAGCAGTAATCCCCTGTGGCAGGATATACGCGCTTACCGAACCAGAGAATGAACATCTGAAGGAGTACCTTGATACCTATCAGAAGAACGGGTTCATAAGACCTTCCAAGTCCCCGGCTGCTTCGCCTCTTTTTTTTATTCCAAAGGCTAACGGTGAATTAAGGGCTTGTGTGGACTTCAGAGCACTGAATAACGTCACGGTAAAAAAACGGTATCCCTTACCGTTGATACCAGTTTTATTGGACCAGGTTCGGCAAGCCGTGATATTCACGAGACTGGATTTGAAGGGCGCATATCATTTGGTAAGAATGCGTAAAGGGGACGAGTGGAAAACAGCCTTCCGGACACGCTACGGGCTATTCGAGTATAGAGTCATGCCGTTTGGGCTATGTAATGCCCCTGCGGCATTCCAATACTTTCTGAGTGATGTGCTCCGGGAATACCTAGACATAACGGCCATCGTATATATCGATGATATCTTGATATATTCTAACAGAGAAGAACAACTCACCTCGCATGTAAGAGCGGTGTTGCAAACGTTGCGTAAAAACCATCTGTTCTGTAAACTCAGCAAGTGCGAGTTTCATGTGCGAAAGGTGGAATTTTTGGGAGTCATGTTATCAGCAGAAGGACAGGAAATGGCTCGTCGAAAAATACAGGCAGTTATGGACTGGCCCCAGCCAAAAACAGTGAAGGATGTGCAATGCTTCCTGGTCTTTGCGAACTTTTATAGGCGTTTCATCAATCACTTTTCACGTGTGGTGACGCCTATCACAAGACTCCTAAGAAAAACGTGACTTTCCAATGGACGGAAGAGGCTCAACAAGCCTTCTTGGTGCTGAAGCAAGCCTTCACGTCGGCTCCGGTCTTGGCACATCCAGACAACACCCTCCCGTATGTTGTTGAAGCAGATGCGTCTGGTACAGCAGTAGGGGCCGTGCTATCCCAGAGGAATAAAGATACCGGACAGCTTCATCCGGTGGCTTACATGTCTCATAAGCTTAACCAAGCTGAGTCCAACTATACCATCGCTGAGAGGGAACTCCTAGCCATCAAGGTAGCCTTCGGCGAATGGAGGCAATATCTGATGGGGGCGAAACATACAGTCACGGTCTACACAGACCATAGGAATCTACAGTTTATGAAATCAGCTCGCCTACTCACCCCTAGACAATTAAGATGGATGCTGTATTTCGCCGAATTCGATTTCGTGGTAACATATCGACCGGGAGTCGATAACAAGAAAGCAGACGCCCTTTCCAGACAAGACACTATGACCAACACAGAAACACCACAGACACAGGCCATCATACCTACCAATAAGGTGATTTGCCTGGCTCAAACAGACAACTTTCTTGACCATATAAAAATACTATGAAGAAAACCAAGTGGAAGACTTGGTTAAAGAGAAACCCCGCCTGGAGACTTAAGGAAGAATTGCCTATGAGAGGGCAACAGTTGCTGGTTCCCAGTCCTACGCTGCAGAAGGAAGTATTCCAGTGGTGTCACGAAAACCCCTGTGCAGGGCACACTGGTGTGGAGAAGACCTTGGAGAAAGTGGTACATCAATTCTGGTGGCCCACCGTGCGAAAAGACATACAGACACTGGTTAGCGGTTGTGGGGTATGCAACCAAGCCAAGACAGATCAAGGAAAACCTAGGGGATTCCTTCATCCCTTACCTACCCCTGAAAAACCGTGGGAACATATATCTATGGATTTTATCGTAGGATTACCTAAAGACCAGGGATGTACCACGATTCTAGTGGTTGTCGACAGTCTCACCAAGATGGGGCATTTTATAGCGTGCCCCGCAATTCCTTCCTCGGCACAATTGGCTCGGCTGTTACTCACCAACATAGTACGTTTGCATGGGTTACCAACTGTTATAGTGTCTGACAGGGGTGCGCAGTTCACCAGCCGGTTCTGGAAAACTTGGTGTAAAACCCTTCAAATCTCGGCCAACACGTCAACTGCCTACCACCCACAAACAGATGGTCAAACGGAGCGTGTTAACCAGACTCTTAAGCAATACCTCCGTTGTTACGTAGATAACACCAAGGATGAGTGGGTGGACTTGTTGTGGTTGGCGGAGGTTGCATATAACAGCGCCCAACACAGCTCCATTAAAATGACTCCATTTTTTTGTACCTATGGATTACACCCTAGACTTATTCCGTTGATACAACCACAAAAAACAGAAAAGATTCCGGAACTCACCGAACGTACCAAAAGAACACAACAAACATTTAAGGTTGCACGACAACGCCTACTGGTGGCCAAGGAGCGCTACAAAAAGTACGCGGATAAACGGCGACGCCCTGGTCCGATATACAAGAAAGGTGATTATGTATGGCTCTCGACAAAAAACATAAGATTTAGAAGGTACAGCATCTTCAATCCTAGGTTCATAGGTCCTTACAAAATCATGCGATGCATTAACCCGGTGGCCGTGAAGTTGGCGCTGCCTTCGAACATGAAGATACACCCAGTTTTCCATGTTTCTCTGTTGAAACCTTCGAATAAACCGGTAAAGAAACAGCCTACCCCGATATGGGTCAACCAAGAACCAGAGTATGAAGTAAAATGCATTCTGGACTCGAAAAGAAAAAGAGGCATCGTGTGGTACCTCATAGCATGGAAGAACTACGGTCCTGAAGAGAATTCCTGGGAACCCGCCGTGAACGTACATGCCCCACGTTTAACAGAAAGATTCCATAGGAGGAACCCTGACAAACCCCGGCCGGACAGGAACCCGCCAGAGGAAGGATGTGCTGTCACACGCCTACTCACCATACCAGCCACAGTGCGGGGGATCATCCCATCTTCTGTTATTCCGACCCTTCCATGGGCGCTGCACAGGGCCTGGTTGTGGGTAAACGGGTGGTGGAGCTGCCGAGGAATGAGGGGGGAGCCTTCCGACGTTTGGCGCGAGGAGCGCGAAGACGGAAAGAACGGATTGACTACAATTCCCATGAGGCAAAGCGGAAGTACCGCGATTACCTCATGGGAAGGAACATGTGACCCGGAAGCGGAGGAGCATAAAGGAAGCCTCCGGTGCAGGGCTCGGTGCTGATTATTCTTTTGGATAGCAGCGCGTTCCGCTGCCTGCCCCAGGTTCTGCTCTGGTACTGGTAAGGTGCACTTGCACCATTTCACTCGAGACTCTGTTACGGAAGCGGGATTCGCTTCACAAGCATTGTTGGCAATTACTGCCCGAGACGCTTATCTGCATTTGCATATTGGCCATCTGAATAATCGGAGTGCTGTTCAACTCCCTTTACACTACGGCCATTTCTACTGAGTTATGCACATTAATCTTCACACATCCTTGGGGGCATTAGGTGTTTAGGAAGTTGCTCAGCCAAGCATGGATAAAAAGCGCACAACATTTATGGCTTGATGAACTGTTACTTGCGCATAATATCAAAAGGATTATTTTGGTGTTTGTTTGTTGTGTATCTCCTAACAGGGGGTTCAAGAGGCGGCCTACTGCTCTTCCCCTGTGATGCGAGCGCTGCCAGGCTTCATGGTGTGTACAGAATAAAAAGGATGTTATGTTTCATGCCATGCTAATGTAGGGGACATCTCCACTCCTTACAATAATTGGTTGTTAAGAATCCGTCTGTTTACCTCTTCCCCAGCGCAACCCCCCTCCTTGCGAAAAGTAAGACAAGGTCTTTATACCACCTCACCTGGGAACGATGAATGTAGTTACTTTACAGGTACGCAAGAATTAGCGGGTACAAGAGAGAATCCTGAATTAGTTCTGTAAATTAACCTATCTTGTTTTACCTTACAGATCTCCCTCCTTGCAGTCCCCTTCCTTTCCTTCCCCCACTTGACCATCCCGCTCGCCTGTGCTGTTATAGCAATCAGGGTTGGGACTGTCGAGAGGTGGACCCCTTTTGGCATCGAACCGTTCCCGAGGAATCACCGAGCTGACATTTATATTGCTGCTCAACAGGCCTAAGCGCACTATTTTCAAAGATAAACAAAATATTATTAAACAAAGAAATATAAACCCTTTCGTTTCCCTCCCATCTTTCTACGTACCCCAATTAGGTATTACCTAGCAGAAGCAACATATAAAGCTGTCCCTTACTTACCATCGTTTTATTTTGCAACCACACGTTTTATTTAAAAGCACAAATCATGCATTTATTATTTAATTAGTACGCAAATATTATGTTATGTTAGACACGTAAACAATTATAAGTAGATTATTTTGCACACGGAATAGCGTGTTACCTTTAACCCTTAACATACATTGTTGGTTATTTACTTAAACGAACATGTTTATTAATATTTTACGAAAATATTAGAAGGTTAAAAATTTTACATTTACCCTGCTCCATCAACTCCCCCTTTGGTGATTTTTAATATCACCACAAAAACCTAAGTTATACAATTTTCTCAGATAGCATATATCTTTTATCCGTTTGCTTTTGTTAGTTTACACAACTGTATCCCTTTCAACTTGTTTCTTCGTTTTCTTGTACATGTTCTCTTTTATTTCTTCTAACTCTATTTCGCCCATTTCTCTCTCTCTTTCCTTGTTTATCATGTTTTCTTTTTCTATCTTATTCTGCCTTCTTCTTCTCTTTATACATGTTATTGCAAGCTTCAGTACTAATATTATTATTATTATCACGGTTGCTATTATTATAACTTTCCCTATTATTAATCCACTCATTCTTGTTAACCAATTTATTACAGAAGAAAACCCTTTACCAAGTTTTCCCCAAGCACTTTCAACCTCCAGTGGAACAAGTTCTTTGTGCAAATTTGTAATATTTGTTATATACTTCTGTATATTTTCGCTCTTATCTGGAATGTAAGTGCAACAATGTTGGACTTTCAGCATTCCACAGACTCCACCCTCTTTTGCCAAAAGAATGTCAAGGGCAAGACGATTTTGCATCACCATAGCTCTCATGGCAACCATCTCGGTATTTACCATCAAGAACCCTCCAGCAGTATCTGTAGATAAACGATCTACCACGAATTCTAAATGCATTCATAGATACTCCCACTGCTGGTATCAATGCTCCAAAAATGTCACCTACTATTTCTGAAAAACTTTCCCTTTTTCTACGTGTAAAGGTATTTATCATTTTGTGTGTTCCTTTTTCTTTTCTATCCACATGAAAAATCTTTGGAAAGACCAGGCCTAAGTAACATGACCCATACCAATGGTCCGGCAACCTATAATAAGCCCTATTTCCGCAAACATAATAAATCCCTGGAAATATTGGATCTCTTCCCCCTTTGAATCCCCAACCACCTAAAATTTGGTAATTGTCATGGCAATTACTGGAACCCACAAAATAATTGTCATATCTTGTCTTATTTCTTCTAATGCACAACCTTCCCTGTTGGGGCCAATCCAGAGTCATAGCTGCATTTGTCTTTTTCTTGTCATGATTGTCTTCCTCAAACGCCCAAAGAGGTGTTTTTGTCTCTTCTATCACTTTTCTTTGAAATTTCACTCTTTTCTCTTCAACCATCTCTAAAAATACATTTTCTTCCTTCTTTAACTCACAGGTAAGATTGTACCTAATTATACTATCTACTGTTAAAATCTTATCTTCTAAAAAATATTCACCAAACGTTTTTCCCTCTTTTATTTTGTTAAGCTCGGGAACTACAGAAACTTTTGCAAAAATCTTATTTATGTCAGTGTAATAATATTCTAATCTACCTGTTTTATAAAATAAACTTGCTAAAACACTACATGTTATTCCATATGTCAAAGGGAGGTGATGATAAGTCACACCCTCTGCTACAGATGCAGGCAACTGCATACAAACATAGCAATCTCTTACATCCATTGTTTCTACATACTCATATAATAATTTAGTAAAAACATTTTTTGAAAAATCTGTTATTGATTTGTCCTTGTGTAATTCTGCACTACTCTTTAAAATAACTGGCTCTTGAGGGTTAGCTCCTTTTTCTTTTTCAGTGTTATTAGACATTTCTACTACAGCTAAACTAATTGGAATAGTGATTGCTAAAACCACCCACACTGTTATTAATAATCCTGTACAAAAACAGCACATCTTGCACCATCTACTTAAAAACTCACATATACATTTTCTATCTCTAGTATTCTCCATTTTGCTTTATAACCTTATTTATTTGTTTTCTAGAAAATTGTGTCACTACACCTCAGAAATGACTTGCTTGCCACTCTGTACTTCCAATGTTTTGTCTTTGCTTGGTACTTTCTTTTAATTCTTTCTCAGAATTCTTTCTTTGTCACATCCGGTACATTCGTCAGATCAGTGTTTTGTCAAATCCGGGAAAACTATCTAAACTTCTTCAGGTTTGTTGCACTTCACTTTCTCCCATCAGGTTTCTTTGTTCTGGGTTCTCGTGAGTGTTCTTTTCTTCTTTGTGACTAGTCAAAGCACGATACAACCATCCAGGCGATCTATATTTCTGATTCACCTTCTTTATTCTTTTCGTTTTCTGCAAGTGTTTTCCACCTTGTTTTTCTTGCTCTCTTTGACTTGTTATTTCATTCACTTGTTCAGCACTTTTCCCATCCAACCTTATGATTCTGTATCTTAATTTTCTTATTTCGTTGGGCCAATTGTCTCCTTTTCTTGGCCTTTTTGCTTCACTTCCTTTTTCCTCTCTTTCCGTTTTCCAATTTCTTTTTCTTGTCTCTAGTTTTTCATTTCTTTCTTCTCCACTTTCTTCAGATTCTGTTTCAATTCTTTCGTTATTTCCTCTTATTTTGAAACTTATAATTTCATTTTCTTCTACTTGTGGTTCTTTTCTTATCTTCCTTCGTTCACCTATTTCTGTCCCTCCTCGAGGTTCTTCCGAATTTGTGTCAGTCTCTCTATCTGCTTCTAAATTTCCCTGTTCTTGTGTTTGACTATCTGTCCCTACTGCTCCTCGGGGATTTTCCGATTTTTCTAGCTTTTTGTTTGAAACTCTCCCTTCTTCATCTATTAATATTATCTTCGAAGGATTTTTACCACAACTTGTACTTGGTTGCTCACTGTCACTATCTTCTGGCTCAGTTTCTTCTCTTATGCTTTCAAAATTCCAATTTCTTTTTAGAATTTCTTCACAATCCGAATGCTCTGTATCTGATTCTGAACTGGTGTCAGATATTTCCAGATGTCGACTTACAGGTCGATCTTCAAATTCTGGAACTTCAGCTATTTCTTCTATTTCCTCTTCTTCTTCTATCGTTGCACTTGTAGTTGGGTCTTCCAGATGTCGACTTACAGGTCGATCTTCAGGTTCTGGCACCCTGTTTGTTTCTTCTTCTCTTTCTGATGCTGAACTGTTATCTGATATTTCCAGATGTCGACTCACATGTCGATCTTTAGGTTCTGGAACTCTGATGGTGTGACTGGCATGTACCCAGTGTTTCACTCCTGCACACTTGACTGCAGTGGTCGTCACCAGGATCACTTGTCGTGGTTCGTCCCAGCGAGGAACCAAACAGTTTCTTCTCCGGTGGACTTTTATTCGAACCCAATCTCCTGGATTCAAGTCGTGAGCTGGTTTTCTTTCAAGAGTGGTCGCATCCGGTCCAACCTGATGAAACACAGAACGCACCACATCAGCCAATCCTTTGCAATAATCCAGCACTAGATCATCAGTTATAGTCAGTAGCTTGTTGACAGGTACTTGTGCTTGTCTCATTGCTCGTCCCATGATTATTTCATGGGGACTGAGTCCAGTTTTCCTTTCCGGAATACTTCTGATTGTCATCAGAACTAATGGCAAAGCATCTGGCCATTTGAGCCCTGTAGCTTGACACATTTTTCCTAACCTGTTCTTGATTGTTCCATTCACTTGCTCTACTATTCCAGAAGCCTCTGGTCTGTATGCACAATGCAGTTTCTGTTTAATACTAAGTGCTTCACAAATCAGTTTAACTAATTCATTTTGGAAATGTGTTCCTCTATCTGTTTCAATCGTGACTGGAAAACCATACCTCGGAATGAATTCTCGCAGCATAAGTTTTGCTACCGTAATACTATCATTCCTTCTGGTTGGGTATGCTTCCACCCAACGGGAAAACAAACAGACGACCACTAGGACATACCTTAGTCTGTTGCAAGGTGGCTTTTCAATAAAATCCATTTGCATTCTAGTGAAAGGACCCCCTTCTCGTCCTAGTCTTCCTAGACTCACTACTGTCTTCCTTCCTGGATTTAACTGTTGACAAATAAGACATCTCTGACAAAGACTCTCAGCTATTGCTCTGAATTTTGGATTGTACCATGTTTGTCTAAAAAGTCTGATCATTGAATCTCTCCCAATATGGGCTTGTCTATGGTACATCCGTGCCATGTCAGAAATCATGCTATCAGGCATAACTGGTCTCTCATCCCTGTAAACCCAAACATCAGTCTCTTCATGTTTTCTACATCCTGCTTTTATCCAGGTATCTTTTTCCTCATCCTCTGCAGCTTCTTGTAACTGTCTCACCTCATCCCATGTTTCAATAGAGTTAGTAAAAAGCAAAGGACAAGAAATATGCTCTCTTTCACGACATTTGTTCAAAGAAACCACATTCTTTGCACAGTACTGTGCCATTTCGTCAGCATATTTATTACCAACAGTTATGTAGTCTTCCCCATTTTTATGTGCATTGCACTTCACTACAGCGATCTGTTTAGGCAGCTGTATCGCCTCAAGCAGCTTTTTCACAAAATCTCCATTTCTGATGGGCGTTCCTGCAGACGTCAAGAAACCTCTTTGTGACCAATCTGACCAAAATCATGCACAACCCCAAAGCCGTACTGGCTATCTGTCACAATCGTAACCCGTAAATTTCTTCCCAACTTACATGCTTGAATCAGAGCTACTAATTCTGCGACTTGGGCAGACCGTACACCTTTCAGACAAGATGCTTCCATTACAGTTGCTACTGTGCAAACTGCATATGCTGCACTTAGAACTCCATCACTCGTTCTCAAACATGAGCCATCCACAAACAGAATATAATCTGATTCTTTCAAAGGCTCATCTCGTATGTCAGATCTTGGTTTTGTACAGTATTCGAGCACATTCAGACAATCGTGATCTACTTCATCCATTTCAATCACACTCTCTTCATCTGGCAATGATGTTGAAGGATTCACATTCATACATCTGTCAATGGTCACATTATCTGCACTCAAAATTACCTTTTCATACCTAGTCAGCCGACTATGTGTCATGTATTGGGTTTTCGTTCTTCTCAAAAGAATTTCCACAGAATGGGGAACATACACTCTCAATGGATACCCCATCACTGTGCCTTCACTCTGTTCCAGACTCACACAAGTAGCAGCAACTGCTTTCAAACATCCAGGCAACGCTTTCGCTACAGGGTCTAAAACAGCTGAAAAATATGCAGTTGGTCTTTTCATAGTTCCATGTCTCTGTACCAAAACTGAAAATGCACATCCATCTCTTTCACTGCAATACCGCTCAAAATCTTTCTCATAGTCAGGCATTCCCAATGCTGGAGCCTCACATAATTTCTTTTTCAGCTCTCTGAATGCTTTCATTTCTTCATCATTCATTTCAAAAGGATCTTTAACATCCTTCTTTGTCAGTTTCTGCAATGGTTTAGCAATCAGTGAAAAACCGCTTATCCATTGTCGACAATATCCAACCATTCCCAAAAACATTCTTACCTCTCTTTGTGTCATTGGAGCTCTCATTCCTTGAATCATTTTTATTCTTTCAGTCGTTACCTTTCGCACTCCTTTCTCAATTTTATGCCCTAAATACTGGACTTCTTGTTGACAAAACTGCAATTTTGAAGGGGACACTTTATGTCCTCTTTTTGCTAAATGATTCAGCAAAGCAATTGTATCATTGACACATGCTTCTTTCGTTTTTGATGCCACCAGTAGGTCATCAATATACTGAACCATTACTGACTTTTCTGGCATTCTTAGATCTTCCAATGATTTCTTTAGGATCTGATTAAAGATTGAGGGACTTTCTGTGTACCCTTGAGGAATTCGGCACCATGCCAAAATACGCTCTCCAAACCTAAACGCAAATAATGGCTGGCTATCTGGATGCAATGGAATAGAGAAAATGCATGACATAAATCAATTACTGTGTACCATTCTGCTTCACGTGGAATCTGGTATAGAATCACAGCAGGGTTCGGTACTATTGGGCAACAAGGCACAACAATTTTGTTTACCTTCCTCAAATCCTGTACGATTCGATATGTTCCATTTGGCTTTTTCAGTCCCATTATTGGCGAATTACATGGACTGCTCATGATTTCTTTTAGAATCCCTTGTTCAATCATTTTATTTATTACTGGCGTTATTCCTTCAATTATTTCTGTAGTCAATTTATACTGGGGCGTATTTGGGTAACTCGTTCCCTCTTTCACTGTTATTTTAACGGGATCTACTCCTTTCATTAATCCTACATCTTCTCCTGTAAAGTCCCACACTTCTTCTTTCACTGTCTTTTTCAATTCAATTGGGATTTTCTCTGCATCAGATACAGGAAACAAACCATTTACTTCTGGTTCTAAATTCACCATTGTCATTTTATACAGCACATCCTCATCTGGAGTCTGAAATGCAATTCCGTCTGGGGTACAATAAATTGTGCAGTTCATTTTGCACAATAAATCGCGTCCTAAAAGGTTCGCGGGACTACAATCACATACCACAAATCGGTGCATTTCACTAAATGGACCAATTCTTACCTTTACTAATTTAGTAAGAGGCGTTTTAATTTGCTGATTGGAAACTCCAACTACTTGGATATGTTCACCTGAGAGAGGAAGGTTTGGAATTTCCACTGACCTAACAGTAGAACGGGTAGCTCCAGTGTCAACAAGGAATGTTACATTTGCACCATTCACTTCTCCATCCACAAATGGACCAGACTGATCTACCTCTAGAGTTGCGCCAAGCACGCACTCTTCCCCCTCTCTTAGGCACCGTCTGGAACTTTCATCCGTGTCATCCTCATCCTGTCGTAACCAATATTGAGAAATTGCAGCTGGACGCGGCAACTGTGTTACCTGTTCTCCTCCGTAGAATCCTGTTTCTGCACTGTATTTCTGTTGGTTAACACTCTTGGGAAGTGGTGGTTGTGGCACCTGACCTTGTTGAGTAACTACCTCACTCTGCACCTGTGAATTTAATGATTGATTTTCCACATAAGGTTTTGGAGGAAATTTACACTCGTTTCTCCAATGTCCTAGCTTTCCGCAGTTGTGGCATGGCCACTTTTTCTTTGCCTCATCTATGCTCATTTGTCCATTTCCTTTACCTATATTAGGTCGGGATTTAAACTGTCCTGTTTCACTACCAGTATTACTCAATTGAGCTTCTTGCTTCTCTGCAACTTTCACCTGTGCCCACATGGCCTTTTCTTTCAATTTACGCTGTTTACTCTCAATTTCATCACTGCAATACTTAACATATCTCAAAACTTCATCCACTGTGCTATTCTGCCAACCAATCAAGTGCTGCTTAATCATTTCACTTATCTCTGGTTTTAATCCATACACAAACCTATATACAAAATGACTCATATCCTTCTCACTCAGTGTCTCATAACCACTATACTGTTTGAAAACCAACAACAATCTCTCATAGTAGGCGTGCACTGACTCTTTGCTTTCCTGCGTTGTTCTGTCTATTTTTACCCAATCTGTTTCTTTTGGTGGAATTTTATTCTTCAAAAAGGTAACTACTTGGTCGTACTTCCTCATCACTTCTGGACCTGGCGCTCCTGTTTTAGCATCCCTTGGATATTCTACAGTTGGCCAATCAATGGTAATCTTACATTCTGTCCATAAATCAGCTGGCACTACTATATCAAACAATCCATCCAGATCTATCCACAGTACTTTTGACACTTTAACAAATCTTTCCACTTGTCTGTACCATTCTACTGGTTTCTCTCTCAATTTGGGGAAGTCATTTGTAAATGACAGTATATCCTGTCTGGTCCACGGAACATGCACATAACTACCACCTGGTGTTTCTCTCATCGGGTATTCCCTAGCAACTGGTTCCCTATCTGTCACTGCAAAAGCCAAAGATGCTTTATCTGTTGTTTTCTCATTTCTCTTTGACCATCTATTTCTCCATCTATCCACATCACCCCATTTTCTCAATAAAACAATCAGCTCTTTTATTTGGGTCAGTCTTCCTGATGTGTTCAAATTCTCTATGTCTTTCTCACAAAAATCTACTCTGTACGGTTTCTGCAACGTCCTCACTTTCACAAATTCTACTCCTAGTTCACTTGCGATCTCTTCCAATTTGTCATGTAAATTTCTGGCTCTCCAAGTAAGACTCTTGCACAAAAACATAATCTCATCATCCTGATAATTTTTTAGTTTTTCTGTTCCAATTGTTCCCAAAATCAACTCTTCCATGTCTATTTTCAACCTAATTACATCTAATGGTTTTTCTTCCGGTTCTTTTGCTTTTAGCGCTTTCATCCATTCGTTTAACTCTTCTGGAGTCGGACCTACAGGCGTACTATTTAATTCTATCCAATCGCTGCTTTTTTCTGGTGTTCCTGATGCGGACTCTGTCACCATAGGCATTCTCCTAATCTCATTCTCATTTATCGTCAAATTTGTAGGTGGGCTTGGTCTACAGGTACTAGCCAAATTGTGTGCACCTTCATTATTCAGTTCCATCCCTTCTCTTTTTCTTTGCAAATGTGAATTCATGGGAATCACTAAGGAATGTTCATTAATTTTCTGATTCTCAAAAATTGGCATTACTGGACCTATCGTTACTGGTACAGTTACAGCTTCCATATTCTTTGTCAATTCTCTTATTTTCTCAGTCAATTCTTTTGTCGTTTTTGTTAATTCAGTTGCATTGTCACTTTCTATCTCTTCATTTTGTGAAGTTTTAAATGTTTCTTGTGACCTATTTGTTTCATTTCTTCGTTCGTGTTTTTATTCCTCCCAGTTTCCATTGGTGGTGCATTAGGTGTCACCACCGCAGAAGTCTGTTGGTATGGAGGTGGGTTTCTGTTTAAAATATCTTCCAGCAATTCGTCATCTGTTTCACTACCACCATACACATACTTTTCTACCACTACATGTTTCTTTTTCTCGGTACACTTTCTCTTTGCTTCTTCCTCAACTGCAAAAGCTGGAAACAAACCTCCTGTCATGTTAGCATATCTCCAACGCTTTACTCTGTCCTCATGATTTACTCCCCACAACCTTCCAGGCAAAAACTCATGATTCTTTAATCCTCTGAATCTCTCTCGCTCATACATCTCATCTTCCCATTCCGTTAAAGCTTCAAACTGTGTCGGTCTAGGTCTAGGTTCTAACATTACCATCTTTTCTCTCAAGTTCCGTAGTACAGCTACATTAAATGAACCATTCTCAGGGAAAGCCAATGCTCCATCATTCTTGGTGTATTTTGTCCAATTTTCTAACCATATGCATGTATGATATCCATATTTCAGCATCATATGTGAAGCTGGTGATTTCGGCGGAGGAATTATTTGTCCCTCTCTAGTCACTACCTTTTTGTCCTTCTTAAAGAAGTTCTTAACTTTCGACATCCATGACGTTTTCTCTTTACCATACTCATAGTATGACATGATTCACAACCTTTTTCTCCTTAAACAATCCGCAATTCAACACTGTTCTCTATGCGTTATTTCAACCAATACTAGCGCGACTCACACCAACACTCCAATCACAGCGATTTCTGTCTACGGCGCACTGTCCAATCCCAGCGCGACTCTTGTCTACGTCACTTCTGCTCTTGACCCCTCCTTTACAAAATTTATCGGCAATTTCTTTTTCAACAATTTTTGTTAGTTATAACATTTTAACCACATTTCCATTGTCTGATTCGCTAAACCGAACCGATAGCTTTGACCATTTACACAAGAATTCTGTATTTTTCCAGTAGGCAGCGCTTACCTCTACCCTACCACAGAATTTTCAGTTTCGCCGATAAAGTAGCACTTCCCTCTACCTTACCCTTCTTTCAAGCAATCAGTAAACCCGTTTCTCTGGGGATAAAACACATGTGGAGACTATACTGCTCCTGAGAATTAAGGCCAGAGTTTCACAAGAAAACCGATCACTATTTCACTTACACACCTTTTACACGCAAAATGTCCCTATTATAACACAACCTGTGTTATTTCCAAAAAATGAACTCAGACAGTGTACAATTCCATGTGACTTCTCTTGCCACACGTGTTCCACTTCCTACTTCCCGGAAGCGTGAAAACTTACATATAACATAACGCGACTCAACAAAAAGTGTTAGACATGAACTTATCAATAATCTATAATCAATAATCACCAAACTAATCTATAGTAACCATAACTCTGCTACCAAGAAATCTGATCCAGCGCTAACAATAAAAATAATTCTCCTATTATGCTTTGGTCATCCAGGTGCAATTATTTCTCTAACACACACACTATATCCATATGACGGTGGGGCCCATAACACCTCATATACATTCACTTACTCATTTGTTCCCTGGATTTCCTCCGTCATGAACCTAGGAGAAAAACGATTCGCTGGAAGGAGACGGGATACCTCTTTTATAATGACATAATATTTCTCATTTGCTTTTAAGGTATTCCGCTCATTGGTCGATGGACCAACTAGTAGGAATCAGTTGATGGTGATTAAGACCAGCTCAATCACAATGAACTCTTTAACATTTCATTTTAATCATTGAGCTAAAGAATCACTGAGTCATTTGTTTAAAGAATAATAAAGTTTATATAAAGTTTTGAATGCAGGAAATGAGATTAGCTTATTATTCAGATCATTACATTTATTATCAATATACGAATAATTTGGAATTGCAATGCATTTTTATTAGACGGAAAAATAGGATTATCATGATACGAACTCTAAAGATCAACCTATCTATCTGTCTGGGAAAAATCTAATAGTTCTAAAATAAAATCTATCAGGAAAAAGCTCTCCTAAAGCAGCATCTTAATACTCAACTGGAAAAGAGAAATAACAGCAGCAGCATCAGCTCGTCAGCATCAGCAACCGCAACTTCACTCATCTACAGCATCTAAATTCTCCAGCATCTCCCGCAGCATTCCCGCAGCATTCATACCCCTCCCACCAAGAGTAGGTCTTCTTATACCCTAATTCTAGCTTACAGCATAAAATGTTTCTTCTTCATGGCGTGATTCATTCTCATTGGTCAAAACTTCAGGTCCATATACATTTTAATCAAACTTCCTGGTCTTAACCAGTTCCGTGTGGAATGTCCATGCAAGCATCGTTTCCCACAGTTCATGCAATTGATCATCCGTTTCGATCAGTCCAAATTGTATCTTTTTCTGTTACATTTTGTGTAAAACAGTTCCGTCTATTGATTCAGTCGGACTTCTCAAGCTTCTTGCTGATCATCTTGGCCACATCTGCTCAGAAGGGTCACAACAGCCTTGACCATACTTTCATCTTAGCCTCTCGGCATCAGCACGTGATCATCCCTTTTCCACAGCCTCTCTCCTCTATCACATGGTCTCCCGCTCATGCGTACTCTAGCAACTCGCGGCCATTTTATATTGCTGCTCAACAGGCCTAAGCGCACTATTTTCAAAGATAAACAAAATATTATTAAACAAAGAAATATAAACCCTTTCGTTTCCCTCCCATCTTTCTACGTACCCCAATTAGGTATTACCTAGCAGAAGCAACATATAAAGCTGTCCCTTACTTACCATCGCTTTATTTTGCAACCACACGTTTTATTTAAAAGCACAAATCATGCATTTATTATTTAATTAGTACGCAAATATTATGTTATGTTAGACACGTAAACAATTATAAGTAGATTATTTTGCACACGGAATAGCGTGTTACCTTTAACCCTTAACATACATTGTTGGTTATTTACTTAAACGAACATGTTTATTAATATTTTACAAAAATATTAGGAGGTTAAAATTTTTACATTTACCCTGCTCCATCAGCAGGCAGAGAGAGCGTGACAAAAATGTTGTGCACTTGCTTGCAGGAGCAGGTTACTGGCAGTGCAGAATCCGAGTCACACAAGACAGCCCCTGCCATCTGAAGCCCTCTGAGGAATTTGATTTTTGCATGCAGGAATCGGGAGGTGGGAGACTAGCCTTGAAATCGTTAGTCTCCCGCCTGAATCTGGAGGGTTGGCATGTATGCATTAATGTATGCAGAACAGGCGCGCAACGCCCATTGGGCTGAAAGGGCTTCAGCCCCCCCCCTGTCGTGTGTGTCAGCCCGGGCTGAGACAGATTCCCGGGGACACACACAGCTGCACCCGAGTACTTCACAGGTCTTTAAAACCATTTACGTGTTAACGAGGCTTTGTTGTTTTTCACCCCTTCTTAGAGCCCCTGCATCTTCACTCTGCATATTGCTGGAAGAGTCAGCCCCCCCCCCCGAAATTTTTAGTAGCCCCCCCCCCCAAAATTTGGCTCTAGTTGTGCATCTGATGCAGATTGAGTAGGGGCAGGTGGCCTGAGCAGAAGCGGTCCCACTTATATTCAGGTGTAGTTCACCAGTGTGAACTAATCCATTTTTATCTGAGTGAGGTTAAGAAAACATTTGTCTGTCAGACCCCCCCGCCTCCCCCCCACTTCTTTTCATAAAACGTTGCCAAAGCAGTGTTTTGCAGAAACGCAATCCGCACATGTGGGCCACTAATTTTTGCGTACCGGGCCTATTTTTGATCCCAATCCAACCCTGTATGTATCTGTAATCTTCATTGCTTCTTTTCGAAATATGTAACCTGTAATGAGTAGGTAATTTGTAAGTACGTAATTCTCACCACGAGTAACAGTAGTAGCTATACCGATTGTCTCCTACTACCAGGTTACTCAGAATTTCTCATGTAACGTTTCTTAAAATCGCACAAATAAATATAGCGCGAACTCGACTCAAAGGTATTCGTTCCCCGTTTCGAAGGCGGCAACTCTGGCCATTACGCAACGGTAATGTTATGTATTCACTTATGTTAGAAGCTTGGCTGGGAGCGAGGCATGGAATGCTTGTTGCATTCTTTCACGGTGTTCCAGTCCAGCTGTCAGTTGTTACCTGTATCTTGGACTCGAAGCCGTGTTGCCTGGCTCTCGCTTGTTCCATTTATTCAACTCGAATAAACTCATCCTTGGATGTAACCTCAGTGTCCTCCTTCCTTAACAATTGGCGACGACTGGGTTACCAACGCGTGTAAAGCAGGGAAGGAATATTTAAGCAAAAAAAAATGAAGACCATGGACTTGAAGAGGCCAAATGCTCATTTAAGGATCTGAAGGAATATCTTACGGAGTACGATTTGTGGATGTACTCACTGCTGTGTTCTGGTGAGTAAGCACGGAGAAGCTTGCTTGTTTTTGCGGGGTTTCTTTAAGCCGTTGCAACTGCCATCGGCCGCATTTTTCGAGCGGCGGCAACGTTCGAAGCTTCTGCGAGGTACGTCCTGCGGCCGGCTATGACGGATTGAAGTGACGCGCATGCTTGTTGTGCACTTGAAGCGTGTCTCGTCATCACGCAAGGTCGACCAGCGTGACCTTGCGTGACGGCCATTTTGTGAACAGGACTGTCCGTGTCAATTGCAAGCCCCCTTTGTGTACAGGAATCACCGAGCATTCACAAACAGGGAGTTTCGGCCAGCTATGTTTCAAAAGAAAATTCTCTAACAACAAGTGTTGGTCTTCACTACTGAACTTTATTGGAACAGGTGAGGAAGTCGGGAGGCAGAATTATTATTATTATTATTTTTTTTTAGCTTCTTCATCGTTACCTTATTTGTACCTGTTTAGCAGCAACCTTTTTACTTCTTGTGTGACTGTCCTGCATTGTGTACTATTTAGTAAGAGAGCATCGCATTACCTCTATCTTCACGGACAGAAATAGCTATATATCTATATTTGTGTGGTAGAAGCAGTGTATGGAACAAGGTGATCAAGAAGTGGAGGAAGTCATGGCTCAGCAGAGATTTACCATTAGTCCTCCGCATACTTTTTGGGCAACAGGACCACATCCAGCAATGAAGTGGTTGGAGTGGAAATATTACTTTGTTAATTACATCAAAGCTGTGGATGAGGCTGGTAAAATGAAGGGGGATCAAATGAAGAGACTTCTTTTACATTCTTTGGGGCCAGTAGGTCTGAAAACACATACTCGCATGCCCAAGATGGTCGTAAGTGGTGAAATTAATGTTTTCGAGGCAGCATTGATGGACTTAGACCAGTACTTTGCACCTAAAGTTTGCATTGGTGTTGTTCGCTATAAATTCTTTCAAAGGAAACAGAACAAAGGAGAACTGGTGGATGAGTATATTGATGATCTTAAGAGACTTGCTATCGATTGCAAGTTTGGGAATTTACATGATGACTTTTTACGGGATCAGTTAGTTATGCATAGTAATAATTCAGCAATCCAAGATCGTTTATGGATCAATGGGGATGCACCGTTAGAGGATGTACTATCTATTATAAGGAAGGCAGAAATGTCAGGGAGATGTGCGACAGAACTTAAAGAATCTGACAAGGATATTGGAGATGTTTTCAAATTACAAAACATGAAGAGAGGACAACAGCAACAGAGCATGGACAGAGGTCCTAGTCAAATACAAAGAAGTACTTGGAAAGAAAAGGAACCGGAGGAGAGACAATGTTATTGTTGTGTCAGCAAAGAACATTTGGCGTACAGCAGAAATTGTCCAGCAGCGAAAAAGAAATGTAGTATTTGTAGTTTAATAGGTCATTTTAGTAAAATGTGTAGAAGAAGGAAAGGCAATGTGAAGTATGTGTGGGAGGACGACGGTCCTACTGATTTTGAGGTAGAAAAAGAGAATTCGGAGTGGGAATGTGTGAAGAGTTTGCAGGAAACTTTATGTTAAACATTTCTGACAGTTCGGTGAAAGAGAAACCATCTGTGAAGATGTTTGCGGACTCAGGATCAGTCTATACTATAATAAATGAAGACATTTGGAAGTAAAGGTTCGTTAAAAAAATAGGTCAGCAATTAGTTCCTACTGATATCAACCCGCTGAGCTTTACTGGTGAAAAGATTAATATGTTGGGGTTCAGATGGTTGACATTCTTGTTTAAAGGGAGGTCTGCAAGAGGGAAACTTTACGTGGCTAAATTTGGTCCGTCTGTCCTAGGTTGGATGGACCAAAAGAATTTGCACATTATCCTTGAACCGAATAGTGAAGAGAAGGTACTCATTGTAGATGATTCTAGTAAACTGGAAGATGAAATGACTAGAATGTTTCCTAAAGTTTTTAATAAGAATTTGGGTGCCCTTAAAGGATTTGAGCATACCATTGTGCTCAAAAAGGATGCAGTACCTAAAGTACACAAGGTGAGACCTATTCCAATGTTAATAAGGAATGCAGTTGCAAAAGAATTAGAAGGATTGATTGAGAGGAACGTGATTGAAGAAGTGGAAAGTTCTGAATGGATTTCTCCGGTGGTGGTGGCACGCAAGGGTAACGGCAAGATTCGTTTATGCATTGATTTGCGCCACCTAAATAATAACATTGTCATTGATAGGTTTCCGTTGCCTAAGATCAATGAGATGGTATCATCTCTCAAGGGAGCAACTTGGTTTGCCACCATTGATCTTTCGGCGGCATACCACCAGGTTGTATTAACACCTGAATCAAGGAAGCTTACAGCTTTCATAACACCTTAAGGTTGCTACCAATTCAAACACATGCCTTTTGGCCTTGCCTCAGCGTCTGCTGTCTTCCAGCGTTTAATGCATAAGTTGTTTGGAAAAATGAGTGGAGTCAGGTTCTTTCAGGACGACATTTTGGTCTCTGCTAAGTGCAAGGGGGACCATGATTGCAAGTTGAAGGAAGTTTTAGGTGTGTTACAAGAGGTTGGTTTGACTGTGGAACTCAGTAAATGCAACTTTGCACAGAGGAGTGTGTCTTATTTGGGACATGTAATTTGTGAGGATGGTCTAAAACCTAAACCTGCGTTGGTCAATTCGATTGTTGGTTCGCCTGCTCCGACAAGTAAGGAGGAGGTGAGATAATTTTTAGGCATGGCTGAGTACTCTGCAAAGTTCATTTCAAATTTTGCTAGCAAGGTGTATAACATGCGTTCGCTGTTGAAGAAAAATACAAAATTTGAATGGACTAATGAATGTGAGACTGAGTTTTGTCAGGTGAAAATGGATTTGCAAAATGTCAGTGCTTTGAGTAGTTTTGACCCCAATCTGGAATGTTTTTTGACAACCGATGCTAGTGACAGAGGGTTAGGAGCGGTTTTATCACAGAAGTGCATGAATGATCGTGAGAAAATAATATTATTTGCATCCAGATCATTATCACCCACGGAAAGCAAATATCCGATTATTGAGAGAGAGGCTCTAGCTTGCGCTTGGGCTCTGGAGCATTACCGTGCCTTTGTTTGGGGGAAGCCTGTCGTAATTCGCACTGATCATCGTCCTCTGGTAAAAATCTTGACCACGGAGGGGAGTGTAGCAGCGTCAGCCAGGTTAGCAAGAATCTCTATGAGGATGAAGGAATTTGTGTACAATTTAGTTTATGTACCGGGCAGAGAAAACGTTATAGCTGATTGTCTGTCCAGGTTGCCAGTTCCTATGGAAGAATGTTTGGATGATCCATGGGGAAATTTCAACATTGCACTTATACAAGATGCTGGTGTACCAGCCATCAAGAAAGTTGTGTGGATGGAGGAACAACCGAAGGATGCTAGGTTACATTGGGTTCAGGAGTGTTTGTGCAATGGTTGGCCCAAGAAGGATGGTGAAACTGATGATTTGAGACCTTTTTGGGAGGTTAGAACGGAGCTGTCCATGGATAAAGATTTGATTTTGAGAGGCAACAGAGTCATACCTCCAGAGAGTCTGAGAAACAAGGTTTTACAGTTGTGTCATGAAGGACATTTTGGGGTTGTAAGAATCAAAATCATTGTCAAAGGCATCTTTTGGTGGCCAGGAGTTGACAAGGCGGTGGAGAGGTTCGTGAGAGATTGTGAGACATGTTCTTCTGCTGACAAGTGTTTAAAAACCTTAAGACCACCAATGAGTGAGGGGTTGATTCCAAATTTGCCATGGGAAGGCATTGCTGTGGATATTTTTGGTCCCGTTGGAGAGTCAAGAGAGTATGGTTTAGTTGCTATTGATTTATTTTCAAAATGGCCAGTTGTAAAAATAGTTGAAAAGGTGGACACTGATACTGTTCTTAAATTTCTTGACAAATTGTTTGTGATGGAAGGCTTACCGGTCAGTCTTTTGAGTGACAATGGAGTGCAGTTCACGTCTAGGAGTGCCAAGGAGTATTTTGATAGAGTTGGTATCAAGCATAAAACCACGGCTCTTTACAACCCAAGTGGAAATGGCACTGTTGAGCGCTTCAACCGTGTGTTGAAGGGGGTCATTCAAGCAGCAATGTGCAAGCAAAAAGACTGGAAATTGGAATTGCAGAAAGCGGTTTGGGCTTATAGGTCACCACTCTTGATTCTACTGGGTTGTCTCCTTTTATTATTATGAGAGGTAGGAAACCCAGGTGTAAGTTCACTCCAGCCTGGCTTTATGATGGTATGCTGGAACAGTGGTCAGCGGAGGAGGTGAAAGGCAGATTGGTGGATGTGCACAATAAGAGTAAATTCTATTACGATAAGAGTCATGGTGTGAAGGATGTGCAGGTCAAGCTTGGTGATTTGGTTCGTGTGAAGAAACCTGGTAAAATTCCCAAAGGGGAAAGTCAGTTTAGTGCACCACAAGAAGTTGTGGAACTTCTGCGCAATGCCGTGCGCTTGAAGGATGGTAGAGTCTGGAATCTTAAAAGCATTGTTTAAGTTCAGGGAAAAATGTTGGTGTTTCGCAAGGAGGAATTATGCATGCTAATGGTGCGATGGATACTGAGGGGATCGAAGATTTCTTTGATCAAAGTTCCGTTCAATCCAGTATAGCTTCTGATGTTGGTTTGGAAAAGGAGGTGGTGGAGAATGGTGTGGAGAAAGGTGCGGTGGAAGGCCAGGGTGGTTGGGAAGCACAAGCCATGGACACGGCGATGGAGGCGCATTTGGAAACAGCTGATACTTTGGAGGAGGTGCAATCTGGAACTGATGAGGCACACCCTGGAATGATGAGCTCAGCTGTTGTAGGTGAGCATGCCGGTGAGAGTGGTAGAAGGAAAAGGGTTCTCCCAGGATGGCTAAAAGAATATGTAATGTGGTTATAAGTTATGTATTTTATGGTTTAAGACATATGTAATGTGGTTATATAGTTTTTTTTTTTTTTGTTGTGTGAAGAGGGGGGGATGTGTTATGTATTTACTTATGTTAGAAGCTTGGCTGGGAGTGAGGCATGGAATGCTTGTTGCATTCTTTCACGGTGTTCCAGTCCAGCAGTCAGTTGTTACCTGTATCTTGGACTGGAAGCCGTGTTGCCTGGCTCTCGCCTGTTCTACATCACACCCATTTTGTCTTCCCTCGGTTGGCTTCCCATCGAGGTAAGATCAATCTACAAGACGGCTTGTATCACCCACAAAGCCTTGCACACTTCCTCCCCTCGCTACCTGGCGAATAAACTGAAAATCTCTGGAGGCTCTAGACCGTCTCGTAATGCGGAAAAATTACTGCTTGAGCCTCCCACTTTCAAAAGGGAAAGATCGATGGCACAATCCTTCTCAGGCAATGCGGTGAGAATCTGGAACTCGCTTCCGCCGCAGCTCCGCACCACCACCTCTACCCAGACCTTCAAAACTGACCTCAAATCTCTTCTCTTCCAAAGACACTTCCAGATCTAATACACGCCCTTTCAAGTCCCTCAAGGAAGTTCTTTCACTACTGTAAATTTTGTATTCTATGCCTGTACAAGTGTGATCCCAGTGTGTTTTTGAGTGACTGCCATCTATTGCTGTATTATACCTCTTCTTGTATCTCATTTGCTTCTGTAACATGTACATTTGTAACATTCTCCTCATGTAACGTAACTGTTCCTATTGTGAAGCGCTCTGACACCTTTGGGTAAAGTCTGCGCTATATAAAAATGCATAAATAAATAAATTCTTGGATGTAACCTCAGTGTCCTCCTTTCTTAACAGGTACTGAACAGAAAGTACTTAAAAAACGTTTCTCATAAAATTACACAAAAGAAAACGCTCGTGGATTTACAGAGAGCGAGCACTCATGATGTATGAACTGCCAAATTTGCTTGGGATTCGAAAATGCGACTACAGTTTGGAGCATTATTCGAGTCACTGCAACACCCCTCCGACAAAGATTGCTGCTGAGACTGGAATACTTCCGGTTGGACTTTGTGCTTCATTTCCGCTTCCCCCGTTAGCAGTAGCAGCACAGGTACCGGCTGCGGGTCACCACAGCCTATGTGTCCGGGTCCTTTCATTATCCGCTGAAGTCGCATCCATTGCCCCTGCCCCCCGTAATGCAGTCCCTCCTATGCCTCCCAGCCGGACCCTCCGCAGCCAGGAGGGTCAGGGTCATTCTGAACCAGGTATTGCTGCGGCGGGGCGCTCTGTCATCCGCCTCCTGGACTCCTCAGCGTCACGAGGTCAAGGTGCTGAGTACGACCACAGGTATATCTGACAGGGCGCAAGCGAGTTCACACACTGGCAGATATACACGTGCTTCTTATGACTGTATATACATAGACAGACAGATGTCCTACTCTGTTTAAGACATTCTGACGTTTGGTTCTGTAACACATTGTGCCTGACCGTAATATGGCCGCTAGACCAACCTCCTCCCTCCCCCCTTGTTTATCATGTGATACACGTGTAATGCCTTAAAAGAGTTCCCAGCCCAACAGTGAAGTTAATGTCACCTTGTGTAAGATGGATCTCTTTGGTGCAGGTCTTAGTTGACTTGCTGCCTGTTGTAGACTTCTTCCAAAAGTAATTGATTAGGGACGTTTTCAGTCATGACGGGTAGCACTCAACTGGATTGATATGTGTCGGATAAAATAAGATTGTATACAAACAGGAAAGTTCAGACAAAATGTTTAAAGTTGCCAAAATGAAAGGCTGTCCCTAACGCTCATTCATATTGTTATAATCAGCATTTTCAATATATCACTTGACAGTTTCTGTATTCTATAATATCTGGTATAGCGTGGTATAAGTGATCCACTGCTTTTCAATTAGCTTAGGTGCTTTGCAGTTGCGGCCTTTTGAAGGCTTTTACAGGGTTGTTTCAGATCATAGTGAAAATAGATGGAGCAAAAACACCCTGGCTTAAATGTTAGTTGCTTTGTGCTCGATTTCCAACTGCTAAAACAATGTGAGCCATCCTCAGAAATATTGTCTGTGTCTGTTAATAACCAATTGTTTTCTTTTTTGTGTTAATACCAATACCACCAGCAAAAATGGTGTCATGTGCAAAACGGTAGCCATTACTACGTACTGTGCTCAGCTCATGGTATGCACTAGACTCGAGCAAAAACTATTTTCTCCTGTGATTATGCAGTACAAAATGACCGCTTTAGTGCACTGCGTTTAATCACAGCGTTATTACTGAGAGCATGGTAATAAAGTTACCACACTATACTACAACAGGATTTAAGGGTTGCAGTGCAATTAATTAGATATGGAAGTACAATTGTAACTGCTGCTTAAATTATATTTTCATTATGTCTAGCCTTTTTGCCATTACAGTAGCTATGGTATTGACGTATGTCTGTCGTTCTGAAGAAAACCACCATGGTTTCAACAGTTTTAAAACCCTAACTCTCACTTTATTTTCAAACCTCACCCTTTTCTTGGCCTTCACCACCTTCTGTTCACATCAAATATAAAGAACCTGTTGCCATTAAAGAGAGAGGGGGTGTAAGTCCAGCTCAGTCATGTTGTGTTTAAGGCAGTATGGTCCATGGTGGCTGCAGGGACCATCATACCTACCCTATTCCCAGGAAATATATGATAGAGACAGCTATCATGTCACCAATTTAATGAAAGGACAACAGAGGCTCATAAAGTATGTCTGTTATCTATTTGTGCTGACAAATGCCTTGCTAGAATAAACAATCTAGGCGATATTCGGAATGCACTGACTTCAGCAGTGAATACTCTCTCTCAAGGTACCTTAATGACATGGACTGGACCCTGGAGGGACTGTATAATTATATTCTTTAAGACTCCCCCAGCTACGTTAAATTTCTCTTGTCCTTACATGACAAATAATTTGAATGATTCCCAGTACATTCATTGTACTTTTCTGCTTTTTGGGCTGAACCAGCTTGGTTCGTACAACTGATGGTTGCTCTTTAATTGTTCTGTCCTGATGATGGACCAGATAATTGAACATGGTCGAAACGCCGACGGCGCCTTCCTTGGCAAAGAATAAAAGGAAGCATTGAATGTTGTCTGTTTTTGTGATCCCACAAACATGTTTCTGTATATAATTCTTTCCTTTTTGCCATGATTATTATTTGTGTTTACACTTTAGTTTGTCTTTTGTTAGTGACCTATGTTTGTCTAACCTCTTGAGCACCCTCTGTATTATTGTATATTTGGATTTTCTATCAATGAAAAATACAATTTTTGATAATTTTTCAAGGGTACTGAACTATTTTATGTTTTCTTTGAATGGGATCTTGGTGAATCATTTGAAGTCGCAAATGTTTCGTTTTTGAACTAGGAACCTAAACCACTGTAGCATTCACACAGCAGGGCCAGATTCACAAAGGTTGTATGTACCTAAGTGTTACTTAGATGTGCAAAAAATATTTGAGAGGGAATAATTCAAATTCTTGATTCAAAGAATCACATCTGGGATTTGCTGACACACATTCTGCCAATATGGTTGCATTTTTGTTTGGACAAATCTAGTTATAAGTATGGGTGTTCTGGCGGGGGTCCACCAGCAAAAGCAAGTGAACACCTACAAACTTGCAAGTTTGTGGATTTTCCTAAATTGCTGGTAGTTTCTAACTCTGAAACCAATGTGTATATTTACTCATGTCAAGGGAAGGTATACATTTATTATTGTGGTGGGTATGGGAAGGGCACACACAGGGAATGGGGGGTGTATCTCCTGGTAAAACTGTTTTCCATGTGGATAAGAATCATAGAAAAAAGTCAAGTGCAATAGCACTTTTCTGTCATTTTTCTTCATTTGCTACACTTTCATATGCAAAAATAATCCTGCATGTGACTACTCTAAGAATCCACAATAGTTTTCAATTCCCAAGAGTATGTCTCAAATTGTTGTGAAATCTTAAAAGCTGGACATTTGCTCAAAAATAGGATTAACCATACTGATGCACATTTCTGATTTTTTTGGAAGCGAAAATGTAATTATGACTATCACAACATGTTAGTTTGTGAAGTGCAAGTTGCTCTTTGGAACATCTTGGCCCTAAATAACAGATGTTTATATTTATGATCTCAAAGAGCTCTTAAATGGCTAAAAGGTGTTGCATTATTGCCATACACACTCAGAAAATGTCCCCTTTATTTGTGCTTTTCAATTACTTCTTGTATGATTTCCAAATCTTCAATTCCAAAACTATATCAACCTTCCTCTCACCTTCTACATCTTTACTTTCATCCTACCCCAAGCGTTCCTCTGTTTTTTCCCCCCTAGTGCCTCAAGTGTATTTAGGTGCCTGAAAGCAAAACACTGATGCTATGTAAAACATATTTTTAAAACAGTCAAAATGGCCTCTTGGGGACTGCTGCTTACAATGAACTATGTTTTTACAAATGTCTCAGGCAATCTTCATTATTGGCGGCAGATATTGGGTAGTCAGGTTGCTACCATAATCACTTGTCTAGATTTCATTACCAAACAATGCCCAGCTACTCTATTCCTAAAAGAATTTCTAGTGTCAAACCACTGAATTCTATCCAAATCCAATTTAAACCATCACGATTAGACAAATAGGGGCTATGCCATTGTTAACGTTTAGGCGATTGAAGAACCTGAGCAGGAAAGAGCCTGGAGTTTTTTTGTTGACCCTAGACAGTTACACAAGAGGGTATGTTGGGCCAGCCACTATGCCATGTTTGAAATTGTCCTAGGACATTATTATTGATAGCTCTGGGTGCAATGTTTTCAATCTGCATTCTGGCATTTTACCATTTTCCAGTCCTTGAAACGTGTTGAAATTTACTCATGTGATAATCTAGTGTGCCTTTCCTGGTTGCAAGGGTGGGAAAGGAAAGAGATCACATAAATATTTGATGGGAGTGCAGTTGAAACGGTTTTCCTACAGAGAAAATTATTTCGGTGCGAAACAAAAGTGCTATCACAGAATTTGCAATGAATGTGCATTAGAGAATTTTCTGCAACACACACAATCCACTGAAATACACACTGTGAGAAGTGTATATGCCTGGAAATCTACAGTTTGCCCAGACTCGCATACATACGCTGTTTTTTTGTGCATCTTTAAAAAATGCTTAAATATATGCAGCTTGTACAAGTAAATCTGCAATTGAGACATTTATTTATTTTTCATAACAAATTTTATTCATTTTCAAGGTTACAGGATAGGCAATGCCCAAAGCATAAAATTCAAATACAAATTAATGTAGAAAGTACCATTTTGGAAACCTCATTGAACTGGCCTGTTATACATCTGGCCTAACAACTCAAAAGTAGCACCGAACCTCGCTGACATCCCTCCACCGCGTTGAACCAAATGTTTGTGCATTGACACAGTTACTTGTCTGTGGCTTAGTGTCGAGTCGGATTTATCACTATTGGAGTTATGAGGGGTCAAGTTGTGGCAGAGGGGGTAAGTCAATACCTCAATATGTCGCCCAGCCGGACCAGATCTTCCTGTGTTTCTGCGGGCAGCCCCGTGCCTGGAAGACAGCAACTTCGTCAACCATGCATCTATCCATGGCCTTTTTCCATCCTCCCACACTCGGCGGGGAAGCTGCCTTCCACATCTGGGCTATGTCTCTTTTGGCAACATGAGGCCAAGGAACAGCAGGTGTTGTTTGTAGCGGTTCCCGCCAATCTCCTCTGTACTAAGGAGTTAAAACAATCTAGGATCAAGTGGAAGGTTCCAAGCCAGGACTTGACCCAGACAGGATGAGTTTTTCTGCCAATATGGTTGTAATGTCTCACAGCTCCAAACCGTGTGTAGGAATATGCCCTCGGCGCCCCCACAATGGAGGCACAGGGGGGATGGGATCACACCCATCTTCCACAGTCGGGATCAGGTATAGTATGCACGGTGGAGATACTTGAATTGGATAAGGCGGTATCGTGTGGAAACTGCAGCACTACGAGGACTAGTTGGGGCCTCGGTCCAATCATCGTCCGTCATGGTTGGCAGATCTGTCTCCCATGTCTCCCATGTCTTGTGTAGTGTGGTTCGCGTGTGGGTGGTCAGAGTCTGGTAAATTTGTCTGATCTTGTGTGCCCCCAGGTCTCCCATTTATAGGCGACCCTCGAGGGGGTAAAACTTGGGTAGATCGTCGAGCTGGCGGAACTGGGGGGGGTCAAGGCATGTCTCAACTGTAGGTATTTGTAAAACTGTGATTTGTGTAATTGAAACTCATTCTGTAATTGTTGGAATGATTTAAGAGTGTGGCCATGCATGATATTGCCCAGTGTGGAGATCCCAAGGAGGTCCCATTTATGAAAGCCTGTAAGTTCGGAGATGGGGTGTATATATATGCCCAGCCATAGCGTTTTTTTTTTGTGTCAAACGTCCCAACCAGCCCGTGTTTTTAACCGTGTATCACCATAGTTGGATAACTGTTTTACTGGCCGGAAGGAGGGTATCGGGACTCATTTGACTATAGAGGAGTTTCTGTAGGGGAGTGCCCTCCATTACCAGACGTTCCACGGCGTAGGCCGGGTCAGATTGTGGACAATACCACCAATCATTAATGACTAAGAGATGAGACGCAACATAATATGCGTACACATCCGCCGCTGCAATGCCACCGCAGTAGGTCGACTGTGTACAGGTACGTAGCGCCACTCGGATTGTCCCTCTCTGCCACAAGAACTTGTTAAGGATTGCGTTCAGTTGAGTGAACCATAAGCGAGGGATATTATATGGAAAGTTCTGCAGCCGGTATAGTAATCGGGGTAGGAAGACCATTTTAAAAATGGCTGAGCGACCGTATAATGACAATGGCAGCTGTGACCATTTTTTCGCGAACGTCTGGAAGAATTGGGGTAATATTGTGGGTCCACAATATTGTGGGGCATGATGAGATAAATACCCCAAGATATTTAAATCCCGCTACGGCATGGGATAGCTGCGTGGCCCAAGTTCCGCGTCTATGGTCTCCACACACCGGGTAGAGCACTGATTTGGAGGGATTGGCACCCAGACCGGAGGTCTCCCCGAACACACGAAGGATCTGGAGAATGTGGGGCCCAGAGGACCAGGGATCAGTCATAAAAAAGGGCAACCACTCAAACCCCCGGATCAACGGGTCTTGTCGCACCCAGGCGGCCAATGGCTCTATGGCCAAAGCAAATAGCAACGGGGACAGGGGGTAGCCCTGCCGCGTGCCACGACAAATGGGAAAGGGAGGCGACGTGTGTCCGGCCACCCGCACCAAGGCCGAAAGGTCCCTATATAGTAGCTGGACATATGCTAGAAAGCGTGGTCCGAAGTTGATGGCCCAAAGGAGTTTGAACAGATACGTCCAACTTAAAGAATCAAACGCCATACCGATGTCGACCAGGAGGAGGGCCGCGGGTCGTCCCACCTCTCGGGCCTTCGCGAGGGCGTTTTGGACACGTCTAATGTTATGTCGGGTGGAGTGCTGTGCATGAAGCCAGATTGATCTTGGTGAATGAGATCCTGAATGCACGAGCGGAGGCGATCTGCAAGGACTTTGCTGAGGAGTTTGGGTTCAAAATTAAGAAGGGAAATGGGGTGATATGAAGAGGGATCCTCCGGAGGGCGGCCGGGTTTCAGGAACACCCCGATTTTGGCGTGGCGCCAATCTATGGGAAAAATGTGTTGTTCGAGTGCCTATAGTAGGTGTGGGCCTAATGTTGTCATGTGTGGCTGTAGAAAGTCACTAGGGAAGCCGTTGGGGCCGGGTGTTTTACAGGGGTGGGTGTTGGCCAGTGCCGCTCTGAGCTCGTCCAGTGTTATAGGGGCGTCTAACAGGTCTCGTACATGGTCGGAGACTTTGTGCAGGGGTATGTCCGATAGGAACTCGTCAATAAGGGCACCTGATATGTGTTCTTTCTGTTGATACAGAGAGGTGTAATATGCTGCGAATGCTTGGACCACTGTCTCCGGGGAGGTGCACAATACCCCGTTGGCATCGCGCTGTGCCGGCACAGGAATAGGGGCCATCTTAGCCTGGCATAGCCTATGTAGCATTTTGCTACACTTATCTCCCTTCTGATAGATCCTGTGCTGTGCTGCCAGCCAAATCTTGCGCGTCTCATTTGTGAGAATTTGATGTATTTGTTGCTGAATTTGTAGAAGGCTGCTTTGCGATTCCGGGATGGCCCTTGTGGCCACTTGTGTCTCTAGGGACCGTTGTTGATCCTCCAGTTCCAGTATTTGGGCTAGGCGTTTCCGTTTTTCGACTGTCCGGAAGCTTATGTCAACGCCCCGGAGTGTAGGCTTGAGAGCCTCCCATAGGGTAATACTAGACAGGGCTGTGTTGGTATTAGTCGAAAGGTAATCGGTGATGGCCTGAAGAAGGACCTTCTGATAGGCGGGGTCTTTGAGGTGCCAAGGCGACATGCGCCATCGATAGAGGGGCCGCTGAAAATTAAGGCGTAACTTAATCTGGACCGGAGAGTGGTCAGACAAACCCCTGGGCAAGATGCAGCTGTGGGATATCCTGTGGGTGTAGCTATGTGTAAGGAAAATATTGTCAAGTCGTGATAACGTGCCATGCACTGCCGAAGTGTAAGTGAAACCTTTCTTGGAGGGATGGTGGGCGCGCCACGAATCCGACCACCCCAGTGTAGTAGCCAGGAGGCTAAGTTTGGACTTACTTGTGTGGGGTTCCTGCCCAGGCCCCCGCCAGCGGTCTTGAGGTGTCATGACGTCGTTCCAGTCCCCGCCCAGAACAATCAGGCCTTCAGGGAGCTCTCCCCATACCTGTGTAATTTTATCTGAAAAGGATTGTCCGGGGGGAGGGGGGGGCGGAGCGTAGACACAGCCAATGGTTAAACACTCGCCAGACAATGTGCCTGTGATAATGGTCTACCGACCCCCGGGGTCTAACCAATGTTTAGAAATGATGTAGGGGCCGCGGCGGTGCACTAGGATCGCCGTGTCCCGAGAGCCCCGTGTAAACCCAGAGTGATATATTGTGGAAAATCCGAATCTATTGAGACATGGGGTTTTGTTACCTAAAAGATGGGTCTCCTGCAGCTGGAGGATATCCGCTTCACAGCGTTTGGCCTGTCGAAGTACCGCGCCCCTCTTGATCTTATTGAGTAACCCCCTGACATTCCATGATACTATGTTTAATTCCCCCAACTGGGGACTATGAGTGTGTAGAGTCATCTGTCGTCCGTGCAACTCTCTATCGCGGTTGCGGTTGCAGAGGTAAAGTGTGGTCATGGTGCGTGTTCGGTGACTACAACAATGTTAACATAATATAACAAAACTTTCCCACCCCCACCCCTATACTTCCATAAACAAGGAGTTCCTGTCGTGGCGGAGAAACAACTGGGGCCCCAACAAGGGGTGCCTGGGGAACTCCACCAACCATACCCAAACGTCCCAAAGTTATTGAATATGACAATGTAGGGGCGTAGTAGTTCTGTAAGTGGCCGCAAGCCAGATCAGTTCACCCAGCGGTTCCGCATTAAGGAGAGAAGGTGGTGTTATTTGTCTGGACTATGGATCCGAAAGGCTGTGACGGTTGATTAATATTAAGTCGCTTCATCTTGAGTTTGGGATCGCCAGTTGGATCTGGATCTATGCCTTCTCTTAGAGTTGCCTCTGTTCTGCCGACTCCTCTGTGAACCCTGTGAGGAGTCCGATTCCACTGGTGGTGGGGTGTGTGGCCTGAGGTGCATTGTTTCGTCTGCCCAGGTGAAGACCGCCTCAGGGGAATCAAAGAAGTATGACTTCGAATTGTATGTGACCCTCATCCGAGCAGGATAAAGCAACATGTAGGATATATTGAGTTCCCGAAGCCTACGCTTGGCAGCTGTGAAGGACTGTTGTTGTTGCTGTACGAGTCTGGTGTAGTCCGGGAAAATCATTATGGCATGCGAATCAAAGAGTAGTTGGTCTTTGTTGGTTGTTGCGAATTGGAGAATTGTGTTGCGGTCAGCATAATTGAGTAATTTAGCGATCACTGGCCGCGGGCACTCACCAGGAGGGGGCTTCTTCGTCAGCGCCCGGTGGGCGCTCTCCACCACAAAGCAGGAAGACAGAGAATCTACCGGTATCAGGGCCTTCAACCATTTCGTAAGGAAACTGTCCATAGAGGAGCCCTCGCCTCCCTCCGGGAAGCCGACGAAGCGCAAATTGTTGCGCTGAGAGCGGCTCTCTGCGTCTTCAACTCTGGACACCAGTTCTTGCGCCACAACTGTCAGGTTGTTACAAGGTACGGTTACGGGCAACGGCGGACGCTGTGACCGCACTCCCCTGCTGTGTTCCCTTCGTGTTTGTTACAACAGTCAATCTAGTTGAGTGTGCACAAGCTACTCCAGCACCTGCCGTCGTTGGGTGCCAACCTCGATGCAGATAATGGATGAACCCAAACTTTTGGAGTGGTGCACCGCTCGATATTAAAAAGGTTGTTGGTCAAATAAGTCACTAATTCATATGGTCTTGTTAGAGTTGTCTTAATCAATCCTTTATTCTCATAAGTGTCCAAATACAAAATACCAGCCAACGCGTTTCGTTCATAAGAATGAACTTCTTCAGGGCTGTAAGTATCAATATAAAACACATAAGTATATGTGCACAAACAAACATTCATATGTACATGACACAAGGCATTTGTGACAAAGCGGTGGGCAAGGAAAAGGAACAGTGATGCGGAAGGGGAGACGTGAGGGGTAATGAAAAAAGAGATCGTGATTCTAAAGGATCGAACATGACAAGGATGCCAGAGAGAGGGGGGGAGAGAGAGGGGAGCAGGAGGGTAAAGGTAGAGTACGTGAACTGAGTTCTATATTGTCCCAGAAGGAACATAAACATCATTACGATATTAAAACACTGGGTGCATCATGATACCCAGAACAAGTAAAATGACATCACAGGGTTGCATAACATAAAGGTAACAAAATTGCATGTAGGACGTGTGTGGAGTGCGTGCACATGTTGGACACAGTGTGTGTGTGTGTGTCTGGTATGGAGTGTAAAGTCACACCAAGTCACTCCCCACCGTTTAAAGGCTAAATCATGGGGGCATCTGGGGGCCCCTCAGCCAATTTGGCCCGAAGATAAAAATATATATAGGCCTACAGCATGCACAGAGGGTAGCACGTAACAAGGACATGTACATACCATAAAATGTCGGTCCTGGGAGAGACAAAGTATGTGTGCAATTTAGGCTGCGTGGGCCTCCTTGATAAGGGCCAGTATGCGGTGAGTCTGTAAGGAGAAAGGGAACGTATGAATACATGGCCTACATGAAAGCGAAAGGAAAGTGGGGACGCGAGAGAGGGATGTGCACAAAGGGAGAAAGGCAAGTGGGAGAAACTGGTCCCCTGTGGGAGGTCATGCCTGGTGCAAAGGAGGCGCGAGGCTCTTGTGCCTAAAAAGTGGGGGGCGCGTGATACGAGGCTGCGCGTGTGTGGGGGTTGGGGGGTGAAGGGAGGAACTCCCGTCGGTGCGCTCTGTAGAAGTGTAGAATGAAATCGTCCCAGACTAGAGATAATGCTAAGCGGGAATTGGCCTGTGCTTAGAGCAAGAGGGGGGGAGGGAAAAGGCGGGCGAGAAGTCCGAAATGTGCCAGTGCGCACATAACGTGAGATGTAAAACAAAGGGGCTCGATCAAAATGATATGCAGAATTAGGCCTGTGTGCTGAGCGGGGCAGAGTCAGGGGAGAAAAGTCATAGGTGTGCCTATGCGCACTTGACGGGGAAAGCAAATCATATGGGTGGATACAACTAATGAATGGGGAAACTGTCAGGCGGTGGAAGGCCTGTGCGCTGGGCGGGGCGAGAGTCTGGGTCTGTGGGCAAATGCAGGCACTGGGGATTCCAAAGATGAAAAAGCGTGGCAGATAAAGGAAGTCAGAGATGTGCCAGAGATGTGCCTAGGCGCACATACCGTGACAATAAAAGCCTCACGGGTTGGATCGCAAGGTGACTGGTGATAAAGTCATGCAACGAATGGCCTGTGTGCCGAGCGGGGTAGGGTGAGGGAAAAGCGCTCGAAAAGTCATAGATGTGCCTATGCGCACATAATGTGAAACGCGAAATCATCACAGTCAAATGTTACTAAAGGTAATAGCAAGCGAGTGAAGAGCTGTACGCTGGGCGGGGCGGGAGTCGGGGCATGTGGGCCGGTGCAGGCGCTGGGAAGTCCGGCGCAGAGAAACAAAGGTAAAACAGCGTGGAAACTGTTGGAAATACAAAAGGCGCCTGGAGTGGTGAGGGTACGTTAAGGCGCTGGAAAAGAACCGGCCGAGCCTCTGCGTGAGAAACTCGGCCGTGAGAACACATACCTGAAAGCAAAGTAGGTAGTAAGCCGTCCGCTTCGGAAGTGAGAATGACAGACCGGGTGAGCGGGAAGTCCAATATATACTGGGCAGGAGAGCGGGGAAAATGAAATGCGTGCGTTGGTGCACGTAGAAATGTCAGAAGCAGCGAGGGAAACTAGGTTTCCTAGTAGCTGTGGGAGATACGGATGAATCCGTATCTCGGGTGTGAGCATCCAGATGAGGGGCAGCGTCAGCACAAGAGGACCCAGTGCAGCTTGCAATGGGAGGAAGAGCTGCTATTGGCTGACGGGTGTGTGGACTCTGAAAGTCTACCTAAGCAACACTCGTACTGTGGCCGGGTAGGAAGGGACCCCACGTGGGTAATGAGGAAAAAGTGCAGAGGCCGGAGGCACTGGGAGATTACCTCAGGCAGCAGAAAAGGGTCGGGAGAACCCCGTGTCCCCTACAATATGGCTGGTCTTGTGACGGCATCCGCACGGTACCCGCATGGTTAGAGATGCGTGGGCGAGCCGGTCATGGGGATCTGTGGCCCGTGCTGTGAATCGGACAGGTGTGTCCAGATGGTGGAGCCATGGCGAGAGCCATGGTATAACACTATGGGTGGTGGAGGAGAAGGTATAGGCAGATGACAGGCGGGCCTGTGGGTGGTGGAGGAGAAGGTATAGGCAGATGACAGGCGGGCCTGAAGGGGTGGAGACAGATGGCAGGCGGGCCTGAAAACGGAGGAGACAGAGTAGGAGAGAGCAAGATAGTCACCAAAGAACAGTCAAATGGAACACATGGCAACTAACCACGTGCCCAAGGTCACATGAGCAGGATGGGGTCCTATTGCTGGCTAAAATGGAAGGAACTTATCTCAGAAAGTAGTGAAACTCGTGATCGGAATTGTGTCCCCTCTTAACCGCATCGAGCCTGCAAATCCACTTCGCCTCTGCCCTCCTGAGTGTCAGTTCTCTGTTACCACCCCGGTTACTAGGTGGAATGTGGTCGATACCAAAGAAACTGAATTTGATGGGCCCCTTGTGTGTTGTACGGTAATGTTCAGTCATAGGGTACCTCTCATCACTGTTGATAAGAGCCCTACGGTGTTCTTGGATTCTGGTCTTAAGATTGCGAACTGTGCTGCCCACATAGATGATGCCGCACGGGCATTCCAGTATGTAAATAACAAACTGTGTGTTGCAGGTTATGTGATGTTTGATTCTGTGAGTCTGGTTTGAGTTGTAACTCAGTTCTTTGCGCTTGTTCTGTCCCAGACAGCAGACATTACAATTGGTACAGGTAAAGAAACCTTCAGGTGGGCGTGGCAACCATGTGTTGGTGGTTGCTTTGCTGGCAGTGATGTATCTAGGGCATAGGGTGCTTCTCAGGGTGCGCCCTCTTCTAAAGATCAAAGAGGGGTGGTTATTGATGAGGGGACGTAGTGTTGGAATTTCTACCAGTAAGTGCCAATGTTTTCTGAAGGCCTTGAAGATCCGATCGCTATGTGCCGTGTAGTTAGTAAAAAGGCTATCTTGTCACTGGCCCTTTTGCTGTTCTGTTTGGCCGCCCCTTGTGGGTGTTTGTTGGTGAGTGTGTCTGCTCTGGGCAGGGCAAGTACTCTCTGCTCGGCTCTGTCCAACACCCGTTGGTCATAGCCCCTTTATTTGAAGCGTTCCTTGATATCAGTGATGTTCTCTCTGAAGCCCACTTCCTCGCTACATGTGCGTCGTGCCCGGACCATTTCTCCATAAGGGATGTTGGAGATAACTGATTTGGCATGGGCACTGCCCGCGTGTAGTATGCTGCTGCATGAGGTGGGTTTGCGGTATAGTGAGCTGTGAACCACCCCATCTTTCACAAAGAAGTGAATGTCCAGAACTTCTATGTGTTCTTTGTGGTGTTGCATGGTAAGCTGGACGTTGAATGGGTTGTCATTAAGGTGTTGGAGATATTCATGTAGGAGTGACTCTGAACCAGACCATATACAGATGATGTCGTCTATGTACCTCCCCCAGTACACGATGTGTTTGGTCCATGGGGAGGCACGTCTGGCCCAGGCATGGTCCTTCTCGTACCAGCCCATGAAGAGCCCCGCGTATGAAGGAGCGAATCTAGAACCCATGGCGGTCCCCTGCGGTTGGTGGTACCACCTGTCATCGTGTTTGAAGAAGTTGTTGGTGAGGATCAACTCTATCATGTCCATGACCATGTTGTTGTAAGCGTAGTGATCAGCCCCTTCAGTGTCCAAGTAATGACGGGTGGCCAGCATGCTAAAGTGTTTGTCAATGCATGTGTAGAGTCCCACCACATCAAGGGTCACAAATCTGAGCTCCTCTGACCATGTGAATCCTTCTAATTTAACTAGAATGTCCTTGTTGTCTTTCAAGTATGACGGTAGGTTGATGACATGTTTCTGTAGTGATAAGTCCACAAACTCGGACAGTCTCTCTGTGGGGGACCCTACCCCTGAGATGATCGGTCAGCCAAGTGGGAAGTGGCCCCCCTTATGCACCTTGGGAAGAATGTAAATGCACAGGAGGCGTGCATTATCGATGTGTAGGTATCTGTACTCCTTATCGGTGAGTAAGCACTCCTCCCTCCATTCTGTGAGCCTTGTGTTTATGGTGGTTTGTAAAGTGTTGGTGGGGTTGTGTTGGATGGATTCGTAACACTGTGGATTGTTCAGTTGTCGTGATATTTCCCCCATGTAGTCCTTCATGTTCATGACAACCACATTCCCCCCCTTATCTGCCTCCCTAATGACAATATTGGGGTTATTTTGTAGTCTCTGAAGTGCTTCTCTCTCCTCCTGGGGCAGGTTCGGGGTGGGATGAGGTGTGTACTTGTCCGGGACTTCTAGCTTCCTGAGCTCCTGTGTTATTAGATCACCAAATTTTTCAATATTAGCATGGTATCCCCCTGGTGGAACAAACTTAGATTTACATTTGAGACCTGTGTCCCGGTTGTAATTTTCCTGGATGTCCAGGTCGTCTAGAATTGTCTGCATATCAGGTGTTTCATCGTTTTCAATGGCCAAAAGTGTTTGTACTCCCCGTATGTCCCCAATTGTGCGGTCTGTGGGTGAGGTGTGTACAACATTTATGACAGGTCTGTATGATTGCTGTGAAAAAAATTCCTTTAATTTCAATGTTCTAAGAAACTTATACAAATCAATATGCACATCGACTAAGTCCTCATATTGTGTGGGACAGAAACCTAGTCCCATTTTTAAAACATTACATTCATGTTTGTCAAGAGACCTGCTAGATAAATTGATGATCTGTAACTCCGAATTCTGCACTGTCGTCAAAGTGGGGCCGCTGACTCCTCCCGTGGTGGGAGCCTCGGTCTGCTCTGTGATTATGGTAGTTACTTGTTCTTTTTGGGACGGAGGGACATTGGATGACTGTCTGTTCTTCCTCCCTGTCCTCCCGCCTCTCCTTGTTTTCTTATGTTCTTTTTCGCCTGTCTCTCGCCTATGCGTAATCTTTCCAGTTCCCTTTGGAAGTTGGTGGTACCTTCTTCTAAAGGGATTGGGGGCTGTGCTGTACTAGAGGTGGTGCTTTCACTAGAAGCCAGTGAACTACTACTCACTGATTTGGTTTCTAGGCTTTCTTCCCTACCCCTCTTTCTATCATCGCTGTTTATGGGGTTGTCATATTTTTTGGCAAACGTATAGATTCTGCCATCCCTGTAATCCCGATCATCCCTTCTAATCTTTCCCATCTTTTTGTCTCTAAGGTATTTTTGGTGCTCTTCAATGACTATATTAAGGATGGCATAGTTTTTCTCCACTAGGTCCTGACAGTTCATAGATTCTATCTGTTTTTCAATCTCTTCTATTTCTGCCTGTAATTTCTGGCCTCTCTCGCTAGCATGTTTCACCAAGATTTTCATCATAGTAAATGAAGCTCCTTTCAGATTGTGCTCCCATTCCTCCAAGAGGCCCCCACTGGGGTCCTCAAATGTCGGAAAAATGAGGATTCTGAGGCCCCGGGGAATCTTGTCGTTGTCCATGTATTGCTGGAGGGTCATGCCGTCCCACCAGCGGGCCAGTTCTTGTTTCTTGACCTTTTCCAATCTCATAAAGCACGATCTTAATCCAGTGTTGCGTTGTTCTGTTGGTGGTGCGGCGGCCGCCGCACTGAACCCCTTCCCGAAGAGGTCCTGTGCCATCTCTTCTCTTCGGTCGATCAGTTTGGACATTTCTTAATGGGATATTCAGGTGTGCTGGTCGGTCCAAAAAGTTACAAGGTACGGTTACGGGCAACGGCGGACGCTGTGACCGCACTCCCCTGCTGTGTTCCCTTCGTGTTTGTTACAACAGTCAATCTAGTTGAGTGTGCACAAGCTACTCCAGCACCTGCCGTCGTTGGGTGCCAACTGCGATGCAGATAATGGATGAACCCAAACTTTTGGAGTGGTGCACCGCTCGATATTAAAAAGGTTGTTGGTCAAATAAGTCACTAATTCATATGGTCTTGTTAGAGTTGTCTTAATCAATCGTTTATTCTCATAAGTGTCCAAATACAAAATACCAGCCAACGCGTTTCGTTCATAAGAATGAACTTCTTCAGGGCTGTAAGTATCAATATAAAACACATAAGTATATGTGCACAAACAAACATTCATATGTACATGACACAAGGCATTTGTGACAAAGCGGTGGGCAAGGAAAAGGAACAGTGATGCGGAAGGGGAGACGTGAGGGGTAATGAAAAAAAGAGATCGTGATGCTAAAGGATCGAACATGGCAAGGATGCCAGAGAGAGGGGGGAGAGAGAGGGGAGCAGGAGGCTAAAGGTAGAGTACGTGAACTGAGTTCTATATTGTCCCAGAAGGAACATAAACATCATTACGATATTAAAACACTGGGTGCATCATGATACCCAGAACAAGTAAAATGACATCACAGGGTTGCATAACATAAAGGTAACAAAATTGCATGTAGGACGTGTGTGGAGTGCGTGCACATGTTGGACACAGTGTGTGTGTGTGTCTGGTATGGAGTGTAAAGTCACACCAAGTCACTCCCCACCGTTTAAAGGCTAAATCATGGGGGCATCTGGGGGCCCCTCAGCCAATTTGGCCCGAAGATAAAAATATATATAGGCCTACAGCATGCACAGAGGGTAGCACGTAACAAGGACATGTACATACCATAAAATGTCGGTCCTGGGAGAGACAAAGTATGTGTGCAATTTAGGCTGCGTGGGCCTCCTTGATAAGGGCCAGTATGCGGTGAGTCTGTAAGGAGAAAGGGAACGTATGAATACATGGCCTACATGAAAGCGAAAGGAAAGTGGGGACGCGAGAGAGGGATGTGCACAAAGGGAGAAAGGCAAGTGGGAGAAACTGGTCCCCTGTGGGAGGTCATGCCTGGTGCAAAGGAGGCGCAAGGCTCTTGTGCCTAAAAAGTGGGGGGTGCGTGATACGAGGCTGCGCGTATGTGGGGGGTGAAGGGAGGAACTCCCGTCGGTGCGCTCTGTAGAAGTGTAGAATGAAATCGTCCCAGACTAGAGATAATGCCAAGCGGGAATTGGCCTGTGCTTAGAGCAAGAGGGGCGGAGGGAAAAGGCGGGCGAGAAGTCCGAAATGTGCTTGTGCGCACATAACGTGAGATGTAAAACAAAGGGGCTCGATCAAAATGATATGCAAAATTAGGCCTGTGTGCTGAGCGGGGCAGAGTCAGGGGAGAAAAGTCATAGGTGTGCCTATGCGCACTTGACGGGGAAAGCAAATCATATGGGTGGATACAACTAATGAATGGGGAAACTGTCAGGCGGTGGAAGGCCTGTGCGCTGGGCGGGGCGAGAGTCGGGGTCTGTGGGCAAATGCAGGCACTGGGGAGTCCAAAGATGAAAAAGCGTGGCAGATAAAGGAAGTCAGAGATGTGCCAGAGATGTGCCTAGGCGCACATACCTTGACAATAAAAGCCTCACGGGTTGGATCGCAAGGTGACTGGTGATAAAGTCATGCAACAAATGGCCTGTGTGCCGAGCGGGGTAGGGTGAGGGAAAGGCGCTCGAAAAGTCATAGATGTGCCTATGTGCACATAACGTGAAACGCGAAATCATCACAGTCAAATGTTACTAAAGGTAATAGCAAGCGAGTGAAGAGCTGTACGCTGGGCGGGGCGGGAGTCGGGGCATGTGGGCCGGTGCAGGCGCTGGGAAGTCCGGCGCAGAGAAACAAAGGTAAAACAGTGTGGAAACTGTTGGAAATACAAAAGGCGCCTGGAGTGGTGAGGGTACGTAAAGGTGCTGGAAAAGAACCGGCCGAGCCTCTGCGTGAGAAACTCGGCCGTGAGAACACATACCTGAAAGCAAAGTAGGTAGTAAGCCGTCCGCTTCGGAAGTGAGAATGACAGACCGGGTGAGCGGGAAGTCCAATATATACTGTGCAGGAGAGCGGGGAAAATGAAATGCGCGTTGGTGCACGTAGAAATGTCAGAAGCAGCGAGGGAAACTAGGTTTCCTAGTAGCTGTGGGAGATACGGATGGATCCGTATCTCGGGTGTGAGCATCCAGATGAGGGGCAGCGTCAGCACAAGAGGACCCAGTGCAGCTTGCAATGGGAGGAAGAGCTGCTATTGGCTGACGGGTGGGTGGACTCTGAAAGTCTACCTAAGCAACACTCGTACTGTGGCTGGGTAGGAAGGGACCCCACGTGGGTAATGAGGAAAAAGTGCAGAGGCCGGAGGCACTGGGAGATTACCTCAGGCAGCAGAAAAGGGGCGGGAGAACCCAGTGTCCCCTACAATATGGCTGGTGATGTGACAGCATCCGCACAGTACCCGCATGGTTAGAGATGCGTGGGCGAGCCGGTCATGGCGATCTTGGGGATCTGGGGCCCGTGCTGTGAATCGGACAGGTGTGTCCAGATGGTGGAGCCATGGCGAGAGCCATGGTATAACACTGTGGGAGGTGGAGGAGAAGGTATAGGCAGATGACAGGCGGGCCTGTGGGTGGTGGAGGAGAAGGTATAGGCAGATGACAGGCGGGCCTGAAGGGGTGGAGACAGATGGGAGGCGGGCCTGAAAACGGAGGAGACAGAGTAGGAGAGAGCAAGATAGTCACCAAAGAACAGTCAAATGGAACACATGGCAACTAACCACGTGCCCAAGGTCACATGAGCAGGATGGGGTCCTATTGCTGGCTAAAATGGAAGGAACTTATCTCAGAAAGTAGTGAAACTCGTGATCGGAATTGTGTCCCCTCTTGACCGCATCGAGCCTACAAATCCACTTCGCCTCTGCCCTCCTGAGTGTCAGTTCCCTGTTACCACCCCAGTTACTAGGTGGAATGTGGTCGATACCAAAGAAACTGAATTTGATGGGCCCCTTGTGTGTTGTGCGGTAATGTTCAGTCATAGGGTACCTCTCATCACTGTTGATAAGAGCCCTACGGTGTTCTTGGATTCTGGTCTTAAGATTGCAAACTGTGCTGCCCACATAGATGATGCCGCACGGGGATTCCAGTATCCAAATAACAAACTGTGTGTTGCAGGTTATGTGATGTTTGATTCTGTGAGTCTGGTTTGAATTGTAACTCAGTTCTTTGCGCTTGTTCTGTGTTTTATATTGATACTTACAGCCCTGAAAAAGTTCATTCTTATGAACGAAACGCGTTGGCTGGTATTTTGTATTTGGACACTTATGAGAATAAAGGATTGATTAAGACAACTCTAACAAGACCATATGAATTAGTGACTTATTTGACCAACAACCTTTTTAATATCGAGCGGTGCACCACTCCAACTGTCAGTTTGTTCTCTTTTTTTTTTTGGAGGGAGGCTACTGTATCTTCAACGGTCAAGACACGGGTTTCGGCTTCTGTGATGCAATCAACGGCCTTGCGTAGGTATTGACGCAGGAAGGAGACCTTGGACCCCACGGCTCCGATCTTCGCTTCCAGAGCGTTCCGGGACTGGGTGATTGCCGCCAGCAATGCCGCATTATCGGGGATCGAGCCACTGGCATTTCCTCTCCCTGTGCCGCCGGGGGCAGCAGCAAATTGGTCCAGAGTACTCTGTTTGGGGCCCGCGCCCGCTTGTTTATCCTTGCCCATGTTGGATGGCAGGGGGGGAGGGGAACAATAATGCGGAGGATCTCCCCTAACAGCGCTGTGTCCGTACCCACGCAGGCCCACACCGTGGGGCAACGGATCTTTTAACGTCTGGCGGCTGTTCCTCTGAAGCGCCCCAGTGGCCCCTGCAGAGCGGCGTCACAGGCCGGGCCTCACGCAATCCAGCCACCCGGACGGCAAGCCGCACCAAGCCTAGCTTGGCCGCTTCCGCAGCCCTAGGAGACCGGCCAAGTGGACCCCCTAAAGGAATCGGACTCGCCGGACCCCCGACCTGTCAGCCGCCCCAGTATGTCCACTTCACTTGGGGGTCCAAGGCACCACTCCTGCAGGATTTGGCCACCCGGCGAGGGGCCAAGCGTCTCCGCCCGGTGTGAAGGAGGTGTCCCAGACGTTTGTGGTTTGCCGTTCCAGTGCTCCCACCAGGCGGCCAGTGGTCGAGGCTCGGTCCGCCTGTGACCACCTGGGCTCTGTAGGGGGCCCGTCGGGCACCAGAGGCCAACACTAGGGAAATCAGTTACAGCCCCCAGGCGTTGTTTACTAGGGTCCGCTAGGCCACCGGGGCCCCCACTCTGTCTTGATTATGCGGCCCACTCAGCACCGGAGGGCCATGCGCTCCCAGTTGTGCCCCCGATCCCCGGGACCCCTCAGTCCAAGCACACCAAGCAGGCAAGGCTCTTGCCCCTAGGGCCCACCGGGTCTCCGGAGGGAGCTCACCGATCACCCTGGGGCTCCGAGGCTCCTACGCTGCCCACGGAACTCGGCGATCACTGAATGGGTGCCCCGGGACACCGGGCTCCGGGCCGCCGAACACGCACCCCACAGCAACGTGTGTTTGTCTCCGGCTCCTTGAGTGCTGCAGTGACGGGGCATCTGAGTGAATCCCACCTCAGCCTCTCGCCAACTTTCGGATCAGTCTCGCCCGGGCCCCCAGGCCTCGCCACCAAATTGCGGCCGCCCACAACTGTCGGCCCTGCTCCTGGGCCCGCGGGAGCCCGCCGGGGGTTCTAATCTGTTCGGATCTCGGGGGCCCTCAGGGCGTGACGGCACGGCCTTGGACCCGTGCCCGCCACGCAGCGATCGCTGCGGCACCCCCTCACCTCTGGCAACGACCCCAGTAGGCCGATTGTTCCTCCCGCTGCACTACAAGCTAGCACACCAGCACGTTGAGTCCGCCAGACAACAGCGGCGTAGGCCGGGCCTCCTACTCACGATCGCACACTCACTCCACCGAGCCTCCGGATCTTTGTTTTCAAGTCCGCTGCAGCACGATCGGTTCCTTGAGACCTGCAAAGCTGGATTATGACGCTGGGGTCCGGATACGTGACAGATGACGACGAATACTGGCTCAGGCGGTCGGAGCCTCACTAGGCTGCGTCCGCCATGTTGGCCTTTCAAGCCATGCCCCCCCCCCATTTATTTGTTTTTGATGACTAAGGCCCTCCAGCTTCCTATTATTAGTTGAGCCAAATTCAGGGCAGTGTTTTGATTCCTCTTTTCTGAGTTGATTATTATAATTGTGTATCTTATCTCATTCTTTGTTGTTTCTAATAATTTCTAAAATGGGCTTTCCCCCTTATAAATGCTTTAACTGCTTCCCAAAGCATCATTGCGCTTTACTTCTAAATAATGTGAGAAATACCATTACATCCATTTTCTAGTTTTGAAATGTTTGCAATATGTTGTCTTCATTAATTTAAAATGTGTAACATTTTAAAATGGAAGAAGTATACATTTATTTGCAAAAAATGTTAAAGTTAGCTCTTTGCTATCTTCGCAGGCGCCTTTTTTAAATTTGATAAGCCCATGAATCTGTCAATTAAAAAATAAAAAGTAGTTGCACCAAAGTGTTTTTTAAGGCAGAGAGACTGGGAGCAATTTTCTGCCTGGCACACCAACTCACCCCAAAAAAATACAAAAAAATGACCGTGCACTCGGGGGCAACGGAGAAGGTTGTGGGGACACAACTGGGTTTGGATGGACTGGGGGAAAAGCAGCACATGAGGGAGAGCAGCACTCAGTGAGAGTAGAAGTATACGAGTGTGAAAGCAACCCTGAGCGTGGGGGAGACAGAGAGTTTTACAAGGGAAAAGCACATGAGAGAGAGCTTGCAAAATGAGCAAACCTGCAGCATGGAGCATTCGGAGGATTATTTTGTGAGAGGAGAAGCACACGAGGGATGGATCTGGAAAACACATGGACTCCCATGGAGCGCTTAATCTAAAATAAAAAGTATTTGCCTAAAAGTGAGCACTGGAAGTATACAAGCCAGCCAATCTGAGCCTCTGCTCCATGGGAAGGACAAACAAACGTGCTATCTGGTAAAAGAAAAGCCATTTAATAAGGACCAAGGAAATGAGTGACAATAAATCCAAACAATTTTTAAGCAATGGGCAAGCTTTAAGCCCCTGTAAGTTCTAGGTCTTTTGCTCTACTGAAAAGCTACCAGAAACAAGAGAAAATAAGCAATAATTTGATGGAACACCCCTGATCCCTCCCAGCCTGCCTACTTAATGAATATGTTTTTACATAATATTTTAAGAAATTGTAAAATCAGGGGGTAGCTGATCCTCTCTTTACAATTCCTTTTATCCATTTCTTCACTGTAAAAAACAAGAAATTTGTTTAAAGTGGACCACGTTTTTTTAAACTGTTTAATGTAGAGGACTAGACGTATGAACCAAGAATTGACCTCGATCACTTATCACATCACTGGTGAGGCATGGCAGGAGAATTTTTCAAGAATTTTTACCCTGCTACCCAAGAGAAAGTTGGAACCTTTACGGTTCTAAGTTGCATGGGAGCCATGGTTACATTGAGTGAGGTAGAGGATGCTATAGTGCAGAGTATTGGTGGTAAGGTCCCTGGCCCGGACGGGGTCCCTATTGAAATTATTAAGCATAATCCTGAATTCTGGGCACCTTTTATTAACAAATGTTTTTAATAGTCTTGCCCACTCCTCATTGCCGACCTGATGTTTAAACTCCATTACAGTGGCTATTTTTAAAAAGGGTGACCACTTGCAGCCAAGTTGTTACAGGCCCATCTCCTTAATCGACACAACATAAAACATTTTAGGAAGGGTTCTGTATACCAGGATTAAGGATTGCACAGAGGAGAAGTCCATCCTATTCCCTTGTCAATATGGATTTGGAAGCCAGATTGAGACAATAGAACAATATTTAAATTTGACCCTGTTTATTGGGAAGTACACTGTGGCCAGGCAATCCCTCTTGTATCCGAAATTCATGGATTTGACCTCAGCGTTAGACTCTGTAAACCGTTCAAAGCTGTGGTCAAACCTTCTCTTATGTGGGGTGGATGAAGCACTGGTGCACTTTTTAGCTTCTTTGCTTAGGGACATGAAGGCAAGAGTTAGAATCACTACCCACGGGGAGGTTTCTAAAGATATAGGAGTTCTTCCAGGAATAAGACAAGGGTGTCTTTTAGCCCGCTTTTAATTATTTTATATATTAATAATCTTCACTCCTGTCTAACTACTATTACTCCCGAAGTCACAAAAATCAAAGGCTACCCCCTGCCTTCCCTTTTGTACGCAGATGACGCCGTGCTGATGGCACGTACACCAAGAGCTCTCGCCTCCTAGTACATAGATTTGTAGATTTTATGGGTGACTTAGATCTGCAAAACAATTATGCTAAATCTTATATCCTGGCCTGTGGCCCTAGAAAATAACAATTGTCCACTCTTACTATTGATAAAAACAAACTAAAATGCACTAGAACCTTTCCCTTCTTAGGATTAGCTTTTGATGTCACAGGTTCATGGTCAACACATACTGCTTACTCCGGATCAAAATTATTAAGACTATTGCCAGACTTTTTAGTTTACCTCAACCCAGGGGTGGGGGGGCTCTTATGCCCCTTCTGCAAATTTACAAGATGCAGTGTGTCCAGACAGTGACATATGGTGCAGGGATCTGGGGAATTTCCAAAAGTGACTCCATTTGAATCGAAGAGAACAGGTTCTGCAGAAAAGTATTAGCGGTCCCCATTTCATCATCTCATTTTATCTGTCACAGTGAATTGGGCCTTTCATATATAGAAGATTTTATTAAAGCCCGACCTCCCTTATTATGGTTAGCAGTGTGGAAAAATAAGGAGGGTAGCCTTACGAGAGATATTATGAAGGACTGTCTCAGTTGTGATAAGGGTATCACAATTCCCTGGTTAGCAGGTGTGGAATCTAGTTTTCATAAGATTGGTTACCAGCATGTATTTATGGACCCTGAGCGCTCCATTGGGATTAGTAAAAAACATTTACAGCAAGTTCTGTACGATTTTTGCTCACAGTGAAAGAATGATTATGGAGAGGAGGAAGTTGACTGTGGCAGCCCATCTGGAGCTGATAACAGCCACTCACAAGATATCTTTTTGGACCAATGGGTCGCTGGGAGTGCAATTTATTGTTTCGCCATAGGTTTGGAACAATTAAATATTTATTACGCTTGTTTCCTTTTTTTTTTTTATTCCTCATATCACCAAAGAGCGTCTGCAGTAATCAATATACCACAACATCAAACTATCCGCCCAGCGGTCACTGCCAGTGACTCGGTGTAATCATTGGAGCGAGTAGTCAAAACCCAGGCAACTGCACCAGTTAAGAAGGCAGTCCTTATAGCCAGGGTGGGGCTCTTCATAATACCCTGATCCAACCAGCAGACCCTGACAGCCGCCTTAACCCAATTTTCTACTCTCGCAGGCAAAGGATCCCTCCATTTCATACAGATTTCTCTTCTGGCGATAAGAATCAAGCAAAAGAGCAATTTTCTATGTGACCGCCTCAACAGCGTACTTATTTCTTCATTGCCTCCGAAGAGGAGAAGCAGTGCATTCAGTTTGATCACCTGACCAAAGATACCTTTAAATGCAAGTTCTATTCCACCCCAGAAGTCACTCAAGGACGGACATTCGACAAAGATATGGACATTGTTAGCTCCTAAACAGCCACACCTTACACATTTACGGGGGGTTTGAGGGGCAAACTTGGATATTATATATGGAGTCCAATAGAGACGATTGATGGTGAAAAAGTGGTTCCTCTTCAGGTTGGCTGGTTTAACAGTTGAGTACAGAGTCCTCACAGAATTATCCCATACTGTTTTAAAATCTCCCTCGAGGAAGGTTTCACTCCATACTGAGTAAGGGGGAGTTACCATCTTTTCCTCTGCAGCCAAAAACCTCGAATACCGCCTTGCAACTTCCTTATTCTTAGATCTGATGCCCTGCAGAGAGAGCTCCAACTCACAGTCGCCCCAATCTCCTTTTTTGATGCCTCAAACCAGGAGGATAGTTGAATAAACTTAAATTTGGACAGAGCATTACCAGTCTTAGCTTTTAATACTTCCCATGGGTACACTTCCTCCAATGACAGCAAATCTGACCAGGTTGTAACCCTGCCCTCCTAAGTGGAAGACTTAAAGCGTCTTTCAAGCATTCCGGGGTTCCGGGAGAGTCCTAGACTGGAGCCAAATCTGAATAGTAACCAATGCCCCACCTCCTCCTGACATTATACCAAAGATTTAAAGCAGATCTTAATACTTGTAATCAGACTTTCTTGAAAAACCTGGGGGCACCAAACTTATAAAGAAAGCGCTCCATTGCCTCACCATCTCCCCCAAAAGCTTTCCCCAAGTAGAATCATCTGCTTTTACTTAAAGCATCTGAATATTTTTAAACTGGCAGGGTACACAGTACCAGTTAAAATCAGGTAGGGCCAATCCCCCTTTGTTAAGCCTGCGTCTAAATCTTTTCCCTGATCCCTCAGAATCGTGGAAACAATATACTACCTTTCGCTCAGTTACTCGTGCTCACTTAGTTTGTCTCAGAGAGATACACAGAATAAACAGTCTGGGCGTTTTCAATAAGTATTTATTGAACAGTTGTTATTCTAGTGTAAAATAGATGAGCTGCAACAACCATTAGACAGTAGCAGAGATATATGATGAGCAGTACTACGAAAGTAAAGGGATGGTAAAGTTCTACCATCTTGCTTGAATCATGAATATATACAAGTACATAAAACACATGATAAAAAGTGCGTACTCCTACGATGCCTCCCTAACTAGATGTACCTAAATGTACCTAGCATCTATGTAGGTGTTATGCCAAGAATCCCTCTAGGATCTAGTCAACCCCATTACCTGAGAATGAGAGAATATGGGACCCCATCCTGGTCTCGAGTTGGACACCCCGCGAGGGATGTTAGACCACTGCGAGCTGGAGCGTCTGCATGCAGGAACCTCAGCGTCTCTGGTCAGTGTGTCAGCCGGGAAGTCTCTGTCTTTCTAAGCAAGATGTGATGTATATATACCCATAGGTCTCCCCAGAGGTCCTACCTTGCTGTGTTACTGTGTCGGCCTAAAGGATGACGTTGGGCCTGAACTTTATACAGAGATATTATACAGGAGATGTTCGTCCTGCTGTTAATCCTGCTGTGCTTCCAAGAAGCCTAATACATAATGTATGAGATTCGAACTAGGGGGAAACCCGCGTTCTGAATGCAGTGTCGTATCTAGGTAAAAGGTCAGTCCCTAAGAACTGTTAAGTATGTAATGTAGGGAAGAATATAGGTGAAAGGTTGCAATGTTACCTGCGCCTATATAGGGTACCTATATGGAATATAACACCCACTCCTCTTCCGACTGGACGACATTAGTAACTTATTACTATACTACTAGCCGAACTAGATATTGGTACGCACAAAGCTTAAAAACATTTGTTTAGCTAAAAGTGTTTAAAACTTATAAAAAATTTCTAAAAAACTTAAAACTGTCTAAAAACAAATTTTGCAAGCTATAGCTCTAAAGTGTCCGTAGTTATAGTCCGGAGCACTATAAGCATTAGAAAGCCATGTATGCCCAAAAATGAAAGGAATGGGAGGTGCGGACTGAGGTGTCCTTTCTGCATCAAGACCTGCAGAAGGTTTCCGAAAGAGTTAAAGAGGTAGAACAGCGTGTATCGGAACTGGAAGACACCTCTCGAACCACATGCCAAGAAGTAGCAGGTCTTATGGCGACGGTAAAGGAGGTGGCATGGAGAGTTGATGATGCTGAAAACAGGGCCCGCAGAAATAACCTCCGTTTTATAGGTTTTCCTGAAAATGCGGAGCGCTCTGACCCGGGACACTTCCTACTGACATTCCTCAAGGAAGCCCTTCCGGAGGCACAATTTTCATCATGCTTTGTCATAGAACGAGCGCATAGGATGCCTGGTATCCGACCGCAACCGGGAGCCCTCCCAGACCACTGATAGCCCGGTTCTTGAATTTTCAAGACAGGGATCTTATACTCCGGGAGCTACGTAAGAAGGGAGAGATCAAATATGAAAACACTAGAGTGATGGTGTTCCCGGACTACTCGCGAGATGTACAAAAGCTGCGACGCTCCTTCGATCCCATAAAAGTGAAGCTTTGCTCTCTGGGGATCCAGTATATGCTGTTGTTCCCAGCCAAGCTTAAAGTTATCTTTCAGGGTACTACGCAGTTTTTCCAGACACCGGAGGAGGCATGGTCTTGGGTTGAAGAGCGGCCTCGACTGAGGCGGGGGTCACCATCCGCTGCGGCCTTGTCCGTGGCCAAGCAACCGAGCTCCAGTTAGGAACGTCCTAAGGAACGGCGGCGGAGACGAGTTTTAAAATGCCGGACTCCCATTGGGGCCACACCTGCGGGGTCCCTGAGGCTTCGGGAGCGGAAAACTGCCATATCGGACACAGATGATGACACGGCCCTGGAATGTGTGTCCCGTGCTTCTCAGAGATCGAATGACAATGAAGACTCTGATCACTCAGAGAGACAGGAGTCCCTGGACGCGGACAGTGAGCATCCTCTTTTGGAAAGTATTCAAAGGTTGGAGGCGTCAGGCCCGAGCCCTCCGGGTGAGAACTCGCAATCACGGCAGCCATGCAGCAATGGCGAAGAGGAATGACGATTTGGGGCTGGACGCCCACCTAGAGACGCTGTACGATTCCCGAAGCTTGGCGAACTTTTGAGGTCTTTTGCCACGATAAAGGAAAGTATACAGTGGGTTGTGACTGTTGTATTGCAATTTAGTTGAGTACTTGGGGGTAAGGGGTGGGCTACAGACCTCTGGGTGGTTTACCCGCACCAGTGTTGTCACGTTGACGAAATTGGGGGTGGTGGGGGTGCCTGCAGAGTGTGGGGAGGGGGGACACGATGTTCAGGGTTAAAAGTTCTGAATCATGTTTTTTGGGGAAACGGGGAGGGTAGTTTTGTTCGAGTAAAATGCATGAATACTGACGCTGAGAAGAAAAGGCACTGTCAAGACGGCGCCCAGAGACTAGGGCAGGTGGAGGCAATTTTAGCTTTTGTTCAATCATTGTACATTACTACAGATATTGAGTGGGAATGGCACTGTCGGGGCGCTATTCAGGGACCGAGGTGGGCAGATGACACACTGCACCTTCTTATACCATGGCCGGGGAAGGGTACACAATAATGACATGGAATGTTAATGGGCTAGGGAACAAAATTAAACGTGGTCTGGTATCTAATTACCTTAAAAGACTCAAACCAGATATCATATTATTACAAGAAATGCATCTTATGGGCCCACACTGTTCATTTCTGGGTAGGGGGCAATACACCACCCTGGCTCATGCTGGTTTCACCCGAGGCTCGAGGGGTGTGGCAATTCTCATTCGGAAATCACCCCCCTTCCGGGTCACTCGAGGATGGGAAGACCCAGAGGGCACATATGTAGCAGTCCAGGGCACCTGGAATCATACACCATGGTTAATAATTAGTGTTTATGCTCCCCCACGTCTCCAGCAACGTATGCTGGATAAACTAGCGGACCTCCTTTTACGGTCAGGCCCTGCCACACATATAGGGGGCGACGTCAACGATGTGAGTGATCCCTCCCTGGACCGGACGCTGACGCGCCCCAGGCCGGATGAGACTACCGCACTGGCGCGATTCCAGGCGACCCTTGGGTTAACGGACCTTTGGAGACGTCACCATCCCTCCACGCGTGCATACTCATACTTCTCCGGAGCCCATAGGGTGTTTTCCAGGCTGGACTACCTTTTTGCCCCAGCTGGAGAGATTGAACAGATGGAAGAGTTGGAATACCTAGCTAGGGGTATCTCAGACCATTCCCCGCTTTATTTAAAGGTGGGAAGGAGAAAGGGAGGACAGGGCACCTCATGGAGACTGAACACATGGGCATTGAAGGATGAAACGGTTGCCAAAGAAATTAGGGTGGAGACGGAACTCTACTTCCGGGAAAATGATGGTTCAGTGCAATCAGCCGTCATTCTGTGGGAAGCTTTCAAAGCGGTATTACGAGATGGAGCCCAAAATATCATCGCCCATAAAAAGCGGAGGGAACTTCAGGAGCTTCTGACGTTGGAAGGCAGACTGATAGACCTTGAGAATAAGGGGGCCTCCACATTGAGCACACACACCCTCCGCCAGATCGACATTACTAAACGGGAATATCAAGCGTTAGTCACCAATGAGACACGGGCACACCAACTCGTAGTTCACCATCGCCTGTACGAGACTGGGGATAGGGTGGGTAAATTGCTGGCATGGTTGGGCAGGAAGGAACTAGAGTCGAGGTGGGTTATGTCTATTAGGGAGCTTGACCAGATCTACACCGTGCCCCAGGATATTGCCTGGGCTTTTGCCCGATACTACTCAACACTCTATGCAGCCCAGACACGAGTAAGTGAGTTACAAATAACCCAGTACCTTGAGGGTATTGAACTCCCTTGCATCGCCCTAGAGGAGAGAGAGGGGCTGGATGTGGATATTACATTGGAAGAGGTAACAGAGGCCATCGGTCGACTGAGAACGGGGAAAACCCTAACGGCCTCCCGGGGGAATTTTTAAAAAAACATAGTGACATTCTGGCACCGCATCTACTTAAGATGTTTAAAGCTGCCAAAGATAATGGGATACTCCCTGTGGATCTCAGAATGGCAACGGTGGTGGTGATACCCAAGGAAGGGAAACCCCCGGACGACTGTGGGTCGTATCGTCCCATTTCGCTATTAAATATAGAAACCAAAATCCTGGCGACTATACTCGCAACACGCCTGTTAACCGTCATTACCACTTTGATTCACGAAGATCAATCTGGCTTTATGCCACACCGAGCCACTCTCTATAACCTGCGACGGGTTGCCAACTGGATGGATGCGGTCCAAGGCAGGGGGGAGGCCCATTTGCTCCTCTCTCTTGACGCTGAGAAGGCGTTTGACACCATCCACTGGCATTTTATGAGACAAGCTCTGGAGAAATTTGGATTTGGCCCGGGTTTCCGGGACTGGGTGCCACTGTTATATACGGAGCCCTTGGCTCGGGTTCGGGTTAACGGAGCTCTATCGGAAACTTGGCAGATTCAAAGAGGAACTAGACAGGGATGTCCCCTTTCCCCGCTACTTTTTGCTCTTATTCTGGAACCTTTGGCCTGTGTCGTTAGGACTTTCCCGGGGCTGGGTGGGTTTGTAGATGACACCCGAGTGTTAGAGGAGGAACGCATATCTTTATATGCGGACGATATCTTATAATACGTTACAAACCCAACAGGGACGCTTCCTCTGCTTCTACAACTTTTTGAGACCTACGGGCGTCATGCGGGATATAAAATCAATTGGAGTAAGTCTACCCTATACCCAGTCGGGGGGGTGGTGGAGCCCCAGACATACCCTAGTTGTTTGCGCTGGCCGACAGAAGGGTTTACCTACCTGGGCCTATACATCACCACAGATGTGGCAGCAAGCCTAACACGTAACATTAGGCGGGTCCTCCTAAACTTTCAGGAAGATGTTAAGCTGTGGAGAAAACTCCCCTTAACTATTATGGGAAGGGCAGCTATGTACAAAATGATTACTCTTCCTCAGCTGCTCTACGTACTACAAAATACTTACCTTAAAATCCCGGACGCAATGTTCAGACGAATAGATAGCGAACTGCGCTTGCTCCTCTGGGACGGGGCCCATCCACGAGTGGCACTTCAGACTTTACAGAGAAATCATATAATGGGGGTTTGGCACTCCCCGATATTAGGGCATACTATAGAGCGTCCCACCTTATTGTCATCAATTAATGGATTCACGCACCCGGGAATCACTCGACCTATCGGTTAGAAAGGTTACAGTTCAGAGACCGTACGCATCTGCATTATATCTACGGAGGCGCGGGAAGCAGACGGTTGCTACAGGCGACCCAGAGGACAATAGAGGCTTGGAAAAGCGCGGAACACCAAATGAAGTGGGACCGGAGATGCACTAGGGAGACCCCGCTGTGGGAAGGAAATAGGTTAACCGAGATTGGGAAGCTGAGAGGCTTTAAGAAATGGGACCTGATAGGTATTTCCCAAATAGGAGACATCCTGGAGAAGGGTAGGTTGGCCTCTTTTGGCACACTCCAAGCCAGGTATCAGCTACATGACACTCAGGCTTATGCGTACCTCCGTCTGAAGCATGCATGGTCTGTGGAAGGGTTGGATGAGTGCGACATTGCCAGAATACGCTCCGCTAGAGGGTCGACTCTTGCAGGAGGAGATCCCGAATAAAGCCATTTCGTTTACCTATAGGACGTTACTCAACAACATGCCTGACAAACTAGGTCCACTCCGAACTAAATGGGAAATGTCCACCGGTGTACTGGAAGATATTGACTGGGAGGCCGCTCTCATGCACCCACGGGAAGTGGCAATTAAGCTTCGGTTACGTCTCATCCAATACAAAATCCTGCACCGCACATACTTTGATAGAGCACGACTACATAAAATGGGGAGGGCGGAAAGTCCTGAATGCCTTAGATGCCACGTAGCGGACGGGACATTCATACATACCCTTTGGGAATGCGCAGAGATCCAGGCATACTGGGGAAAGGTTGTGGGTGAGCTCAATAGCATACTAGAGGTCCTCATAGCACTAGAGCCACGGTTTCTACTTTTGGGTATCCCGACTGATGTGGACATCCCAAGACGCAAACTAGTATTCGGCAATTTGGGGGTGGTGGTAGCCAAACGGGATATAGCAAAATACTGGGGGGCTCCACAACTACCTACACTCAAGGAATGGATGGCGTGTCTTGATCTGTACATGGTGGCGGAACGGGTGACGTATAAGGCTAGGGGCTGCCCGCTGAAGTTTCGGAAGATGGGGGCACCATGGATAAAATACTACAATTTAGAGGTGGAAGGGGAAGAAGAGGGAGGGGGATTGTTCTCAGAAGGGCTGAGGGAGGAGCCTTGAATGCTGTAATGTATGTCACTGTTGTTAGTAATCTTGAATACTGTGGTCATGGACTGTTCCCTCTGTACACCCGACTCGCTCAGGCTTACCGACGAGGCCGCCTGCAATAGACACTATATTTGAACAACCGCCTTATGAGACAAGTGTGGAAATGCGATTATTGTGCACTGTGTATTCATGCTTTGTTCTACGTTCCATCTTATTTTCAAAGTAAAATAAAAAATATTTTTTAAAAAAAATAAAAAAATGAAAGGAATGTCAATTTTTGTTTTGAGTTCCAAATTTGAGCTTGTTTTTTAAAAAAAGGGCGAATTTCTTCCAGCACACGTCGAGCCAAATGAGTCAAATCTTTTGTGTCCTGGCTGGTAGACGCAACATTTTCGTTGCTTGCTTCCGCAGTAGGCGGCCCCTGTAGCACCTCGCAGAGTACGTCAATTGAGCACAGATGATGTTCCACACTGTCCGCAGCCGGTGCTGGGGCAGACTGTGCGCCGTCCAAAGCCTGGGTGTCAGAGGAGGAGCCGGTGTCCATACCAACAGGTGCTGTTACTACCCGTGGGGGCTCAAGGAATGCCACCATCAACTCGCCTGCAGGTTCCACAAGCGCCACACCAGGCCCATCACGTACAAATTCTCCGATTTGGACAGAGATAATCCGACCCTGTGAATTAGGCAATCAATCTTAATCATCCCGACTGAATCCTCGCTGTGCAGGACTCGTCTGCCTCGTCTTCCCATTGTGGAATACGTAGCCTCCCACTGTCTTCATATTACTTACTCTAAAGGGTCCACAATGTCCCCCCTCCCCCTCAGCCTGGACGTGCCAGCTATCAATCCTTAAGCACCACTGCAGGCATATGCTCTCAGGCACTTTAATCCTTAGTCCTGAAGATGATCCAATATCTTACTGATAAGGATCGAAACGTCGTCGACACAGTTGTCAACCTTATACACTGTGATTGTTAATATATGATATATGTAAAGGTGACCTTTTCTGATTGTTGTTTCATTATCCGTACAATATCCATCGGAAACACGTGTAAACTGCCTGAGCTTTTCTATGTTGTTTGTGTGTTTTGATCTGTGAGATTCTGGATACAGGCTTGTATCCCACTGTCATTTTCCTCACATTTCTTATGTTTTATTCAAATTATTGTGTATATTAAACTTGCCTCTGTCCGGCTGGACATGCGCCAAAATATAGTACTGATTGAGACTATATTTATTGTTTAATGAGTTTTCCTTACTCAGGGACCACTGTCCTTTGTACTAACCATCAACATTGGAACACGCTGAGGACACTGCAGAACATGGGCCGTTATCGGGTCCAGTAAAGCATTCACGTCCGGTTGCGCACATGATGGGAGTGTCAAACAAAGGTCTAACACGCATTCTTCTCCGCAAAACAGGCATCGACAAGTAAGATGCAGTCCATCCAGTCTGGTCGAAATGACAAGAACCAATATTCACTTAGTTCTCTTAGGCGAGGCGTGCCTAGAAGTTGTACCATGCGGTCACGGTATTTACGTTCCAGGAGTGCTCTTTCCATCTCCTTGGTGACTGGGACGTCCATTGCGTAGAAGATATAAAACAATCAGGATACCTGCTACTAGAAACAGGATGAGCGGAAGTCCCCCAAAGACGCTTCCGAATACGGAGTGTATGAAGTTTGGTATAACTCCAAGTACCGTCTGAAAGGTGCTCAGAAGTCCAGAACCTATGGTCTTAAATAGGTGGACCATGCCTGCCGTATCAGACATGTTAAAGATACGATTTACTATTTCTGCGAAATGGAAAGGGCAGTTTATATGAATAAGCGCCTGTATCTCTGCCGAAGACCTTGCGATCTGGAGATCAAAAGTCTCTCGAGCGGAGGTTAAGGGCACAGACTTCTGTAGAAGCATGGCTTTCATTCTGCTTAGAGTATCAAACCGTATTAAGGAAACATTCAGTGAAGGCCATAACGGCACCTCCCTGACTGTATGTGTCGTTGGAAACAATACTTGCATACAACAAGTAACCCTGGAGCTCACGGTTACCAGATATGCGATGCCCGGGAGCATTCCGCAGCAGCCTTGACTGTTCAGCATCAAGTAACTCCCATTTGAAAGTAGCCTGAATGCTGGAGTAATCACTGCAGCTGGGGCACCCCTCAAATGGCAGGACAGGTTTGCTACAGAACCATTACAAGCCCCGTGCAGCATTATATCCTGGCATATGAGTGATCCACTTAAAGCGTTCTCACAGTTTGTACCGCTTAGAAACACTTCTCGATCCCCACTCCGGCATCAAAATCTGTATGGTAATACCCATGATTCCTTAATGTATTCCTTACCCATTTCTTCATATCTGCCTGCCTGCTTTTGTTCAAGGCAATATTGAAACTGAAAAGTAGTGACCGGTAGTGTTATGTGGCCATGGATTAGCCATTCTTTGGACGGGGATTCTGCCACTGTGAATGCTAATCTATCCAGTTTTTCGATACGCAGCATTGTATATTTTGCTCCCCTTTGTGCCATTTCTACCTGTTTATCTGTTAGATTATATTCAGAAAACAGAGACGTACTGTTGATAAAACGCCAAGGCACATAGCCTGTACGCAAAGATTGCAGCGTCCAGCTTAATAACATAATAGAATGTAATTGAGATTGCCCGTGTTGTAATATGGCCAAATCTTGTTCCAGTATGTCTATCGCAGAAGATACAATGTTGCCTAAGGAATATATCCTGGAGGTCAATGTAGTTAACCCATTGTCTACCACTGCTAGAGATTTTTCTAGATTTATACGGTTTATTTCCTGTAACCTCTCTGCGGCCTCTTGTTGTGATATTTTCCAAATCTATTTGTAGACAGCATAATAGAAACGTTTCTGACGTGGCATCCTGGGAGCTAGTAAAAAATCCCTGAGATCCACATCCTGTGACAGTAAGGATAAGTGTTGTTTCACCTGTGTGAGTGTTGAGGTTTTTAGCCAATCAAGGCACAACTTCCCAACACTGTAGGATGTCACTACCCCTGGATGTTCTCTCTGTACATTACGTGGATCTGGCCTATGGATAGCGAAACCTTCGGTTTTACCCATGAATCTCGCCTGACAGATATTAGTGTCTGTGGGCTAAATCAACCATTTCTTCCAATCGGGGTCTGATCTGTTGTATTGTATAATGTCATTCCACGTAATCTCTTTCTGTGATGTTATGTTGCCCTCGGTGTGTGATGGAGTTGGCAGCCGAGGTGTGTTCAAGTCTTTGTTTTTGGCTAGTCTAAGGCAAGGTCTTGTCTGTTGCACTGTCTCTTTCAAAAACATGATTTGTTGAGGGATAAGGCATGCTCTAAATAAAGCTTCTGTTCCCTGAACTTGCCATTCTCTAGTACCCCAAACTGATTTTAAGTCTATGGTGTCTTTCCATAAGTCGAAACCTTGTTCAGACAACTGGGCAATAAAGGAAGCAGAGTAAATCTGTTCGGTGTTTGTTAACATATTTTTCTATGCTGATGTTGGTGCAACCTTATAATAATATGAGGCTGGGTCAGACATATTAAACCCTGAAAAATATGGAAACTTTTGTGTAAATGTTTTTGAACTGCCTTTCGGTGGTGTTGGACAATGTTCCCACTGGTGGTAAGTGAACACATTTCTAGGATTAGCAGATTTATGTAAAAAGTGATGACCATAGTGATGATAACAATACATTGTTTCGAAATCTGATGTGCTTTCCAATGTTTCACTATTAGAAAATGCAGCATATTTTTCCAAATCAGACAACATGTTATTTACAGTCTCAAAATCCCAATCATCGGAAAATGTACTTGAGGTAATGATATCACTCAACGATATTTTAAATAAATGAGGAATTCTTAAAAGTTCAGTCAGACCAAATATATCGAAATCAACCTTGTCCCATACTATACCATCGGGTATAGGAACTGCTGTAATGTTCACTGATGACAAGTCTCTTTGTTCTCGATGAGCTGATTGGTGTGGATTTAAAATTAAGTTCACCTTTTGGGCTGCAGAGCTTTGTCGAATGTATTTTCCATTAACAAGCATGCTAAAAACTATTACTAAGCCTAGCCAGAAAAAAGAAAGAAAAGTATCCCGGTGATTACCCATAGTTCTACCCAAGGTGATACCAGGTAAGTCTTTTTAAGAAAGTTCCAAAAGTCTTTAACTTGCTGCTTGCGTGATTTTTGGGATGGCATCGTTTCAGGTTCACTTGGATCCAAAGAAAACGTATCAAAGTTTATGAAATAGCCAGAAGCAGTTCGATCAATTGTTGGTATTGCATCAGGATTTGTGGAAATCGTAGTTTGCTCTCGTTGAGGCATGTTGATGTAAACATCTGTATTTGGTCAAATTGATATTTGTCTGTCATTTTGACTCTGAATTTGAACTTCAGGTTCAAGGGGAACGAGTTCCATAGCATTGTTGCTTAGTCCATTATTCCGTGTCGGGGACTCTTCGAACGTGATGAGTCTTTCCGTTCGAACTTCTTGAATTGTAGCGAGAGGAGGGCGTCTGCTACTTTGGAGTCCACGTGGTCTACTACTCAGTATCGGCCACCTAGTGTGGTTTGATTAGGTCGATTGAGACAAATCTTCTCTCCTTTTTTCCGGCAAGAGGCGGTAGAAGTACAGTTCTTGTTCCTTCAACTGCTAGAACCTGTACAGGCTTTATGTATGATGGCCCAAATTCTTCCTTGTCCGCTATTTTCTCTCTGACCAGATCCCCGACGTTTGGGATCCAGACAGGTCTTGCCGTGACTGATTTGACTTCCCCAGTGGCGGTCTGCTTCATATGGATATTACTTTGTTGTGTCCTGGATTCATTTGGATCCTGTAAAACAGCCAAACGATCATGGATGTCAAAAGGTTTTTCATCCGCCACTGCGCCTTCACAATCAAGATCAGGTACCCACATTCTTGTCCCAAATAGGACCTCATATGGAGTGACCCCCCCTAAAGAACTTCTTGGCATATTGTTCAATGCTCGCTGTACTTCATACAGATGTTTTACCCAACTCTCACCCGTGCCTAATACTCTAGCTGTTAAAGACTGCTTTAAGTCTCGGTTTTTCCTCTCCACGACCAAATTTCCCTCGGGATGGTACGGAGAGGAGTATCGCAATGCTACACCCAAACCTCGCATGGCCTCCTTGTAAGCCCGAGAGCTAAACGCAGGGCCCTGGTCAGAATGTAATGTGCCAATTGCGTATGTCCCTATAAAGACTCGCAAATCTTTTATAACAGTTCGAGCGCCAGCCGAGCGTTGGGGCCACACCCATAGGAATCTTGAGCAGGAATCCACTGCAAACATGATATACCTGTAAGCCCCATCTCTTTGTAAGGGGCCGCAGTGGTCCAAGTAAACACACGCTAGTGGTTTGTCAGATATTAATAATGGTGTCTGTGCTGGACGTGTTACGGTGGAACCTTTCATCTGCTGGCAGATGTCGCATTTCAAGACATAGTCTTTAGTCTGCTTCGTTAATCCAGGCCACCAATAGCGTTGTTTCAACAAATAAACAGTCGCCTTAACTCCTGCATGTTCAGAACCTATCCCTTCGTGTGCTGCTAGAATTAAACCTAACCTACGATCCATGTTTGGAATTACTCTATCCCCCACTCCAGGAATCTGAGCAAATGGAATGTTATTGTCATCTAACTTGTAGGAGTACTTGAGTGGAAACCTTTTTGGTACTGCTCCGCTGTTTTTGCGACAAGCATTGACAGCTACCATAATCTCACCGTCTATTCTCGGTTTAGAACGAGTGATTGCAGCTATGGAAGCCGTGCGTACAGCCCCCTTTGCGGCTCCATCAGCCAATGAATTCCCTTCAACGTGAACGCCATCACGCTGATGACTCAGTGAATGTATCACGTGAGCTCTCGGTAGTTCGGTTTTCAACTCCACTACCTGTTCCCATAGCATTTTATGCTTAATTGTGCCACCTTTTGCATCTTTGAACCCGTTTTGAACCCAGTGCTGTAAATATTCATTATATGACTGTACACAGTAAAAGGAATCGCACACAATTAGTGTGGGGAATTCTCGATTCGTATTCACCAGTGCCAGTATCAAGGCTTTCAACTCTGCCAGCTGTGCCGTGCAGTCTCCTAGAGATTGCGTTTTTGTGCAACTTGGGTGGAACCTTCCATCCCGCATGCGACCTTTAACGATAGCACATGCCGCGCTATATTGTTGCTTACTTCCTATGGCCGGTTGAGCTGATCCGTCAGTGTAAATTATATATTCATACTGATCTAGAGGCATTATTTCGTTTGGTAGAGGATATTCTTGTTCGTATTGCAGAAATGCTTGTGTCTTTAAATTTGGGTCGTACCTGTATTCTACATCTGTTGCAGTGAGAGAATTAGCCCATTGTATCCATCTCGGATGTAAGGCTTTAGCATTAGGAACACTTGCCTTTGTCGCAGACTCTAAGGCTGGAACTGGAGTCACTACTATTATTCGTTTCCCCTGAGCCAGTGATCTTTCTCATAGTACAGCAGTCAGTACTGCTGTTAGAATCTTTTCTGTAGATGCAAAGCGCATCTCAGCATTTGTGTACAAATGTGATTTGTATGCAATTGGTACTGTTTCACCTTCATTATATGTTAGATAGGTGTACCCAGATTGACCCGCAACTATACGGATCACCAGGTTGCGTACGTTTACGTGTGTCTGTAAATGTTTGGAAGCTATAATGTCAGCTTGTAAGGAACGAAGTGTATCTGTGTGTTCATTGTTTTACTGAACAATCAGGTTTTATTAAATCGTAGAAAGGTTTTACTCTTTCTGTGTAATCCAAAATGTAAGTTCGACCAAAATTTAGGAATCCCAGAATTGATTGTAAATTTTTTAATGATTTTGGAGATTGGAGCAGCGCGCATTTCTCTAAAAAATTGGCTGCCAGGCTTTTCCCTTCACTTGAAAGCTCATATCCTAGAAACAGGACACTGAGGTGGGCAATTTTTGATTTTTTAAAGTTGAATTTGTAGCCCTCAGATGCAAATCCCAAAATTCTGGTATTCACTCTGTTCAAGTTCTCCTCTAGGTCATCGTCCGTTAGATAAATATCATCCACATAGGACAATGCCTCTTCATCCAAATTTTTAAGTAACTCAGTTGCTCTGGCCGAAAACAACCCCGGGCTGTTCTTATACCCTTGGGGGAGTCGACAAAATTGACAAGGGGGACCCTAGCGCTCAGAATGCTGTTAGATACCTGCTTTCAGGCGCTATATTTTGACAGAAAAATCCATATGAGATATCTAGCGTTGTTTTGTATTTTTTCCGCACAATGTTATTCATTAATGCGGCACTGTGTGCATTTTGGAGTGCAAATGTCTTAGTGCAAGTGTTTAAATGTCTATAATCTAAAACTAAACGATATGAATTGTCAGGTTTCATGACCGGAAACAAAGGATTATTCATTGATGAGGTGCAATTTTCGATCACCCCTTGGTATTCAAGTTGATCTAAGATCTCCCTGACCTGTTTTTTAGCTTCTTGCTTTATTGGATACTGCCTCTGTGCAGTTGGAGTATTTTTTAAAGGAATTATGTGGTGGGTTGAATCCTCATCCCATCCAACATGGTTTTTATATAATGCCGGAGCCTGGGCTACCGCCCACTCCTGCGCATATGTGTGTTTTAGGTGCTTGGGAATATGGTCTGAGAATGCCGGTAAAATTACCGTTTCTCCTTTAGGGCAATCCATGACGAATGCTGGCGGCCAATCTTGTTCAGCTAACAAGATGTCATAGCCAAATGACAGATTCTCCCAAAAGAGACCTCTAACTGTCCTACATTTGTCCCCCTCCATTTGGAGTGTTATTTCATATAACTTATGAGGGACACTTACCCTAGTATCGGGTGTCTCTACCGTGATATAATCATTCAAGTCCGCTGTCACCAGAAATTCCATCAGGTTCTCGCGAGCTATTGTTACTCCTGCTGCGCTGTCTAGCATCGTCAGAGCCCATTCCCCGTTCAGTAGTCGAGTCCTCAGAATTCTGGGCATGTCTGATCTTTAGACCTGCAACCTTCTTCTTTTTGAACTGTGGCTTTTGCTTTGGTTTCTCTTCTTTTTAGAAGTGTATTCTTGAGCGTTCTGCTTATCTCTGGACTTTGTACGCTCTTCTTTTCTGTCTGACCATCCTTCCCTCTCGGAGTTTTTCGATGAACCCTGAAAGGAACGAGAGGAACATGTATCAGTATCCTAATACCTGTCAGGTTTCCAAATATTATCCCTATTCTTAAGGTTATACCTCTTTTCGGAGGGCTCCTGTGGAGGAGATTATCTCTGGATTGAGATCTGTTTCCTTTAAAGTTTTGTTGTTTTTTATTGTCCCACTTCTTCTTTGTCGAAGCAGGTGTCTGCTTAGAAGTGTCCTTTTCAGGACTGCCCATCAGTTGTGGTTTTAAAGCTTTCCCACCCAAACTGTCTCTGCCTAATTCTGCATACGCAGTTTCAATTATTTTTGGTAGCTCGTGTTCCTGTTCTAAAGGACTGAACTCCCTCAGGCGTTGGCGGATTGCCACTGAAGCTGCTTCCCCTTTAATATTAGCTAATATTATTGCTGATACCTGGGCATAGTTACCTAGTAACTTCATCCCTAAGTTCAGAGCAGGCTCTGCTCCATACTCGTTTTGTATTTGTCTCAATACATCTGGTACTACTGCTAATGACGGGATACCATGAGTTCTGGTATAAATGGCAGCAAAGACTGTACCCCAAGTGGTACAATCCTCTATTTGTGGTGTTATCCACATGGGCAAGCAGATTGTTAGCAATCTGTGTTTTTCATACGGGGTAGTATTCGGGAATACTGCCTCTAGCTGTGTTATTTTCTGAGCTACCCAGAATGGCATTTGTTCACGTTTTGTGGGCATTTTACCCATCACCGCGTGTAATGTTTGTGGTGGGATTTTAGTTGCTGTACCCTGAACTTGATTTCCATTTGTTGCAACTATTGCTGGTTGGACTGTAAGTGTCCTCATGACGAATTGCGTCAAGTTTCTGTAAATTTTTATTAATTCTTTGTGTTGTGTGAGTAAGTCTCCTGGTGGCATTGTTTCAATGTCGGGATGTGGTGTGTAGGCCGCTAATATTGGCCATGTTGCCCCTTCTCTCCCAAGTGGTCCGAGTCTCATTCTTCTTCTTATGTGGGGTAGGGCGCCTTTAAACCAGTATAAGTGTTCCTGGTATGTGAGCGGAACCTCAATGTCCTCAAACGGACAATATTCCGCTGGTGCATCTCCTTCTATGTAGGAGTGAAATATTTGTTCTTGCATTTGCTGCTGGGAATGTAACCCACAAATAAAATACCTCTTTTCTGTATGATTCGTGTGCCTTAATCGCGAAAGCTACTATGCCACCCCTGGCTGTTACACCATGCGCAAGTAGTTTCAGGGTGACTGTATTTCTCAAATTTTCTGCAATCAGAATTGCATCTGCATTTTCTTCTTCATCTGAGAGGTGCAAACTATGCACAACTCCCTCCGTGTTTTCCACGCTTTCAGTCATTTTTTAGAGGAAGAAGTATTTCAAGGAAACAAAGATAAGGTGTTTTGCACAATTTTAGGAACACTGTGTCCTTCAAGCTTGATTAACCAACAGCCAATAAATAGGATTTTTTTTTTTTTGCCTACTCAGCTGTGGCGGAGTTTGTGCCCACCCACTCCAGACGTCTCTGGTGTTTTGTGAGTAGCGGTCTCTGAGAATAGCACGACTGAACTACTCAGATTCTACTGTTAAATAAGTGCCCAACCAACGTTGGCGTCGCCATGTCGTGTAGTTCCTATATAACCTATACAGGATCTGCGCGTTTGGATAACATAAACTGTGGGATTGGTGGCAGACTGATTCCGTGCACCCCCACCGGATACGTTAGCCTATCTGTATTAGCTAGCTCACAGTGCCGCTATAATCTCCTCTTACCAAGGAGAGAATAGATTCTGGAAACTTCAGAACATGACAACCCTGATCCCTCAGAATCGTGGAAACAATATACTACCTTTCGCTCAGTTACTCGTGCTCACTTAGTTTGTCTCAGAGAGATACACAGAATAAACAGTCTGGGCGTTTTCAATAAGTATTTATTGAACAGTTGTTATTCTAGTGTAAAATAGATGAGCTGCAACAACCATTAGACAGTAGCAGAGATATATGATGAGCAGTACTACGAAAGTAAAGGGATGGTAAAGATGAGCAGTACTACGAAAGTAAAGGGATGGTAAAGTCCTACCATCTTGCATGAATCATGAATATATATAAGTACATAAAACACATGATAAAAAGTGCGTACTCCTGCGATGCCTCCCTAACTAGATGTACCTAAATGTACCTAGCATCTATGTAGGTGTTATGCCAAGAATCCCTCTAGGATCTAGTCAACCCCATTACCTGAGAATGAGAGAATATGGGACCCTGTCCTGGTCTCGAGTTGGACACCCCGCGAGGGATGTTAGACAACTGCGAGCTGGAGCGTCTGCATGCAGGAACTTCAGCGTCTCTGGTCAGTGTGTCAGCCGGGAAGTCTCGGTCTCCTCTGTCTTTCTAAGCAAGATGTGATGTATATATACCCATAGGTCTCCCCAGGGGTCCTACCTTGCTGTGTTACTGTGTCGGCCTAAAGGATGACGTTGGGCCTGAACTTTATACAGAGATATTATACAGGAGATGTTCGTCCTGCTGTGCTTCCAAGAAGCCTCATACATAATGTATGAGATTCGAACTAGGGGGAAACCCGCGTACTGAATGCAGTGTCGTATCTAGGTAAAAGGTCAGTCCCTAAGAACCGTTATGTATGTAATGTAGGGAAGAATATAGGTGAAAGGTTGCAATGTTACCTGCGCCTATATAGGGTACCTATATGGAATATAACAATGGGGATCGATGTTGTTAATCCTGCTAGAGAAGTAGTGAAACCCCCCTAGTACGAAGAGTGTATCCCAGTAGGCAAAGGTGGTTGGCTCTGAAAATTCTTGCCCTTCTCCATAGGCTGGGAAGCGGACCCCCCACTTACTGCCCTAAGTCTCACCGAAACCCCATTCGCTGAACCACTATAGTGAATCACTGAAGCAATAGCCATTATTTTAATGGGGCAGGGGCGCATGGCTGAGATCTGGTCCAAGATATGTCAGCAAATCGCCCTTTCTGCTGCTGAAGAGACCTTACCATGCACCACTTCAGAGTCAGGACTTGCCTTCCCCGCGCTCTTCCCGACCATGAACAGCCTCACGCGAATAAGCTATGCTGCAGGAGGCGTCGCGGACGGTACTGGCTCTTCCACTGCTGCCCCGGATCTGGATGCGGCCACTCGGCAGCGATGGAGCTCCGAAGCCGCCCCCTCTCACCGAGGAGCTCGCAGCAGGGCTTGCAGCAAGCTGAGAACGCCGTCCGGCTCTAAAACCATTGAGGAGTGCACTGAATCCCCGGGAGACACTTGATCACCTGGGACGCCGGAAACGTCGAGGAGTCACGGAGTCCGCCACAGCAAACGGTGAGTGGATACGAGGCGGGTGGAGAGAGAGCAGCCCTCTCTATATGCTACATACCGATGGAGAGACCAGCGCTGCTTTAGCTAGCGGCCGCCATGTTCCCCCGGCACACCTCCAATTGTGTTTCCAAAGAAATCTTGATTCAACACCTTGTCCTTGTGTTGGAGATCAGGGCAATCCACACTGCACTTTTAATTCTTTTGTGGCTTTTACTCAATGTACACCAAGCACTTTTTACTTCCCTTTATAAAAAGACGTAATATTTATGATTATAATATTTTATACCAACTTTCTAATGAAGAGGTAATTGTTCATGTAGGTACTTTTTTTGAGAATGGCAGTGTGAGCCCGTAGTTCTATGAATACTGAATAGGTTGAACTAATTGACTATGCTGCTATGTGTTGTGACTGCAGAGAAGGTAGTGATTTCTTTTTAAATGATTGTTTTTATGTGTTACATTGTATTATGTATTTTTATGACTTACCTTATATGTTGTGCTTTTATGGATACTTTGTGTACCCGAATAAAGATTTCAAACTTTGAACTTTGATGTAGAGGTATTTTAAAACAGCAAACCTATGTAGAAAGAAGTGGAACACTTTTGAGCTAGAATAAAACCTCGGGGTACTCTGGTCTTATGTTAATGATTGAAAATTCGCAAAACTCCAAGGAAAAAAGAAGAGAGAGATGAAAAACAAGTTAACCATAAAGACCTAGAAAGATACGGAAAGAAAAAAACATCCACACATTCATGCTCAACATATGTACAAGGGAATATCTTCACAAAAATGCAGGGTGGGCATGGATGACGAGGCATCATGTGTCTCGTTAAGCTCCCAAGACAGACATGTCTACCAGCCAAGAGATAAAATCTCATTTAATACCAGCCTATGCTGACCTTGCCATAAAAGGGGAGATAATGAGAGAAAGTGATGCATGGCAGATTCTGGTGATAACCCCGAGAGACTAATTACGCGGGGTAACATGACCCACGCAAGTCTGCAAGATGACTTCAAGATGGCAGGATGCGAGGTTGATGGCTAGAGGTTTCGAGAAGACATAACACTGACAGTACCTAGCCACCTTTTACAGCCCCAGACACTGAAAAATAAACGAAGTGGCATCACTCCAAACCACGGGCTGAGGCAATAGCTCTTACTAGTAATCCTATATACCCTGTCAGCACACACAGATGTGCCACCCAGAGCAAACCCCAAGATGTAGTCCAAGAGAGACACTATTATACTGACGGCAAAGGATTTGAAGACATGTCTTTAAGGCCTGTGCAAAGAATGGCAGAAGGACCTGAAGCAGGAAGTAGAGGATACAAAAAGGAGTATCTAAGACTGAATGACTATCTTGCAGCTGGACATGGATCAAATTGGCTCTTGAGTTGCAGAAGCCAAAGACTTCTCTGTAGGTACTAGCTACCAACATGTCACCTGGAGACTCAAGTGGACACGCTGCTCTTGAAATGTCAAGACCTAAAAAATAAAGCGAGAAGAGATAACTGCATAATCCACAATGCAAGTGAAGAAGTTGAAGACATGGATATTTGTGCCTACATTCAGTTCGTGTTTGGCAACATTTTGAACCTGAAGAATGGTAAGTTAGTTGGGGTGGAGAGAGCCCACAGAATGGTGCCTAGGAAGAGCAGGGACTCAACAAGGTTCAAGACGTTGTGGTGAAGCTATTCTCTTAACCTGAGAAAAGAAGAGATATTGATGGGGGCAAGGCAAATATTCATGATGCTTTTTGGAAATGGCACACTGATCATGTTACAGGGTGCCAGAATAGGATCTCAAGATAACGGGAAAGCTGCAGAGGGAATCTGAATGCGTGATGACCAGAAGGTTTAGATCCAGAGACAGAAATGGGATGCGAGAGCTCCCTGAAAAGGTTGTGCGGGAGATGATGGGGTGCTTATAAGGTGCTCTTATCCTTATTGCTGATAATAGTATAGTAATGGAGGATGCCGGGAACAGATAGTCTATCAATCGGTGAGAAATGATTTTGGAGGTCAAAGAATAGTTAGCGGAATAGGCCTAAGTAAATGTCCAGAGAACATACCACCTTGGCACAAGGGACTACACATTTTATTCTTTGGTACCGCACACATTATCCGGGATTGATATAATAGTTCTTTCAAGCACCGTAAGCGATAAGTGTGGTGATAGGGGACCATGTTGGTGGGTAATCGTGCACCAGTGTGGGTTGAATTGGATATCTAACTAAACCCTATAGGCAAAGGATATGTAGGTTGGGCAGATATCTACCTCAGGCCTCAAAAAAATCATAAAAATGTTAGTAGACCTGCAGGTCTTGTGAATAATTTACTCGACTTAACTGTAATGTACTTGACCCATAGTCTGGTCTCAAATTGTGTGATCCTAGCAATATTTTATTTTACAGAGCCACCTTTTTCTAAATTATCACATATGAGGGTACCTTCAAATATGCAAGTTTAGCATTTCTGCTGTACAAAAAACTAATTTGTTTGATTTAATAGACTAAACTTTTGCTCCATGTATAATAAGAATTTAGCCCACAGACAGGGTACAAATAAACCCTGACCTGCCTCTTAGTTCACTAATAGCATTGTCGTCAGGCCGGAGCAGGAATGTTTCTCAGTTCATGTTTTAAAAACTCCCTTTCAATAAATGTATTACTAAAGCATGATTTGGTAGTGCACTGTCATTTACAAACAGCATATTTTCCATTGAAATGGGCCCCAACATTCCCACTAACATGCAGTTGTGCTGATAAAACTATGTAGCTTATAAAAAAATCTGTAGAAATTGGGTTTCAGCAAAAATGTTTGTCATTTGCACATCAAGTAAAATGTTCTGATATGTTTTCATCCCATTAAAAACTTTTCTTCATAACACATAATTATAAAAAAAGTGCTTTCATTACTACTAAAATATATTTTGAAGTGTTTGAACAGTTCATTTACAACTATTTAAATGTTGTGTGTTCGGAAAAAACTGACATCCTACATCCTTCCACTTCCCACTTTGTACAACACGATTGTCAGACTGTTCACTTTCCAAAATCCTCTAACTTAGCAGTTTATTTTATTCTGGAGGTTGTCTTTACTTTTATTTCTCTGACTGCAAATTGTAAGACATAAGCGGACATTTGACCTCTGCGTTGCTCTCTTAACGCAGACCAAATGTGACAAGATAAAAACAAGATTTAAAGGCATCTTTATTGCTCATTCACTGAATGGGCCAGTAGGCTCTAAAAAATAGCTCGCCCTTATTAAAATCTGACTCGCCATAGCGAGTGGACAAGTAGATTTCTCGAGGCCTGTGCCTCAAGCTACGGCCATTAGAGCCAAGATATCTAAAGCAATAGATGAGTACATTATAATGCCGTTGAAGATACCTACTCATCTATTCACTGGAATGCCTTTAAGGCTGTTATTAGAGGGCAGCCAAAATGTAGAGGATCCTGGTCCAACCTAGACTTGAGACAGAGTTGAGGAATGCTGAGGAGAAGCACTAACACCGATGTTCTAGAGCAGACCTATGAGCGGGCAGTGCAATAATGAGGGCGCTACTGATTAATAAAAAGGTGAGGTTGCTTTTAGCCCTTAAGAAAATCGTATATTAAAAGGGGGACAAGACGCACAGACTCTTGTCTCACAAACTTCAGGTGCAAACCAGTAGGGAACATTCCACCCGAAGAAAGCTAACAGGGATTTGACATATGATAATAAGATGAATGTCCACACTGATTCCTTCTGTGCCAGGCTGTGTTCTAAAGAACAAGATGCGGGGATGCCTGGGAACAATATTTCAAAGGGCTTGACATTCCGACGGAATTTGGGGCCTCTCTGGAAGAGCAGGAGATTCAAATGGCCATCAAATATCTTAAATTAGGAAAAGTATTTGGGGGGGAAATTTTACAAGGCTTTTTCTCTTAAACTGACCCAGATTCATATAATGGTGTTTAACTTTATTCCAGGGGCTGGAGGGACCACCGTACCTCTATAGATTAATGTGCAGCAGGAATATGGAATAGTCACCAGTTAAAAGGTAAATGCACACATGTTAGAGCTTCTTCTGAGGGGCATTTCGTAAGGGGGGATCCTGGAATTGAGCTGTAGGTTATTTTTTAAAGGGGTGATTCCGGTATCGGTGGTAAACTTATAAACCTCACTAATTCAAGAAATAAAGAAATATCTGAAGAAGTTGAGGAACTTTTATATTTCATGGCTAGGTCGCATCGCAGTTCTTAAGATAACTATATTGCCAACTTTTCTGCATGAGTTCCAAACCTTGCTGATCAGAATAGATAATATGATATGGATGACCTTCAGTGGGACTTGAACCACATTGTGTAGCTTCAAATGGCTCCCAGTATGTCAGGAAAGCATCTTAAAAGCTCCCATAGAGAGAGAGGTTTTATCGTTCTGAATATACTCCATTATTAGTGGGCCGTAGAACTCTGCATTGTATGAGAAAGGTCAAGGATGGAATCAGATTAACATTCGGTCCCTATGGACTTAATATGATTACCAAGACACTAAAGGTCCCAAAATTTTAATATAGTCAGATAAATATCATGCTCTTAAGGGGGTGAGGGACAGCATAGTGCAAGGCACTAGTGATGTTCTTTCCCTCCCCAATGTCACCAGTGCACAACAATTCAGAATTTAAGCCCACCAGGGAGGAGGCAGTGTTTTAGAAATGGAAATTGGGTGATTGGAGGATGGTAATGGATATGTTTAAAGATGGGCATGTGGGGTCATGTGATGAATTACAGACATACAGTTTGTGTACTGGACCCAGAACCATTCCGCTACCATTAAATTCGCCTACTGGGTGATGCAACCAGTCTTGAAACTGGCAACTCTAAGATCTCTGACTCAGGAAGAAAAACTTCACCACTGACTCTGGAAGAAAAACTTTTCACCTCCTATCATGGCGCAAAGAAATAGTCTTCAAAAATACATAATATGGTAAATGCCCCACAAAATGATAAAACATTTAAATACATGGCTGAAGTGAGCGGCAAACTTCTGTCAGACAAATTGGAGGTGTTGTGGAGGGAGATCTACAAGCTGAGGCCGTCGGCATAACACAGAGATTATGCTATAAAAATGATGTGTAGTATTTAACCCCTGATAAAGCTCTATAGGATGCATCCTGGGGATCCACTAAATGCTGGAGGTGCAGCAGTTGGGGGGGTTACTCCACTTCCTATATGGTGGTTATGTCCTGTCATTGCCAAGTATTGGAAAGTGCAAACAAGGGCATAGTAGTGTTCCCTATGGCGGCAGACCCTACAAACATGATACTAGGCTTATGTCCTGACTGTTGCAAGGATAGGGATTCCAGTTCGTTTACACCGATTTATCAATTACTGTTAATCACCAGAGTGTCTGTAGTAAGACTTTGGAAACAACACTCCTGCCTAACCTGGCACACATAGAGTTGTTGAATATGGTAGCCGAAGGCAATAGAGAGGCTTGTTACATAACTAAAGATTAGGATTCCTTTTTGCCCTTTTCACTACTGGTCCTACAATATATGGAGGTAGATAACTGGTGAATTGCATACCCTCCCACATAAAGGGCCCTACTAGTGTTTGAGTGTAAGCAAGGGTTGTAATGTTTATTTGAAATGGGAACGTGCCCCTATATAATCAATAGGAGATTATGCAACTTTGCAGCATACCATCCTGTGCTCGTAGTTGGAAATAAGTTGGGATGAGGTCTAACCAACTTAATTTGGTTATAATTTCTCCATTGCACAGGCAAGAAGTTAACACACAGTCACCACATCCAAGTACTGGAAGGTGTGATGAAACAGGAATACCAAGTACCATAACCCATCCCCTAAAGCGCCAACAGTCACTCAGCTCCTCCAAAGAGAAATTTGGGAGGATTTCCCTCAAATATGTCCCTAAAGGGGGCCGGAAACCTACTGAATTACAGGGATTTTTATTTAAAAAAATGGGATGGAGCCGGCCAGTCCTGACAGGCTGCACCCCAATCCCTAATGTTCAACCGTCTTTCTGCCCCTTTGGGGCCTTGAGTATCCCCACACCCAATCCCTAAGGCAAGAAAGAGGAAATTTGGATTATTTTAGGCATCGTTTTGACATATTGGCCAGCAGAGATGCGGTAAATCCCACTTTCTTCTCACTTGCCATAGTGAATGGCTGCACTGTTCGGGCTCTGGGTCAGCTGGCAACCAGGAAATCCTGCTGGGCATTTCTGAAACCTAGGGTTCCAAGTGAATCCAGGGTGGTGCGGTTTCCTTGTATCCCATTACATTTTCCTACACATAATGCCCTGCAAACCTCAAACTTAGGCTAAAGTCATGCGTTTTATCCACTGACCCCTGGTTTGATCTGTTCTTGTAGCATTCACTAGGCCAAGGCGCAAAAGTGGGGTATTGTTTTACTCCGATATAACAAAATTTCAGTGAGGGTCTCTACATATGACATAATTCTCAAACATGAGTTCCATGGGGGAACACAGAGGCGGGGAAAGGAAAAGAAAAAAGCGATTTAAAGCAAAATAGGCAAAAATAAGACAGAACAGGCAATGAAGACAGAAAACTGGACAGGGGAAAAAACAGAAAAGTGAAAGACAGAAAAAGGCTATAAGAGAAGGACTTTGGTTAGTGATAAGTAAAACATTGTTAATAGCTTATGTTGAATGATCATATATCCTGATTGACTGACACCGAGAATACTGTAACTGCTGTAATATGCCTGTCTTGAGAAAGTGTTGTCATGCATATGTCAATAAAAATATTTTTTTTTAAAAAGGCTATAAGAGAAAGCAACAGCAGAACTGAACAAGAGACAGGCTCACCACTGGGCCACCAGGGATGGGGAGCAGGCGGGAAACGGCGCTGGCAGAGTGCGGGCCGCGGGGAACGAGCAAGCGGCGAGGGTGGGAAGGGAGTACACGGAAGAGGAAAAGGGAAAGAAAAAAGCGAACTAGAGCAAAATGAGCAAAAATAAGGACAAAACAGTCAATGAAGATGGAAAACTAGACCGAAAAGTGAAAGACAGAAAAAGGCTATCAGAGAAAGCAACAGCACAACAAGAGACAGGCTCACCACTGGGCCACTAGGGATGAGGAGCAGGCGGGAGCCTGCGGGTGGAGGAAGGCCTCGAACTCAGAACCTAGGGCTCGGAGGGCAGACCACTACCAGGTGGAGCTGCACGGTGGGGAGAGCAGTGCACGCTGACAAGGTCAGTGAGGTCGCTCCTTCACCGCACAGGGGGCACCATTAAGTAGTGTTGGGGAGGCGGGAGGGCTGGTCAGCTGGGAAGCAGGAGGTGGGAAACGGCGCTGGAGGGTGCGGGGCCACGGGTAACGAGCAGCGGCGAGGGCAGGAAGGGGGACACGGAGGAGGGGAAAGGGAAAGAAATAAGCGAACTAGAGCAAAATAAGCAAAAAGAAGGGCAGAACAGGCATTGAAGACAGAAAACTGGACAAGAGAAAACAGGAAAGTGAAAGACCGACAAAGGCTATAACCGAAAACAACAGCAGAACAGAACAAGAGACCGGTTCGCCACTTGGTCTACAGGGATGAGGTGCAGGCTGGAGCCTGCGGTTGAAGGAGGGCCTTGAACCCAGAACCTAGGGCTCAGAGGGCAGATCACCACTAGATGGAGCTGCGCGGTGGGGAATGCAACGCATGCTGACACGGTCACCTGTTTTCCCCACAAACTGCAAGTGAGGTATAGCCACAAAAAGGATAAATGGACCACCACTTAGAAAAATGCATAAACTATGGTACAATA